>OY757019.1:143644766-144244766 GCA_963580285.1 Lucinisca nassula | reverse complement strand
TTTGTTTGATTTGAGGTTAAACGTCCTCGTCAACACAGTGAAGGTCATTTTGGAGACGTTGCTTCCAATTTTGTTGGACTTTTACTCGACATTGAGATGAAATGACCTCTCAAGCACTGTAGCCCAATGAAACCAACAGTGTTTATAAGCATGGACGGTCCGACTCGCACCGCTTCTATCTATCTATCTTCTGATACTGCGTCGGTCACATTTGACCATTACCGCAGGTGTATATTACATACACTCCAGGTTTTGCAGGATGAAAGCCTACACAGTAATCGTGTAATTACGTTAGTGATCTTTAACCTGCACAGGGGATGGTTCTCCCTGCACAGGGGGCCTCCAGTTAACGTCCCGATCCGAAGGACGGTGCACTTTATGACATTCATCCCTGCAAATAATGCCAATGGAGCGTGCTCGGACACCGAAATTTTATCGCCGCTAAAGTGCACTAACCACTGAGCTATCACGCTCCTACCGCTTTGCCTTGGCAGGCTTTTTTTTTTTTTTTTGGTTTGGGTTTTACGGCCCTTTCAAGATTATTTCACTCATATCGAGCCGATCGTTAATCATAGGTGGGCGAAAACCGGAGTACCCGGAGAAAAACCACCTGACCTTCCGTTGCAGAACTTGGCGTCTCACACGTGACCCGAGCGAGGCTCGAACC
This sequence comes from Lucinisca nassula, assembly GCA_963580285.1. NCBI lineage: Eukaryota > Metazoa > Mollusca > Bivalvia > Lucinida > Lucinidae > Lucinisca > Lucinisca nassula. The sequence continues at coordinate 144,244,099 of OY757019.1, read as the reverse complement.
CACGCCTTAGCAGGCTTAGATCATCTTAGCGGTTTACCAGTACTCGTATGCGGTTGGTTTCAGCTCTGCGTGGAAGCATCATGCAGCCCATCTATTTCTTCAAGCCCCGATGGGCGGGGCGGTTGGGGTTTCCGGTACAATATTGGCTAAGGCGATCCTTATGCGTACACACAACATACCTTTCAAGATGAAGTCGAGAAAAGCATCATGCAAATATCCAAAAAGAGAGAGGGATATTTGGGGCTTTTGGTAAGAAAATGAAATCTCTATGGGCTCCGCAGGGAGTTCGAATTAGCCATCGTGTGGGAATCACTCGTCTTCGAGTTATCGCAGTTTCATTGTAATGTGAACTGTGTTTAATTTCCAATTGATTTTAGATCGTTGTTGATTTCTGATTTGAAATGAATCTTAAATGTCGTACAATATTACAAGGATAATATATCCCCAGCAGGCACGTGACGTAATTGTGACGTCACATCGACGTCGGTGCGACGTCATGAAATTTATGCAACGTCACATCTACGTCTGTGCAACGTCGTGACGTTGCACCGACGTTGATTTGACGTTGCCATGGCGACGTGTGCCTGCTGAGTCGTAACCCCGGATATGATTCAGGCCTAAATATTCGTATACAGTAAATTACTTTATTAAGACCACCTTTGGACCGGTTCAAAAGTGGTCTCTAAGACCACTTTTGAACAGTCCCAAAGGTGGTCCCTGACCAGAGGACACTAAGGGCAGAAAACACAAAGAAAGATTAAGGTATGCCTTCAAAATAAGCTTTTTATAGCAGAATTAGTCTTAATTTAAGGTGGTCTTATTAGCGGAATTTCACTTTAGTTTCGGCCACGTGTGAGACGCCAAGTTCTGCAACGGAAGGTCAGGTGGTTTTTCTCCGGGTACTCCGGTTTTCGCCCACCTCTGATTAACGATCGGCTCGATATGAGTGAAATAATCTTGAAAGGGCCGTAAAACCCAAAACCGTCCGTCACTGTAGTTTCAAGATTTGAACGCTATAAATATCAGATTTAATATTTCTATTGAAATAGATCCTCTCACAGTCATATGATATTGCCCTCGTATTTACTTAATCGGGGTAGGTCGTCTTTCGTAGATATCGATAAATCTGTTAACTTCCTGGTCAAGAAACCCACAGATATGATCAGATACGTAAAAGTCGCGTATTACAGAGTGTATAGCTGAATAACTAATAAAATAATGGAAGTTATAGTTTCAAAAATAAAAAATGGAACTTTCATGTACAATTTAAAAAAAACGTCTCTTCTGGTGATCTAGTGACGGTAACCTTACCTAATTACTTTACAAATAAATAATTTTGCAGCAAAATACGTCATCGAGTTACATTTGATTGGGTAGCTCGCGTATTCGCCGTGCTACAATTTCATGTTCATTATTACAATCATATTGATAATTCCATTTGGATAATATACTTGTAACCCCTCTAATTTTTCGTTTAACAAGGGTATACATTATTTGGCTCGCCGGCCTCAGTGGCTCAGTCGGATGCGCGTCTGACTGGTGATCAGGAGGACGCGGGTCGACTCCCGCCGGGGTCGGCAACATTCTTTCGTGGAGATTGGTCATGAAATCTTTTCTACGGTCATTCTCTCCCTTCCGCTGATTCAAGAAGGGCAGTTGTCAGTTTCTGGCGAAAGAATGTGCACTGTACTGGTTAACCGCTTACGAATAAGCCTGCCCAGGAAAGTGTTGATAGGTAAACTGACCGGCTCAAAAATGACCTAAATAGTGTTGACTGGGCCGTAAAACTCCAAACCAAACAAAACATTATTTGGCTCACTTAATCGCAAACCATTATGTGTGGGTAACCGTTAAAACCGAATTCCGTAAAGACATGAACGAAAGTGTTATATTATACATGTAGTGCAGACTAACTGCCCCTGGCGAATGTTATTTTGATATAGAACAGTTTCATGACAAAAATATCTAAACGATGGAGTCTAATTTTAATAAAGATTTGACGGTCCCCGCCCATCGGGGCTTGACGAAATAGATCGGCTGCATGATGCTCCCACGCAGAAATGAAACCGATCGCACACGAGTACTGGCAAACTGTGCTTAGAGGATCTAAGCCTGTCCAGGCAAAATCGTGCCAGTCGGACCATACATGCTTATAAACGCTATTGGTGTGATTGGGCGACAGGGCTTGACATGTCATTTCATCTCAATGCCGAGTAATTGTCCAACGCAATTGGAAGCAACGTCTTAAAAATAACCTATACAGTGTTAACGGGGCCGTTAAACCTCAAATCAAACAGAAGCCTCCGTGGTGCAGTGGTTACGCTACTCGCCTTGTAAACCAGGGATCGCAGGATCGATCCCGGGCTTCTCCGGACTTTCGGATGAGTCTTTAAACCGATGTCCCGTCTCCGTATGACCTAAAGCTGTTGGTGGGACGTAAAACTCGAACACTCACTCACTCACTCAAATCAAACAAACAACAAAGATTTGACTAAACTTACCTTGAATTTTGGATTAAAATAACAGTGCGAAAGAAATCAAAATCTTTGTTGTAGTGCTTTGTGTGAGTGGGAGCGGAGGAGTTGGTGCGTGCGTTTGTGTGTTGATAGCTTTTAATACTTTTAATAGCAGAACAGATGTTACTTTAATTTTCATCAAATATTGTCAAACTATGTTACATCATTCTGTTCATTCGCCCTCGCCCATCGGGGCTTGAAAAAATAGATTGGGCTGCATGATGCTTCCACGCAGAGCTGAAACTGACCACACATGAATACGGGTAAACCGCTTAGAAGGACTAAGCCTGCCCAGGCAAATGGTGTAAGTCGGTGCTATGCATCAAAGTCTTTTGGTTTCATTGCGCGACAGGGCTTGAGATGGGTTTTTTTTATCTCAATGTCGGATAAAAGTCCCACAAAATTGGAAGCAACGTCTCCAAAATGACCTAAATAGTGTTGACGGAGACGTTAAACCTTAACTCAAACAATTCTGTTCACAAATCGATGATTAACCTTTTTGAAGTAAAACAGTTCATGAAAAGAAACAAGTGATCATCTATTCACCTTATTTGCATTATCTGCTGGTTCCTAGTTTGATGGTTATCAGCGTTGGAAAAACAGGTAACCAGACCCCCCTGACCTTAAAAGGTCAGGGGGGTCTGGTTACCTGTTTTTCCAATATTGATAAAGTGCAAGCTGGGAGCCAGCAAATAATGCAAATATGGTGAATGGTCACTGAACACTTGACAGGACAGTTTCTTTCATAGCCTTCCACAGCTAGCCAGTCATTAAATTAAGTCTGCTTAATTTATCGCATTGCTACGGAACCCGGGAAGGGACATGATTTTTTTTTATTTTATAACTTGTGCGCACTTGATAATATCTTGTGCGGACAAGATATTATCTTGTTCGGACAACATATTATCTTTTGCGCACAAGATATTATCTTGTGCAGACAACATAATATCTTGTGCGGACAAGATATTATCTTGTCCGCACAAGATATTAAGTTGTGCGAACAAGATATTATCTTGTCCGCACAAGATAATATCTTGTCTGCACAACATAGATCTTGTGCAGACAAGATATTATCTTGTTCGCACAACTTATTATCTTGTGCGCACAAGATATTATCTTGTCCGCACAAGATAATATCTTGTCCGCACAAGATATTATCTTGTCCGAACAAGATAATATCTTGTCCGCACAAGATAATATCTTGTCCGCACAACTTCCCAAGATCTATGTTGTGCAAACAAGATAATATGTTGTGCGGACAAGATATTATCTTGTTCGCACAACATAATAAAAATAAAAAATCATGTCCCTTCCCGGGTTCCGTACATTGCTACTAAAGTGCGTAGCAAAGTTTTTCATAATAAACGCGTCATCAAACGCATCTATGTTACTATACCCAAATTTTCGTACTTGACAACAATTTTCCTGTTATGTAAGATAAATTTATACTACTCAATATTATTTTGATTTCTACATTAAACTTAGGGCGGTTTAAGATTATTAAAAGATAAAGGTGCATGATATAAAAAATAAAATGTTTATATATATAATGATTTATTTGACGGCGGTTAAAGAAAACGTTTTGCGTAATTTATGATATTATTGGCTCGGTTCGGAGGCCCCCGCCCATCGGGGCTTGAAGAAATAGATGGGCTGCATGATGCTTCCACGCAGAGCTGAAACCGACCCACACACCAGTACTGGTAAACCGCTTAGAGGATCTAAGACTGCCCAGGCAAAGCGATGCGAGTGTCGGACTGTTTATGCTTATAAAACCTATTGGTTTCATTGGGCGGCAGGGCTTGAGACTTCAATTCATCTCAATGTCGGGTAAAAGTCCCACAAAATTGGAAGTAACGTCTCCAAAACGACCTAAACAGTGTTGACGGGGACGTTAAACCTCAAATCAAACAAACAAACAAAAGCTCGGTCCGGAATATGTATATATGCTGTGTCCATTTAAGTGATCATCATGAGTGCATGGTCTACAAAGACGTTCTTCACGAAAACACGCCTATATAATTTTGACCCCCTTGAGCCCCACTTTTATATAGTAAAACTGGGATTTCCGGGGGTATACCTTATTTTTCTTATTACTGCTCTAAAATATAGATTGTGGGTATTCGTTAGAACCGCCTCGATGAGGCGGTTCTAACGAGTGCCCACAATCTATATTTGGAGCAGAAATAAGAAAAATATCACAATTTTTCATCATAAAATTTTCATTTTTTCGGCGATAAAGGTCGCAATGCATTTGTACAGGCGTGTTTGCGTAATGATACACCGTAGTTTATAAACCGTATACGACAAGGCCTTTGTCTTAAATCATAAATGTTATCAGAAATAATACTGTTAAATACAATAAAAGATAAAGTCAACGATTAGGACATGACAAAATCAAATCTCAGATCCTGTTCTTTACATCACATGTGAAAGATAACCATTCATTAATATAATTTTACATAGGCAAGCACGAATTAAACGTCGAGTCTACAGCTCTTTCCGTAAAAGTTGCCACTTACATAAAACAGAAAAGTAGCATAATGAAAACGGCCACACTGAAAGTAGAGCACCATCCGCAACTATTATTGACATTTATACCTTTGGCGCAAAGGATTAAGCCTTTTACTGTGCGCTGACCTTCTCGGCTTACCTGTACAGAATCTCTTGTTGGAAATAGCAGGCGCTTTAATGGAAAACAATTTTTAAACAAATATAACTTTTTTATTATACAATTTGACAAACATGTTCTGATTTAATCTAATTGTCCGTTTAAATTCCTTTAAAACGATATCAAATAAGTGCAACTTTTATTTAATTAGTTGCCGGCATTTTTATTTTCAAATTAATAACCCTTAATCCTTACTTGAACCATACAAAACTGTGGAAAAACAACGACAGTACCCTACTTTAACGGCTAAAATCTGCACTTTCTGTTAATATTATGAAAAAACGCCCGTATCAAACGCAATGTGTTTACAATAGTGTGGAATTTGATAGCAATTATAATATTTCAAGATAATATTTAATAACGGCATTTTGCGATTAAATTTGGAGCTTATTCAGAAAAAGCTTTATCGTCTACACACGCGTGTAATCCCAAAGCGGGTCATTTTCAATCGACTGTAAAATCAACACATCTTCGCCTGGGCATCTCCTTGGAATGTAAATCAATCTAAGAATGCGGTGTCTGATCTGCATCTTATTTATTTATTTATTTATTTATTTATTTATTTATTTATTTATTTATTATTTATTTATTTATTCACGTAGTTTTTTTTTATTTCCATGTCCTGTTTAGATTTTTGCACATTCTTTATACTTACTACGCAAGTTTAAATAAACATTGCTAGTAATAAGATTTATGATTACATTTATTTATTTTGTTTGTTTGTATGATAACAGCTGAAAGAAAGAAAGAAAGAAACAAAGAAAGAAAGAAAGAAAGGAAGAAAGAAAGAAAGAAAGAAGCCCATGTGAATTCGTCACTAAATTTCTAAAAAGTTAAAAATTTATCTTTGTTATAATTTATATCTTATTTCCATTACTAAGATACAGGCTAATCTGACATTTCGTTGTTCGCACATTGTTTTGCTGAAATACCAGAGGAATGTTTGTTTTATATTACTTCTTTTCTTTTTGTAACACTGTTTGATTATTTAAATGCTATTGTGAATTCAGTCTGGTAGATATAAAAAAACCGTAAAGATGCCATTAATGCCTATGTTAATTGTTTTGTATTCATTATTATCATCTTGGTTGCAATGAACACCTCATTAAAAACTGCTATATATAGAGAAAACTGGGGTTTACTGTGGTATTCATTTTATTTCATTTCTTGTCCAAAACATAGGTTGTGGGTACTCGTTGGAGCCACCTCAATGAGGCGGTTTTAACTATGTTTTAAGTATTGATGAGTTTACTTTGACGAATTAATTGTTTTTGAGATATCAAAAATGCACTATGCCTCACGGATGTATTATCGTAATGTGATTATTATTATTCTATTCATTTATGTATAATCTAATGATTATTAGAAAAGTTTCTTATTTATTTATTTATTTATTTATTTTATTTTTTTCTTTATTTCAACTGTTAAATGATTTGAGATAAGGTGTATACCCTTTTTCTGGTGTTCTTTCCATGATGCTGTGAAAAAGAACATGCATGTAAACCAAACTTTATACAAGACAGTCAGGTAATCAGGAATCAGTACGATTTTACACAAAAACATAGGTAGAAAGTACTTGAAAGAACCATATCAGTTTGGCGGTTCTGTGCCCATATATTTTTTTCAGCTCACTCGTGGGGGGGGAGGGGGAGGGGGGGGGGGGGGAGCAACATCACTGAAGACAATTATCGCTTTTTATGACACGCGTAATGTGTATTGTATACCTGCTACTGACCGTCAGGAAGCCTGACGATTAATGGACACGCGCGCAATATATACTGTATTACTGTCTTTCCGGAGAGATTAAAATTTATCGAATGACTTTATTCATATGCATTAAGTTCTAAGCAGAAAAGGTACTATTTAGATAATGAGTATCTATTATTATTATTATTATTATTATTATTATTATTATTATTATTATATCTTGGATCCAAAATACATGTTTGTTTTGTTTGTTTGATTTGAGGTTTAACGACCCCGTCAAGACTTTAAAGGTCATTTTTGAGACATTGCTTCCAATTTTGTGGGACTTTTACCCGACAATGAGATGAAATGATATCTCAAACCCTGTCGCCCAATGAAACCAATAGGATTTATAAGCATGGACGGTCCGACTCGCACCGCTTTGCCTGGGCAGGCTTAGATCCTCTGAGCGATTTACCAGTACTAGTGTGCGGTCGGTTTCAGCTCTGCGCGGACGCATCATGCAGCCCATCTATTTCTTCAAGCCCAGATGGGCGGGGGCCGTGAAATATACATGTATACTGGGTCCAAGTTACGAGAATACATCCGTTTGACATAGTACCTTCTTATAGGTTGTGGGTTTTTGCTAGAACCGTTGCTTTGAAATTTATTTTAATTGCTTCAACAGACAAATACATATTATCCAAGATTTGCTAGAGCCGTTCTATAGAGTACCCACAACCTATGTCTTGTACAGAAGAAAAGGTTTGGGATGATTGCTGGAAAAGCTTCATTGACAACTTAGTCTTTATTTTGCCCCCATCAACACTGTATAGGTCACTTTGGAGACGTTGCTTCCAATTTTGTGGGACTTTTACCTGACATTGAGATGAAATGACATCTCAAGCCCTGCCACCTAATTACAGTAATAGGGTTTATATGCATGAACGATCCAACTCGCATAGATAGATAGATAGATAGATAGATAGATAGATAGATAGATAGATAGATAGATAGATAGATAGATAGATAGATAGATAGATAGATAGATAGATAGATAGATAGATAGATAGATAGATAGATAGATAGATAGATAGATAGATAGATAGATAGATAGATAGATAGATAGATAGATAGATAGATAGATAGATAGATAGATAGATAGATAGATAGATAGATAGATAGATAGATAGATAGATAGATAGATAGATAGATAGATAGATAGATAGATAGATAGATAGATAGATAGATAGATAGATTATTGTGTCAATGAAGATCTGCCCGCCTGAAACTCAGTAATTGCTTTAAAATGTGCCACCAGTAATATGTCTAGGAAAACCTTTTACTTTCTAAATCTTCAGAGACGCATTGTCTTTATTCAGTAATTTCTGCGTACAACTCGATATGACAACAATATCATTCTATGTCTGCGGCGTAAAACAAATTAAATAAAAAAAATGTTGTAAATTATTATATTATCTAAATGCACGGCCAGTATTGTGGCTCAAAACAACAACAACAACAACAAAGTAATATTCAGCATTTCAGAAGCCTCACTGAGGCGGTTGGTTCTAACTAGTACCCACAACCTATGTCTTGGCGCAGAAATAAAGAAAATAATATATACCACCGAAGCCCCACTTTTCTCTATATAAGTGATATAAGTGGGGGTTAGAGGGTTTTCATTACACGGACTTGCTATCGCGATGATAAATCGGTGGTTATTTAAGCAAGAAGTGTTATCTCGGATGAGACCTGGCGTCTTAATTGTTCATTTTAGATGAATTATTCTAGTTATATGATATTACTTTTTAAATACAACTACAGGTCAAGTTGCCACTTCCTGTGGCTACTGTGTTTAACAGCGCGCGTCACGATACTTGGTGATAATTCGATTATCGACAGGTAGTCGGAAGTGTGCTTACTCAATGTATTGATCGATTAACAATCCATCATGAACGATTATATCGACGAGCGTCATCTACCTGAGCAGAAACAAAGAAAGAGCGCATATGATGAAGTTATCGTCAAAGATGTATCGTCAGTTAAGAAAAAAAAAGAAAGATTTACTCGTTTTGCACGAAAAAAAATAAGGACGAGAAACATATAAACTAGGTAACAGACATTTGCAGAATTTCAGAATTCTGAAATTCTGACATTTGCAGCACAGGCCGCCACAATTACCTCTTCACGGGAAAGAGAATAATAAAGTATTCTTATTGCTTGTTGCTTGTTTAAAATATAGACTATTGGACCTCATTAGAATCGCCTCGACGAGGCGTTCTTACGTGTGCTCAAACTCTGTGTTATCATCATAAATGAGAATAAATAAATAAATAAATAAATAAATAAATAAATAAATAGAAAGAAAGAAAGATGAATATTATTTGCGAACAACTAAAAACTAGAATTGTATTATGCGAAGTTGTTTATCAATGGCGGCATGATAAGGCTTACTGAGTCATTAAATAGACAGATAGATAATCGGCCATTATTGTGTCAAGACAGATTTATCCGCATTAAAATCAGTAAGAGTATCTCCTCTGTATTTCTATGCTTACAACTCAGACTCAAGGTTCTCGTCTTAACGGATACATTAAGTAAAAAACACGCCTGTACAAAAACATTGTAAATTTAACCACCAAACAATGAAAGTTTTCAGATGAAAAATTGTGTTATTTTTCATATTTCTGCTCAAAACATAGATCGTGGGTGCTCGTTAGAACCGCATCGGCGAGGCGGTTCTGTCGCGTGCCCAAAATCTATGTTTTTGAGCAGAAATAAGAAAAATAATTTATACCCCTCCAAACCCCAGTTTTACAGTACGAAAGTGGGGTTTAAGGGGTCAAATTTATATCGCCATGCTTTCGGGATGTAGCTCGATATAACAGTTATTTCACAGGCCGGTACGTAAACCTTGCAGACAACAATAGAAAATATATACTTCTATATAACTGCTTTAAAATATGCGACCAGTAATATGTCTGAAAACTTTTAATGCGAAAACTTCAGCAAAGCACTGTCTGTATTTTTGGCATACAACCCGATACTCGATATTACAACAATATTAAAATCTGTGGCGTAAAACAAATTTAATAATTATTAAATGTTATAAATAAATATATTATCAATATGCACGGCCAGTATTGTGGCACAAAACAACAAAATAAAGTAACATTTATATTTCAGCAGATTAGCGTTTTAGTCACTTTCTGCTGATCCACAGCCTGCTAAATTCAGCAGGGTTTTCAGCGTATTAGACAGGCCCCATTAAGACAGCATATCCGCGTGACATAGTGTTTTTCTTTCTTTTTTTTTTTCTTTTTTTTTTTTTTTTTCGTATCTCCAAAATGGCAATTCATATCTCACAAACGATTATCTACTATGTCTTGGTGCAGATATTAAAATTGTAAAGTAGGGGTTAAAGGGGTTTTCATTACATGGACTTGTGATTATGTGGCATTTCTAAACAATGTCAGTTAAAATAATTCAACTGACACCCACCATAAAGTATTAAGTTTTTTTTCCTTCTTTTTTTCTAATATATAAAGAAGAATATTTCATTCCAGGACACACAAAAAAAGCTTTTTTTAGAACAATAATATTTTGTGTTAAGCACAAAAAAGACTCACTTATAAAAGTGTAAGTTTTTTAGTAACGACAGAACAGAACTTTATTTGGAGATAAACTCAGATCACACCAAAACAGCCAGTCCGAAATTAACTAGACATCAATTGACATGAGCGATTCTCGTTCAGTATCCCCCGGGGTCATAAAAGCGAAACTGATTTCACACACAGCCGGCTTATAACACAGTTGAGATTACACAACAGGTACCTATTATAGGCCTCAGTCAAAGGGAGACAATCCAATATTGACTTGTAGTGTGACTATCATAGATTAAATGTCAGATAAAGTTGGCCATGTGCCTAGTCTATCTCCTAGACCTTGATTTTTTAATGACCAATGACCAACCTTCCTGTGTGTTTTTATCAAATATGAAACCTTGTTAGACTTTAATCTTGTCTCAGACATCAGGATATCTTCCCAAGATAAAACCAGTTGCTATCAGAGAGGGGGAAAGCAGTAAAAATAAAAAAAATAAATATAGAAGAATTTTACTTATTAACTTTAAAATATGATATCCGACTAGTAGCTAGTCTAAGAACTGCCTTGAACGGTTAGTGATAATTGGGCTTGCTTTACGGGCTCCCAACTTCACCTTTATTTGTCATTGCAGTTCAGAACATTTATTTGATAGGGCTTAGACAAAAGAAACACAAACTAGAGCTTCATCATCGGTATGGTACGCCTTATTATCTACAATTAACTGTTATAAATTTAATGAGCCTTGAAGTTTTGTTCACAACAGAAACTGTTGATATTTAACCCTTATCTTGCTGAATATTCATTTAAGCCACACCGATGTCTGTCTATCAACGAATCAAATTACTTGATGTAATTTATTGCTTCAAATTCATAAACTGTATGCCAAACAGTGTAGGTCCTGATCAGATGGCTTCTATATAGTAGAAGAAGCCATCTGATCTGGATCTACATTGTTTGCAAAGATAGGGGTCGTCGTGAACAGCAAGATAGGGGTTAAATCTAAACCTCATTAATATCGGCTCTGTCTCTGGTCGGAACCGTTGATTTTCTTTTGCTCCAGCATTTCAGTTATCTCATTCTGTAGGGATCTTACCCTTGTTATCTCTGTAATTGTTTGATTTTAAGATTGTCGGATATGTTGCACTGATGAGTTAGGAAGCCTTCATGTGGACTGAATAAATTATGTCTAAACCGTGCATTCTTTCATTTGGCAGTAGTTTAATAAAAATCCCTGACAGTGTGTGCCGCAGAATTTTGGTGCTTACAGAGAATTTGTCTTAACACTAAACACGCGATGCTCTGTGGTATATCTCACTATTCAGTGTTAATAACCTTACACGTTTAAGATGTAACATTATCATTTTACAGTTACTGTCCTTTTGGCTTGCTACAACAATATCATTTTACAGTTACTGTCCTTTTGGCTTGCTACAACAATATCATTTTACAGTTACTGTCCTTTTGGCTTGCTACAACAATATCATTTTACAGTTACTGTCCTTTTGGCTTACTACAACAATATCATTTTACAGTTACTGTCCTTTTGGCTTGCTACAACAATATCATTTTACAGTTACTGTCCTTTTGGCTTGCTACAACAATATCATTTTACAGTTACTGTCTTTTTGGCTTGCTACAACAATATCATTTTACAGTTACTGTCCTTTTGGCTTACTACAACAATATCATTTTACAGTTACTGTCCTTTTGGCTTACTACAACAATATCATTTTACAGTTACTGTCCTTTTGGCTTGCTACAACAATATCATTTTACAGTTACTGTCCTTTTGGCTTGCTACAACAATATCATTTTACAGTTACTGTCCTTTTGGCTTGCTACAACAATATCATTTTACAGTTACTGTCCTTTTGGCTTACTACAACAATATCATTTTACAGTTACTGTCCTTTTGGCTTGCTACAACAATATCATTTTACAGTTACTGTCCTTTTGGCTTACTACAACAATATCATTTTACAGTTACTGTCCTTTTGGCTTACTACAACAATATCATTTTACAGTTACTGTCCTTTTGGCTTACTACAACAATATCATTTTACAGTTACTGTCCTTTTGGCTTGCTACAACAATATCATTTTACAGTTACTGTCCTTTTGGCTTACTACAACAATATCATTTTACAGTTACTGTCCTTTTGGCTTGCTACAACAATATCATTTTACAGTTACTGTCCTTTTGGCTTACTACAACAATATCATTTTCCATCAAACTTAGTCTCTTGCAACAATATATATCCCGCGTGGGTCAATTTCTAGTGACAATAATAAACGCCAACAGAGTAACCGCATTGGACACGTCAGTAAACATTTTATTGGGTCGGGAGCTGTGAGGGAATGGGGTTGGGGGGGGGGGCGTAGTGAGGCAAGGAGGGCTTTAATTGAATTAACGTGGTCACTGCCCCCCCCCCCCCCATATTTATGTCGTGGCTTATACCATTATTTTGTTCATTTCGCGTGAAGTTTCTGGCTCAACAGTACAACTTATCCCTTTTATAGATATCATGAGTCTTTTGTAATTACGGTTTTCACTTTTATTCTACGAATTAAGCAAGTCTCATTGTATACGTCTAAATTACGACTATAAATAACGAGTTTAACTGTTGGTGTTCTTTTGCTCCAGCATTTTAGTGGTAATTGCTATCGAGTCCTCACCTCACCGTTAATTCTAGATTCCACTCCAAAACAATATTATCAACTCTAAATTACGCGAACAATAATTATTATCCTTCCCGCGTTCACAAATACCAGACAAAATGGCGGCTGATCACGAAATTGGAAATCGATTTCTGAGTGTTTTCATCAGTGTTATTGACAGGTAAATGGCTGGGGCTCCAAATGGGGTGATACTCGTAAGTTTTCTGTTAAAAGAAAAAAACTGTCATTAAACCCATAAAAATTAACCGAAAGATAAACTTGAATATATAGATTCAACTACGCACTCGTTTGTTTATCAGATTTGTATCCCCTCAGGAAAAAAATCCTGTATTTCAAAACGAAAACTGACATAACCTCTATTTAAACTAAACCAACACTGTATTGGTCATTTTGGAGATGTCGCTTCAAATTTTGTAGGACTTTTACCCGACATGCAGATGAAATGACCTCTTAATCCCTGTCACCCAATGAAACCAATAAGGTTTATAAGCATGGATGGTCCTACACACACCACTTTGCCTGGGCAGGCTGAGATCCTTTAAGCGGTTCACGAGTGATCATGCGCGGTCGGTTTCAGGTCTGCGTGTAAGCATCATGCAGCCCATCTATTTCTTCAAGCCCTGATGGGCGGGGGGCCACAATTTTCTACAATATGTGTACATATAATTTTTCGGTAATGATGCTTTTGGAGAAATTCCCATTAACAGCTACACTTAAAAAGAACTGAGAAAGCAGTTTCCATCATCTGGTACCCTGAATTTGGAGTAAACAATACCCTCAGTGCAGACTGGCTTCCTATACAAACGTGAAAGAAACAATGAAATTAGAAAGTGACAAGATAAACGATCCGCAGAATGGATTGAAAAAAAGGGAATTATAACTGTGTTTGCCTATGGAGCATGGTAGCTCAGTGGTTAGTGCACTTGCCTATCATGCTAGAGGCCCCCGGTTAAATTTAGGGCAGCGGTAAGAACATCGTGGGGTCCGAATAGCTCACTGGTTAGTGCACTCGCCTCTGATGCTAGAGGTCCCGGGTTCGATCACCGGCAGCGGGCGATAAAATTTCGGTGTCCAAACACGCTCCATTGGCATCATTTGCAGGGATGAATGCCATAAAGTACACCGTCCCTCGGATCGGGACGTTAACTGGAGGCCCCCTGTGCAGAAAGAACCATCCCCTGTGCAGGTTAAAGACCACTACCATAATTACATGATTACTAGGTAGGATTTCATCCTGCAAAAATTGGCGTGTATGTAATATACACCTGCCTAGAATTTCCGTGAGTGCGTATGGCAGTATATAGAGAAAGATAGAGAAAGAAAGAACTGCTAAACTGGCATCAATTACCGTCCTTCGGATCGGGACGTTAACTGGAGGCCCCTTGGGCAGGGAGAACCATCCCCTGTGCAAGTAAAAGATCCCTACCAAAAGTATCTATCTCTGTTTACTGCCAACCCCTCTGTCGAGTTACAATGTAGGCTTTCGAGTGTATGTAATGTATTTCCCGTATAGTCAAACCCCTGCGAGTAATGGTCAAATGTGACCGATCGCAGTATAAGTAGAAAGAAAGAAAGAAAGAAAGAAAGAAAGAAAGGGACATAGACGTACACCTGCACGTAATCCTCGTGTGAGGGTGTTGCAGTAAAAAGAAAAAAAGGAATTCCAAAGCCCCATTAGGCATTACTTCATACTTCATAGTATCACACACTGCGAGTCGTAACTACCATGGAAATACTGGAAATAAACGAAAACTAAGCTGTTTCTGTCAAATAGTAACGCAACCGGAAGGTAAACAGAAGACCGGTAGTTGATGTTTTTATTTTGCGCCAACCGTCAGAAAGTTGGTCTATGAAAATGCAATAAGCGTCTCTGCAACATGGATCAATCATAGAGAAGCAGTCATCGTGACGTTTTTTGAAGAATCCGAATTTTCAATTTCCGGCAAGGAGATGACAAGATGCGCGCTTGAGAGAGGGACGAAGAATATTGTGTTTTATTTGTGTTTTTAGCACCTCACCTTGCACAAATACTGTAGATAGTTGTTGCTGCGAACATTCCTGATGTCGTAACGTGTTTTATGTGCAGATTATTTCTTCACAGACTTTTATTCACAGTTTTAGTTTGTCACATGAACTTCTTCGTATCCAAACTTGGCCGCCATCTTGAAAAAGTTGAAAATTGGAATTTTCAATCTTGGATTGCGCCTCGCTGCTGAAGTGATGTTTTAAACACCGAATTTAACCTAAACGGACTTGCTCACTTAGTGATTTTAGTTTTACGGATTGAATCCCAGTGATCTTAGTCGTAATTGACCTGTTGTATGACAGCTTATAATAGCAACTAGTGTTGGTGCTGATGCTTTTAATTTTAAGCAACTGTATTAAACTTTGAATTTTAACGTCTTAAACTGTAGTATCTTTTCTGCTTTTAACAATTTAAACAGTTAAATTGCCTGCATTTGGAGTCAAATTTGTTCCATATTTTAGCAGAACTAGTTTCCTGATACAAATATTTTAAGCTATCCATTTAATTATAGTCTGCTTTCATGCATTTCGCAACTAATATCGGTGTGCTACTTATGGTTAGTTATATTAGACATTAACCTGTCCGCTGCATAATAGTGCACAGAGCTTTCTCTTCCACTGTCCCGGAGGCCAATATTTCTTATTTCTTAAATTAAAATTTTATCAGGTTCTCCCTTGCATATTGCATATTTTTATTTGGCGGCTGGTCCTGTGGAAGATATATGAGCTTAGTGTCTGTCGGATCTGGTGTGGCCTGATACTAGTAGACTACATAGTCCTTGCTATATATGTTACCTACCCACATGCATGTTGGTTGTTGTATAGTTCTGTTGCTGGTGGGTATTGGCAGCTGGTGCAGCTGGGAACATTTTTTGGGGGTTGGTAAAAATTACGGAAGGTCAATTAATCAATCAAATGTGATGGATTTGGTTAGTATTAGATCCCAGCGTCTCAGAAAAGCACCGGTTGCATACTCACCAGCGGGGGAAGTGGTGAAGGGCAAGGTGCAGGGTAAACGTGATATCAATGTAGAATACTCACTGAACAAGACTCGGGCTGTTAAAAAGAAAGCCATTGCATCATTACGGGATGAATCAATGAGTGTCAATTGCAAATCAGACAACCTAGTGTTGGAATTTTCTGCTGGTGCATATGAGATATTTAAATCAGAATTGATTAGTTACTATGAGGGCTGTGTACTAAGAAAATGCTTTTGAGCATCAAAAAAGAGACAGAAGTGGTCTGATAACTGAACTTTCTTATGCGGTCAGACCGGTTACAAGTGAAGGTAGTGATAGTGTTGTCCTTGGACGGCAGGTTTGCAGAATTTCTCTGTATCATACTAACTGTAAAGTCTTGATTAATGGTAGGGGGTACAAAACTTTTATGGGTGAAGATTTCAACAAAATTTTAGTTAGCCTGGATAAATATAATAACTTAGAAGCTATCAATGCAAGGATTAGGGAGGTCTGTCACTCCTATCTCCTGGTTGCCACCATAAAACCTAAAAATAGCTCTAAAGCTCAAGTTTTGGGCGCTGTATGCGGGTCGTCCGCTGTATTATCTAATACACAGACAGCTGAAAGACAGCTGCATAATGCTATTGGCACATCTCAATGCTTGGTTCATAAAACTGATGGCTCTGCGGGTGGGAGTGACGAGGCCTCTTCGTGATTTGACAGTGCAGTACCCTGTTTGCATTTTTCGGAAACATGCAGCTCTGACTCTGACGCTATTTTCTGTGATCATTGCGAGTACTGGATTCACTGGGCTTGTGAGGGGATCTCTAGGGAGCAGGGTGAGAAGTTAGGCAGTGAACTTGCCGAATATAAATGTATCCAATGTACCGCTATGGAGTCTGAAAATGTCTCGTTTGTGGCCTCCCGGGTGCCAGCCGGACTTCGTGATGATGCGGAGGATGTACTCACTCAGTCTGACACTAAAACTGGTCGTGGTTCTCTATCCTTGATGAATCATAATCCACAAGTGGGTGTAAATATTGAGAAGCATAAGGGTGGGGATTACAGTAATGTTCATGGGGCTATAGGTGGTGATGCAGGGTTGGATGTGATTGGGTGGAAGGGTCAAGGGGTGAACAGAGGGTCTCTACCCATTCTAAGGATGTTGAAGTGCATACCCAGATTGCAATCCCTTCGATCTCTAAATGCTTTATCAGCAGCATCAATACTGATATTATTACTGACATGCAGGTAAGCTAACAGAATAATAGTGCTGTGTTGGAAGATGCTAAAAATGGGATTGGTGGGGTGACTGATCTTGCTGGAGAGCTAGAGCCTACAGTCAGTAACACAGTGGGGCTTCATACTCACACTATAAAAATGGCCCAGCCTACTAGTGTCCCGGTGACAAAAAGTAAATGAAAAAGGGCTCAAAGAGTAACTCCATGGGATCCGTAGGATGTTTGACTGATTCTAATTGCTCTATTTCCCCGCCCAACACTGACTTGATTGTTAAAGGCATTTATTCTGTAACAGTGAAACACACCGTGTGTCCATAATTGTTTTATTGCCCCCTGTGATATACGGACTATAGCAGATCAAAGGCGGCCCTTAATAGGGTGATTAGTAGCTCTTGTTGAATCCCCTGACTGAGACACTTAAGGGGAAAATCAATAATGTACACCAGTCAACAGTAAGTAATTTATTGATTTTCCCCAAGGCGGCCCCTTACCTGTTGAAGACAGAGGACTTCTCTCCAGTGAGCACTGAGGGCTACATAATATTATGTAATGAAATGATAGTCCTCAATAATCAAGAATAAATGCCTTTAAAGAAAGATCACTTAAAGGGTGGGAACAGGATTTGAAGAAAAGGGAGCAGCAAATGGGTGAAAGTACGAAACATTTGGCAGCAGGTAGGTCTAAGGTTGTTCAGTAAGAACGTTTGATAACAGAGTTAGAAAATTCCAAAAAGATATTGGAAACAAAATTATTGTTATCCAAAAAAAGTGGGAGGGGGTGGTGTAAGTTCTTTTCCCCAGGTTTCTCAAGTGGGAGGTGTAAGTGCTTTTCCCCAAGTCTCCACTTGGAATGTGCCATCCCGCGCAGACACAAATGTTGAGCGACTTGAAATGAAGTTATCCTTTCTTGAACAAAGGGTTCAGATGTTAGAAACTGAGAACCTTCGGTTGCGCCAGGATTCATTGCGCACGGAACAGACTAAGGTAAGTGAAATGCAATGTAAATTGGAGAAGTTGCAGTCAGAATTTCATGTTAAAAGTAGCCCGTTTCAGACAGGAAGACAAAATAGTGGTGAATCTAATATGATGGGGAGGGGACCAGGGATGGAATGTAGTGGCACAGACCCTGGACAATGGACATCTCAGTCATATATAAATCGACCGGTCGCGATCCCAGCTACCTCTCCTGTGCAGGATCAGTTGAACCTCAATGTTGGCTACCGGAGACCTGGTGCTTCCTATCCTGTGTACAAACCTGTTAGTAACAGCCCAGCTTATCGGCACGTTAAACCATCTGTGTTTGTGACTAATAGTTCTGATTCCAAACATGTTGGTAACAGCCCACCTTATCGGCATTTTAATCCATCCGTGTTTGTGAGTAATAGTGTATTTAGTTCTGTTTTCCCTACCAGGATGCCAATCAATGTGAATAATTTGAGACATGATGGTATGCTGTTTCCTGGCATGCAAACCAGTATGGATAGGAAGGGTACACCAATAAGGAATAAAGCTACTCAGGGATCTGTGTATGTGCCGTCTGATAATCTTGGTACGAGGTACAGCGGAACAAGTGTTTCAAATGGGACACGGATAGATGATTCTGAATCCCCAGTGAGGGTCTCCGAGGCTGGCAACGCCGAGGTTCGGACTGAGAGGCAGACACAGGAGATCTCAAGTGTCTTGGAAAGACCAGTGAAGGGTTGCACTGATTCCTTTAACAGTGAGCTGACGCAGGATGGTACATCAACTGCTTTCCAGAAGTCAGATGTTAAGGGAATTAATGCTGCAGAACCAAGTACAGACTCTAAGTAGAAGTAAAACAAAGATCAGGAATTGATACAATTAACTTACTCCACCCATAAAAGACACCAAAGGGAAAGAAATACAAACATTAAGCGACCAGACCATAATGGAAACCTAAACAAAGGAAGGCCATAAGGACAGTTACTTTCCCACAAAATGGCCATATGGCCATCCAAAACCAAAAGACACAAGTGATACACACAGTAAGTAACAAACAACAACATAAATAAATCGCCAAGCCTTTCTGCCCCCGCCATCGAGAAAAGCACTGTCGCCACAGCCGGACACCCAAAGAGTATTAAATCACCCAAATCAGGTGACCTTCTCCCGGAACTCGAGAGAAAACAGCAAGCCGCAAGCCCGCTCGCCACCAAAAAACCCCTTGATCTTTCGGTAAAAATATCTCTTCACAACACACTAAACTCATCTAAAGGAGCGATTCGCAGCCCAGAACCGCGTCCCTGTTCAGACGAAGAGATCATCGACAACCCGAAAGACCAAGGGGCCATTGGCGTTCGCAACATCAAAGTCCGTAGAAATGGTGCACCAAAACTAACAGCAACACACGTGTTGACCCCCAATACACCAATTCTACCCAAGAACATCAAAGCAGCACATCTCTCCATTAACGCAGAGGCACACATCCCACCCCCCCCCCCCCGACGCCACCCCGCCAGGCCCTTGGCCACCACGAAAGCAGACGCCAGAGACAAAAACTCTGTCCCAACTGTGGTGAAGAAAAGCATGCCGACAACCACCTCAACCGCAAAAACGAACCCAAATGCGCAAACTGCGACGGCAAACACGCCGCCCTCCCCCGAGACCGCCCGGCGTGGAAAAAAGAAAAAGAAATACTCACCGTCAAACACCAAAGGGGGACAACACCCCCAGAAGCGCGGAAGACCGTCGAAGAGCGACACACAACACCAATCACCAGCCTCGCCAGCATCACAAAGGGCGCCGGTGCAAAACGCACCAGCCCCGCAACACAGACTGCTGAATCATACATAGCTGAACCGAAAAAACCGGCGCACGGAGCAAACCCACCCCAGCACCACAAAGTTCAACCAATTTATCAAATGACGCAATCCAGGCCGCTCCGGCCCTGTCGACAGCGACCGCACCGAAGCCAGCGCCGAATGCAAAAGAGAAACCCGACTCAGATCGAACCAATAAGGGGCCGCAAGATCCGATCAAAAAACATCAACTGCCTCAAAGACAAACAGACAGACAACGCAAAATGGAAAGAGACAATATAAAATTTCAGAACAGATTCGGATCTTCGAGCGACAGTGATATGGAGCTGACTGAAACTCCATCATCACCAAGCGACAACAACAGACCGAGACCCGCCACACCACGAGCCGGCGGCAGCAGACCCACACCACCAACCGCACCCCCACAACAGCCTCTAGTCTTTAAATATCCCTCCACAAAATGGACCTAAAACACAAAACAATACAATGGAACTGTCGAGGTCTTAAATCGAATTATAATGAACCCCCATCACTTATTTCGCTACTAACCCCATCGGTGTTTTGTTTGCGAGAAACTTTTTTAAAAACTGACGACAACACAGACGCCAGGGGCCTCAATACATACAACGATATCTATTCTGATGGTAACAAACCATCTGGTTGCAGCTCAATTTTTGTTAAATCATGTTTACCACAAAGAGAGATCAAATTAAAAACAGACCCACAAGCTGCAGCAGTATCGGTTTCTCTGGATAAAGAAACTACAACCTGCCCCCCACACATCCCACCCTCATTTTCCCCAAAGCCCGAACATCCTGACTCATTGCTGAGTCAACCTCCACCGCCAAAGCCTCCAGCTGGCGACCTCAATGGCCACAATATTCTATGGGGCTGCAAAGATGTCAATAACAGAGGAACACTTGTCGAAGATTTTATTGCAAAGAACGATCTAAGTCCGTGGAGCGGGCAGAGCAAGAGTGGCAGTATAGTTCAAGCAAGCCTGTTGGGAATAGTGCGGATTCTCCTGTTATAGACTTGACACAGCAGGAATTTGCTATTGACTCATGTTCGACCTTGGAAAGTGGTGCCAAATCTGAAGTGATGGACCTAATGCAGGAGACCTTGACTTCTTCACATGTCACTGAGGACAACAGGAGTGCTGGAAATGTAACTGTGCTCCTCTTCCAAGCAAACCACCTTGGCAGCCTCAAATGTTGATGCCGTCCCATGGGAGTCAGATATAAGGGGCCCACTACATACGAGCAACTCCAAGCATAGCCCCCCCCCCCCCGTGATGATGAGAAGCATTGAACCTCTCCATCCAACAAGGCAGGTCGTCAGAGTCATCCCTCAACCAAGATGGCAACCTATAACATCGAGAATTTCTACTCCAACAAGTTATGCCTATTATCGTTAATGAAGGACTGTCAAATCAACGCTATTCAGGAACATTGGTTGTATAATTATGAGCAGAAAAATTTGGAGGATTATTGTGAATTACAAGGTTTTGGTGCTAGCTTAAAGTCTGTGGATGACAACGATCCTCTACTGCCCACCTGTCGGCCTAGGGTTAAGGAAGGGGTGGGGTTTCTCTGGTCTAAAAAGTTGGATTCAGCTGTTGAGATTGTGGGAGATGGAAATGAGAGATTGATTCTGATGCTTTATGATGCTGAGGACAGCCCCCTGTGCCTGATAAATACTTATATGCCATGCAGGGGCGTTGATAATGCTGATAGTGACTATAGGGGTATTCTTGATCAGATCCAGGAAATTATTAAGAAGTACTGTAGTTCCCACTCAGTGATATTGGTGGGTGATATTAATGCATCTCTGACTCGGGAGGTTCCGACCACAAGGGATAAGATTCTACGGTCTTTTTGTGAGTCACAATGCTTGTCATTGTGTGATGAATACTCAGTTACAGCAACATTTACACATCCAAGTGGAAAGTCACAGTCACAGATTGATTATATTCTCTACGCTGGAGGCCTGACAACTGATCTGGTTAGACAGGTTAAAGTGCGGTGTGATTCATTGAATACATCTACTCATTCTCCTGTGGAATGTGTCATTCCTTCTGTCTATAAGGATACTACTGGTAACAGAATGAGCTCTAACTCTATATCCAGGAAGAAGATGATGTGGGCCAAATTGGGTGAGAATAGGTATCGTGATGTGTTATCCCGCAAACTTCACCCTGGGTGTTTGGGAGAGTTATCCAAAGAACAGCTAGATGTACAGCTACAGGAATTCTGCTCAATTGTGGTAGAAACTGCTACTGAGTGTGCACCTAAAGTGAAATCTGGAAAGAAGAAAAGGCTGTGGTCCATGGACCTTCAAAAGGCTGCGGCTGTCCGTAAGAAATCTCATTTTCAGTGGAAACAGGCTGGTGGACCTGGTCCTGAACACCCTCTGTCTATACAGAGAACAAAGGGAAAGAGACACCTACGGACTCTGCAACGTCAACAGCAGGCAGAATATCGCTCGTCTGTATACAACGATATTATGGACGCTGACTCAACAAATAAGAGGCTGTTTTATTCTCTTGATAATAGACAGAGAAGGGGAGGTAGGACTTCGTTGGGGAAGTTAATTGTTGATAATGTTCATCTAACAACAGATGAATCTATTCGCGAGGGTTGGGCCTCTTACTTTCAGAAATTAGCTACCCCGAAGGAGAGAGAGCGGTATAATGTTGAATACAGAAAGCAGGTTGATTTGGATTTTGATTTGATCTGTGACATATGTTCTCGCATACAGGACAGTCCCCCTGAGGTATCAGTGACAGAGGTCCTACAGATTATCAAAACTCTGAAGAATAATTAGGCCGCCGATGGATGTGGACTGGTTGCAGAGCATCTGACGTTTGGTGGTAGGCCAGTTGCCGCTTTTATAACTGACATACTGAATTCAATATTCCGCTTGGGAAAGGTTCCGGAAGTGTTTAAGCTTGGCTTTATTACCCTTTATACAAAAACATGGAAAGTCCATTCATGATCCTAACTCGTATAAAAGAATCACCATCACACGTCTGATTGGTAAGATTTTGGAGAAATATATACTGCAAACTGCCTTTGCAGAGATTGGGAGGTTACAGAACCCCTTGCAGAAGGGTTTTACAAAAGGAACATCAGCCACAGCTGCTGCTTTGATGTTTACAGAAGCCCAAGCTTAAGCTAGAGACACCAAGACTACCCTGTATGCTGCCTGTATTGATGCCTCGAAGGCCTTCGATATTGTGTGGCACAATTCTATGCTTCGCAAGTTGTACAATTTTGGACTAAATTCGGCTTGCTGGAGTGTCCTGAAAGACAGCTACTCTGAGATGTCATCAGTTGTGAACTTGGGAGGTGCTGCTTCATCGCCTTTTGTGGAACTTCAGGGAGTCCGACAAGGAGGTATTATATCACCCTCAGCTTATAAAATGTTCTTAAATCCTCTGCTGGACCTGTTCAGTGGAAACAGAATTGGCTTGCAGATAGGTCAATGTGTACCTAGGAGTTCAGGCTTGTGCTGATGATCTTCTGTTCCTGGCAAGATCTCCTGTTGAACTTCAGGAAATGTTGTATGTGCATGAATTCTATGCAGATGATGAACATTATGATATTAGTGATACAAAAACAAAGGTATTTATAGTAAATCGTCCAATATCTACTGAAACTTGGAATGACAGTAATGTGTTTAACTTAAACAGTAATAATGTTGAGGTTGTTGAGGAATGTACTCATTTGGGCATTCAGAGGGACAGTGTATCAAGAACGGAACATTCTAAGACTATAGATGAACGTGTTCAGTCTGCCCATAGGTGTGCCTATTCCCTGATGGGGGCGGGGTTAAATGGGCAAAATGGTGTAAGTCCCAGGGTGTCACTCTCGATGTGGGGAGTTTATGTATTGCCATGCCTTTTGTATGGACTAGACATCTTGACCCTGAATAAATCTGAGGAATCGCTCAGTATCACAAAAAATTATGCATCTTCCAGACAGGACTGCTGATTCTGCAATCTACATATTATCAGGTCATATCCCAATAGAGGGGGAAATCCATAAACGTATGATGGAAATGCCGGGTAGTATATTACGTAGTGATTCTATTGAACGCAGGTTGGCTGAAAGACAAATCCTGGTCAAGGATGGAGGGTCAAAGAGTTGGTTCGTATATGTGAACAGGGTATTGAAGCAGTATGAACTACCAAGCTCGGTTGATTTACTTTATGCTTTCTATTCTAAATCTCAAAAATGAAACAGCTCTGTGATAAAGCAATACATGAGTACTGGTCAAGTAAGGTCTTATCAGATGCTAAAGAGAAAAGTACCTTAAGGTTTATGAATACTACTAAATTCTCAGTAGGGTCGTCTCATTTGGTCTGGCAGGATGCAGGATTTGACTTAATCTCAATACGTAAAGCGGGCGTTAAGTGTAAGTTAATGACTGGCAAATATATGTTGCAGGCTACTCTTGCTAGATTTAATCAGTATGAAGTAAATCCCCTGTGCTTGTTATGTCATAATGAACCAGAGAATGCGGAACATTTCATTTTGAGATGTGACGCCTTATCGGGAGTTAGAGCACCTGTTGTGGACAAGTTCATTTCAACCCTTAGTGAGTGCTGCGGTGGTGATCAGTCAAAAGAACTTAAATCTAATGAAAGCAAGTTCGTGGCGATTATTCTGGATTGTACAGTTCTGGAGCGTGAAATTCAGCAACCAATTCTGGGCACTCTTTTACACGATCTGGAATCAACGTCTAGGGGACTTTGTTCTGCCCTCCACAACAAACGCGCTCAACTCCTTAATCAAAGTTAATGAGACACTGCAGTATAGGCCAAAAGCTTTGTTCAGTGACTGTATATATTTTCGTTGAACATATGTTAATATGTAATAATATTGGTGGGGTGCACATCAATTTAAGGACCTACACGTTACTACGTGGTTCTCCTGGAAGAGGAGGGATCTACAAACACGAACGAACGAACGATTTACATTTTTTATTTATTTATTTTATTTGGTCGGATAACGTCAAAAAGTAATACATATAGCGGATTGAAATAAGAAAAGGAGAAAAAAGAATCGTAAAAGATGGATGTTGTACTAGACTGGGGACCGACTGTGTGAAAGGCAGACATTTTATTAGAAGGAAGAACGCGTGAACCATGCATAGACGGTTGTCTCGCATAGTCTCAACGAGAATTCACGCGATTTGACCATCAAAAATATTTCTGAGGGAAGCGAATTACGTTGTTATGACAACGTGCGCACCTCTTAGTCTATAGACGGACATGTTCATGTCCGTATTAAAGTCAAAATTCAGTTAAACATTTTCTTTATAAAACTTGTGTACTATTTAGGGGATATAGACTATATTCAAAATTGTCCTTTGTGGTTTTTGGGTCGGAATTTTCGTTTTACGGCGATGCGTTCGCGAAGCAATGAAATAGAATAAGCGATGGTAAAGCCCACAATTTACCTCCCCAAATGACAATTTTGCAATACAGTTATCCACATTCTAAAGCACTTATTCGGGTGTTTTTTTTTTAAAAAAACTACTATTCTGCACAAACGACAAGTGGTGCGAACTGCGTAAAACCAGATGTCAGCCAATGAAACGACGTTACGTGATGACGTTGGGTTTTGTGACAGTATATCGCAGAATAAACTGTCGAAATTGTTTGACGTTATCCCATCAGACGTCGCGTTACAAGTGCATAAGAATTAAAGCTTGTTGATCGAGTTTCCTTAGCATTTCGTTTCTGCTATGCTTGGTTCGTGACCCTAAAATAAATCTAAACCCCGCAGTGGAATCAATGATCCCAAAGGACGAGGCATAGAGAATACCAGGTTCGAGTCTTTTGATATCAAGTTTATCAGGCAAGGCTTTGAGAACGCTTGTAAAAATGCACTATATATTGGGGGGGGGGGGGGTAACTGATAAAATTAAATACACACTAATATAAAGGACAGAGAGACAATTTCAGCCACCATACATTCCCATTACACTAGTGTTCTATAAAAAAGAAAAGGAATACAATACTGAACTTAAAATTGTGAGTGCACATGTTTGTCTGGACCAGAGTAGCTAGTTCCTAGCTTCCATCTTAGGTCACAGTAACAAAATACAAAACAACACATCAACATACACAAAAAACAACATAAAAGCGAGTACAAATGAATGACCGCCTTTAGAGTTTTATAACATTCAAGTGTGCTCTTAGGACCGATTTTCCTCACAATTTGTTAAAACTCCTGGTTGTGGTCATGTGGCCTTATGGTTTGTCTTTGAGTGTTTGTGTCGCTTATATTATTCTATTTTGGATAGCCTATTGGCCATTTTGTGGGAAAGTAACTGTCCTTTTGGCTTTCTGCTGTTGGTGTTTCCATCGGGGTCTGTTGTTTCATGTTTGTGTTTTTTTCCCTTTTGGTGTCTCTGATGGGAGCTGTGGGTTTATTGTATCGATTCCTGATCATTGCCTCCACTTATATTATTTGCCTACCAGACGTAATCCTTTATGGCGAGTAAACGTATGGCTACATTAAAGCTTAAAAACGTTTAATCCAACCTTTCCGAATTTCAAGCGTTGATTTCATGATCTTTATGTTAAAGTCCCAATACAGAAAGACAAAAAGACAGAAAACATTTCATTGACAAAGAAAATGAACAATTTCATGACTTTTCAACTTATTTTAATTTGTGTAATTTTCAACCAGATGTTATCGGTACACGAATGTTCTGGCACACTGGCCGTTAAACTCATCCTCTTTGGGACGATCGTAAATATTGAGATTGGGCCCTACAAATATCTGAAACATCATTCCATTGGTTAAAACGTATATTTTTGGGGCGAGGGGCGTCATGTTTTATTGCATAAATGTGATGTATCTGTTTCCAATACTTCTTCAAACGTAGTAGCGAATGGTGTTCGACCGAATCATCTTGTCTAATGGACGAACTGAACTGCCACGCCCTGCTGACCGAATTCCCGGCAAGAATACATCTGCTTCCTGTTAAAGATCAACTGAAGGGTTATATACGTTTACTTAAACATTACGAAAACACGCCTATGCAAATACATTGTAACCTTTATCGCCGAAAAACTGAAAATTTTAAGATAAAAAAGTGGGATATTTTTCTTATTCCTGCTCAAAATATAGATTGTTGGTACTCGTTAGAACCGCCTCGATGACCCACAATCTATAGTTTAATGCAGAAATAAGGTTTACCCCTATATACCCCAGTTTTACCATATAAATGTGGGGTTCAAGGGGGACAAAATATATAGGCGTAATTTCGTGATGATGGCAGCCCGTTCTAAGAGACGAATATATCTTGTTTTCCAGTTTACTCAACTCAAATAAACCAGCGAACGTAACAGTCAAACAAACCGGCAAATGTAACAGTTATGCAATACTAAAACAAAGATGACATTTGAAACATTCTGGCTTCAGATAAAAAGGAAAATCCAAATATTCCAGTTTTAAAGGTTTTCTTTTTGGAAACAAAAACACAAACAAGAATACAAAGAATCAAAATTTCTGGATCAGAACTGCTAAATGCGGTTAGTGACTCTGGTGTTAATTCCCGGCAACAGGAGTGCGCTGGATGAACACAAACCAAAACATAATATAAACTAAACAGCACTTTGATGAATATGTTCTATTAATGGGTTATCCTCTGAAAGCAAGGAATGCACCGTAGAACGGAAAAATATGGAGCGTCCAAGTTTTTTTCTGGGTAAGTCTAGCTAGTTTCAGCCAGTAAGGGCTCATCAGCAACCATACTGCACTTAACACCAGCTGGAAAGAAATTAAATTAAAGTACTAAAGGTCGATTGCCATTTGAAACAAAGAACTTGCGCACAAAAATAAGTCAAGAATCAAGCTTGTTTCATTTATGAAATATAGACTCTAGAACATCACTTGAGACTTAGTTAAAAATCAACACCCTAGAGCTACCAAGCAATCGCTTTTTACTGATGCGTAGATTCCGTACTAGTAGCATGAATAATGTGATTTGTGAAAGTGTGGCTAGCATAAAAGCATTGGCTTAATAAATGATGTTTAAATTATGTTTACTTTTTGTACATGTAATCATAAATTATTTTCGTTGATTAGATGTGATTAAATGTGATCGTGCGTGGATTTATCGTGGTCTAACTCCAATGGCTCGAATACCATTGTGACGATAGAAATGCAAAGGTAGTTCGAACAAAAATGGGTTAATAATAGCAGAATGTGAGAAGGTGATATTTCAGGGATATTTGATCTTCAATGTAGTAAAGATACTCTGTGTATACTAATAGAATCAAGACGACTGTAATGAGTACACTTTGGAGTTTAACTGAAACAATTTCCTTGAACTACATGTATCTATATCGTTTCTGTAGATACTGACAGATTTCCAATTAGACTCAGCCTTGGTAAGCGAGCCATTAAAGTTTCACTGTCTCTCATTTTATAGGATGCAGAACGTATGATATGCACTTTGATGTTAGTCTTCTATTCTGTGTGCGTTACAGACCATGTAGAGACAGGCGCTACTCTCACTTTTGCATACTAGGTAAGCTGGTATCTTTTAAGGTGATTCTTTATAAATATACATATTTTCCGGGTCTTATTTTTTCCTTTTTTGGTGCTTAGGTGTAATTGTGAACGTGGTGTTTGGAATACGGAAGTTGTAGTTGTGTGGAAAGACAAAATTATATAAGATTTATTACAAGGATGTCTTACAAGGATGTCTTCAGAATATTATCATCTCGGGCGGATATGGGGGTGAGGGTTCGAGGATTGTGGGAGCTGGGCAGGGCAGGGCATTATTGTTGAATTGCTTTGACAGTTTGGTGGTTAGGAAAATAAATTTATGCGATTTCTTGTTTTTAATTTGTCAAGGAAAATTGGAATTCTGGAATATAATAGACTACATGTGCAGTCTGCGTGCGTGCGTACGTGCAAGAGAGAGACAGAGAGAGAGAGACAGAGAGAGAGAGAGAGAGAGAGAGAGAGAGTAGTACAGAGAGAAAGAGGAAGGGAGGGAGAGAAATAATGCCGCCTATCAAATTTGGCATATTTTGTTAGAAAATGGTTCCTTGATCGTTACGCATATAATTATGACAATTGGTTGTATTCATCTTCACATTTTGTTTTAGGTGACAATGTTCAACTTTGTGTCCACTGTTTCGAAATCATTTCCAGACCTTTTGAAGTTCTGGGAAAGCAAAGATACCGAGGATCCGAGTACCCGCAAAACTACACGTCCAGTAAAGTTACAGACACAGACCCACAAACCAACTTATCCCCTCGTTACATCACCGGAGAAACAAAATGCGGAAAGCTTTACCTTTTCAGATGGAACTTCACAGTCATTGCCACAGAAGACTATTTCTAAAAGCGAGGATGAAATAAGCAAGAAACACAACGAACTAGGATGGAAAGGTGAATCTGGTTTCATAGACGGAGAAACAACATCTTTCGTACGAACAAATCCAACACTTGGGCCGCCAGCAGAAACAGCCAGTCTGTGTTCGTTTAGAAGTTCTAATAGAAATATTGACTATTTAACAAGAAATCCTCACACTGTTTCCTCCCATTCAGTAAGTCATCCAGATGACCAAACAAAATCGACTGATTCCCAAAACGAAAACCATGACGGGAAACTCAAAGATACAGACAGGCAGTCTGTCGTTTCTGAATCACGCATGTTTAAAAAATCCACAAAATATAACTGTCGAACCTCTCAGATTAGCGGCGCCTATAAGAAGAAGCAACCTCTCAATAGTGGTGACCAGCGCTCAAGTTGTCGCCGAAAGCGCTCCAAGCCAAACAGTGAAAGCAACAATGAAAAGGCTTTAGTGAGAAAACCTGCCGGCAATGATGTCGTGCAGTCGACAGTTGAAGATCAAATAAATAATGAGGCGCGACAGCGAATGTTATCAGCTTCACAACAATCAATGTATTCATTTGACGATGATTACTCTGTTTTCCCGGAAAGCACACGGAGTGAGAGAAGTCTTAGCATTCCTTCAGGTACGGTTTCATTCTGTTTTTGATGCACGCTTTATTCGATATAAATGAGTGTCATTTCAGATATGCATGGCTTAGGTTTGTGGATTTAATCGTTAAGCAAGTTGATTTCTGATTTAAGGAATGATAATGCAGACGATAAAGTAGAATAAAGACCAAATATATTTGAGCCAGCGCATGACAAAACCTATAATAAGACATGGCGCCCAACGAAGACTCATATCATGCAGCAGGAGAAGTCTTTGGTTAGACTATATGGATGCGCATGCTGATATGAGTCTTCGATGGGCGCACGTCTTATTGTAGGTTTTGTCGTGCGCTGGCTCATTTCTCAGCGTATTAAACGAGGCATTTCTTTCACTTACACGATTTGCAAATAATCAGCCCTGTTCACTACTTTAGAAGTAATGAATTCAATGAAATAAAAACATAGTCGGTATGGTTTCGTGGTGATTTAAGATAAGTCGAGGCCTGTTCACATTAACACTGACATGTATTTGACATACCAGATAGCACATGTAATGCATCAAATCATTTCAGCCACTTAAACTATAAGACAGTATAATAGCCTTCTTTTAGACATCCGTTTTAAGACTTCATACTTTTCACCGACCTTTCTTATCCACTGAAAAGTAGAAGTAAAACAAAGATCAGGAATCGATACAATTAACTTACTCCACCCATCAAAGGCACCAAAGGGAAAGAAACACAAACATTAAGCGACCAGACCACAATGGAAACCTATCAAAGGACGGCCATAAGGACAGTTACTTTCCCACAAAATGGCCATATGACCATCGAAAATAAAAAGACACAAGGGATACACACAGTGAGTGAGTTTTAGTTTTACGTCCCACCAACAGCTAAGGTCATACGGAGACGGGACCTCGGTTTAAAGACTCATCCGAAAGTCTGGAGAAGCCCGGGATCGATCCTGCGATCCCTGGTTTACAAGGCGAGTAGCGTAACCACTGCACCACGGTGGCTTCTAGGATACACACAGTAAGTAACAAACAACACCATAAATAAACCGCCACAGAAGAACCGCCTTGGAACGGTCAGTGGAAAGATTTCCACTGGGAGGCTTAAATTGATTTTACCTGGCCACAATCCTCGCCCTTACTTCCGTCGCGATTTAGACAAATAATTTGTTCAGTCCGCATGAAGGCCTCCTAACTCATCAGTGCAACTTCTTCGTGAACACACAAAAATCAAAGAACCACAGAGGTGAGACAACGTTGAGAACTCGACAGCTAGAAACCACTGAAATGCTGGAGCAAAAGAAAACCGGTTTACACAGGAAAGTTGAATATATTTAATAGTCTCTTTATGTTTCGGACTTTCTAAGAATGCTTATGAATGAGTCTGAATGAAAGTTTTTGGAGATGATGTTTTCATATGGGCTCCGTCATAAATTCCCTGTCTTCGGGGTTAGCGACCAGGGGCCAGTTGTTCATAACTAACGATGTTATTACTTATAACATCGATCATTAAATATGGCAATTATTCTAACATTTAATGCTGAAATCTGCACATTGTAAAAGTTACTCAAAACTTTTTTTGCAAAACTACAACATAATATACTGGTTAGCGCATTCGACTCATGATCGAGAGGTTGTGCGTTCGAATCCGGCCACCGGTATCGAGGTGTGTCCTTGGGCAAGACACGTTATGATACTGCCCCACTCCACCCAGGTGTAAATGGGTAGCAGTGGTGTAAAAGCCACTGCCTCTCTCTCTCGCGCGCGCGTGAAAACACCCGGAATGAGTGTTCGAGAGCGATTCAATAAGCTTGAAGCTTTCATCGCAATCGAACTAAAATAAATTAGTATAAACTAAACTAACATAATATACTTGCTAGAACATTTAACACTTTGACCACTTATGAGCTTGTAATGATGCTTTGAGCAACTGGGCCCAGGTAGGACATAAACCGACCTATTCAGCTGCACAGACTAGCAAGAGTCGTGATGGTATTATGCAGAAATTACACATGATACTGACGAAATAATGAACTCAAAGATGAAATCAAAATCATCTGCTCTTTTGTTTTTATCTACTCCTTTGCTGTTAGCAATGCGGGATTTCAGAATAGTAGCTAATATCATGTTCCTTGTGTTCATTTCAGTACCGCAAAACTACGTCAGAATAGAGAATAGTTCGCATGTGTTTGTCAGTACAAACGGTTCAACAGGTAACGCATTGAATTTCAACCAAGCTTCAATACTTTCAAGGACTGAGGGGATACTGTCTTCGAGCATCTAGATATTTTGATGTTTTGTTAAGTATTAGCAAAACCTACTTCGATGGTTTGATCAGTCAAATTTACCATTCAGAACTGCAACTGAATAAAGCAAGTTCTTCTGATACCGAAGCCTCGTTTTGGATTTAAATTTATCTATTTCAGATGGTTTTTTTTTATGCAAAATTTATAATAAACTTGGTGTTTTTAATTTTGAGGTTGTAAATGTTCCTTTCCCGGATGGGGATGTTCCTCGTACGGCTTACACAAGGTAGTTTATATGTCGCAATTAATTCGGTTCGCCATTTGGAGTGTCTAATCATGTAACTGACTTTAACATGTAATATATCATTAACTGCTAAACTTCTTAATCAGGGTTATCGTTATATTTATCGATATAACTAGAAATGCGTCCATAGGACACGGATGCCCCCGCCCAAAAATATGTCATCTTCATATTCATCCATAGAAAGTTATTGACAGTGTTTAAGTTTTGGACCCTTTTTATGCCATTTGACCTCCAAGTATGACCTTGGAGGTACGGTTCTGGGTTTGCATGTGACACATTGTCTCATGATGGTTAATATTTCTTCAAAATTATTTCAAAATCCATCCAAAAATAAGTAAGTTATTGGCTGCGTTTAAGTTTCGGACCCATTTTTTGACCTTTGACCTCCAAGTATGACCTTGACCTTGGACGTACGGACCTGGATTTTGCATGTGACACATCGACTGATGATGGTTAACATTTTTACAAAGTAATTTCAAAATCCATCCAGAAATAAGAAAGTTATTGACTGCGTTTAAGTTTCGGACCCTTTTTTTGACCTTTGACCTCCAAGTATGACCTTGACCTTGGAGGTACGGACCTGGGTTTTGCAGTTGACACATCGACTCATGATGGTTAACATTTCTCCAAAATAATTTCAAAATCCATCCAGAAATAAGAAAGTTATTGACTGCGTTTAAGTTTCGGACCCTTTTTTTGACCTTTGACCTCTAAGTATGACCTTGACCTTGGTGGTACGGACCTGGGTTTTGCACGTGACACGTCGTCTCATGATGGTTAACATTTCTGCAGAGTAATTTTAAAATCCATCAAGAAATAAGGAAGTTATTGACTGCGTTTAAGTTTCGGACGCACGGACGGACGGACGGACGGACGGACGAACGGACGGACGGACGGACAGGGGCAACGCTATATGCCCTTTCCACCATTCTTCGAATGGCGGGGGCATAATAAAATTCGCAAAGCCTTTTCTAAGTTTTATAGACATTATTTCGATTTAGTTTCAACATAATATGTTGGACTTAAATCTCTTCTGCAACAAGGCCTATCGGAACATGAATTATATGGTGACTTAGTATATAAATTAAGAATAATACACGCTTGCAATGATTTCAGTACCCGATTTTTTAAAATCAATCCCCCATATAAAAAATTGAGTTCAACATAAATGTGATACGAAAGATTGCATGCATGGTAGAAAACCCAGTCACGGTTGTTAACTTATCTTCCCTCTTTAATTGCAAGCCGGTGGACCAGACCTCAGACTAGCCTAAATAGAAGTGAAGGCAATGAATGAAGGCAAAAGTCTAACCTAGACGTTTTAAGTAATGGTTGGTGCCTGATGCTCTGTGACTCGTCGGGTCAACCGGAGTCTAACTGATTTTTTTTTTTTTTGGCTCTAGTTTCAGTTATTTCATGTTGTCGAGTCGTGATCGTTATTTCATCTCCGTAATCGTTTTGAATTTTATGTTCTCGGAGAGGTTACACTGATGAGTTAGAAATCCTTCATGCGGACCGAACAAAATATTTGCATAAACCACAACTGAACCAAGGGTGGGGATTGTGGCCACGTAAAATCGATTTTAACCCCCCCCCCCACACACACACACACACACACCATGTTTTACTGACTTTTCCAAGTCGGTTTTTCTGTTTTGGTATATTATTGTGAAAATTTGTCTTTGAATGTAAGTACCGCTAATATCTTTTTATTTTGGATAGCCGTTTGGCCATTTTGTTGGAAAGTAACTGTCCGTTTGTCTTTCTACTTGTGACGCTCTAATTATGGTGAAGCCCTTTCAAGATTTTTCATTTATTTCGAGTCGACCACTACTAATCAGATGTGGGCAAAAACCGGATTACCCTGGGTAAAACACCTGACCTTCATTTGCAGGACTTGGCGTCTGACATGTGACCCGAGCGAGACTCGAACCACATCGTTGAGGGACCTAATGATAAAGAGTCGACGCTCTTACCCACTAGGTCACGGCGGCCGTAGGATCACTCACTTCTATTTCGCATGCAAATCCCTGGTTTTACTTTTGGAAATGTTATTTTGGGGGTCGCTCTTAAACATATTGACCGGACGTCAACCCTAGGTTTATCTATTATTTACCCTTAAATGGCACTGCTCTATAGAGTAATAATTAAATGCTCTTGTCCATTTGTTTTTCTTTTATATCGTTGCATTTGTACAACAACATCTTAAGAGCTATCATGTTACGTAAAACCAAATTTCTGTCATTAGAAAGCGACATTACGTTTTTACATTGGGTTTCAGACAATCTATCGTTTCTAAGATTATAAACTGGTGAAATTCTAATCAAGTAAGCAAAACACTGAAACGAGAATGAGAGACTTTGTTTATATGAAAGAAAACTGAATAACACCTAAACGGTTTTCTTTATTTCTAATATACCAGCTAGATGCAGTAACAAACGAACTGGGCATTCTCCTTGGCCGAATTATGGACACAACAGTTGATACGAAAATTACAGTTGGTGCATAATAGCCTTGAACATGGACTCCCTTGATTCTACTAAAAATTAATGAGTCAGTCAACCGAAGTTTTTTCAAGGTTTGGATTTATAAATGACCATTGTTTCAGTTGCTTTTAAACATAACGTAAATTATTTGAGTGCTGTAGAAAAAGTTTACACCCCACATCATCCTTTCAGCGTTAGTGTTTGTCACCGCTGACCATTCAAAGGCGGCGATTCGTGTATTGTTTATTCTATGTCGCAAGTTGCTACATTGATATCGTTTAAAGCTCTTATTATTCCATTCATCAGGGATAGTTTTTCAAACACTATCCATTCCCTTGTCCATTTCCGATAGTGTATTGACGGTCAAGTGATGACCGACAGTCGAATCTCGTTGTATAGCGGTCCCTTGCTTTTCTTTCTCTGGACTTGTATCAGGCATAGATATGAGTCGCTGGTACTATTTATATTTATATGCATGTTTATATAGCCTAGTCTAATAACCGGTATGAATGCCGTTTCCCTCTAGACGGTATGACCAGATCACCACCAACCCAACAGCCATGTGTATTACAAACCAATTAATCTCTGGACTGAGATTTCTTCAGTTTCGTTTTATTATTGTTAAAGATGGTCTATGCATGTATGTATTGCTAATATCTTTTTGTCTTGGATAGCCGTTTGGAGGTAACTGTCCATATGACCCTTTGCTTATTAATTTCTCATTATGGTGAAATATTTACGCTTCTATGCCTTTCTCTTCGGTGTCTTTGATGGAGTTGTGAGGTAATTGTATCGATTCTTGATCATTGCCTTCACTTCTATTTAACTATACTCCAGTTAGGCTGCATACGGATTCCTCATGTAGGAGTTTTCTACCTTTAGTAAGAATAAGAACGTTAAAGCTATATTCGGCTTCTTCAGTCAACCTCCATGGATTATCAAATTTTAATGGTCTCTGCAGCAACGCATATATACGATTATTACCAATTAGGTTATCTATCCTTAGAAAATATCCTAATTCCTCAGAAGACCTGGAATGTATCCTAATGTTTAAAGAGCAATGTCTTGAGATGTAACTGTTGTATGCATTTATATACCAATATGTTCTCTTATAGGGTTCACGGAGATGTTGCACTGATGAGTTTGGAGGCCTTCATGAACTGAACAAATTATTTGTCTTAATCGCGACGGATGTAAGGGCGAGGATTGTGGCCACGTAAAATCGATTTAAGCCCCCCCCCCCCCCCCCCGGTGGAATTCGTTTCCGCTGACCGTTCCAAGCGGTTCTTCTGTCGCGGTTTATTTTTGTTATGTTTTGTCTTTGGGTATTTGTGTCGCTTATATTTTATTTTAGATAGCCTATTGGCCATTTTGTGGGAAAGTAACTGTCCTTTTGATTTTCCGCTTTTGATGTATCCATTAGGGTCTGTTGTTTCATGTTTGTGTTTTTTCCCTTTTGGTGTCTCCGGTGGGAGCTGTGGGTTAATTGTATCGATTCCTGATCATTGCTTCCACTTCTATTATCCTTTGGAAGCAAGGATTATGCCACAGAACTGAAAAATATGAAGTGTACAAGTGTTGCTAGGTCAGATTAGCTAGTTACGGTCAATTAGGCCTCATCTGCGACCCTAAAATATTTTCGAAATTCCACAAAGGAGTCACAGGAAGATATAAACTACACTTTGATTAAGGGCATGTAGACTTTTTATGGCCGCCACACATTCTCTTAACACCAGCTGTGGTAATATTTGTCCTTGGAGAGGTTTATCCTTTGGAAGCAATATCTATTTGCTTTTCATTTCTTTTTGGAGCTCGCATTTGATACTGCTTATAGTTTTGAGACTTGATTGCCTTCCTTTATGGCCTAAATTATTCTCACATAGCATTTTTTTTCGGAGAAATGACTCAGTGATGCCTCGATAAAAGCGTCACGATCGCTATTTTTACTTAATCATATGTGTAGGGATCACCTTCTATGTCATTTATGTCCGTCTTGGCTTTATTGGACTTTCTTTGTGTTTCTCTTCTTGAACTTCTTCACTATTCTTTTCTCTGGTGGATATATGACCTACATACTGTTGCAAAACGATTCCATTTACCACATTTGCTACATAGCCTCCCATGTGCTGGGCATGATTTATTCCTTCTAGCATGTTTTATGCCACAATATGTACAGCGTCTATGCTCTCCTCCGGTCCTGTTCTTGAATGAAATTTTGCGTAATCATTTTCCTCGCTTGATCTTTGCAACAACATTCTTTTCGAACAGTCTAATTACCTTTACCTGAATGGTACTTCCTCAGTCTGCTGTGTTTCCTCTATTGTCTGCTGCTATTGTGTAATAGATTACGCAGAAGCTCAAAATTTTCTGCCGTTTGTATTATCTGTTCTAATATCCTTTCATCGCAGTTCTGACGTCGGTTTTGCCCTTCTCTCGAAGTCGCGCTGCGCTCACCAGGGTTTGATCTCATCTTCTACAAGATGTATCGTGCATACTGAATATTTTTCTTGGGTACAAGAGACAATTTTGAATACAGTTATCCCCTACATATTTGGTTGGTTTGGGCTGGACACAAGTGGTATTGCTAGCGCCCTAGGGAACTCCAGGCATCTCAACGCGTTGTAACAGTTGAGTCATCACCTTTGATTCATCATACTGTTTTCGTTGATTTTAATTGTTGTCCGTGATTACACATTGATGGGCCAGGATACCTCCATGCGAGCCGAATAGTATACTAAATTTTATAAAAAAAAACTTTGAAATGATAAGGAATCGATAAAATTAACCCACAGCTCCCATCGGAGACACCAAGGGAATTAAACGCAAACATGAAGGAACTAGACGCTAATGGAAACATCAATAGCGGAAAGCAAAAAGGACCGTTACTTTTCCACAAAATGGCTAATTGGCTATCAAAAGATAATAATTTAAGCGACACACACACTAAAAGACAAGCCATAACAAAAATAAACCACGACAGAAGAACCGCCTTGGAACTGTCAGTGAAACGAATTTCACTGTGTGTGTGTGTGGGGGGGGGGGGGGCTTAAATCGATTTTACATGACCACAATCATCGCCCTTACTTCCGCCGCGATTAAGACAAATAATTTGTTCGGTCCGCATGAAGGCCTCCTAACTCATTATTGCAACATCACTGTGAATACAAAAATCAATCAAACACATAGATGAAACAACGTTGTGGACTCGACAGTAATAAACCACTGAACTGCTGGAGCAAAATAAAAGCAACAGTTTGACTCCAGTGGGCCCAACCATGCAGTCTGTCGTATATCATTTATGTTGTACCCAATCTTTTTATATCGAAGAATGGTTTTACGAAATTGGGTACTGAAGTCATTGCAGTTATATATTTTTACATCTTTATAAACCGCGATAGGTGAAGGTTGTGGCCCCACAAGGCCTTTTTTGTTTTGTTGCGGTTGCAGTTGTCACGGTTTTATGTTCGGTCTGTTCATGTTTCAAATGTTTTCATTTTCACACTTCTATGTTTCCAGCTTATTTAGTTCAGTAATTGTTTGTTTTTTGTTTGTTTGATTTGTGGTTTAACGTCCTCGTCAACACTGTATAGGTCATTTTGGAGACGCTGCTTCCAGTTTTGTGGGACTTTTACCCGACATTGACAGTAACGGTAACTTTGTGGCCATCTGTTTGGGATGAAGTATCTTTACTCATTTAATGCTCAACTTTCGATTTTCATGTTATGTCATGCTTGATTCACTATCGAACTTTTACTGCAACCAAGTCGTCGAGAAAATGATAGATGTTTTCCTTTCGTCTTGGTTCCATTAGAACCCTGTCGATTGTGATTAAGGCACTCCCTGGTAACCTTCATTTCATATTTTACACGATTCATATTTTCTGTTGCTTCAGGTGGAATGCCATCGGACAGACTTTCATTTGGCTCTAGCCCTTCGCGGGCCCCAATGTGTAAGTATTTCTTTACCTTCTGACTATTCTAACAAGTGCGGGTTCAAAAACCAAGTAACACAGCTTAAAAGGTTGTTATCCGACATTCATGAACGATAACATTGTTTAAACGACAGCCTACGTCCTTTAAAGTACATTAGGTATTACGTCGCTGCTATTTAGTAGAAAACGTCATGTCATAAAAAATCACATGACCACATGTGTATTAGTGCATTGTTACTGGCGCGAAACGTCGTGACGCCGTCATTGACAACCCTGTAATTTCTTTTGAACTTGTTTTGTAATAAAAATATTTTTTTATAAAAAGGGTAATCCTTGAAGGCATGGACAAAGTGTAAAAGTTGTTTGTTGGCTAGACCAGTTAGTTTCGGCCAATTAGCCTCATCAGTGACCCTCAAATATTCCGCAGCGGAATCAAATATTCCCAATGACTAGAAGATATAACCCAACAGGGAGACTTTTAATGACCGCCACACATTCCCTTAACATCAGCTGTGATAAAAATTAACTAACCAGTGCATGAAAAATCTACAATAAGACATATGCGCCCAACGAAGACTCAGATCAGCCTGTGCATCCGCGTAGTGTTTGTCATGCGCTGGCTCATTACTGTCATCTATAAAAGGGTAATCCTTTGGAAACAAGGCCTACAGAACAGAACTGAAAACTGTAGAGTGCACAAGTTATTTCTGGGCCAGACATAAAATCCGATTTACAAGTATCGTTATATGATGAACAGAATCCTTTACTTGGGGTCATCTCGTATAGAATTTATGATTTGTTTGTTTGAATTGGGGTTTTGCGACTCCGGCAACACTGTTTAGGTCATTTTGGAGACGCTGCTTCCAACTAGTGGGACTTTTACACGATAATGAGATGAAATGATATTTCAAAACCTATCGCCCAAACAAACCAACAGAGTTTGTGTATTCATCAAAATTTATTTGGAAAATGACTGAACTTTTAGCAAACAGTGGAAGCCCTGATCAGACGCCGCGTTCTGCGGCTTCTGATCGTGGACTCTGCTGTTTGCCAGGGTACCCATTTTGGGGTTTCTGGTACTAAATGGGTTAATTTAATAGGAATGGAGCCTGATGTTTCCTTGGTTCTACACTCCGTAATCTATCTGGTGTATTTTTCTGCTCTGGCGCTGGATCAACTCTGATTCGTGCTTGTATAAATCTATAAATGGTCGTTTTACAGTGTATTTTATTATTACTCACCGTTGAGCTAAGAAGTCTGCATGCGGATCAATTTGCAATTTTTAGTATGTTTGATACTCCACTGGAACTGGAGGCTCGTGTAAGGGTGGAAATTTCATAAACTCCGGAGTTGAAGCCCGCCGGAAGTTTTACTACAGACAGTCCGAAGGCGGTCGTTCTTTTACAGTGTCTTATTTTGTCTGCTTGGTGCAATAATGGTGTAACTGACATGTTGGCCAAAATATTTTTTTGCATGGATTCTGCCTGAATCATGATTTATTTCAGCATTTTGGATTTTTTTTTGTCAGTTACACCGTTTTTGCTCTGACTGTCAGAAAAAGTTAGCGCAAAAACAGTGTAAGTGCACTTACCCCATTTTTGCACAAAGTTTTTTAATACCTCAAAAATATTGAATCCTGCTGCTTGATATTTCAGAATAAGCGTGTAAGTACCTTGCAGAATGTATAAAATGTGACATATTACCGACCCAGTGCCTTTAATTTACTGCTTAACCATGTACCTCGTAAAACGCAAATAAATAAGGTTTGTATACCGTTTTAGCAATTAATGCACTTACACCGTTTTTGCACCAAAAACACTCAGCGCAGAAATGGTATATCAACCTTTAAATGCTAGATATTTCTTTTCAAATGCCATTTATTCAACAATAAACATCACACACAAATAAAAGATCGCCATGAAGTTAGGAAACCAGCTTATAGTATGGTTTTCTATGCCATTCTTTAATAAAACAGTTTTTTTGTCTCTCCTAAAAAGTTGCCATTTGCACTTACAACGTTATTGCACTAAGCAGACGATTTGCTAATTGGCTTTGTGCCGTTGGTTCACGTTGCCTCTGATGTTTTTGTGTTTGTTTGTTTGTTTGTTTGATTTGAGGTTTAACGTCCCCGTCAACATTGTAAAGGTCATTTTGGAGACGTTGCTTCCAATTTTGTGGGACTTTTACCCGACATTGAGATGAAATGACATCTCAAGCCTGCCACTCAAAGAAACCAATAGGGTTTATGAGCATGGACGGACCGACTCGTACCGCTTTGCCTGGGCAGGCTTAGGTCCTCTCAGCGGTTTACCAGTAATTGTGTGTGGGTCGGTTTCAGCTCTGCGTGGAAGCATCATGCAGACCATCTATATCTTCAAGCCCCGATGGGCGGGGGCGAATGACGTTTTTGTGAGTGCCCCCATGTGGCTTACTTTATTTAGAGGGTTTATGATGGCTGCGTTCTATGATTATGGCATACCTCAGTGACCTTTCCTAACTTGTTGACACCTCATGCAAATGTTAATTTGCATGAAATGTCAAATCCAGTTTTTCTGGAATAAAAATAAAAAAAATGTTTCAAAATGCCGTCTGCTGAAAAAATATTCAGCATGCAGAGCTTTAATTAGACTTCTTAAGGGGAATGGGAACACCTAGCACATTTTCCCGCCATTTTTCAAAGGGAGACAACTTTCGGAACTTCCTGTTCAATTTTCTATAAGCCATGTCCCATTGAAAAAGGGGGTCTACTCTTATAGGAAAGAATTTGCTCCTAAGGAGCAATTTTTTCCTTTAAAAGTTGATCCCTATTGACATGGGCGACAATAATAATTTTGCCGGAGTTGCCTCCCTGAAGGTGTTCCCATTCCCCTTAAACGGCGCCTATTAAATTTCAGCAACATCATCCGGAGAGAGTTTGTCTTATTCAGTCAGATACACTGTTGCTGGTAAGTCAGGTTTTCAGATATATAGCTGGCACGGTACATTGCTAAATTTCAAGACGTTTTAAGGGGAATGGGAACACCTGGCACCTGGCACATTTTTCCCGCCATTTTTCAAAGAGAGACAACTTTCGGGACTTCCTGTTCGCTTCTCTATAAATCCTGTCCCGTTGAAAAAGGAATCTACTCTTAAAGGAAAGAAGTTGCTCCTTAGGAGCAAATTCTTTCCTTTAAGACTTGACCACTTTTGACATGGGAGACAAAAATACTTTTTCAGGAGTTGTCTCCCCTGAAGGTGTTCCCATTCCCCTTAAGTCAACTTTCAGATAAAAAGCACTGAATCACAATAGGTCGATTGCCTCTGAATGTAAACTGGATGACTTTCCTAAACGGGGACACAGTGTGCTACGTTAAACCATTGTTTAATTCAATACTTTAAGCAAACAGATCGTGTGCAGACGTCGCTTATGTCTCTTTTAAGGAGCCAAGGCATAGATGGGTTTAACTAAGCCTAGCCGAAGCCCAGCTGTTGGTTTTCTTTTGCTCCGGCATTTCAGTTATTTCATGCTGTAGAGTCCTCTTCGTTGTTTCATCTCTGTATTCTTTTGATTTTTATGTTCTCGGAGATGTTGCAATGAGTTGGACTTCCTTCATGCAGAACAAATTATTTGGGCCTCGTCAAGCGACTTTGGTACTTATCGCCTATGCGAGGAGCGAAGGTTCGCTCATACAAGCAGTGAATCAAGAGGAACCTTCAGACAGAAATCCATATCCCTGGTCCCTCTAAATGGCTGGGCATGCGCAGTCAAAATTTGTCATGACGGAATGCTCGAAGACACAAATTCGCTTGGCGGGGCTCATTTGTCTAAACCAAGACAGAACCAAGGGAGAGAACTTTGGCCATGTAAAATCGATATAATCCCCGCTCCAATGCGGTAATTCTACAGAACCAAGGGAGAGAACTTTGGCCATGTAAAATCGATATAATCCCCGCTCCAATGCGGTAATTCTACAGAACCAAGGGAGAGAACTGTTGCCATGCAAAATCGATATAATCCCCGCTCCAATGCGGTAATTCTACAGAACCAAGGGAGAGAACTGTGGCAATGTAAAATCGATTTAATCCCCGCTCCAATGCGGTTATTCTGCTGCGGTTTAATATTGTATTGTTATAGTTCGTCTTTGGATGTTTTTTTTTTTTTTTTTTTTTTGGGGTGGGGGTCGGGTTTTA
This sequence comes from Lucinisca nassula, assembly GCA_963580285.1. Taxonomy (NCBI): domain Eukaryota; kingdom Metazoa; phylum Mollusca; class Bivalvia; order Lucinida; family Lucinidae; genus Lucinisca; species Lucinisca nassula. The sequence goes on along the minus strand of OY757019.1, from coordinate 144,200,804 downwards.
CGGCCCTTTCAAGATTATTTTACTCATATCGAACCGATCGTTAATCAGAGGTGGGTGAAAACCAGAGTACCCGCAGAAAAACCACCTGACCTTCCGTTGCAGAACTTGGCGTCTCACATGTGACACGAGCGAGGCTCGAACCATCGTCTTTGGATGTATGTATTGCTACCATCTTTTTATTTTGGATAGGCGTTTGGCCATTTTACTGCCCTTTTAGCTTTCCGCTGGTTTTAATTATAGTGAAGCTGTTTTATGTTTGTATTTCATTCCCTTTGGAATCTTGCACAGGAGGTGTGAGGTAACTGTATCAATTCCTGGTCATTTCCCTCACTTCTATTTTACAAATTTCATTGCTCTTAAAGGAACTAATTTTTGATTTTTATTTATATCAAACTCTGCGCGGTACATGCGGTCATTTATTTTAATTGCGCTCAGTTGATTCATGCAAAAAAAAAAAAAAAATCGATTTGAGCACTTTCTGTATAGATCAGTGACAAGCTGACAAACAATCGACTCACAAATGATATCGTATGTTAGTTATCGTTCGAGTCTTTTTTGGTCAATCGGTTTTGAATAAACTATAATGCAAAGGTTTTCGAGCGTCGAGTTTGTCTACATATGCATTCTCCGACCTGTATATCACTCTACCGCATGACAAACGTTAACTCGCGAGGGATAATCATATTGATTTATTATTGTTTTATTTTTTAGTTTAACGGCCCAGTCAACACTAGTTTAGGTCATTTCTGATCCGGTCAGTTTACCTATCCACACTTTCCTGGGCAGGCTTATACGTAAGCGGTTACCCAGTACATATTAAGCTTGTAATGCAAAACATGCATTTTTTACCTCTGAAGAACATAACAAAATAGAAGTGGAGGCAATGATCAGGAATCGATACAATAAGCCCACAGCTCCCATCAGAGACACCAAATGGACAGAAACACAAACATGAAACAACAGACCCTAATGGAAGCATCAACAGCGGAAAACCAACAGGACAGCTACTTTCCCACAAAATGGCCAATTGGCTATCCAAAACAAAATAATAAAAGCGAACAAAAATAAACCGCGACAGAAAACCGCCTTTGAACGGTCAGTGAAACGAATTCCACTGGGGGCGCTTCATCTCCGTGAAAACAAAAAAAAATCAAACAACCACAGAGATGAAACAACGGTGGGGACTCTACAGCAAGAAACCACTGAAATGCTGAAGCAAAATAAAACCAACAGTTAGACTCCGATGGGCCCGACCAGAGACAGAGCACCAGGCACCAACCAACATTCCATAGAATTAGATTCTCTCTAATTCTCAGCAAGCCTCTACGCTGGAGCCGTCATAGAATCTGAGGCCTGATCCACCTGATTTATGGTCCTGTCATGAACTTGTGAGGCCCTTACATATATTTTGGATAATATCCATACTAGATTTGGAAATGATATCCATAGACAAATTATGGGTATTGCAATGGAAACTTACTGTGCGTCTCTTGTTGCAGATCTGTTTTTATTTTGTTACAAGAGACATTTCACTTCTATTTTTTTATATTCGCAGTACCTGCTTTCTAGTCGCGTGATGACACAGCCACTAACGCAGTTGCAGTTCTGCAATGCTACACTGTTGTAGAAGTCATGTATCATACATTTGTCTGACACTATGACATAATTACTGTTGCTTGATTGTGACATTGATATGTTCCGTTTTCATTATCACTGCGTGTGCACGCGTATATTTAGATTTAAGAAATAGATCAGCTCTAACTGTGATTTGTTGAGTAATAAATCACAATTTGAAGGTCAGATATAAAGTAGACAAATCACGAGCGCGTAGCGCGCGTGATTTGTCTACTTACAACTGACCTCCAAACTGTGATTTATTACTCAACAAATCACAGACTAGAGCTGATCTATTTCGATTCTAACAGGTTGAACATCGGCAATAATGCTGTTGTTTCCTTCAAAATCTCACAACTTTTCGCCATGGTTAGAAGAAATCCCGCTACAATTATCGACTAAAAGACCTGCATTTATATCCTTTTCTAACGTTTTCGATGCGAGAATATGACGTTACACCGTCTAACCTCAAGGAAATCGACCAGTGACGTCATTAATTGGCATTTTTAATGACGTCACTCGTCACCCTCTTCCTTGTCGTGATTTGTTGTAGAATAAAACACAGTTATTCTCCATTGCATATATAGGCGCGCTGTATTAGAATTCCTATTACTTGTTGACAGAGGTGACGAAACCCATTCTAGAAGAGCATACAATCAGCAAAGCAAGTGCGCAAACAAGACGTTTTGAAGAAGCTAGAAGCCGTTTGCAGCAGAACCCATTCCTTATTCTAACTGGGAACGGAGGAGACGGTTTAACAACTATTGGATATGATTTACTACTCGAATACCCTGATCGGGAACAATTTATTGTAATGGAAATAAAAGAGGTTTTACCATGTTTGACACAAGCAGCTGATAAGCCTGCCATTGTCTTTGCTGACGACGTATTTGGTACTACTTATTTTGATGCTATGAGATTTGAAGGTTGGCGCAGAATAATGAACCAAATCCAAAGTCTTATCAAACGCAACAAAGCTATCTTAGTATTAGCTTTGAACAACAAATTCAAGGCGGAAACTAAATGTAAGGAATTTTGTGACTTTTACCAAGATAATATTTTGAACATTTCAAGGCCAGATTTAGAGCTGGACCTCAAGGAAAGGACCGGTATTCTGAGAAGCAATGTAATGTCGCAGATGGAAAGTTTGCGAATAGAAATATGTAAAACAAAAGAGGAAGAAACAGTTAACGAAAGTGCTGGATATACTAGTATTGGGCTTCGAATATCTGAGCAAACGATTGATGATATTGCGCGAAGAGCTCTGCCGTCTGGTTTTCCTGGTAAAGTGGCACATTTTCTGAAAAGTGTTGATAATATAAAGAGAGGGGCAAGTTTTTTCACCTGCCCTACAGTTGAAATGTTAGAAATTGACACACTGCGCGTATCGAATGCAGAGGAACATCTCCAAATATATCTCGGCTTGGTGGCAGTTTATGTGTACGGCAGCTTAAATTTTAAAACATTGGATCTTCACTGTCAGTATTTAGTAAAATCGGAAAGGGCACTGAGAAATTATCTCGAGTCTTGCTCTGGAAAAGCTCACAAAATAGGTCACAGAACAAAATGCCCGGATATGATTAACGTATTGGTTGGGTTTGCTAAGAAATTTAAACTTATGTCAACATTAGCTGGGTCAGTCAAGAAGGGTGTCACGGTGATGCTTGGGAAGTATTTAAAAGAACACATGAAAGGTCACTATGCGCTTGCTTCTTTATCTGTCGAGAAGGCTATGGCAATTTCTTGTGCTAACGAGTTCCCTGTAGACATATGTAAATACACATCAAAACGCGTTTTTAACAGCGTTATTGGTCCAGATGCTGCATTTGAAGAAAAGGAAATGCATATTTCTGTAAAGGAGAAAGACAAGTTATTGTGCCTTGCAGTCATCCACCGGCTTCAGCAACTTATATCCTCTAAAAAACTGCTAGAGCTCATTCAACAGCCAGCAATGCGTGTACCTTGGTTTGCTAAGCTTCTTATCAAGCATATAAAGAAGGAAAAACATGCGCTAAAGACTTTGATAACGTCAGTTGACGATAGAACCAATACTTCTCTTTTCAGCCTAAGTCTAAAGTATCCGTTCAATGCACAAGGAGTTTTGAGTTCTCGAAGTCTTGCAGAAGATTTTGTATTATCTGGAAAATGGTCGAAAATTTGGAAGGAGGATCCAACTTTCGCAGAAGAAAAAGAAAAGGAACTTGTTCAGAAGTGTTGTGAAATGGGATGGGAGGAATCATATTTTCGCTTGACAGAAAAACGCCAAGTTAGTGAACCGAAGAAATGTTTGGGTTTAGCTATTAACAGTGGAAGTATTAATATAATAACTGATATTTCAACCAATACTTCAATTACAAAGGATGACTGGTACTTGGCGCTACGACAAGCCTGTGTAAAGATAGAGGAAAATGACACTGAAACATTGGAAATAATACTTTTTATAAAACAGATGGTTCCTTTCGAGTATCAGTCAGACACTACTGAATCAATCATACATAGTGCTGGACGTCAAGGAGATGATACTCTGTTCAGCAAAGCCATTTCATTTTATAAACAGAAGAACATAAAGAATCGTGAGGGACTAACATGCATTCATCTTGCAGTTCAGGGAAACCATTTTTACTGTGTTCGACAAGCAATTGAAAACAATGTGTCTCAAAACATCAAAGACCCTAAAGGTGAGCTAGCTATACATTATGCGTGTAGGCTTGGTTACACTGATATCGCAATATTTCTGGTGGAACATGATACTGATATTGTTAATTGTGCGTCAAATACAGGAAGTACACCCCTTCATCTGGCTGCTGAAAACGGTCATTTTGAAATTACTGAATTTCTTGTGACAAAAGGAGCGACTGTAAATGTGGTTGACAAGAAGGGACACTCTCCTACTTACTGCGCAGCACGATATGGAACAGGGAAAGTGTTAAACTTTCTTCTTGAGTATGCAATAGACGTTTCTATGACAATCGACGATGACGGCAATACCGACTCTACACCGAAACTGACAGGAGACTCGAAAGCTTTTTGTGCAATTTCAAAAGCACAAACTGTCTCAAAACAAAGACAAATTATACTTGACAGTTGCTTGGTTGATACAATATCTGAAAATTTAAATGATTTAGATAAGATGGACGCAATCAAACATCTGTTAGAAAAGGGGGCTAACTTGAATTATGTGAAAGAAAACGTTTCACCACTGATTAATCTGGCAATAAAATGTAAATGCTCAGAGAAAATTATTAGCATGTTACTCAAGCAGAATGCATCAGTGTGGCAAAAAGATTTTGAGACCGGGGACACGGCATTGCACGCAGCAGTAAAGTGTGAAAATAAAGCAGTTGTTGAAATGATAGTACATCATGAAAATGATGACAACCTGTTAAGGCAACGGAATAAACGGAATGAAATGCCTCTACATATTGCAGCTGATAAAGGAATGGTGTCAATTGTTGATTTGTTGAAAAACGAATCCACAATAAACCACTTTGTTGTGAAGCAAGGTCGTTGTTTGACGGCTTTAGCTCTTGCACAAGAGAGGCAGAATCAGACATTAAACGCGTTTGAACGGAAAAAATATGGAGATATTATAAAGATCCTTTCAAAGCCATGTAGATAGAACAATTGTCCTCCATTCACTCCATCCAACTGACTCCTAACGTTAGTTTTCTAGTCAAGAAAGATCTGTCATATGTTAGTTTAGAGCACAGCTTTAGGTTCAGCTTTAGGGGACATAACGCAAAGTGTTAGTTCTGGCAGAGTGAATCCCAGCAGAAGACTCAGTAGCCTATACAAAATCTGGACATCTGCCTTCAGTTTTGACTTGTCAAGTAATAACGAATATTTTCCTTCATTCGCCAAACAATAATCAGGTTCCGTAGGCAATCGATATTACTGGGTTTTCATTTAACATATTTAAAGTCACTACAGCTGTTTGGTGTCCGTAAACATTTTTCCTGCCCTACATCATAGTGTAAAATAGAAGTGAAAGCAATGATGCGGAATTGATACAATTAATCCACAGCTCCCATCAGAGACATCAAAGGGAAAGAAACACACACATGAAATAACTAGACCCTAATGGAAACATCAATAGACTTTCCCACAAAATGGCCATTTTGGCCACCCAAAACAAAAATATATAAGCGATATACACACTGAAAGAAAACCCATAACAAAAATAAACCGCGACAGAAGAACCGCCTTGGAACTGTCGGTGACAAGAATTCCACTGGGGTGTGTCTTAAATCGATTTTATGCGGCGGCAATCCTTGGCCTTACTTCCGTCCCGATTTAGACAAATAATGTTCAGTCCGCATGAAGGCCTACTAACACATCAGTGCAACATCACCGAGAACACAAAAATCAAACAACTACAGGGCTGAATCAACGGGGAGGACTCGACAGCAAGAAACCACTGAAATGCTGGAGCAAAAGAAATCCAACATTTAGACTACGATTGGCCAGACCTGAGACAAACCATCAGGCACCAACCAACATTACATAAAATTAAATTCTCTCTAAAGTCCAAGAGTGAATTTTGAAATTAAACCGGAATGACGTCTATAAAATTTTGAAAAGGCTTTGCATAGTTTATGATACCGATAACCGTAGTTTATTTTGATTTTGAGATTGTAAATTTTCCTTTTTTGGATGGTGATGTTCCTCGTGCGCCATCCTATAGCGTTTATATTTCGCAATTAATTCGATTTGCTAGAGTGTGTAGTCATGTAACTGACTTCAACACTCGTAATAAATTATTAACGGCTAAACTTCTTAATCAGGGTTATCGGTACCATAAACTACGCAAAGCCTTTACAAAATTTTATAGACGCCATTCTGATTTAATTTCAAAATTCAATACTGGACTTAAATCTCTTCTGCAACAAGGTCTATCGGAACCCGAATTTTATGGTGACTTAGTATATAAATTCAGAAAAATATATAGCCGCAATGACTTCAGCACCCAATTTCGTAAAATCATTCTTCGATATAAAAAGATTGGGTACAACATGGATATTATACGACAGACTGCATGCATGGTAGTTAACCCAATCACGGTTGGCAACTTTGCTTCCCTCTTTAATTGCACGCCGGTGTGTCAGGCCTCAGATTCTATGACGGCTCCAACGTAAAGGCTTATTGAAAATTAAAGAGATAATGTTGGTTGGTGCCTAATGCTCTGTCTCTGGTCTGGCTCATCGGAGTCTAACTGTTGGTTTTCTTTTCTCCAGCATTTCAGTGGTTTCTTGCTGTCGAGTCCTCACCGTTGTCTCACCTCTGTGGTTCTTTGATTTCTGTGTTCACGGAGATGTTGCACTGATGAGTTAGGAGGCCTTCATGCGGACTGAACAAATTATTTGTCTAAATCGCGACGGAAGTAAGGGCGAGGATTGTGGCCACGTAAAATCGATTTAAGCCCCCCAGTGGAAATCTTCCACTGACCGTTCCAAGGCGGCTCTTCTGTGGCGATTTATTTATGTTGTTGTTTGTTACTTACTGTGTGTATCACTTGTGTCTTTTAATTTTGGATGGCCATATGGCCATTTTGTGGGAAAGTAACTGTCCATATGGCCTTCCTTTGTTTAGGTTACCATTGTGGTCTGGTCGCTTAATGTTTGTATTTCTTTCCCTTTGGTGTCTTTTATGGATGGAGTAAGTTAATTGTATCAATTCCTGATCTTTGTTTTACTTCTACTTTATAGTCCTTTTGGATCACTGATTGCATTATGGAATTTTGCAAATATCTTAGGGTCACTGCTGGGGTCCGACTGGCCGAGGCTGGCTTGCTTGGTCCAGAATAACTTGCAAACTGCTTACTTTTCAGTTATATGTGGTGTATTCCTTGTTGCCAAATGATACTCCTTTCAAAGAACATACACTACAGTTGTTGTTAAGGGAATAGCTGACGTCCGTAAAGTCTCCCTGCACTTGATCATAGTATAATTTATATTATCTCTTGGAATCATTGATTCCATTGTTGAATTTTGGAAATTTCTGAGGGTCACTCCTGAATGGCCGAGGCTGGCTTGACTGGCCCAGAAAACCTCATAAGCTGCTTACCTTTCAGTTGTGTATAATTCCTCGTTACTTAATTATCATTAAGACTAGAACAGTATTCATCTTTCATTCGATGCATCTTATAAATCTCTCTGTATGTATCGTTTTGCTTCCATCTGCATTTAAATAAATAACATGCCTACATGCCCCATAGACTGCAAAATAAAATTGCATTAATGTACGACATTTGGATGCAAATAAAGCACATTAACGGAGTTCATGGTATATTTTCCCTGATATATTCTGATAGCTTGCTGTCAAATTGCACAATGATATTCCTTATATATATATATATATATATATATATATATATATATATATATATATATATATATATATATATATATATATATATATATATATATATATATCAACAATACCTTAAAGCTTCCCTAAATTTCAAACTAACTTGGATACGAGCAGTTCTTAGGCTCGCTGACTCCACATTACGAGAATTCACCTTATTTGCATTGTCTGCTGGTTCCTAGTCTGAAGGTTATCAGTGTTGGAAAAAACAGGTAACCAGACCCCCCTGACCTTGAAAGGTCAGGGGGTCTGGTTACCTGTTTTTTCCAATATTGACAATGTGCAAGCTGGGAGCCAGCAAATAATGCAAATATGGTGAATGGCTGTGTCTGGTGGCCTACAGGGAACCAGCTCAATTACATGCACTCCATCCACCTACACACACAGATTTCGTTAGTTGCCTATGAACCATAATGTCGAAACGTTCGGTTCGTATCAATTTCACACCTGTTTCTTTGATTCAGTATTCTTCTGTTTTTTCTGCATTTATGTATTTGCATACCTGCTAAGATAATAAGCTGAATGTTCTTTGAAATTAGTTCCAACTGCATGTTTACTAACAAGAGCGTGCTTGCAGAATTTGTGCTGTAGATTGTGTCATTGATTATAAATAAAAACTTATATGATTCTTCCAGCGTATACTTTTAATTTAAAACGAACTAGTTTCCTAATGAGTTTTGCTATCGACATCACAAGGCAGTTGCTTTGCATTCCCTTAGATGTCAATTTCCAGCAGACACATGACGTAATTGTGACGTCACACCAACGTCAGTACTAAGCCATGACGTTTATGCAACGTCACATCAACGTCGGTGCAACGTCATGTTTATTTACTTTTTTTCATAAGTAACTTTTTCTTACTATACGAACCCCCCCCCCCGCCCCCCACACCCACCCACCCCCCCCCACCCCTAAAAAAAAAAAAAAAAAAAGCCGATCACTCATTTTTCATCCTTTTGAAAAATAGTTGTCTTTCTTGTAATCATAAACTGTTTCAACTTACTGAGCATCATCACAATTCTCGATTGCAAAGGGGTCATAGTGTCAGTTAGCAAAGAACAGGAACTAAAATGCATTTTATTGGATCAAAAATTGCCCTTTTCGAACGATTTCTGCAATTTTGCACTTTTATCCTTAATTGCATATCCACAAAAAACAATCAGGAGCGTCTGAAGAAATAAGATTTTCAACCAGAGTCCTCCAATTTAGAACAAGAAAAAAAAATATACGGCATTATGGACGGTTTTTTCATTTTGTTAATTAAAAACTCCAATACACAACAACAATTAACCCTTGTCTTGCTGTTCACGGCAACCCCTATCTTTGCAAACAGTGTAGATCCAGATCAGATGGCTTCTGAAGAAGCCATCTGATCAGGATCTACACTGTTTAGCATTTAGTTTATGAATTTGTAGCAATAAATTACATCGAGTAATTTGATTGGTTGATAGACAGAAATAGGTGTGACTTAAATGAATATTCGGCAAGATAAGGGTTAATAGAGAACCAGATAGTACTCCTATGAACAACTGAACAAGAAACCTCGTTTTAAGTGTTTTATTAAAAAAAAAAAAAAAAAACAATTCCAATTTTGCCTGTTTCGCCCCAAAAGCCATTTTCTTAAGTGAAATAACTAACAGACTGCAGCAGTTGAAAGAGTGCCAAAAAGTACCCCTCAGAACAAATGAACAAAAATTAAATCATGCTTTCAAGCCTTTGCAGAAAAAAAAATATATATTTGACAACTTAAAAGTAATAATAACTGTTTATGTTGTTTTAAGCATCACTGGAACAAGTCCGTGCAATAAAGACCCCCTAAACCCCACTTTATATAGACGAAACTGGGGTTTACGGGGCTAAACATTATTTTCCTTATTTCTCCTCCAAGACATAGGTTGTGGGTACTCGTTAGAACCGCCTCAATGAGCACCCACAACCTATGTTTGCAGTAAAAGTAAGAAAAATATCACGGATTTTCATCATTAAAAGTAGTCATTTTGGAGGTGTAAAAAATGCACAATGTCGCACGGGTGTGTTATCGTAATGTCTACCAGGACTTGAACCAACGACCATATGTTTCAGAGTCCTGCACTCTATCAACAGCACTACCAAGCTAGCAAAAGACTTCTAAATAAATGGCAATTATCACCAAACCTTTGATTCTTGGCGCACTTAATGGATTGTATATTAAAGGGGTACTTCCAAAGAAGCGACATTTCTAATATGAAGAATAAAGGTAATATTTCACTTTGAAAAAATAATAATAAATAAATAACAAAACGGTAAACCTCGGAAGACGCAAGACACCTGCCCGCCCAGCCATCGCTATTTTAAAAGGCTGACCCCCCCCCCCCCCCCCCCCCCACCACCACCACCAAAAAAAAAGAAAAGAAAAGAAAAACCCTCCAAAATATATGGAACGCCCTGGCTGTCTTACGGGGATAAAATTCATTATGTTTGGTGGTTTTCCTATTATATGCTGTGATAAAAACAGTATATGTAGTGGTTAATCTAGTATATGTAGTAGAAACCTCATTATTTTCGGTGGTAAAAACCTGTATATGCTGTAGTATTTTTGTTATATGCGGTAGTATTTTTGTTATATGCGGTAGTATTTCTATTATATGCTGCGGTATTTTTATTATTTGCTGTAGTATTTTAATATATGCTGTAGTATTTTTATTATACTTTGTGGATACTCATTATTTGCTGTAATATTTTTATTATATGCTGTGGTCACAGTTTGAATTGTTATATACAGTAGATTCGTCTTTATCTTGGGTGCAAAATGTTATTATCATGATGAGATCATGCGTATGCATTCGTACCTACCAGCCGATAATAAGGGTAATAAGCATGATAAGAGACAGTCCATAATTATTTCCCTTGTTTGGTTGGATGCTTTCAGGATATACTTTCAGGCAGATAGTTCCCTTGTTGATTGGCCCTACCGATGTTATCTAATGCCCTGCTTATTATGGTAACTTGAAAAGGGCATTGTATCAGCTTTTATGAAATGTCAAGTTTGATCAGAATTTTTATCATTGGAGGAAACTAGAGGAGCCGAACACACACTTGATCAGTGCTCCTGCTCCTTTAATGGCGGATTGTCCAGTAAATAATCCCCTTTTAAAATTATGCATACGATAACTGTAATGCCATATCCCTATTCTATTGGTTTCACGTCTTTCAACTGGCATATCTAAATACCGGGGCTGGACTGACTGAATATATACAAACTCACACAAAAATAAATAAATGAATATGTAAGGAATATAACAATATCTTCGTAAAATGTGTTCATCCAATGATAACTAACATGTCAACAAAATAAACAATATACGATACGTTGACATATAAACATATAAAAATAAAAAAAAATATAGTAACAGAACTGTGGCGTTTAGGTTGCCGCATGGTTTTTGTTTTCTAAATAATATAGTATATACCAGGAAGCATTATTTAGCTTTACTTATCAGTCATGGTTGATGCACCGGTGCTATTGTATATTTTTGTATAACCTTAAATGCATGTATAGTATATGGTAATCTTGAATCAATGCTGCTGCCATGATGTTGGAAGAAGCTACATATTTCTTTTATTAAAACAACATTTGTGTCCATACAATGCAAACTACATTTATGGCATATGCCGGATGACTTGCCATAATACAATGTGTATGGCATGCCATTTTGCAAGTGCCAGTATAGCAGAAGCAAAGCATCATGGAGCAGATATATGACTTGTTGCAGACGTATGGTTGCAGATGACGATCTGTTACTAGAAATTACTGAAATTGTTATTACTATACCAGTGTGCTAGTAATATGCTGGCATGCTGGCCTAGTCTATCAGATAATCAGACAAACAGTCCAGTATATGGGTAGTATGCTGGTATCAAAATAATCTTTGAACAGGTCCCATTTGTATACCATATACATATTGACCCTTATCTTGTTGTTTGCGACAACCCATATCAGTGTGGATCCAGATCATATGGCTTCTGAGGAGACCGTCTGATCAGGATCTACACTGTTTAGCATTCAGTTTATGAATTTGTAGCAATAAACTACATCAAGAAATCAGATGGTTCGGAGTCAGAAATGGGTGCGGCTTGTCTGAATATTCAGCAAGAGAAGGGTTAATTTATATATATATATAAACCTGTACCATTGTGAGAGGGGACAGGGAAATGTCATTCATACCTGTTGTACTAATATATGTACATTATGGATATTATGTGCAGATATATGCATTTTTTGCATGTATGTGCATATAATGTTTTCTTATTGTGGTTACCAGAACTGTTTTGTGTTTAGCATCTTAAAACTGACATTAAGTATAATTATACTATAATGGTGATGAGTGGTATACTTTAGTGGCCTTCTCACATGGTGCATATATGTTCAACAATGGTTCTGTCATGTTACAAGTACCTAACTATAAAGCATTATACTAATGCTATTTAAATACCCATCTTAATAGGGAATAACTAGGAGAACTGCTCTTACATAGTGTAACAGGGGTTCTGTAGGATATTCCTTCAGCAGACTGCTAATTAAAAAACAGAAACCTTGTACCATGAAGGGAGCATGCATGTGTGAACTATACATTAACAAAACAAGATGCAAAGATGTGAATGAATATTTGGTAAAAAAGAAAGAAAATAACACTAATTATATGATTGTACCATGATCTCTGCCTTTTTTGTTATTTGGATACTGTATATACATAAAACTGCCACTAATATTGTGCTCTGTTACCATGTGTCATATCAGACCAAAAAGCCCCAAAGTGCCATTTCAGACCAATATGCCATATCAGACCAATATACAATTCAGACCAATATGCCATATCAGACCAATATACCATATAATATCAAAGAACTATCATATGTCATATCAGACCTATGTACCTTTCCATATACCTTGCCCAACTATTGTACAATATTAAACCAATATGCCATATAAGACCAAAGAATTATCATATGCCATATCAGACCTATGTACATTATCATAGGCCATATCATGCCAAAGCAGACCATAATACCTGAGTAGACCATTGTGAAGCAATAAACATTGACCAATGTGCCATATTAAGCCAATGTATCCTATCAGATCAATGTACCATATCAGACCAATATGCCATATAAGACCAAATCAGACCACTAAGCTACTATGTGACATATCAAAATAATATGCCATATCAGAACACAGAACAAATATCTGTCGTATTATATCCCAGATAAGTATGCCATATTGGAACAATGTACCTATCAGACCATTGAGCTACCTTATGCCATATCAGACCACCAGACCATTCAATTGGCATATACCATAGAACTGTCATATACAATATTGGATCAGGTTGCCAGGTTGAAACGGTTTACAATATTAGACCATTGAGATGCCATGGACCAATGTACCATATCAGACCAATGTGCCATATCAGACCACTGAGCTACAATGTGACATATCAAAAACAGTGTGTCATATCAGACCCAAAGAACAATCGTATTATATCTCAGATTAGTATGCCATATTGAATTATTCGACCTATCAGACCATTGAACTTCCATATGCCATATCAGACCACCAGACCATTCAAATGACCTATCTGTCCATTAACCTACCATATCAGACCACCAGACCATTCAAGTGACCTATCAGACCACTGAACTGCCATATGCCATATCAGACCACCAGACCATTCTATTAGTATATACCATATATGTCCATTGACCTACCATATCAGACCACCAAACAATTCAAGTGACCTATCAGACCACTGAACTGCCATATGCCATATCAGACCACCATACTATTGAACTGTGTGACCTATCAGACCATTGAACTACCATATGCCATATCAGACCACCAGACCACTCAAGTGACCTATCAGATCATTGAACTACCATATGCCATATCAGACCACCAAATCTATCAGACCATTGAACTACCATATGCCATATCAGACCACCAAACCATTCAATTGGCATATACCATATATGTCCATTAACCTACCATATCAGACCACCAAACCATTCAATTGGCATATACCATATATGTCCATTAACCTACCATATCAGACCACCAAACCATTCAAGTGACCTATCATACCACTGAACTGCCATATGCCATATCAGACCATTCAAATGGCATATACCATATATGGCCATTAACCTACCATAGGCTAATCTAATCAATACACTATATCAAATCAAACACAATAGTACTCTATTAGAATGACATATAAACAAAAGACCAGACTGACACCACAACTCACTACGACTCCTGTAAAAGGGAGTGCTTGTACTTCGCTAACACTATTGCGATACCGGGAGTGCTATTGCACGGGTTATTTTCCAACATAGCCACCCTTTTTCCTCAAGTTTTTATGTATACAACTTTAGTTATTACTTCTATTTAACTTCAGTTTATGAGTTATTTTACCTTTTTAAATTTATTTTACATTTTAGTTGCTTTAATTTTATTTACCTATCCATTTCTTCATTAATCTAAGTGCCGAGATGGTCTTTTTAGTTATGTGTCTCTATCTACTTCAAAATGGTGTAGATTTTTATTTTCCACACTGTTTAGTTTATATACATACAAAGCTTATTTAAAAACAAAAGCACCATTGTACTTGGTACGGGGTTTTACCGCGGCAATTTATCTTCGGTACTTTTCGAGTAGTTCACGAAGGCATCCGACTGATCTCATCATGATAATAAAGTTTGCACCCAAGATAAAGATTTATCTACTGCACGTTATGACATTACCAGTGAATATAATGACGTGACTACCTCAAATAAAGAGAGAGTGTGAAAGGACCGAACATAGGAACAAAAGCACTCAATATAATGGAAAAAGCACTGCACCAACCGATGAAGACACCGAATAGCAAGAAATATCTACTATAGATATGGAAAAAGCAGAACATATAACACTCAAACCACAGCATATAATAAAAACACTACAGCGTATACACCGTTTTACCACCGAAAATGATGAGGTTTCCACTACATATACTAGATTAACCACTACATATACTGTTTTTATCACAGCATATAATAGGAAAACCACCAAACATAATGAATTTCATCCCGTAAGACAGCCAGGGCATTCCATAAAAATACGTTGGAAAACCACTGCTGATGACGAAAATTGAAATCGTAGTGGCATGCATTTTCATTGGTATTTACACGAAATGACTATTTTGATAATAACGCGATTTTAAAGAAATTTGACAAAAAATATCAATGTGTACTAAAACATTGGTAAGTCAAAATAAGAGGGTTTTTTTTGATAATTTTACCAATTCTAATAATTTTATTCCTACCATTAAATAAAATAAAATAGAATTGAAGGCAATGATCAGGAACAGAATCAATTACACCACATCTCTGACCCACCAAAAACACCAAGGGAAAGAAACACGGACATGAAAGAACAAGAGACCAATGGAAACATCACTAGCCGAAAGCCAAAAGGACAGATACTTTCCCACAAAATGGCCATTTGACTGTCCAAAGCAAACAAATATGCGATACACAAAATCAGAGACGAAATTAAACAAAAATGCTTTGGAACGGTCAGTGAAAGAGTGAAAGGTCTTTCACTTTTGTGTGTGTGTGGACAGCCAGTATTCCATGGTTTGCTTTTGCATAGAGTTTCTGTACCAGAGTGCAACAGACTTACGAGGGATGTTCGAAAAGAATTGCTTTTTGTCCTCTAGCTCGATATCTACATGGGGCACGATCAAAACCAATATATTTGTATTGGGCTATTCAATATCTACACAATGGTGTATAAATATTCATGTTAGACTAAGTGTAAGACATAAGATTTGGCATTTGAATACACGCAGTCATTGAACACTGCAGTAAAAATGGTTGGTAGAAGCGTCGACTAAAAAGTGGAATACGGGCTTACATCAAAGCTTGCTCGAAACTTGGTTGTTCTTTGAAGCCGATGACTGAAATTTCTACTACTTTTGGACCTTCTTGTGTGTCTTATGACACAGTTTGGTGGTGGAAAAAGAAATCTGAGTCTGGTGTGGAGTCCATTAAAAATGCACCGAAATCAGGTAGGCCAAAATCTGCATCTCGTCAAGAAATCGTTTCCAAAATAAAGAAAAACATTGAAGCACATGCCAGATTTACAGTTCTTGACAGTGCACGAAAAGACGGCATATCACTATCAACGGTTCACCTTATTTTGAAGAAGCATTTGAAAGTCAGAAAGATTTCTATTAGATGGGTGCCACATCTGTTGACTGACGAGCAAAAGCGGCAACGGGTTAAAGTAGCCAAAAAGCTGCTTCAAATGTTTCCAAAAGTTTGCCAATGTCGTCACAGGTGATGAAACCTTGGTACATTATTTTGAGCCCGTCAGAACGGTTAGCAATAAGATCTGGGCCACTAAACACAGCAAACACCCAATAATTTGCCCAACGTTCTTTGAGAACGAAGAAGGTTTTGTATGCAATCTTCTTCTCTGGTGAAGGAGTCGCAATAAAAGTGCCGGTGAAAAAGGGCAAAAGCATTACCGGAAAGTACCACAAAGGCGTAGTACTGAAGAAACTGAAAAAGTATTATCAGAAACCACGCTCTGCCACTGGTTTTAAACATGTCCGTCTTCTACATGACAATGCAACCGCTCATACCTCCGTAATAGTTGCGGCATTTTTGAAGAAAGAAAATGTAACTGTTTTGCCTCACCCCCGTATTTCCCAGACCTTCTCTTTTGTTTGCGAAAACGAAATCATTCCTTGCTGGGCGGAAATACCAGTTCCGACAGGCACTTGGATCTGCCATTCATTAGTATCTTATTACTGTGCCCAAATCAGCGTATCGTGACGTCTTCAAGAAGTGGGTACATAGGAATGAAACTTTGCATTTCTAGCCAGGGGGAGTGCTTCGAGGGCATGAAATGAGCATTTTTGGGCGAACTTGAAATTTGAAGTCTCCAGATAGAAATAAGCAATTCTTTTCGAATATCCCTCGTATCAAGGCTTTTGGATACTGTTCCAGAAACACATGAAAAATGCAGGACAATGTTCCCAACCTACAATCAGAGACAATCAACCCATCAGTACTCTCAGTGCTTTGATTTTCAGATGCAAGAATGAGATGCGTGTGTGTGTGTGTGTGTGGGGGGGGGGGGGGGGATTCGGGTTTAACGTCGCTTTCAACAATTTTTCAGTCATATCACGACGCTGTCTGGTTGCGACAGGGAGCTCAATGCTTACTTTTATAGTGCTGCCTCACTGAAGTATCATGTCCCAGACACATTACATCATACCACACCCAGTCACATTATCCTGACACTGGGTCGACCAGTCCTAGCTCTACTCCGCAAATCTGAGTGCCAAGCGAGGAGCAGCTAGTACCATTTTAACGACTTTGGTATGTCGCGGCCCGGGATCGAACCCGTGACCTCCCGTTCCCCGGAGCGGACACTCTACCAACTCAGCTATCGGGGCCGGTTGTAAGAATGAGATAACCCTCGTAGATATTAGAGAACATTACGAAAACACGCCTATATATTTTGACCCCCTTGAACCCCACTTCTATACATGTATAGTAAAACTGGGGTTTAGAGGGGTAAACCTTATTTTTCTTATTTTTGCTCTAAAATAAAGAATGTGGGTAACCGTTAGAACCGCCTCGATGAGGCGGTTCTAACGTGTACCCACAATCTATATTTTGAGCAGAAATAAGAAAAATATCACATTTTTTTCATCGTACAATGTTCATTTTTTCGGCGATAAAATGTAGTATGTATTTTTATAGGCGTGTTTTCGAAATTAGTCCGAACAGAGTATACTTCTCAAACAACAGGCTTCCTGGAGTGCCGACTTCATAGATCTGTAAAAGCTGTGGTTTGGAGCCCAGGTTGGGTCACATATGAGATGCCATTAGTTCTGCAATAGAAATTCAGATGGTTCTTTTCTGGGTATACCCAGTTTTCACCCAACTCTAACGATAGGCTCTGTATGTGTGAAATAAAAACCACAGGCCAATGTCCGTAGGTGGAATATGTCTATAAGAAATATGCAGTAAACCAGGTTTTGGGAGTAGCGGAAACAAGAATTTATGTTGATAAAATGGCTTAAACCAACAAAGGGCCATAATTCTGGTAAAAGTCAGTCGAGCATGACCTCGATGAAATATGGTCATCTTCAGGTCGTGGGAACAATAACTGGAAAGTTTCATCCTAATCCGTTGAAAACTGTAGGAAAAGTTGCGGAGACAAGAACTTGTGTGGATAAAACGGCTAATAGTGACAAAGGGCCATAACCCTGTCAAAAATCAGTAGAGCATGACCTTGATAAAATATGATCATCTTCGGGTCATGGGAACAATAACTGGAAAGTTTCATCAAGATCCCATGAAAGCTGCATGAGGAGTTGCTGAGACAAGAAATTATGTTGATAAAATGGCTGAAACTGACAGAGGGCCATAACTCTGGTAAAAATTAGTCGAGCATGACCTCGATGAAATATGATCCTCCTCCAATAACTGGGCTGGAAAATTTTTTATCAAAATCCCTTGAAAACTTTAGGAGTTGCGGAGACAAGAACTTCTAATGATAAAATGGCTAAAACTGACAAAGAGCCATTTTTGAGGGGGAGGGTTTATGGCCCTTTCAAGATTATTTGAATCATATCGAACTGTTCGTTAATCAGAGGTGAGCGAAGACTGCAGTACCTGGAGAAGAAACCACCCGACCTTTCATTGCAGAACTTGGCATCTCACATGTGACTCGAGCCAGGCTCGAACCACAGCAGTGAGAGACCTAATGATAAAGAGTCAGCGCTCTTATCCACTAGGCCACGGAGGCCCGTGACACAGGGCCATAATCCTGGTATAAGTCAGTCGAGCATGATCTTGATAAAATATGATCATCTTCAGGTCATGGGAACAATGTAGTAGAACTTCGATGGCTTGTTTACCACGGATGTGTCGAACCCATTCTTGAGCCCCTAGCGAAATCCTCTACATAAGAAATAGTGGGGGATAATTAAGGAAATTTTAGTCTTTTATCTTGCAAATGTATGCTGTGTGTACTAATTAGAATCGCCTCGATGAGGCGATTCTAATGAGTACACATCATACATTTTCATTATAGAACGCCGAAAAGATGTCTAAAAGTATCTCGTTGTGCCTCCTGGCAGTAACCATCAGTGGCTCGAACTACCCCTGTCTCGAACAGATTTTCGTGGTCCCAAAGGTGTTCGAGCCATTGAAGTTTGACTGTAACTGGAAAATTTCATCAAAATCCCTTGAAAATTGTAGGAGATGCGACGATGAGAACTTCTTTTGATAAAATGGCTTAAAGTTACAAAGGGCCATTAGGGACAGGGGAACAGTAACTCGAAAGTTTCATCAAAATCCCTTGAAAAGTGTAGGAGTTGCGGAGACAAGATTGTGTCTAGGGATGGGCAGACTGACAGATGGACAGACGTACGAAATCATAACTATAGTCGCCTTCGATTAACATCAGAGGGTGTAACTACTTGATATAATGTATTTGTTTAATTCACAAACTGCCTGACAAACATTGTATGTCCTGATCAGCCATCTGATCTGTATCTACACTGTTTACAAAAGTAGGCGGTGTTGTGTTCAGCGAGCTAAGGGTTAAAAACCACATGCATTACGATAACACACCTGTGCAACATGGTGCATTTTTCACTACTTTTCTGAAGAAAATCTGTGGTATTTTTCTTATTTATACTGCAAACAGGTTGAGGGTGCTCGTTAGCAATGCCGCATTGAGGCGGTTCTAACGAGTACCCACAACCTGTGTCTTGCAGCAGAAATAAGAAAAATAATAAATACATCTAAACCCCCGTTTCCTCTATGTAAAGTGGGGTTTAGGGGGTGTGCATTTTATGGACTTGTTCGCGTGATGGGGTCACAGGAAACTATAAGACTGAAAATTAAGCACTCCACTTGCACAAGGAGTCATGTAGTGCCCTGAAAACTAAGCACTCCACTTGCACAATGAGTCATGTAGTGCACTGAAAATTAAGCACTCCACTTGCACAATGGGTCATGTAGTGCACTGAAAATTAAGCACTCCACTTGCACAAGGAGTTATGTAGTGCAATGAAAATTAAGCACTCCACTTTGACAAGGAGTGATGTAGTACACTGAAAATTAAGCACTCCACTTGCACAAGGAGTTATGTAATGCAATGAAAATTAAGCACTCCACTTGCACAAGGAGTCATGTAGTGCAATGAAAATTAAGCACTCCACTTGCACAAGGAGTTATGTAGTGCAATGAAAATTAAGCACTCCACTTGCACAAGGAGTCATGTAGTGCACTGAAAATTAAGCACTCCACTTGCACAAGGAGTTATGTAGTGCAATGAAAATTAAGCACTACACTTGCACAAGGAATCATGTAGTGCAATGAAAATTAAGCACTCCACTTGCACAAGGAGTTATGTAGTGCAATGAAAATTAAGCACTCCACTTGCACAAGGAGTTATGTAGTGCACTGAAAATTAAGCACTCCACTTGCACAAGGAGTTATGTAGTGCAATGAAAATTAAACACTCCACTTGCACAAGGAGTCATGTAGTGCAATGAAAACTAAGCACTCCACTTGCACAAGGAGTTATGTAGTGTAATGAAAATTAAGCACTCCACTTGCACAAGGAGTCATGTAGTGCACTGAAAATTAAGCACTCCACTTGCACAAGGAGTTATATAGTGCACTGAAAATTAAGCACTCCACTTGCACAAGGAGTTATGTAGTGCAATGAAAGAGTCATGTAGTGCAATGAAAATTAAGCACTCCACTTGCACAAGGAGTCATGTAGTGCAATGAAAATTAAGCACTCCACTTGCACAAGGAGTCATGTAGTGCACAATATTAGTGTACTGTGTGGTACTGTTTAATTGTTAGTGCAATATACAATCTTTATCTGCTCGCTTGTTTGGATTTTAACAGCTCTCTTATCATTTGGTCTCACACCGCTGTGGTTTGTGCATCGCTCAGGTCAAATGTGAGATGCCAAGTTCTTCAACGGAAAGTCCGATGCTTCTTCTCTGGGTTCACAGTTTTCACCCACCTCTGATTAACTATCGGCTCAAAATTACGAAAATAATCTTGAAAAGGAGGATCATGGTCATGTAAAGTCAATTTAACCTATTTCAGACTGGAAACCCCTAAATGGGTACCGTGGCAAACAGTGCAGGCCCAGATCAGATGCCGCAGAACGCGGCGTCTGATCAGGGCCTACACTGTGGCAAAAAAAGATCAGCCATTTTTCCAAATAAAATTTGTAGAAAACACAACCTGACACCCCTAAAGTTTGAAATGGACTCGTGCTATATATAAGGAGGAAGATTCCATCTGGTACAGAAAGGGTTAAGCACTTCTATTTAGTAATTTCGATACGAAGCCATGAAAGGAACATTTCTGTGAAGTAATTTGAAATTGAGCCATAGGCTTCACGAAATGTAGTTCCGAAGTTTTTTTTTTTTGTTTGTTTGTTTTTTTCCTCTCTATTTTTAGCTCTGACAGCATCTTGTTTAGTAGAGTGGAAGCAATCTTGTTGGTAATTTAGGTACATTTGAAATTATTTTGAAATCAAGCCAATGGCTTTAGAGGAGACTACTTTTAAAGGTGCATTATTGAGCTATCTGGAAAAAATGCTTCCAAAAATAAAATACATATAGCCGGTATTTTTCTTTAAAACAATACAAATGAATGCATTTTATGCAAAAATGCGAACAATTGTGATGACAGGTAAATGAGTTTGAGAGGGATTCCCTAACTAGGTTTCGAACACTAGTTAGATCTATTTTTAGTTTGTGACAAAAATAGAATCCCCGTATATGACGTTATGCGACCTTCATGCTTAGGCCATGCCTGAATCAGAAAAAAAAATATGACGCTGACTACCATGCCATAAGTAACGACACTAAGAGACGATACTGTCGCCATGTATGTGTAAAGTGACAGATTTATTTTTAGAACTGAAATTCCGAACACATGTTTAGAGCGAAGGGTAAACACGAATGAAAGCAACCATTTTCACAAAGTTCTGAAGCTGTAGTTGGCTCCAAAAGTGTACACATGACAAAGGAGTATGCATTGAAGATAAAAACCAGAATTTTTTTTTTGAGACCCGGTAGCTCAATAATGCACCTTTAATGTGTGTGTGTGTGTGTGTGTGTGTGTGTGTGTGTGTGTGTGTGTGTGTTTAGCTCACCTGTCACGTAGTGACAAGGTGAGCTTTTGTGATCACTTTTTGTCCGTCGTCCGTCGTGCGTGCCTGCGTCCGTCCGTAAACAATTTCAAATAAGTATATCTCTAATACCCCATGGTCAATCTTGATCAAATTTCATGGGAAGCATCATCAGGTAGGGGGAAAGGCTGCATAAGGTTTTTGGGCTGATCAGATTGGAATTCTGGTTGCCATGGCAACATATAGCTCCCACAGACTATCAATGGGAAAAAATTAAAATATCTTCTTCTCTGAAACCACAGGGCCCAGAGCTTAGATATTAAGCATGTATTAACGGCCAGTGGTCACCTACATAATTCCTGCCAATCATGCCCCTGGGGTCCAAATTGGCCACACCCCAGGGCCCCTTCGCTCCCATAGACTCATAATGGAACAAAAAGCTTCATAAATCATCTCAGAAACCACAGGGCCCAGAGCTTAGATATTTAGCATGTAGCAACAACAAGTGGTCACCTATATAATTCCTGCCAAGCATGCCCCTGGGGTCAAAACGGGCCACGCCCCAGGGCCCTTTAGCTCCTATAGACTCTTTATGGAAAAAAGCTTCAAAAATCTTCTTCTCTGAAACCACAGGGCCCAGAGCTGAGATATTTGGCATGTAGCAACGGCAAGTGGTCACCTACATAATTCCTGCCAATCATGCCCCTGGGGTCCAAATTGGCCACACCCCGGGGCCCCTTAGCTCCCATAGACTCATAATGGAAAAAAAGCTTAACCAAATCTTCTTCTCTGAAACCACAGGACCCAG
Source organism: Lucinisca nassula (assembly GCA_963580285.1). NCBI lineage: Eukaryota > Metazoa > Mollusca > Bivalvia > Lucinida > Lucinidae > Lucinisca > Lucinisca nassula. Next base: position 144,177,804 of record OY757019.1, on the reverse strand, counting down.
AGCTTAGATATTTAGAATGTAGCAACGGCCAGTGGTCACCTACATAATTCCTGCCAATCATGCCCCTGGGTTCCAAATGGGCCACGCCCCGGGGCCCCTTTGCTCCCATAGACTCATAATGGAAAAAAAGCTTCAAAAATCTTCTTCTCGGAAACCACAGGGCCCAGAGCTTAGATATTTAGCATGTAGCAACGGCAAGTGGTCACCTACATAATTCCTGCCAATCATGCCCCTGGGGTCCAAACGGGCAACGCCCCGGGGCCCTTTAGCTCCTATAGACTCATAATGGAAAAAAGCTTAAAAAAATCTTCTTCTCTGAAACCACAGGGCCCAGAGCTTAGATATTTAGCATGTAGCAATGGCAAGTGGTCACCTACATAAATCCTGCCAATCATGCCTGTGGGGTCCAAATGGGCCACGCCCCGGGCCCCTTAGCTCCCATAGACTCATAATGGAAAAAAGATTTAAAAATCTTCTTCTCTGAAACCACAGGGCCCAGAGTTTAGATATTTAGCATGTAGCAACGGCAAGTGGTCACCTACATAATTTATGCCAATCATGCCCCTGGGGTCCAAATGGGCCATGCGCCGGGGCCCCTTAGCTCCCATAGACTCGTAATGGAAAAAAGCGTCAAAAATCTTCTTCTCTGAAACACAGCGCCCAGAGTTTAGATATTTAGCATGTAGCAACGGCAATTGGTCACCTACATAATTCCTGCCAATCATGCCCCTGGGTTCCGAATGGGCCACATGCCGGGGCCCCTTAGCTCCCATAGACTCGTAATGGAAAAAAGCTTCAAAAATCTTCTTCTCTGAAACACAGGGCCCAGAGTTTAGATATTTAGTATGTAGCAACGGCAAGAGGTCACCTATATAATTCCTGCCAATCATGCCCCTGGGGTCCAAAAGGGCCATGCCCCGGGCCCCTTAGCTCCTTTAGACTCATAATGGAAAAAAAGCTTCAAAAATCTTCTCTGAAACCACAGGGCCCAGAGCTTAGATATTTAGCATGTAGCAATGGCAAGTGGTCACCTACATAAATCCTGCCAATCATGCCCGTGGGGTCCAAATGGGCCCCGCGCCGGGGCCCCTTAGCTCCCATAGACTCAGAATGGAAAAAAGATTCAAAAATCTTCTTCTCTGAAACCACAGGGCCCAGAGCTTAGATAATTAGCATGTAGCAACGGCAAGTGGTCACCTACATAATTCCTGCCAATCATGCCCCTGGGCTCCAAACGGGCCACGCCCCGGGGCCCTTTAGCTCCTATAGACTCATTATGGAAAAAAAAACTTAAAAAATCTTCTTCTCTGAAATCACAGCGCCCAGAGCTTAGATATATAGTACGTAGCAATGGCAAGTGGTCACCTATATAATTCCTGCCAATCATGCCCCTGGGGTCCAAAAGGGCCACGCCCCGGGGCCCCTTAGCTCCTCTAGACTCATAATGGAAAAAAAAACTTAAAAAATCTTCTTCTCTGAAACCACAGGGCCCAGAGCTTAGATATTTAGCATGTAGCAATGGCAAGTGGTCACCTACATAAATCCTGCCAATCATGCCGTGGGGTCCAAATGGGCCACGCCCCGGGGCCCCTTAGCTCCCATAGACTCATAATGGAAAAAAGATTAAAAAATCTTCTTCTTTGAAACCACAGGGCCCAGAGCTTAGATATTTGGCATGTAGCGACGGCAAGTGGTCACCTACATAATTCCTGCCAATCATGCACCTGGGGTCCAAACAGGTGAGCGATACAGGGTCATTGGGCCCTTTTTTTTTTTTTTTTTGTCTGGCAGCCTATTAGTCGATTTTAGCAATTCTGTTGAGGAGTCATACGAAGAACATTTCTGTAAAAATATTTTGAAATTGGGCCATTGGCCTTAAAGGTGAATGATTGAGCTATCTGGAAAAAAAATGCTTCCAAAAATAAAATACATATAGCCGGTATTTTTCTTTAAAACAATACAAATGAATGCTTTTTATGCAAAATGCGAACAATTATGATGACAGGTAAATGAGTTTGAGAGGGATTCCCTAACTAGGTTTCGCACACTAGTTAGATCTATTTTTAGTTCCGTGACAAAAATAGAATCCCCATATATGACGTTATGCGACGTTCATTTTTGGCCTTGTTTGCTTAGGCCATGCCTGAATCGGAAGAAATATGACGCTGAATACCATGCAATAAGTAACGACACTCAGAGACGATACTGTCGCCATGTATGTGTAAAGTGACAGATTTATTTTTAGAACAGAAATTCCGAACACATGTTCAGAGCGAAGGGTAAACACGAATGAAAACAACCATTTTCACAAAGTTCTGAAGCTGTATTTGGCTCCATATGACAAAAGAGTATGCATTGAAGATAAAAACCAGAAAAAAATTATAGACCCGGTAGCTCAATAATGCACCTTTAAGGTTTTTTTTTAGCTGTTTTTCCTTTAAGTTTTTTTTGTCCTTTTAGCTCTGGTAGCTATTTTGTTTAGCAGACCCCTGTGGTGTAGTGGTTAGGCTACTCGCCTTGTAAACCAGGGGTCCCAGGATCGATCCCGGGCTTCTCTAGACTTTTGGATGAGTCTTTGATAGGTCCCGTCTCCGTATGACCTTCGCTGCTGGTGGCACATACAAGAGGACCATGATGGTCCTATGTGCTCACCTGAGCTAAGAGATTTACATGTGGGTCCCAGGTCTATGATTTGAACAATCTTGGTAGAGGTCTACTAAATGAAGCATGATATCAAATAACAAAGGCCTGGGCCTTCTGTCTATGTAAAACCAGTGTGCTCCAGGGTGGGGCCTTTTTTTGGCCACAGGGGTATAATTTGAATAATCTTGGTAGTAGGTACGGGTCCACTAGGACCATCTGGTTTCAGACAAGAAGACCATTAAAGATTTTCCCTATGTAAGTCAATATATAAATATCCAATGGGCCCCGCCCCAAGGCCATATTTGGTCCCAGACCTATAATTTGAACAATCTTGGTAAAGGTTCACTAGATGACGCTTTGAACCAAATATCAAAGACCTGGGCCTTCTGGTTTCAGACAAGAAGATTTTCAAAGGTTTTCCAGTGGGCTCTGCCCCTGGGCTTTTTTGGTTCTAGGGCTATAATTTGAACAATCTTGGTAGATGTCATTAGATGAAGCATCATACCAAATATCAAAGACCTGGGCCTTCTGGTTTCAGACAAGATTTTCAAAGGTTGTCCAAAAATACCTCTATGTCAACACAGTGGGTCCCGCCCCTGGGCCATTTTTTGGCTCTAAGCCTATAATTTGAACAACATTGGCAGATGTCCACTAGACGAAGCTTCATACCAAATATCAAAGACCTGGGCTTTTGGGTTTTTAGACAAGGAGATTTTTAAAGGTTTTCCCCTTTATACCTCTATGTAAACCCAGTGGGCCCTGCCCGGGGTCATTTTCGGCCCCAGGGCTAAAATTTGAACAATCTTGGTAGAGGTCCACTAGACGAAGCTTCAGCCCAAATATCAAAGACCAGGGCCTTCTGTTTTCAGACAAGAAGATTTTTCAAAGGTTTTCCCTATACCTCTATGTTAACCCAGTGGGCCCCGCCCCTTGGCCATTTTTGGCTCCAGGGCTATAATTTGAACAATCTTGTTAGAGGTCTACTAGACGAAGCTTCACACCAAATATCAAAGACCTGGGCCTTTTGGTTTCAGACAAGAAGATTTTTAAAGGTTTTCCCTATATAACCCTATGTAAAACGAGTGGGCCCCGCCCCGGGCCATTTTTGGCCCCAAGGCTATAATTTGAACAATCTTGGTAGAGGTCCACTACATGAAGCTTCACACCAAATATCAAAGACACTGGCCTTCCGTTTTCAGACAGAGATTTTTAAATGTTTTCCCTATATAACCCTATGTAAAACCAGTGGGCCGCACCCCGGAGCCATTTTTGGCCCCAGGGCTATAATTTGAAAAATCTTGGTAGAGGTCCACTAGACTAAGATCAGCACCAAATATCAAAGACCTGGGCCTTTTGGTTTCAGACAAGGAGATTTTTTAAAGGTTTTCCCTATATAACCCTGTGTAAAGCGAGTGGGCCCCGCCCAATGGCCATTTTTGGCCCCAGGGCTAAAATTTGAACAATATTAGTAGAGGTCCACTAGACGAAGCCTCACACCAAATATCAAAGACATGGGCCTTCCGGTTTCAGACAAGAATATTTTTAAGATTTTCCCTATAAACCCAATATAAAATAGTAGGCCGCATCCCGGGGCCATTTTTGGCCCATGGGCTACAATTTGAACAATCTTGGTAGAGGTCCACTAGACGAAGCTTCACACCAAATATCAAAGACCTGGGCCTTTTGGTTTCAGACAAGAAGATTTTTAAAGGTTTTCCCTATATAACCATATGTAAAACGAGTGGGCCCTGCCACGGGGCCATTTTGGCCCGGGGGCTACAATTTCAACAATCTTCGTAGAGGTCCACTAGATGAAGCTTCATACCAAATATCAAAGACCTTGGCCTTCCGGTTTCAGACAAGAAGATTTTTAAAGGTGTTCCCTATATAACCCTACGTGAAACGAGTGGGCCCCGCCCCGGGGCCATTTTTGGCCCCAGGGCTATAATTTGTACAATCTAGGTATAGGTCCATTAGACGAAGCTTCACACCAAATATCAAAGACTTGAGCCTTCCGTTTTCAGACAAGAAGATTTTTTAAGGATTTCCCTATATTACCCTATGTAAAACCAGTGGGCCACACCCCGGGGCCAATTTGGCCCCAGGGCTATAATTTGAACAATCTTGGTAGAGGTCCACTAGACGAAGCTTCATTCCAAATATCAAAGACCGAGCCTGTTGGTTTCAGACAAGAAGATTTTTAAAGGTTTTCCCTATATAACCCTACGTAAAACCAGTGGGCGCCGCCCCAGGGCAATTTTTGGCCCAAGGGCTATAATTTGAACAAATCCTGGTAGAGGTCCACTAGATGAAGCTTCATACCAAATATCAAAGAATTGGGCCTTCCGGTTTCAGACAAGAAGATTTTTAATTTCCCTATATAACCATATTTAAAACCAGTGGGCCCTGCCCCGGGGACATTTTTGGCCCCAGGGCTAATATTTAAACAATCTTGGTAGAGGTCCACTACACAAAGCTTCACACCAAATATCAAAGACCTGGGCCTTTTGGTTTCCGACAAGAAGATTTGTAAAGGTTTTTCCTATATAACCACATGTAAAACCAGTGGGGCCCACCCCGGGGCCATATTTGGCCCCAGGGCTATAATTTGAACAACCTTGGTAGAGGTCCACTAGATGAAGCTTCATACCGAATATCAATGGCCTGGGCTTTCTGGTTTCATACAAGAAGATTTTTAAAGGTTTTCTCCTATTTTTCCCTTTTTGTTGCCATGGCAAACAGAGTTCTGAATGGAATTGAATTCTTTGAACAACTTTGAGAGAGGACCTAAGGATTATTTCTGCCAAGTTTTGTCAAAATCTGTTCAGTGGTTTAGGAGATGTTCTTTAAAGAAATTGTGAATGGACAGACGGACGATGACGAAGACGACGACTACAACGACGACGGACGGTGACCGATCACAATAGCTCACCCTGAGCCTTTGGCTCAGGTGAGCTGAAAACTCGAACACTCACTCACTTAGCAGGGTGGAACAATTTTAGCAATTTAATAACAAGGTCGTGAGGAAAATTTCTGTGAAATTATTTTGAAACTGGGCCATTGGCCTAGGAGAAGAGTTGTCATTTAAAGTTAGATTCTAATTTTAGTTCTGGGGGGCAATTTTGTTCTGCCAAGCAGAATGATTTTAGAAGTTTTGTTTCAGGGTCAAATGAGGAACATTCCTGCGAAATTTTGAAATTCTAATTACATGTATATAGCAGCCACTTGTTCAACTGTGCCAAACCATAATTTTGGTGCAGGGACCGTAAGGAACACATTTTTGAAAAATTAGTTTGAAATTGGCTGAGTGGCTAAGGAGTAGATGTCTTTTGAAGAAATTAACAATGGACAGATGGACGCCGGACTGAAAGTGTTCACAATAACTTACATTGAGCACCTTGTTCTCAGGTGAGCGAATAAAATATATAACAGGAGGGTGTAATAAATACATACAATACTGATCGCATTGTTTTATTACCGGTATTTTTTCATTAACAATGTTTATTTTAGTTTGTTTTATACAAATTACATCACTTCTTTCAGCCGCAAATCATCTCATAAGAAAGCCAATCATTGGACATCAGCAAACAGTTTATAAATACACACCATCTGACAGTCTATAAATTAGCCTCGAACGTCCTGTCAACACTATCTAGGCCATTTTTATGACGCTGCTTCCAATTTTGTGGGACTTTTACCCCGACATTGAGATGAAGTGACATCTCAAGCCCTGCTGCCTAATGAAACCAATTGACCTTATTTGCATTATTAAATCACGCAAAATCACGCTCTCGTTTCCTAGCGAGATTTCGAGTTCGGGGGTGTCACGTGATCATCTAATATGGTCGCCAACGTAACTATCTAGTTAAACACGTTAAAGTCGTTGTAATTATTTACGCTTTTCTTGAAGTTTTGCCGACCAAATAAGATACATAGTGAAGTGATAATTCCGAATATTGTTTTATTCATATTTGCTCGATGTTATTTAAATGAAATATTGATTTTCTAACGATAAGACAGTGGCTGAAAGGCACTTATTTCGCAACAACGACGAGTGTACGGGGGTATACAAAAAGTGCTAAAGGAGTTACACATCTTATTTTATTTGTGCCACATTTTGTGGTAATCCTTTTGTAGAATGGGGCAAGGGGGTGAGTGTAAATATATAGTCGATGAGTTGGAGATTAACTTCAAATCTATCCAAACAAATACAAGTAAATATAAAAATGACCCGTTATTAAGGATCACAAGATGGTCTGATGATCCACTACAAAGTGAATCTGATTCCCCAATGATTTTCTTCTGATTAAATGACAACAGCCTCCATTTAAACTCAGGGGTTCTAAATGTTTCCAATCCTACCCATGTTTTCATCTGTAGTTTTTTGGAGCGTAGCTGTTGCAGCGAAGCTCCAGTGAACTTGAATGAGAAGTGATTTCGGCACTACTTTCGGTGTTACTGCATATGACCCAATCACCAGTGAGAACATAGTACCCCGTGTTAACATAGTAGATTATTACGCCATGCGGTATCTTCTTATAGACTGCTTCACAGACCACCTATTTCAAACGGAATAGATGAATATTTGTAATAGATGAACTGTGTAGCAGTCTAATCTTTTTATAGTTCAGTTCATATAACCCAGTTTGCAGCCCATTTGTACCATAAAATCCCAAACCTGGCAACTTGCACAAAGGACAAACCCAGATCAGATACCACAGAACGCGGTGTCTCATTTTGACCTTCACTGCATACTTACAAAAAGGTTCAGCCAATTTTTGCCAAATATTTCGTGGAAACCACAACCTGACATCCCTGATTTTAAAATGAACTCATTCCATACTGAAATAAGGTGTTGAGGATTCCATTCGTTTAGAATGGGTTAAAAGTACGCAGTGTGGGTCGACAATGTATTACCAAAATAAGACAGTTGAAATGAGTTTAGACAGGTGTACGTCAAGGCTTATATTGTAAGCAGTAAATTTAACAGTTAGGCAGAGATGAGACGCCACTTTTTGTAGCGTCTGATCTGGGTCTGCTATGTTTGCTCTAAAAAGGCTGCTAGACATATACTCAGAGTATGGGTTAATGTGTGTGTTAGGGGGGGGGGGGGGGGGGGTGGGGGGTGGAACAATGTTACTTTTTTAAAGCGACCTGTCTGCGTCCTAGGCATGTGACCATAAATAAAGCAAATTATCAGCTCAGACGCAAGTTTGATACCTGTCGGGTTCGGCAACATTCTTTCCAGGAGATTGATCGTGAAATCTGTTCCATGGTGATTCTATCCCTTTCGCTGATTCAAGAAGGGCAGATGTTGGTTTCCGGTAAAAGACTGTGCACTGTGCTGTATTGACAATATCTAACTAAAGAAATTGCCTTAGTGTCATATCATTTCATTGCCTCGTCGATGCAATTAATTTTTATATACATGAAATAATAACGAAGTATAATGGCTAAACCTCTTCAAATATTCCTTTGGATTGATATTAACAATAACTAACTCAAGAAACTGTCGTATGCAAGATCACTTCATAAATGGCCTCACCGATGCAATATATATTTAGAAAAATGTTAACAGAGTATAATGTTCAAACCTCTCAGAATATTCCGATCTTTTTGGCATTCGGATTGATATTGACAAAACCTAACCCATTAGGCTGTTTTATGCAAGATTACTTTATGAATGGCCTCGCCGAGGCAAAATAATATAAAAAATGAATACGGAGTATAACATCTAAACCCGGCTTTGATCATTTTCGGCATACAGGTTGATATTGACAATACATAACCCGCAAATATGCCAAATTACTTTACAAACGGCCTTGCCTAGGCAAACTGAAACATTATTTCGAAGTGTCACTTCTAATCTAATTGGAATATTTTTGACAACTGTTAGCATACAGATAGATAATGTACAGATCTAACCAACGCGATTCCTGAATGCCCAATTTCTTTATTTTAGCCTCGGCAGGGTAAAAAATTCACCCACTGACACGGTCGTATAACTTTCAAACCGACGGGTATATTTTTATAATGTTTGCATGCAGATGTAAATTGACAAGATCAAGCTAATGATGTTGTGTAATGCCAGATAGCCTTGTAAACAGCCTCGCCGAGGCAATTTTTAAAGACTGATTACGGATGTATAACTTAAAAACTGCTGGGAAAATTATGATAATTTTTCACATGAAGATAAACATCTCCAAGACGTAACCAAGGAGAATGTCTAATGCAAGATAAATACGCCCCCCCCCCCCCGGTAATTTTTCAAAACCTGATTACATAAAATAACTTTAAAGCCGCCAAACAATTGCGCAAGCCGCAGTTATTGCACCAACTATAGCTCAGCAGAAATCTTCAAGTAAACTGTAGAACTGCATGGTTGCTGTATTGCTCAAAAACATTGATTGTGGGTACTTGATAAAACTGCCTCGTCAAGGCGGTTCAATCAAGTCCCCCGCAATCAGTGTTTTGAGCAGAGATAAGAAAATATAACAATTTTGTATCTTAAAATTTCCATTTTTTTTTTTTTTTTGCCAAAAAATTGACAATGTATTTGTACAGGCGTGTTTTCGTGATGGTTGTTGCAGGGTCTACACCTTAGCGTGAGTTAATTTCAATATAGATCTTGTTGCTTTAACACGACTTCTGGCCCAGAATAGCTTCAAACAGCTATGTTCATTGGATCAATATGAGCCTGAATTAAAATACCAATCAGACGCTAAATCAAATTATCAAAGCTACGCTCCATCAGCACACTCAGTGCTTTGATTTAAGTAACAGTAATGGTCAAATGTGACTGACGCAGTATCAGTAGAAAGGAAGGAAAGAAAGAACAGTATATGTACACAAATAAGAAAAGCACCAGATACACCCACACAGACAACAAATACAGCTGTAGCTGTCAAGTTATAACTTCATAGCTTTAACACATTAAGTACCGGAAACCTTGACAAACAGTGCAGGCCCAGATCAGACACCACAGAACATGGCGTTTGATCAGGGCCTACACTGTTTGCAAAAAATCAGACTTTCCAAATTAATTTTCAAGGAAACACAAGCAGACACCCCTAAATTTGAAATGACTTTTAAAAGTCATGCCTTTTTATTATACCATTCAGGCTTTTCTGGAAACCTGTAGAATTAGCAAACTGCTCCGTTTGAGCCTTCAAGGCTACAACCTGGAGCACAACAGCAGTCATTCTGGCCCATAATTTCCCGTTATAGACCGATAGAAACTTAGAAAAAGGTCATAAGTGAATGCACGATCATCTCCATGTCACTCACACTTACGGAAAGCATTGTTTACATGACCACATTTTCACTAACTCGTTGTTGTTGCGAAATAAGTGCCAGGCAGCTCATCGGTTTCAGCCACGGTCTTCTCGTTTGAAAGTCAATATTTGATTTAAATAACAGCAAGCAAATAGGAATAAAACAATATTCGGAATAATCACTTCATTATTTATCTTATTTGGTCGGCAAAACTTCAAGAAAAACGTAAATAATTACAACGACTTTATCTTGTGTAACTAGGAAGTAACGTTGGCGACCATATTAAATGATCACGTGACCCCCCCCCTCCACCCCCCCGAACTCGAAATCTCGCGAGGAAACGAGAGCGTGATTTAATAATGAAAATATCGTGAATAGGGTTTATTTGCATGGAAATTCTGACTCGCACCACTTTGCCTGGGCAGGCTTAGATTTTTAAGCAGTTTACCAGTATTCATGTGCAGTTTGTTTCATCTCTGCCTGAAAGCACCATGCAGCCCCAGGATGGAGCGTGATAGCTCAGTGGTTAGTGCACTTGCCTCTGATGCTAGAGGTCCCGGGTTCGATCCCCGGCAGCGGCGATAAAATTTCGGTGTCCGAACACCCTCCATTGGCATCATTTGCAGGGATGAATGTCATAAAGTGCACCGTCCTTCGGATCAGGACGTTGACTGGAGGCTCCCTGTGCAGGAAGAACCATCCCCTGTGCAGGTTAAAGATCCCTACCGTAATTACATGATTACTGTGTAGGCTTCAAGTTCATCCTGCAAAACCTGGAGTGTATGTAATATACACCTGCGGTAATGGTCAAATGTGACCGACGCAGTATCAGAAGATAGAGAGATAGATAGCCCAATCTATTTTACCAAGCGCTGATGGGCAGGTGCCACAGATTAGCCTGTGCTGTAGTTGTTTCATCATAAAGGCTTGGTCCCATATCAATGAAAAGGTTCTCTCTTAGTGGCTCATTCAAATGTTCTTGGTATACAGACTTTCCCATTGAACAGTCTTTACAGTTTTGTCATAATGAGAATTTGTTTGTTTCATTTGAGGTTTATGTCTCTGTTAAAACTGTATAGGTCAGTTTGGAAATGTTACTTCCAATTTTGTGGAACTTTTACCCGACACTGAGATGAAATGACATCTTAAGCCCTGTCGCCCAATGACACCAATAGAGTTTATAAGCATGGCCGGTCCGACTCGCAGTGCTTTGCCTTAGATCCTGTAGGCTGTATACCATTATTTGTGTGCTGTCAGTTTCAGCTCTGTGTGGAAGCATCATGCAGCCCATCTATTTCTTCAAGCCCCGATGGGCGGAGGCATAATGAGAAACCACCGAGAAATGATAAGCCCTTGTCCTGCCGGGTCTTATCGGGGTCTGCAATGTTTGCCTACTGGATTTTCTGTCAAAAATGGAATAAAAATAGCCATCGGAAGAGATGGCAAATCCCCCGACCAAAAGCCAATATGGCCTTCAAAAGATTGTTCACCAATAGATAGTGCACCAGAATTAAACCAGCAATATATCACAAAAGTATTGCAGTTATGGGCATCACAAGTTTATACTGTCAGGGGAGAAAACTAAAAAACCAGGGCACTCAGAATTGCAGTTCTTGCGCATGACATGCCTGCTTAAGCTCATGTATTTCTGTATGAAGTACCATCAATATGTCTCAAAGGGTATTGGAGACATGGTGATCAAAAGCTGGTCATACTGTTATGTTGGAAGGGTAGATAACTCAATACCACAGCACCAACAGTTGTGGTTCTTGCACATGACATCCCTTCTGTACCTTGTATACAATTGCGCCAAGTTCCTTCAATATATCTCAAAGGGTGTTGGAGTTATGGCCATCACGTTATATTGTCAGGGGAGATAACTAAACAAGAGGACCAAGCTAGCTTGGTCCTGTATCGCTCACCTGAGCTAACAGATTCAAAGTTTAAGGAAGTGCCAACCTTTACTGAAGGCTTTATAGGAGGACATGGTGATGACAGGGTAAGCATTTTCTGAAAATCAAGTAGAATGTAACTCTATCATAAACAGGCTGACCTCACCGGTTTTCAAACTCATTCAAGCTTTTATTCCTGACTTGCTAAGAAGATCTGATCTAAACTGAAGTGGCTATGGTGATGACAAGTTCAAAAACAAGAGTTTTCAAACTCCTCCAAGCTTTCTGCCTGACTTCCTTGTTTGTAAGTTTCATGAAGATACGTTCAAAACTAAAGGGGCAGCAGTGATGACAATGTCGAAAATAGGCATTTTCAGCAATCAAAGGCACGTCACTCTATGATTAATGTGCCGACACGGCCGGTATTCGAACTCACCTGAGGTTTTATTCCCAGCCACCTTACATGTAAGTTTCAGAAAGATCCGATCAGACTGGCCAGTATTCAAACTCATCCAAGATTTTATTCCCAGCCACCTCACATATAAGTTTCAGAAAGATCCAATAAAAACTGAAGGGGCTACGGTGATGACAAGGTCAAAATTTGGCATTTTTAGCAATCAAAGGGATGTTACTCTACAATAAATGGGCCGACTTGGCCAGTTTTCGAACTCATCCGAGGTTTCATCCCCAGCCACCTTACATATAAGTTTCAGAAAAATCTGATTAAAACTGAAGGGGCTACGGTAATGACAAGGTCAAAAATCAACATTTTCAGCCATCAAAGGGACATAACTCTACAATAAATGGGCTGACTTGGCCTGTTTTCGAACTCATCCAAGATTTTATTCCCAGCCACCTTACATATAAGTTTCAGAAAGATCCGATCAAAACTGAAGGGGCTATGGTGATGACAAGGTAAACAAGAGGGCCATGATGACCCTGGATCGCTCACCTGATCCATAGTGTAACAAGCGGGCCCCAGAGAGGGCCATTATTGGCCCCAGGGCTTTAATAAGCATAATGTTGAGGGAGGTCTTAAAGGTGAAGCTTCATACCAAACATCAACAAAGGCTATAATTTGAACAATCTTGGCAAAGGTCCACAAGATGAAGCTACACATCAAATATCAAAGACCTGGGCCTAGCGGTTTCAGAGAAGAAGATTTTTGAAAGATTTTGCCTATATAAGCCTATGTAAAACCAAAGGGCCCCGGGACGGGGGCATTTTTTGCCCCAGCACTATAATTTGAACAATCTTGGTAGGGGTCCACTAGATGAAGCTTCATACCAAATATCAAAGTCCTGGGCCTTGTGGTTTCAGAGAAGAAGATTTTTAAAGATTTTCCCTATATAAGCCTATGTAAAACCAAAGGGCCCCGGGACGGGGGCATTTTTGGCCCCAGCACTATAATTTGAACAATCTTGGTAGGGGTCCACTAGATGAATCTTCATACCAAATATCAAAGACCTGGGCCTTGTGGTTTCAGAGAAAAGATTTTTAAAGATTTTCCCTATATAAGCCATGTAAAACCAAAGGGCCCCGTGGCGGTGGCATTTTTTGTCCCAGCACTATAATTTGAACAATCTTGGTATGGGTCCACTAGATGAAGCTTCATACCAAATATCAAAGTCCTGGGCCTTGTGGTTTCAGAGAAGAAGATTTTTAAAGATTTTCCCTATATAAGCCTTTGTAAAACCAAAGGGCCCCGGGGCGGGGGCATTTTTGGCCCCAGCACTATCATTTGAACAATCTTGGTAAGGGTCCACTAGATGAAGCTTCATACCAAATATCAAAGACCTGAGCCTTGTGGTTTCAGAGAAGAAGATTTTTAAAGATTTTCCTTATATAAGCCAATGTAAAACCAAAGGGCCCGGTGGCGGGGGCTTTTTTTGTCCCAGCACTAAAACTTGAACAATCTTGGTAGGGGTCCACTAGATGAAGCTTCAAACCAAATATCAAAGTCCTGGACCTTGTGGTTTCAGGGAAGAAAATTTTTAAAGATTTTCCCTATATAAGCCTATGTAAAACCAAAGGGCCCCGGGGCGGGGGCATTTTTGGCCCCAGCACTATAATTTGAACAATCTTGGTAGGGGTCCATTAGATGAAGCTTCATACCAAATATCTAAGTCCTGGGCCTTGTGGTTTCAGAGAAGAAGATTTTTAAAGATTTTCCCTATATAAGCCTATGTCAAACCAAAGGGCCCCGGGGAAGGGGCATTTTTGGCCCCAACACTATAATTTAAACAATCTTGGTAGGGGTCCACTAGATGAAGCTTCATACCAAATATCAAAGACATGGGCCTTGTGGTTTCAGAGAAGAAGATTTTTAAAGATTTTCCCTATATAAGCCAATGTAAAACCAAAGGGCCCCATGGCGGGGGCATTTTTTGTCCAAGCACTAAAATTTGAACAATCCTGGTAGGGGTCCACTAGATGAAGCTTCATACCAAATATCAAAGACCTGGGCCTTGTGGTTTCAGAGAAGAAGATTTTTAAAGATTTTCCCTATATAAGCCTATGTAAAACCAAAGGGCCCCAGGGCGGGGGCATTTTTTGTCCCAGCACTATAATTTGAACAATCTTGGTATGGGTCCACTAGATGAAGCTTCATACCAAATATCAAAGACCTGGGCCTTGTGGTTTCAGAGAAGATTTTTAAAGATTTTCCCTATATAAGCCAAAGTAAAACCAAAGGGCCCCGTGGCTGGGGCATTTTTTGTCCCAGCACTAAAATTTGAACAATCTTGGTAGGGGTCCACTAGATGAAGCTTCATACCAAATATCAAAGTCCTGGGCCTTGTGGTTTCAGAGAAGAAGATTTTTAAAGATTTTCCCTATATAAGCCTATGTAAAACCAAAGGGCCCCGGGGCGGGGGCATTTTTGGCCCCAGCACTATAATTTGAACAATCTTGATAGGGGTCCACTAGATGAAGCTTCATACCAAATATCAAAGACCTGGGCCTTGTGGTTTCAGAGATGTTTAAAGATTGTCCCTATATAAGCCTATGTAAAACCAAAGGGCCCCGTGGCGGGGGCATTTTTTGTCCCAGCACTATAATTTGAACAATCTTGGTATGGGTCCACTAGATGAAGCTTCATACCAAATATCAAAGTCCTGGGCCTTGTGGTTTCAGAGAAGAAGATTTTTAAAGATTTTCCCTATATAAGTCTATGTAAAACCAAAGGGCCCCGGGGCGGGGGCATTTTTGGCCCCAGCACTATAATTTGAACAATCTTGGTATGGGTCCACTAGATGAAGCTTCATACCAAATATCAAAGACCTGGGCCTTGTGGTTTCAGAGAAGAAGATTTTTAAAGATTTTCCCTATATAAGCCAAAGTAAAACCAAAGGGCCCCGTGGCTGGGGCATTTTTTGTCCCAGCACTATGATTTGAACAATCTTGGTAGGGGTCCACTAGATGAAGCTTCATACCAAATATCAAAGACCTGGGCCTTGTGGTTTCAGAGAAGAAGATTTTTTAAGTTTTTGGTGAAAAAAATCTGTTTTTGGCTCCTGTGACCTAGATGTGCATTGGACCGGAACCATTTGAACAACTTTGAAAGGGGACCACCTAAGGATCATTCCTGTGAAGTTTGGTCAAAATCTGATCAGTGGTTTAGGAGGAGATGTCGTTTAAAGAAATTTTTTACGCACGCACGGACGGACGCACGACGGACAAAAAGTGATCCCATAAGCTCACCTCGTCACTACGTGACGGTGAGCTAAAAATCGTCATTTTCAGCAATCAAAGGGACGTAAATCTATGATAAATGGGCCAACGTGGTCGGTATTCAAACTCATCCTAGGTTTTATCTCCAGTCACCTTAGATATAGGTTTCAGAAAGATTCGATCAAAACTGAAGAGGCTACGGTGATGACAAGGTAAAAAATCGACATTTTCAGCCATCAAAGGGACATAACTATATAGTAAATGGGGCAACTTGGCCGGTTTTCGAACTCATCCGAGGTTTAATCCCCAGCTACCTTACATATAAGTTTCAGAAAGATCCGATCAAAACTGAAGGGGCTACAGTGTTGACCAGGTCAAAAATCAACATTTTCAGCAATCAAAGGGACCTAACTCTATGATAAATAGGCCACCTTTGCCGGTATGCGAACTCATCCGAGGTTTTATCCCCAGCCACCTTGCATATAAGTTTCAGAAAGATCCGATCAAAACTGAAAGGGCTACACGTGATGACAAGGTCAAAAATCGGCATTTTCAGCAATCAAAGGGACATTACTCTGTGATAAATGGACCAACTTGGCTGGTTTTCGAACTCATCCAAGATTTTATCCCCAGCCACTTTACATAAAAGTTTCAGAAAGAGTCGATCAAAACAAGGTCAAAAATCAGCATTTTCAGCAATCAAAGGGACGTTACTCTATGATAAATGGGCCGACTTGGTCAGTTTTCGAACTCATCCGAGATTTTATCCCCAGCCACCTTACATATAAGTTTCAGAAAGATCCAATCAAAACTGAAGGGGCTACGGTGATGACAAGGTAAAAAATCGGCATTTTCAGCAATCAAAGGGACTCTATGATAAATCGGCGAACTTGGCCGGTTTTCGAACTCATCCGAGGTTTTATCCCCAGCCACATTACATATAAGTTTCAGAAAGATCCAATCAAAACTGAAGGGGCTACAGTGATGACAAGGTCAGAAATTGGGCATTTTCAGCAATCAAAGGGACGTAACTCTATGATAAATGGGCCGAGTTGGCCGGTTTTCGAACTCATCCGAGATTTTATCCCCAGTCACCTTACATATAAGTTTCAGAAAGATCCGCTCAAAACTGTAGGCGCTACGGTGATGACAAGCATTTTCCCATAGTAAGTCTATGGGACCTTGTGGTTGCCATAGGAACCAAAGTTTTAGAGCGATTTAAAAAAAAAGTTTATGTCATCAATGCCCCACCAGAGGCAAGCTACAGATGAGAAATGATTGAGATCAGCCTGCAGGATACATAGATATAGCTGCTCAAAAGTGTGGACGGACGGACGACGGACGACCCACTATACTATAAGCTCCCCTGGAGCCTTCGGCCCAGGTGAGCTAAAAACCAGAGCACCCAGAGTTGTAATTCTTGAGCATGACACACCTGCTTAACCTCATGTACATCTGCATCATGTACCACCAATATGTCTCAAAGGGTATCGGAGGTATGGTGATCACAAGGTGGTCATACTGTTAAACAGGAAGGGGAGATAACTCAAATACCATAGCACCCAGAGTTGTGGTTCTTAAGCATGAAGTGCCGTCTCAACCTTGTATACAATTGTGCCAAGTACTCTCAATGTATCTCAAAGGGTATTGGAGTTATGGCCATCACAAAGTTATATTGTCAGGGGAGATAATTCAAAAACCAGGGCACTCAGAGTAGTGGTTCTTGCACATAACACACCTGCTTAACCTCATGTTCAACTGCACCAAGTACCATCAATATATCTCAAAGAGTATTGGAGATGTGGCCATCACAAGGTAGTGATTCTATTTTATTGGAAGGGGAGATAACTCAAAAACCATGGCACCCAGAGTTGTGGTTCTTATGCATGACACACCGTCTTGGCCTTGTGAACAACTGTGCCAGGTATCATCAATATATCTTAAAGGGTATTGGAGTTATGGCCATCACAATGCTGTCACACTATTTTATTCGAAGGGGAGATAACTAAAAAACCATGGCAACCAGAGTTGTGGTTCTTGTGCATGACACGCCATCTCAGCCTTGTGAACAACTGTGCCAGGTACCATCAATATATCTCTAAGGGTATTGGAGTTATGGCCATCACAAAGTAGTCATTCTATTTTATTAAAAGGGGAGATAACTAAAAAAGTAAGGCATCCAGAGTTCTGGTTCTTGCGCATGACATGCCGTCTCGGCTTTGTGAACAATTGTGCCAAGAACCATCAATGAATCTCAAAGGGTATAGGAGTTATGGCCATCACAAGGTTGCGTCTACGGACGGACAGATGGACAGACAGACGGACGGACGCCAGGCTGATTGCTATATCCCCCGAACCTATTCGGTCCGGGGATAAAAATGTAAAAATAGGCCGTACACCCCTTAAATGACAAATGCACTTGTCCAAAATATAGCAAACGAAGAGTCCACCAGTATACAATGGGTTAATGGCTCGGTCAACACTGTGTTTGTAACGTTTCAGTCAACAATGTATAGGTCATTTTGGAGATGTCATTTCCAATTTTGTGGGACTTTTACCCAACATTGAGATGAATTGACATTCCAAGCCCTGTCACCCAATGAAACCAAAAGGGTTTAAAACCATGGACGGCCCGACTCGCATTGCTTTGCCTGGGCAGGCTTAGATCCTCTAAGTGGCTTACTCAACACTATGTACGTAACATCAAGCCAGTCAGTTTATCTAACTACACTTCCTGGACACGATAATAAGTGGTTAACCAGTACAGTGCAAATTCTTATGCCAGAAACTGTCAACTACCCATCTTAAAACAGTGGAAGGGAGAAAATGACTGCAGAAAAGATTTCATGATCAATCTCCACGACAGAATGTAGCCTAACCTGGAAGATATCGAACCCGCGACCTCCTGATCACCAGTCAGACATGAACCCAAATGACCTACTGTGGCAAGCCTTAAAAGATGCGCTTAAAAGCCTCCGTGGTGTAGTGGTTTTGCTACTCGCCTTGTAAACAAGGGATTGCAGGATCAGTCCCGGGCTTCTCCAGACTTTCTGATGAGTCTTTAAACCGAGGTCCTGTCTCTGTATGACATTAGCTGTTGGTGGGACGTAAAACTCAAACACTGACTGACTGAAAAGATGCGAGCCCAATCACAAGAACACTTTTTTTTTCCATCTGTGAACAACAAATGGACAGATGAATTTTTGTCATTTTTCTATATACAGTAAAATTCCTATATTAAGACCACCTTATGGACTGTTCAAAAGTGGTCTTAAAGACCACTTTTGAACAGTCCAAAAGGTGGTCTATGACCAGAGGACACTGATTGAAGACAACACAAGGAAAGATAAACTGAAACCTTCTAAATAAGCATATTAACCCTTATCCTGCTGAATATTCATTTAAGCCACACCCATTTCTGTCTATCAACCAATCAAATTACTTGATGTAATTTATTGCTACAAATTCATAAACTGAATGCCAAACAGTGTAGATCCTGATCAGATGGCTTCTTCAGAAGCCATCTGATCTGGATCTACACTGTTTGCAAAGATATGAGTTGTCGTGAACAGCAAGATAAGGGTTCTTCAGAAGCCATCTGATCTGGATCTACACTGTTTACAAAGATAAGGGATGTCCTGAACAGCAAGATAAGGGTTCTTCAGAAGCCATCTGATCTGGATCTACACTGTTTGCAAAGATAGGGGTTGTCGTGAACAGCAAGATAAGGGTTCTTCAGAAGCCATCTGATCTGGTTCTACACTGTTTGCAAAGATAGGGGTTGTTGTGAACAGCAAGATAAGGGTTGAACCAGGATAAGTCTTAATTTTGGGTGGTCTTAATAGTGGAACTTCACTGTAATCTATACATTTTTTATTACAGAGTTTCAGCTTTCAGCCACAGTAATAGTGTTATAATCAAAAGCTGTCATCAGACAGCAATAAAATATTGGACCTTTATCATATCAAATATGAACTAGACCTGCAGTCGATGGTATACCATCGCAAATACCCGCTTTTTCTATTAATAACACTAATGACTATGTATTAGCTAGCCAAAACTACATGTAAGTTAAAAAAAGCTGCAAAGAACATTCTAACTGATAAGCAAAGTTTCAGAAGTGTAACTCTTATAGTTTAGAAGATATGGCAAAGTCATACTTTTGACCTTTGACCTTGGGGTTATGTTGAGGTCCACCCAAAGTATCCCAATTTATTCTATATTCCAACAGCCATCCAATAACCAAGTTTCAGAAGTGTAACTCCAATAGTTTAGAAGATATGGCAAAGTCATACTTTTTGACCTTTGACCTTGGGGTCGAGGTCACACCAAAAGCAGCCCAACATATTCTATATTCCAAGAGGATCATCTAATAAGCAAATTTCAGAAGTGTAACTCCAATAGTTTAGGAGATATGGCAAATCATAATTTTTTACCTTTGACCTTGGGGTCATGTTGAGGTCAAGGTCACACCAAAAGCATCCAAATTTACTCTATATTCCAAGGGCCATCCAAAAACTAAAGTTTCAGAAGTGTAACTCTACTAGTTTAGAAGATATGGCAAAATCATATTTTTTGACCTTTGACCTTGGGGTCAAGGTCACACCAAAAGTAACCTGACATATTCTATATTCCAAGGACCATCCAATAAGCAAAGTTTCAGAAGTGTAACTCCAGTAGTTTAGGAGATATGGCAAATCATAATTTTTGACCTTGGGGTCATGTTGAGGTCAAGGTCACAAGAAAGTTGCCCACTGCCATCTACATTCCATGTACTATCCACATGCAAAGTTTCAAAAGTTTAACTTCAGTGGTTGCAGAGGAGGACCCAACAAGACACAAAAATACCCCTAAACTACTCAATAAAGCAATAAATCTTGTTGGCTACTTTTTTCGGACACTAATGGAATAAATGGCAAATACTCAACAACGTCCTACCCAACTAGTGCCCATTGGTGTGCCCGGACAGACAGACGGATGGACAGACGGACTGATGCCGGAGAGAACTGTGGTACGAAAACAATATACCCGATTTTTCTTCGAAAAAGCGGGTATAACAAAAACCATCAAGGATTTTGGAAAATACGAACTCTTAGAAAACTTTAACATAAAATCTTGAAGCCTGTGACCGTGACCTTGAGGTAATGGGTTTTGGCAAGGGTATCACTGAATAAAACTTCGGGCCTATATCTATCATTATATGAAATATGAACCAAATCCATCCTACAGTTTGAAAAACATCTTAAAAAACTAACATAAAAATTAAGTCTGTGACCTTGACCTTGAGGCCATGGACGTGGGCAGTATTTGATCATACCAAATAAGATTAGAACCAAATACATTATTTGGTTTGGAAAATATGAGTTCTTAAAAAACTTTAACATAAAATAAGTCTGCTACCTTGCTTGACCTTGAGGTCATAGGCATGGGCAGGGAGGGGTGTTGTTGAATAAAACCTTGGACGTATATCATCATACCAAATATGAACCAATTCCATCAAACGGTTTGGAAATAATGAGCTCTTAAAAATTTAGCATCAATATGGATGCCGACACTGATTCCATCGCCAACGCTAATGCTAACGCCAACACAGGGGGCAGTGCAATCCCAGCAGGCACACGTCACTAGGGCAACGTCAAATCAAGGTCGGTGCAACACCGACATAGATGTGACGTTGCATAAACGTCATGACGTTGCACCGACGTCGATGTGACGTCAGAATTGTGTCATGTGCCTGCTGGGATAGCTCCTCCTGGACTATGTCGAGGCGAGCTAAAAGCAATGGTGTATTTAAAACCCCATAGGTGTATTTACTTCTTACTAATTAACCCATTTAGTACCAGAAACCCCAAAACGTGTACACTGGCAAACAGTGCAGGCCCAGATCAGACGCCGCATTCTGCGGTGTCTGATCAGGGCCTACACTGTTTACAAAAAGTAAAGCCAATTTCCAAACACATTCTGAAGAAAACACAACCTCACACCCCTTAATTTTGAAATGGACTCCTGTTATTGATAAGTTGGAAGATTTCATTTGGTACAAAAAGGGTTAAATACTTACAAATGGTGTTCAGCTAAAGGTAGTGAACATGTCAGGGATGTTCAAAACATGCTGTTGTACTGTTTGTTTGATTTGAGGTTTAACGTCCCCGTCAACACTGTACAAGTCATTTTGGAGATGTTGCTTCCAAATTTATGGGACTTTTACCCGACATTGAGATGAAATGACATCTCAAGCCCTGTTGCCCAATGAAACAATAGGGTTTATAAGCATGGACGGCCCTACTGGCACTGCTTTGCCTGGGCAAGTATAGATCCTCTAAGCCGTTTACCAGTACTCGTGTGCGGGTCAGTTTCAGCTCTGCCTGGAAGCATCATTCAGCCCATCTATTTCTTCAAGCCCTGATGGGCGGGGGGCGAAAGTAAGCTGTAGGAAGTGAACATGTCAGGGATGTTAAAAACGTGCTATTGTATACATGTTCAGCCACAGTAGTGAAAATGTTAGGGATTTTCAAACCATGGTCTTGTATACAGGATGTTCAGCTAAAGGAAAAGAACATGTCAGGGATGTTCATAACATAGTCTTGTGAACATGAAGTTCAGCTATAGGAAGTGAACATATCAGGGATGTTCATAACATGGTCTTGTAAACAGGATGTTCAGCTACAGGAAGTGAACATATCAGGGATGTTCATAACATAGTCTTGTAAACATGAAGTTCAGCTATAGAAGTGAACATGTCAGGGATGTCATAACCTGGTCTTGTAAAAATGATGTTCAGTTTAAGGAAGTGAACAGATGGCATATACAGCCTGCAATTTATTATGCTGACATGAGTGTTTAGACATACCGTATTCGCCCTAATTACCGCACATGCTCCTATAAGCGCACACCAAAGCTATTTTGTGAAAAGGAAATGCATAAGCGCACACTTTACAGTAATCTACCCTTGAAGCTCTCATAGTACATCTATAAAAACTTACCATTATTTCTTCCAACAGTGAAGGCAATGCTTAAGTATCTTTTTCCGTCCCATTAAATATCAGTAGACATCATCTTGGAAGCTGTTGTTTTCGTCTCAAGTGTGCGCTAATTAGGTAGATTTTTCACCATGAGTTTTGACACGATTTTGAAAAAACTAAGCGCACAGTGCGGTAATTAGGGCGAATACGGTATTCTTTCCCTTTTAATCCTTGCCCTGCTGAATAAATTATTTTAACCATTACCATTTCTGATTTTCAACCAATCAAATTACGTGATATGACGTACATGTATTCAATCAAATTCACAAACTGAATGTCGGTGTAGAAGCAGCCATCTGGGGCCAGTTGTTCAAAACATTGTTAGCTTAACGAGCTCGTTAGTGGTCATATTGTTAACTCTTCTAGCAAGTACAATACCGTAAATTTTGGTATTTTTCCAGCAAAAATTTCAGCATATTTGCCATATTTAATGATCAAAGTTTTAATGATACGTTAACTAATGATGTCGTTAGTTTTGAACAACTGGCCCCTGATCTGGATCTACACTGTTAACAAAGGCAAGGGCTATCCTGGTTCAGCAGAACAAGGGTAAAAAGAAAGGCTTTTTCATGCATAATTCAATTAGTCGAATTTCAATGGCTCGAACACCTTTGGGACCTCGAAAATCTGTTCGAGACAGGGGGAATTCAAGCCGCTGAGGGTTACTGTCAGGAGACACAACGAGATACTTCTGGACATCTTTTCGGTGTTCTGTAATGAAACTGTATGCTGTGTATTCTCATTAGAATCACCTCATTGAGGCGATTCTAATGACTACACACAGCATACATTTGCAGGATAAAAGACCAAAATCTCTTAAATTATCTCGCACCATTTCTTATGTCTCGCACCCATCAATACTCAGCCATGATAAACGAGTCATCGGTGTTCGACCCATCGATGTTCTAATGTATTAGAAACATAAAACAAGCTATAGTCTAGACTATACAGCACATAATTTGTAATGGCAACAATGAGAACAAGAGGGCCATGATGGCCCTGGATCGCTCACCTGATCCATAGGGATCAAGTGGGCCCCTGGGAGAGCCATGATTGGCCGCGGGCTATAATATGATTACTCTTGGTAGTGGTCTAAAAGGTGAAGCTTCATACCAAATATCAAAGAATGGAGACTTCTGGTTTCAGACAAGATTTTTAAACGTTTACCTTATATAAGTCTATATAAACCTTGGGGTCCCCGGGGCGGGCCATATTTGCCCCCAGGGCTATAATTTGAACCACCTTGGTAGAAATCCACAAGACAAAGCTTCATACCAAATATCAAAGACCTTGGCCTTCTGTTTTCAGACAAGAAGATTTTCAAAGGTTTTCATTGCCTTGACTTCTATTTCCTAGGGCTATAATTTGAACAATTTAGATGAAGCTTCACACCAAATATCAAAAACCTGGGCCTTGCAGTTTCAGAGTAGAAGATTTTTTTTAAATTTCCCTATATAAGTCAATGTAAAAACGAAGGGCCCCGGGGCGGGGGCATTTTTGACCAAAGGGCTAAGATTTGAACAATCTTGGTAGAAGTCCACTAGACGAAGCTACACACCAAATTCAAAGAACTGGGCCATCAGGTTTTGGAGAAGAAGATTTTTAAAGATTTTCCCTGTATAAGCCAATGTAAAGCCAAAGGGCCTGCAGGTGGGGGCATTTTTCGCCCTAGGCCTATAATTTGTACAATCTTGATAGAGGTCCACTAGATGAAGCTTCACACCAAATATCAAAGAACTGGGCCTTGCCGTTTCAGAGAAGAAGATTTTTAAAGATTTTCCCTATATAAGTCTATGTAAAATCAAAGGCCCCCGGGGCGGGGGCATTTTTGGCCCCAGGGCTATAATTTGAATAATCTTGGTAAAGGTCCACTAGATGAAGCTTCACACCAAATATCAAAGAACTGGGCCTTGTAGTTTCAGAGAAGAAGATTTTTATAGATTTTTCCTATATAAGTCTATGTCAAACAAAAGGCCCTCGGGGTGGGGGCATTTTTGGCCCCAGGGCTATAATTTGAACAATCTTGGTAAAGGTCCACTAGATGAAGCTTTATACCAAATATTAAAGACCTGGGCCTTGTGGTTTCAGAGAAGAAGATTTTGAAATATTTTCCCTATATATGCCTATGTAAAACCAAAGGGCGCCTGGGTGGGGGCATTTTTGGCCCTAGGGCTATAATTTGAACAATCTTGATAGAGGTTCACTAGATGAAGCTTCACACCAAATATCAAAGACTTGAGCCTTGGGGTTTCAGAGAAGAAGATTTTTAAAGATTTCCCTACGTAAGCCTATGTAAAACCAAAGGCCCCCATAGCAGGGGCATTTTGGCCCCAGGGCTATAATTTGAACAATCTTGGTAGAGGTCCACTAGATGAAGCTTCATACCAAATATCAAAGACCTGGGCCTTGTGGTTTCAGAGAAGAAGATTTTTAAAGATTTTCCCTATATAAGCCTATGTAAAACCAAAGGCCCTAGGGGCAGGGGCATTTTTGGCCCCAGGGTTATTATTTGAACAATCTTGATAGAGGTCCACTAGATGAAGGTTCACACCAAATATCAAAGACTTGGGCCTTGCAGTTTCAGAGAAGAAGATTTTTAAAGATTTTCCCTATATAAGCCTATGTAAAACCAAAGGCCCGCCCGGGGCGGGGGCATTTTTGGCCCCAGGGCTATAATTTGAACAATCTTGGTAGAGGTCAACTAGATGAAGCTTCATACCAAATATTAAAGACCTGGGCCTTGTGGTTTCAGAGAAGAAGATTTTTAAATATTTTCACTATATAAGCCTATGTAAAACCAAAGGGCCCCTGGGCGGGGGCATTTTTGGCCCTAGGGCTATAATTTGAATAATCTTGATAGAGGTCCACTAGATGAAGCTTCACACTAAATATCAAAGACTTGGGCCTTGCTGTAAAAGAGAAGAAGATTTTTAAAGATCTTCCCTATATAAGCCTATGTAAAACCAAAGGCCCTCGGAGCAGGGGCATTTTTGGCCCCAGGGCTATAATTTGAACAATCTTGGTAGAGGTCCACTAGATGAAGCTTCATACCAAATATCAAAGACCTGGGCCTTGCGGTTTCAGAGAAGAAGATTTTTAAAGATTTTCAGTAAAAAAATCTATTTTTAGCTCCTGTGACCTAGATGTGCAACAGACCGGAACCATTTGAACAACTTTGAAAGGGGACCACCTAAGGATCATTCCTGTGAAGTTTGGTCAAAATCCGATCAGGGGTTTAGGAGGAGATGTTGTTTGAAGAAAAAGTTTACGGACGCACGCATGCACGGATGCATGCACGACCGACGACGGACAAAAAGTGATCCCAAAAGCTCACCTAAAAAGTGGTAATGGCAACAATGAGAAAAAGTGGCCAAGAAAACTGCAGTGGAACTTCAATGGCTCAAGCACCGATGACTTGTTTACCGTGGCTTATTCGAACACATTATTGAGTCCCCAGGATATTCTTTCCATAATATCTGATAAAACACAATTAGGTATTATTTTGGAAAGGAGTGTATAATTAAGGAAGATAGTTCATTATAACAAGTTATGTTGTGTGAACTCATTAGAATCAACTTGATCAGGCGATTCTATTGAGTTCACAAAACATACCTTTGTTTTAAATTATATAAGAAATATGGCTCATGACATGGATTTGCGAATAACCATCAGTGGCTCAAACTGCCGTTTCGAATAAACTTTCATGGTCCCAGCTGTGTTTGAGCCATCGAAGTTTCACTGTAATATGGGCCCCGTCAAGTGATTTTGGTACTTATCGCCTATGCGAGCAGCGAAGTTTCAGGCGAGCCTGCGCATTCGTGCAGTCTCACCAGAACCTTCGCTGCTCGCTCATACAAGCAGTGAATCAAGAGGAACCTTCAGACAAAAAGCCATATCCCTGGCCTCTCTGAATGGCTGGGCATGTGCAGTTAAAATTTGTCATGACAGAATGCTCGAAGACACAAATTCGCTTGGCGGAGCTCATATGTGAAAAGGGCTTCAGGACAAATTTTACAAACTCACTGCCCCTTTTTTCATTTAACAACAAATGGATGTTTTGATGCCATTAGATAAGCACTATGTACACAATGCTTTAAAAAAGTAGCTATACATATGAGTCAGCAGCATTTCTGAACTTAATCAGGACAGCCCCCGCCCATCGGGGCTTGAAGAAATATATGGGTTGCATGATGCTTCCAAGCAGAGCTGAAACCGACACGCACACGAGTACTGGGAAACCGCTTAGAGGATCTAAGCCTGCCCAAGCAAAGCGGTGCGAGTCAGCCCGTCCATGCTTACAAACCCTATTGGTTTCATTGGGCGACAGGGCTTGTGATGTCATTTCATCTCAATGCCAGGTAAAGTCCCACAAAATTGGAAGCAACGTCTCCAAAATGACCTTTACAGTGTTGACGGGGATGTTAAACCTCCAATCAAACAAACTTAATCAGGAGGATAAGGTTTTGGTTTTACGGCCCTTACAATATCACATTAATCCGTGGTGGGCCAAGACCGAGTACCCATCAAAAACCCACCTCAACTTCTGTTTTAGAAATCTGGCATCTCACTTGCAAGGCTTGAACACACAGCAGTGAGAGGCCTAATGTTTAAGAATCAGCATTCTTATCCACTAGGGCACATGAAATCATTAACCCATTTTGTACCAGAAACTCCAAAATAGGAACCCTGGCAAACAGTGCAGGCTCACATCAGACGCCACAGAACACGGCATCTGATCAGGGCCTACACTGTTTGCGAAAAATTAAGCCATTTTCCTAATAAATTTTGAGGAAAACATAATTTGACAACCCTTAATTTTGAAATGAACTCCTGCTATATATGAGGAAGAAGATTCCATTTGGTACAGAAAGGGTTAATTCACGTTTTGCGCAGATGACCTGTAATGGCCCAGACAAGCCTGCAAAAACAGCTGAACTTCGATGGCTCGAACCCCTTTGGGGCCATGAAAATTTGTTCAAGCCAGCAGTAGTTCCAGCCAAGTAGGGCTATTATTAGTGCTAAACCAGGAGGCATAGTGGAGAAAATTGTGGGATATCTTTTCCATGTTCTAGATAATAAATGTATGTTGTGTACTCATTAGATTGTAATAAGTACACCTCACATAAATTTGCTAATCTCCCTACATTATCTCTGTATCATATCTGAAGATATTCCCTGCAGACCCAAGAACGGGTTCAACTCATCCATGGTAAATGAGACAGCCACCGGGGTTGAAGCCCTCAAAGTCCCACCATTTGTGCAGTCTTGCCAGAGTCTTTGCTGCTTGTAGACCCGTGATAATCTGGCTGATCATGTGTGAGCCGGAGTCTGAAGATGACTTTTCCCTTGCCACACTCATTTTGGGTAGATATAGTGAAATTCCGCCATTAACCCTTATCTTGCTGAATATTAACCACACCCATTTCTGTCTATCAACCAATCAAATTACTTCATGTAATTTATTGCTACAAATTCATAAATTTAATGCAAAACAGTGAAGAACCTGATCAGATAGATGGCTTCTTTAGAAGCCATCTGATCTGGATCTACACTGTTTCCAAAGATAAGGGTTGTCGTGAACAGCAAGATAAGGGTTAAGACCACCTAAAATTAAGACTAAGTCTGCTTTAAAAAGCTTATTTAGTAGGTTGCAGTTATTCTTTCTTTGTGCTTTCTGCATACAGTCTCCTTTGGTCAGAGACCACCTTTGGGACTGTTCAAAAGTGGTCTTAAAGACCACTTTTGAACAGTCCCAAATGTGGTCTTATATAGGGATTCTACAGTATGTAGCTTCTTGTGGAAAGCTGTTCAAAACTACTTTAAAAATCCTAAAAATTCGGACACCTTGAGAACTTGCTGTAATTCTCCTAAAATATTAACCCTTATCTTGCTGTTCACAACAATCCCATCTTTGCAAACAGTGTAGATCCTGATCAGATGGCTTCTGAAGAAGTCATCTGATCGGGATCTACACTGTTTGACATTCAGTTTATGGATTTGTAAGAATAAATTACATCAAGTAATCTAATTGGTTCAGAGTCAGAAATAGGTGTGGCTAAATTGAATATTCAGCAAGAGAAGGGTTAACAAATTTGTTTCAACGGGCCTCAGTGGCCTAGTGGTTAAGAGCGCTGACTCTTGATCATAAGGTCTCTCACCGCTGTGGTTCGAGCCCCGCTCGGGTCACATTTGAGACGCCAAGTTCTGCAACTGATGGTCAGGTGGTTTTTCTCCGGGTACTCCGGTTTTCGCCCACCTATGATTAACAATTGGCTCGATATGAGTGAAATAATCTTGAAAGGGCCGTAAAACCAAAAAAAAAAAAATTTTGTTTCATGATTAAGCAAGAAGTCAAACAATTGCAGACAGAGTGGCAAACAGTGTAGGCCCTGATAAAACGGCTCCTTCAGAAGCAGTCTGATCTGGGTCTACAATGTTTATTTATGCCCATTTGTCCCAATGCTTTAGATCATTATCGTAACATAGTTGTTTTTTGAGCAATGAGCCTTAACTGCAACTATCTACTACTTTATACATAGAGGATCTTACATGAGTGTTCATGTTTTATTGAAATTATTAAACGAGTTGAGGAAAAGGGATAAAATGCGAGGCTGTGCCAAGCATTTTATGCCTTTTCCTTAACGAGTTTAATTATAATTCAATAATTCATTAAATGAGTTGAGGAAAAGGGATAAAATGCGAAGCTTTGACATCAACAAGTTTAATAAATTCAATAATACATGAGCACGAATGTAAGATTCTATTTATCATATGACATGTAAAACGCATTTTATTCATGATTTGTTGACAGAGATTTCAATATTTCGTCATTAGTAAATGCAACGTCGTTAATGACGTCCTACATGTAACGTTAAGGGATGTCTCTAACTAATTTGCAAACTTAATCAACTAGTTGATTACCAATTTATTACATAGCGTTATTACACTCTCAGACACGACATCATATGATAAAATATAAATCTTCATACTCATAAATTATGCATTTTCATAATTATCATGATGTTAAAGAAATACAAACTCTCACAAACACTCCAAAATCCAGGCAAACTTTCAACCACTCACAATAATGGTATTTTTGAACAGTTCATTTACCCATTTAGTACCAGAAACACCAAAACGGGTACCAGGGCAAACAGTGCAGGCCCAGATCAGACGCCGCAGAACAAAGCGTCACATCAGGACCTCCACTGTTTGAGAAAGTTCAGCCATTTTCCAAATAAATTTGTTTTGGATCATTAACCGATTGATGCTTATGACCCACAAAGAGGGTTGGCGTGTCGTGAAACTCGAAAACATCATCATCATCATCCAAATAAATTTTGAAAATACAACCGGACACCCAAAAATTTTGAAATGGACTCCTGCTATATATAAGGAGGAAGATTCCATATGGTACAAAAAGGGTTAAAAAGGTTCTAATATCCATGCATACATGATGAATAGACAATAACAACTGTAACAACATAGTCAATATCAAGAGAAATATACAACCATAGTCCTTCATAAGGAGTAATGTGGAGCATTCTGGGATACCGTAAAAACCATTAAAAAAAAACCTGACAGCTTGAAGACTTGCTGTAATTCTCCTAAAATTTTAACAAATTTGTTTCTGGTCCCGCAAGGTGTCCAAAAACAGAATAGGAAACAGTGTAGGTCCAGATCAGACTGCTCCTGAAGGAGCAGTCTGATCTGGGTCTGCACTGTTTGTTTAGAATGCCTGTCCCAATATTTAGGTTCATTACAGAACTTTTTGGGGTAGATTTTTTTATGACTCCAGCCAAAGTTACTAACAACAGAAGTTTTCTGTCTGCTATTATCTATGTGACTATAGCTGATCATGTACTCAATCCAGGTACAGATTATTTATACCAGGGCTAGTCTCCTCCTGCTGTGTCAAAAGTAAAATCTGGAGTAGGCTCATGGGCTGCATCATCAGCAAACAGTGTTTTATTTGTTTGTTTGGTTTGATTTGAGGTGTAACATCCCAGTCAACACTGTAAAGGTCATTTTGGAGACGTTGCTTCCAATTTTGAGGGACTTTTACCCGACACCGAGATGAAATGACATCTCAAGCCCTGCCACCCAATGAAACCTATAGGGTTTATATGCATGGACGGTCAGACCCGCACCACTTTGCCTGGACAGGCTTCCATCCTCTAAGTGGTTTACCAGTACTCCTGTGCAGTCGGTTTCATCTCTGCGTGGAAGCATCATGCTGCCCATCTATTTCTTCAAGCCCCGATGGGCGGGGGCCGACTTGGCTTATGGACTGGGGCAATAGCAAACAGTGAAGACCCAGATAAGACACCACATAACATGGCATCTGCTCAAGGTCTACACTGTTTCCTTAAAATACTAGAATATCAGGGTTAAACTTAACAGTTAAAGTCTAAGTTCAGGACTATTATTTCCCAGCCTGCACTCAGAGAAAATCGACCCACAAGTACAGTCATTGCTTTAATCTTATTTCCCCATAAAACACCTATGTTGTCAGTACATGTGAGAATCACCCTCATGAGTCAATTCTAACAAACACAGTGAAATTCCACTATTAAGACCACCCAAAATTAAGACCTATTTCTGCTTTAAAAAATTTATTCTTTATTTTTGTTTTGTTTTCTGCATACAGTGCCCTCTGGTCAGAAAACACCTTTGGGACTGTTCAAGTGGTCATAAAGACCACTTTTGAACAGTCCCAAAGGTGGTCTTAATATAGGCGTTTTGCTGTATATTTCTAACAAGAAACAGGGAAAATTATCCCTAAATTATCATCATTCATTCCTCAATTATCATCACTCATTCCTAAATTATCATCACTCATTCCTAAATTATCATCACTCATCCCTAAATTATCATCACTCATTCCTAAATTATCAGCACTCATTCCTCAATTATCATCCCTAAATTATCATCACTCATCCCTAAATTATCATCACTCATTCCTAAATTATTATCACTCATTCTTAAATTATCATCACTAAATTATCATCACCCATCCCTAAATTATCATCACCCATTCCTAAATTATCATCACTCATCCCTAAATTATCATCACTCATTCCTAAATTATCATCATTCATTCCTCAATTATCATCACTCATTCCTAAATTATCATCACCCATTCCTAAATTATCATCACTCATTCCTTAATTATTATCACTCATTCCTAAATTATCATCACTCATCCCTAAATTATCATCACTCATTCCTAAATTATCATCATTAAATTATCATCACTCATCCCTAAATTATCATCATCACCCATTCCTAAATTATCATCACTCATTCCTAAATTATCATTACCAATTCCTAAATTATTATCACTCATTCCTAAATTATCATCACTCATCCCTAAATTATCATCACTCATTCCTAAATTATCATCACTCAGTCTAAATTATCATCACCGATTCCCGAATTATCATCACTCATTCCTAAATTATCATCACTCATTCCTAAATTATCATCACTAGTTCCTACATTAACATCACTCATCCCTAAATTATCATCACTCATTCCTTAATTATCATCACTCATTTCTAAATTATCATCACCCATTCCTGAATTATCATCACTCATTCCTAAATTATTATCACTAAATTATCATCACTCATCCCTAAATTATTATCACTTATTCCTAAATTAGCATCACTCATCCCTAAATTATCATCACTCATCACTAAATTATTATCACTCATTCCTAAATTAGCATCACTCATCCCTAAATTGTCATCACTCATTCCTAAATTTTCATCACTAAATTATCACTCATCACTAAATTATCATCACTCATCCCTAAATTATCATCACCCATTCCTTAATTATCATAACTCATCCCTCATCCCTAAATTATCATCACTCATCCCTAAATTATCATCACTCATTCCTAAAACTCATCCCTAAATTATCATCACTCATTCCTAAAACGTATCACTAAATTATCATCACTCATTCCTAAATTATCATCACTCATTCCTAAATTATCATCACTCATTCCTTAATTATCGTCACTCATCCCTAAATTATCATCACTCATCCCTAAATTATCATCACTCATTCCTAAATTATTATCACTAATTCTTAAAACTCATCACTAAATTATCATCACTCATTCCTAAATTATCGTTACTTATCCCTAAATTATCATCACTCGTTCCTAAATTATCATCACTCTTGCTTAAACAACTTGAGCTAAGAAACAACTGAAAACAAAAGCACATGAGTTGAGGAATACAACTAGCACAAACAGCAAAATGCCTTGTGGGGAGGGGTGGGGGATAGTACATGATATAATGAATTTCAAAAAGTTTAGCAAATTCTTTCCTTTAACAGTAGACCCCTTTTTCAGAGGGAACGAGCTTATAGAAAAGCTAAAAGGAAGTCCAAAAAGTTGTCTCCCTTTGAAAAATTGCGGAAAAATCTGTCAGCTGTTCCTATTCCCTTTAACTCATTTAGTACCAGAAACCCCAAAACGTGACCCTGGCAAACAGTGCAGGCCCAGATAAGACGCCGCAGAACGCGGCATCTGATCAGGGCCTCCACTATTTGCTAAAAGTTCAGTCATTTTCCAAATAAATTTTGCTGAAAACACAAAACGACACCCTTAAATTTTGGAACGGACTCCTGTTATATTTAAGGAGGAAGATTCCATTTGGTACAAAAAGGGTTAATGGCTGACAACAGTCGTGATTCTTAAATTCTAACCACTGATATGTAAAACCCATTGCTCCACATCCGGCACTTTTTTATCTGAAAAGTACTGATATTATTCTTATTTCTGAATGAAAACATATGTTGTGGGTACTCATTAGAAGTGCCTTGGTGAGGCGCTTCTAATGAGTACCAACAATCTATGTTTTCATGCAGAGATAAAAAAAAAATAATGTGGATACCATCCCCCCACCCTTTCTTATCTAAGGCTATGGTGAATTCTTGAAATTGGCCCTACTGGCTGGATGTGCCGGCTGATCAGTCTCTGCTGGCTCCACAAGTTTTACTGTAGATTGTCATGTTTAGCCTCATATAAAGACCACCTAAAATTAAGACTAGTTCTGGTTTAAAAAGCTTATTTAGAAGGGTGCAGTTATTCTGTCTTTGTGTTTTCTTACAACAGTGTCTTCTAGTCAGAGACCATCTTTGGGACTGTTCAAAAGTGGTCTTAAAGACCACTTTTGAACAGTCCCAAAGGATGTCTTAATATAGGAATTTTGCTGTATTTTGCTGTGATCATATCATCACAGACAGGCTTGATTATCACAGTTCCAGCAGGGGTGAGAACAGTCCAAAAATCTCAATCCTGAAAATCTGCTATTTGAATCCTGAAGTGACCCTAAAGTTATCTTGAAATCAAAATTTAATGGGTTTACCTTTCCAATATCAATGGAGATTAGTTGCTTCATGCTTAGTAGCATCTAACTACAGTATTTAATTAAGACATGTTAAAACTTCAAATGGACAATAATAAATGACAATTTATATGCATCATGCCAAAGCTCTCAATCCTGAAATCAGGATTAATCCTAAACTTTCTCACCCCTGTCCAGTTAAGGGGGAGATAATGAGGTCAATTTAAGGATAACTCTCGCTTATTTCTCCATAAAAATCTATGTTGTGGCTACTTGTTAGAATTTTAACAAGTATGCACGGCATAATATGTTTCATTTATCCATTCTTGGCTGAAAACCCGTTATAGAGACATAGCAAACAGTGCAGACCTGGAACAGACACGCATAATGTGTCGTCCAATCCAGGACTTCACGGGGTTCCTTGGCAAACAGTGCAGGCCAAGATCCACAGAACGCGGCGTCTGATCAGGGCCTACACTATTTGCTAACAGAACTTTCCGTCAAAAATAGAATAAAAACAAAAAAATCGGCCTGACACCCCTTAAATGACAAATGGACTTCTCCAACAGTTAGCAATGGAAGAGTCCACTATTACACAATAGGTTAACAACAAATGGCCTTTTCCAAGAGAAACTTGACAACTTCGATGGCTCGAACACTGATGGCTCGTTTACCATGGATGAGTCGACCTCGTTCTTGAGTCCGCAGGGAATTCCTCCAAATAGTAAACAGGGATAATTTAGGTAGATTTTTTTCTTTCATCTTGGAAATGTATGCTGTGTGAACTCATTAGAATCGCCTCAATGAGGCGATTCTAATGAGTACACACAACATACATTTATTATATAGAACACCGAAAAGATATCACACAATTATGTCCATTATGCCTCCTGGTATGACACTAATAGTAACCTTCCGTTGCTCGAACTACCGCTGTCTCGAACAAATTTTCATGGTCCAAAAGGGGTTCGAGCCATCGAAGTTGGACTGTATTACATTGGAAGAGTCCACCAGTATACAATGGATTATAGTGAATCAATAAGTAAAGTAATCCCTAAATGATCCCAGTATTTCCTCCTTTCCTAGAGCAATGGTTCATTACTGTAAAAAACCTAAACATTCGGACACCTTGCAGACTTGCTGTAATTCTCCTAAAATTTTAACACATTTGATTCTCAGTCCAGCAATGAGTCCAAAATGTGCAGACAGAATGGCAAACAGTGTAGACCCTGATCAGACTGCTCCTTCAGGAGCAGTCTGATCTGGGTCTGCACTGTTTACTTAGGCCCGGCTGTCCCAATACTTGGGATAATTACGGTACAATGTGAATGAAATTTTGAGATTTTTAATTTTCGTGACCAATGCACTTAAGCAACCTTTATATAAATACTGCCTTACCATACTTGTTCTAAAATTTGAACAAGTATAATTCCTATCAAATGCTTTGTCTAAATATAGCTGGGTGAGTGGAAAAAAGTGTAGATCCTGATGAGAGACCAGTTTCTGCTGTGTCTCATCAGGGTCTACTCTGTCTGCACAGGCCTGCTTGTCAAAAAATATACAGTAAATAAAAAAGTCATCAATTTTGAAAGCTTCATCTTGCATCTATAGTCAACACTGTAGATCTTGTAAAAGGTCTCACAGTTGTTATTAACCCATTTAGTACCAGAAACCCCAAAATGGGTACCCTGGCAAACAGTGCAGGCCCAGATCAGACACAGAATCTGATCAGGACCTACAATGTTTGCAAAAAAATCAGCCTTTTTCCAAACAATTTTTTTTAGATAACACCACCTGACACCCCTAAATTTTGAAACGGACTCCTGCTATATATAAGGAGGAAGATTCCATTTGAAACAAAAAGGGTTAAAATTTATAAATTTTCTTTGTCCAGTTGTTCAAACTAAAAATAACACTAGCTCATCATCATCATCATCATCTGATTTTTTATTAACCTGCAGGTACAGGGGCATTATCCACATAAGTGGGCCCCCTTCCAGGTAGCTGGCTTACTGCATGCATGCCAGATCTTACACAAGATCTCCTGGCTTGTCTATCATGAGGATCGATAGCAGAGAGCTTCCTTTCTCTGTGATTGCTTTCTGTCAGCTGCTTCCAGGTCATCTTGGGCCTTCCAAGCCCCTGCTTCCACCTACCTGTATGTCACAGGCAGTCTTTACTGCACCGTTGGAGCGTTCCACATGTTCAGGGAAGACTTCTCTCTTTCAAGATGAGGTCCAGGTCCTCAATGCCAAGACGCTCAAGTAACTCACTGGACCTGATGGTGACAGTGTCCTATGGCTCCACATTGCAGATCTGTCTGACCATTGCCCTGTCATTCCGCTGAAGACGTTGGAAGCTTGGCTTTTTCAATGGCTATGTCTCACTGGCATGAAGCATTGCTTTCCGCACACAAGAGCTGTACACAGTGCCACGTGTCTTGAACGAGAGGTGGCGGGAAGAAAGAACTGGAAGCAACTCCTTGAATTTCTTCCAGGCTAGCAGTTCCAGCTTGTTAACCCATTATGTACCAGAAACCCCAAAACTGGCACCCTGTTCAACAGTGCAGGCCCTGATCAGAGCCTACACTATTTGCAAGAAATTCAGCTATTTTCTGAATAAATTTTAAAGACAACACAACCTTCCACCCCTAAATTTTGAAATGGACTCTGCCTTATATATGGAGGAAGATTCTGTTTGGTATAAACAGGGTTAAACCAGCAATGTGTTAAAAGACACGAATGCTCCCGCCTGGTAGTGAAATTACAAAAACTTAAACAAAAATTGCACATCCATCGCTGACACAGACAAGGACGGAGACTGAACGCTATTCACCTTTTTGCATTGTCTGCTGGTTCCTAGTCTGAAGGTTATCAGTGTTGGAAAAACAGGTAACCAGACCCCCCTGACCTTGAAAGGGCAGGGGGGTCTGGTTACCTGTTTTTCCAATATTGACAATGTGCAAGCTGGGAGCCAGCAAATAATGTAAATATGGTGAATATGCCCTTTCCATCATCCTTCAAAAATTTGTCAAATGTTTGATTATTTAATATCACAAATACTATGCTTATACTTTTGCTGAAAAAAAAGTTTTGTTTTGTTTTTTTGCAGCAAAAAAAACAAACAAAAAAAAAAACAACAAAACAATATTAGATATTGTAGAAAGGTCTTGCGAGAACATTTGACATTTTGACCCCTCGCAATGTTGCTTTGAATAACTGGGCCCTGGATTTTATCACATAATTGTCAATATTCCATTCCCACCGATATACATGTACTTTTAAGACAGCCCCAGTGATCTGGATCTCTAATTAAATAATACAGGACTAATATCAGTCTTGTAGAGCAGCATATTTATTTCCTAGAGAGAGCTGGTCGCGGATTTTGGAAGGGTCTTCCATCTGTCTTCCCCCATACTGTACCCTCTCAAAACTTCTAGGATCACTGAAACAGAACAAGAGCTCAGAATTTTTGGGGCTTTGGCTTGGGTGTTGTTTGGAGTTTAACCCTTTTGTACCAGAAACCCTAAAACGGGTACCCTGGTGAACAGTGCAGGCCCAGATCAGACACCGCAGAATACTGCATCTGATCAGGGCCTCCAATGTTTGCTAAAACTCATCACGTGAACAAGTCCGTGAAATGAAGACCCCCCTAACTCCATTTTATATAGAGAAAACTGGGGTTTACGGGGGTATACATTATTTTTCTAATTTCTGCTCAAAGACATAGGTTGTGGGTACTCGTTAGAACCGCCTCATTGAGGCGGTTCTAACGAG
This sequence comes from Lucinisca nassula, assembly GCA_963580285.1. NCBI lineage: Eukaryota > Metazoa > Mollusca > Bivalvia > Lucinida > Lucinidae > Lucinisca > Lucinisca nassula. The sequence goes on along the minus strand of OY757019.1, from coordinate 144,140,158 downwards.
CACCCTCAACCTTTGTTTTGAACATTTATAACAAAAATATTAAGGATTTCCATAAAAAAATTAGCCATTTTGGAGATGTGAAAAATGCCCTGTCGCACGGGTGAGTTATCATAATTTAAAAGTTTAGTCCTTTTCCAAATAGATTTTGAAATTGACCCCTGCTATATATAAGAAGGAAGATTCAATTCGGTACAAAAAGGGTTAACAGCCCTGTCAATGCTGTTGAGGTCATGTCAAACAGGCCAGGATACCTAATTACATTGTTTACCAGGCTGGATTTGATAGAAGCAGTTAATCACCAGAGGGAATATTCTACATGTCTGCTCAATAGAGCAGTGGTTAATGCGTTCGACTTATGATTAAGAGTTTGTGGGTTCGAATCTGGCCAGCAGTATCGAGGTGTGTCCTTGGGCAAGACACCTTATGACACCCAGGTGTAAATGGGTAGCAGTGGTTTAAAAGCCACTGCCTCTCTCTCAGGACAGCCCCCGCCCATTGGGGCTTGAAGAAATAGATGGGTTGCATGATGCTTCCACACAGAGCTGAAACCGACCGCACATGAGTACTGGTAAACAGCTTAGAGGATCTAAGCCTGCCCAGGTAAAGCCGTGCGATTTGGACCGTTCATGTTTATAAATCCTATTGATTTCATTGGGCGACAGGGCTTGTGATGTCATTTCATCTCAATGTCGGGTAAAAGTCCCACAAAATTGGAAGCAACATCTCCAAAATGACCTATACAGTGTTGACGGGGACGTTAAACCTCAAATCAAACAAACAAACTCTTTTGCGCCCCAGCGTGAAAACACCCGGAATGAGTGTGTGAGAGCGATTCAATAAGCTTGAAGCTTTCATCGCAACTGAACTAAAATAAATTAGTATAAACTAATATTCTTTTACAAGATTTCTTCAATCAACAGAGGAAGAGTAAAACCCTGGAAATAATTATATGATCAAACACCACAGATGAATAATCTGGTCCCGGCGCTGATCAAACCCCCACCCTCCTGATCACCAATCAATTGGCTGCCTTCTATGTGCTAATTCATTATCAAAATTTCTATGTAATTAAGGCGTAACCATACCAAAGTGACACAGAGGTCTTTCTGATATTTAATCTTCATCAGTGTGTCTCAACCCCAAAGTTCTGAAACCGAAACGGATGATGGACAAGACCCGGCAAACACAGCACACCCCCCTCCAAGCACACATCGACCGATGTAGCTCATGAGACAGGTCAACTGGAGGCATCAGGCAAGGGAAGCCTATTCTAGGACTTATAGGTGTCCCCCACCGAGTCAACATCAGCAAACATGGCTCACACCCCACGGAAGTCCCGGGCATCACCCCAGGGAAGTCCCGGGCATCAATGAAAGGGAGATAATTCTGCAGTTATAAGTTGAATAAAAACAATTCTGCTGTATGCATGTATGCAATGCATGCTTCTGTCTAAAATACAGTTGGAGGACTTAACATCTTGTGTTTTTAAATAGAGAAGCAAGGCAAATGATGCACAGAGATTATGAGGGATGGCATTTTGTGTTTTTCACAGTAAAGCTTACAATACTGTCAGTTTGTTTGATTTAAGGTTTAACGTCCCCGTCAACACTGTAAAGGTCATTTTGGAGACGTTGCTTCCAATTTTGTGGGACTTTTACCCGACATTGAGATGAAATTTTGTGTTTTAACACAGTTAAGTAAGGCAAACAATGCACAGAGATGGCATTTTGTGTTTCTACACACTAGCAAAGTAAGGCAACAATGCACAGAGATGGCATTTTGTGTTTCTACACACTAGCAAAGTAAGGCAACAATGCAAAGAGATGTCATTTTGCATTTATATAAAGAAGTAAGGCACACAATACACAGATTTGGCATTTTGTGTTTAACATACAGTCGGACTTCAATGGCTCAAACACTGTTGGGACCACAAAAATCTGTTCTAGACAGGGATAGTTCGAGCCACTGAGGGCTACTAACAGGAGGCATAAAGGAGACAATTTTGGGACTTCTTGTCAGTGCTCCATAATATTAATGTATGCTGTGTATACTCATCAGAATCGCCTCGTTAAGGCGATTCTAATGAGTACGCACAGCATACATTTGTAAGATAAAAGACGAAAATCTCCTGAATTATCCTCTACTTTCGATTATGTAGAGGCTTTCCCAAGGGCTCAAGTACGGGTTCAACTCAGCCATGGCAAACGAGCCATGGGTGTTTGAGCCATCGAAGTTCTACTGTATATAAAGAAGTAAGGCACACAATACACAGCTTTGGCATTTTGTGTTTAACATAGTACAATACACAGACTTGGCATTTTGTGTGTTTACCATAGTACATTTGTTTGTTTGAATTGAGGTTTAACATCCCCGTCAACACTATTTAGGTCATTTTGGAGATGTTGCTTCCAATTTTGTCGGACTTTTACCCGACATTGTCATGAAATGACATCTCAAGCCCTGCCGCCCAACGAAACCAAAAAGCTTATATGCACTGGACAGTCTGACTCACATTACTTTGCCTGGACAGGCTTAGTCCTTCTAACCGGTTTACCAGTACTCATGTGTGGTCAGATTCAGCTCTGCGTGGAAGCACCGTGCAGCCCAATCTATTTCTCCAAGCCCCAATGGGCAAGGGTGGTTAACATGGTACAATACACAGACTTGGCATTTTGTGTTTTTACATTCAGTATAAGAAGGCAAACAATGCCGACCTTTTTTAAAGTTATCTAACTTTTATTTCTGGAGATTTTTTTTTACATAGTATCACATTAACACAAGCATAATGTACATACATCTATCTAACAGCTTGAGATGTTAAATATTTCTGTAGATATACAATTATCAGGCCTCATACTGACCAAGCTTTTCAAAGCCTGAAAGACCTGATTGTGCAGCCTTAACCCTCATCCTGCTGTACATGACAATCAATACCTTTGCAAACAGTGTAGATCCAGATCAGATGGCTTCTGAAGAAGCCATATGATCAGGATCTACACTGTTTGTAATGCAGTGTGTGACTAGAATACATTATATCAAATAATTTGATTGGTGAATAGGCCGAAATGGGTGTAGCAAATTAATTTTATTCAGAGGATAAGTGTTAAATAGTCATTTTAAACAGAATATAGGCGGAAAAATCAAAATCTAAAAAGCCTGAAATCAAGAAAAAATAAAAAAAAAAACAATCAAGCCCTAAAAGCCTGAAATCCTGCATATGCCTGAAAAATATGAGGCCTGAACTATCAGTAGGCAATAATATGACATTTGTATCTGAGAATTAGCATATGTTTCTGAGAAGACAAATGTTCAGATTTGTTAATTTAACGCTTTATATCACAAAGGACATGGGGCCAGTTGTTCAAAACCTTGTTAGCTTAACAAGCTCGGTAGAGGTCATATGGTTAACTTTTCTAGCAAGTTCAATATCTAAAATTTTGGCATTCTTGCTAAAGAAATGTGAGCAGCTTTTGCAAATGCAAAAGCTGCTCACATTTTTTAGGCAAAATATTAGCATATTTACCACAATAAATGATCAATGTTTTAATGCTATGTGACTAGCAACATCGCAAGTTTTGAACAACTGGCCCCAGAAATCTTTTATAAAATAATACATTAAATAAATAAATAAATAAATAAATATTGAATATTAAATTCAAATTTAAAGAGAGAAAATATTAATATTTGTAAGAAACAAGAGGGCCATAATGGCACTGGATCACTCACCGGTTCCATATTGTACAAATGAATTGGTAGGTAATATAAGGTGAAATGGAGGGTTTGAACAATTTTGGTTGACAGTGACCCAAGGAACATTTCTGAGAAATTATTTCAAAATCAGTCTAGCTATTTAGAAGTACAAGTCATCTTAAGGCTTGTATATTTTTTAAGTTTTGATAGCTATCATGTTTAGTGTTGAACAGTTTGGATTATAAGGCAAAATCACTACGGCTGACATGATTAATCGTATAATCGATTAATAGGCGAGGCACTTTAATTTTTATGGTCAAGATAATTCCTTGAGAAACTCTTTTAACACCAAAACACAGGTCTATGTTATATTAATTACCAAGAAAAAGTCCTCAAAAAATATCCATGCCAGTTCTGAGAAAATTAGGATTTAATCCGCAGAAAAACATTAAATAAGTAATGGTCCAATAATAGCACCATACACTGTTTTACCCGCTGTAAGGCGAGCTCTCCTCGCGCGCAAACAAATGACGTCATTAAAAATAAAATATACATCACAAATTGTTAAAGTGCAGTCTATAATTTATTATTAAAAAGAGAACGAAGAAGCTTTCTCTTGATTGATAAATGGAAATATTTGCTCAAAATTGTTCGAGATATGGTACACTGAGGCTATGCATTTTCCCAAATCTATCCATCTATATATATGTGTTTGAATCCACACAATCAAGAGGAAATCCAGTTGAAGGTTTGGCGGACACAAGCAGACGATGCAGACTCCCGCTGCGTTCTATATTCTATTTTTTTTTTTTTTTTAATAGATGCCATTTATATTTTCCTTGTATGCTATAGAGAATACAGAAAATACATTTGTCATGTCTAATGACAAAAATTTAGTGTATGGAAGCACATTTGTGCAATCAGAATCAAAAAATTAAAATCATAAATATGTGTATACAGTGTATTCTGGTAACATTGCGCACATAAGATTTTGAAAGCTATGTGTGACTTTGTCACATGACAAAAATTTAGTGTATGGAAGCACATTTGTGCCATCAGAATCAAATCAATTAAAATCACAAATATGTGTATACGGTGTATTCTGGTAACATTGCGCACATAAGATTTTGAAAGCTATGTGTGACTTTGTGGAAGCAACCACTCAAAAATCACAATCAGAACAATTGCAACACTGTCCTATCTACTTACTGCATTAGAAATTGGCCGCTGAATTTTAAACAGGCAGGAAAAATAATACTAAGAAAAGGGATACCCCCTTGAAATTGATTTGCAAATTTTGTCTCCCAACATTGCGCACAATAACTGTTTTGAGCTGATTGAACACAAAGGTTGACTCAAACAACCTTAAAAGGGGCAAAATGAGAAAAAATATCTTTCAGCTAATTTTCCATGAGGAATCAATATATGAATTTTCAAAACCCTAGCTTCTAAAGTTATGCTATGCATCACAATGCATACAATGTACCAAAAGTGACAAAGGGCCATTAGCCACAAAGTATTTTTCAGAATTTAGTCAAAAGTTAATCAGGACATCTACTCATCAGCACCAATCTATTCACCAACTTACAAGGTTCTAGCTCCAATAGATTTTGAGATATGTTGCTGACAAGATTTTATAAAAACAAAAATTCAAAGGGCAATAACTTTTGAAAGGGGTATAATCCGGATAAGAAAAAAATATGTGTTAGCTAATTTTCCATGAAGAATCCATATAAGAAATTTCAAAACCCTAGCATGCAAGGTTCTTGCCTTATGCTATGCATCAAAGGCGTAACGGAAGTTCGAATGGACGAACCAGAAGCAATATGCCCCTCCAAAAAAGTTGGGGTCATAAAAAACATTACGAAAACACGCGTATTCAAATCTATTGGAAGATTTGATCACCCAAAAAATTTCCAGAGAAAATTCTGATGTTTTTCTTAGTCATCACGAAAACGAGACGTTGCTTCCAATTTTGTGGGACTTTTACCTGACATTGAGATGAAATGACATCTCAGTCCCTGCCGCCCAATTAATCCAAAAGAGTTTACATGCATGGAAAGGCTGACTCGCAGCAACTTTTCTGGGCAGGCTTAGACATTCTCAGCGGTTTAACAGTACTTATGTGCGGTCGTTATCAGTTCTGTGCGGAAGCATCATGCAGCCCAATCTATTACTCCAAGCCCAGATCGGCTCAATCCCATAGGGGCTTGAAGAAATATACTGGTAAACCGCTAAGAGGATCTAAGCCTGTCCAGGAACCGCGGTGCGAGGCGGACCGTCCATGCTAATAAACCCTATTGGTTTCATTTGGCGACAGGGCTTGAGATGTCATTTCATCTCAATGTCGGGTAAGATTCCCATAAAATTGGAAGCAACGTCTCCAAAATGACCTTCACAGTGTTAATGGGGAAGTTAAACCTCAAATCAACCAAACCAAGCCCAAACACGCCTATATAATATTGACCCCTCCAACCCCTTTTATATTGTAAAACTGTGGTTTACAGGGATAAACATTAAATTTCTTATATCAGCGCAAAAAAAATAATTGTGGGTACTTGTCAGAAGCGCAAGTTCGGGCGGTTCTAAATCGAGCTCCGCAATCTATGTTTTGAGCAGAAATAAGAAAAAACATCATTTTTTTTAATCTTAAAATTCCATTTTTGGACTGAAAAATTGACAACGTTTTTGTTTAGGCGTGTTTCGATGGTTGGTTGGTTGATTTGAGGTTTAGCGGCCCGGTCAACACTGTAAAGGTCATTTTGGAGACGTTGCTTCCAATTTTGTGGGACTTTTACCCGACATTGAGATGAAATGACATCTCAAGCCCTGTCGCCCAATGAAACCAATAGGGTTTATTAGCATGGACGGTAATGTCTGCTCAGAAGCATAGATTGTGGATACTCGATAGAAACCCCTTCCTCATCAAGTTTTAGTTTATACTAATTTATTTTTGTTCGATTGCGATGAAAGTCTCAAACTTAATTAATCCCTTTCGAACACTCATTCCCGATGTTTTCATGTGCGCGAGGGCGAGGCAGTTGACTTTTACACCACTGCTACCCATTTCCACCTGGGTGGGGTGGGGCAGTGGGGAGTTTTAGGGGGTATACATGTGCATTATCTTTCTTATTTCTGCTCAAAGAAGCCTCCATGGTGTAGTGGTTAACTACTAACCTCATAAACCAGGAGTCATGGGTTCGATCCAAGGGCTTCTCCAGACTTTCAGATGAGTCTTTAAACCAAGGTCCGGTCTCCGTATGCAGGGGTTTCATCAATAGACGGGTACTGGGGATTTTCCCGTTTACTTAGACATTATTCCCCTGCTATGCTTCATAAATTTGGCTTTATTCAGATAACATTGAAAATCACACTCCTATCTTTCCTTGAAATCTGGATGCCAAAATGTTTTTGAAACAACTGCACATGACATTTGCTGTTGACGGGACGTAAACCTCAAACACACTCACTCACTTATTTCTGCTCAAAACATAGATGAGGCAGTTCTATTGAGTATCACCAATCTCAGAAGCGGTGTTTTTGAGCAGAAAAATAATATATAACCCCTAAACCTCAAGTGTTTCTAGTTTATATATAAAAGTGGGTTAGTGGGGGTCAAAATTACATAGGCATGTTTTGTGATGTGCCACAGTTTGCTTTTGATTTTCCTTTTTTGATTTTGTTTTATGTGACATTGTTGATAATATTTGGAAATCCTTATTTGATATCTGTTACTCTTTTTACACTTTATGGTAACTGACCCATTTTAGTTCTACACAAATTAATGTGTGCTTAGCATAGACCCAAGCTTTTTGTAAAAGCTAATACTTGTTTTTCCATATTTCACACAAAAATATATAAAAAAATAAATTAAAAGAAAACTTTTATCTTCAGAATTTTTAGTATTTTTCCCCAAATAGAAATATTCATTTTGGATGATTTAATGAAGTCAAGTATTAATAGTTTAACATACGCCAGTAATATTAATTTTGTCCTGGTTTTTGTGATTTTTCTTCATTTTTGGTATTTTTTCACCCCCCAAAAAATACCCTTTCCCCTCAGATTTTTTTTGAGGACTTTTTTACTATAAATCAGGACACCTTCCTGATACTAAAACTGCTGATAAAATTTCTCAAGGAATTAGTTGTGGGTCAAGGGTCATTTCCAGCTAAATGTACTGGCCTATAATCAATTGTATAATCGATTAATCAATTGATAAATTCCACAAAAATGATTCTCATTTCTGATTTGCTTTTAATCGATTACTTCATAGGTACAATTTACTACCTAAAGTTATGCCTAAAATAGAGGGATGAGTGGCAAACAGTGCAGACCCGGATGAGACGCCGCATTCTGCGGCGTCTCAGTCTCATCTGGGTCTACACTGTTTGCTCAGACCTGTCTGTTCAAATATACATATGGTAATGGGCAACATATGGTAAGAGTCATGCTCAGACAGAAAGCGAAAGGTAAAATTATGACAAAAACCTTAAAAAATAGCGATTATCGATCACAATGACATGACTGATAATCAATTATCTTTTCAGCTCCGATTAGCCAGCCCTAAAAATCACTGAACTGTGAAATATAGGTCATATTGACCTAGGCATGCTTTAATATCAAATCCAGTTACATGGAACTCATAATCCTGCTAAGACATTCAAGATATGAGGCAAAATCAATGAACCAATGAAATATAGGTCACACTGACCTAGACTTATTTTTAGGTCAATTATCAGTTCACATGGAATTAATATCCCAGGTATGACAACAAAAAGTCTTCTAGATGTAATGTAAAAACACTGGACCTTGGAAGGTCATCGTGACTTTCACTCTTTTGCACTTGAAACAATGTCAAATATTTGGCTGATATACAACCCACTGTGTCCATAACTTAATAGCACAATGGAAATGCATATTACAAAGTTGTCCTACATTCTGACCTATTGCCAAATCCCCAATCATGAAACAAGGGGTCTACTTTTTGAATCTCAGAAGACCCTCCCAGGTACCCAAGTTCTATATATGAATGCTCTGTGATTAGTGAGAATTGAGATATAAGCATTTGAAAAACTTCAATGCAGTGCGACAGAAATGCAAACACGCTACTGGATAATGGGGTTGACTACAATGGCTCTCCTTGCAATTCATAAGGTGAGCTAATAATGATTCATGTTTTAATGGAGAATTACAAAAAACTTGAGGTCTATGATGGACCGAACTTGCTCACCTGAGCCAAGATGTATTACCATGGGATATTATCAATTTGATGCCTTTTGTTTATAACTCTGTCTGCCAATTTGTTCAGCGAAGCAGAACCGTAATAGCAATTCTGGTAGAGTTTTGTGAAGTATTTTTAAACTGAGAAAATAGCTTCAGAGAATATGTCATTCATTTCCTTTTCTATTCTAAGGTGTAGCAGCCATCTAGTTCAGTGGGAGTGAATTCAGTGGACTGGAACCATTTAAGCCTTATCCTACTGTTCACAACAACCCTTACCTTTGCAAACAGTGTAAAGCCATCTGATCAGGCTCTACACTGTTTGACATTCAGTTTGTGAATTTGCAGCAATAAATTACATCAAGTATTCTGATTGGTTCAAAGTCAGAAATGGGTGTGACAGACTTAACTATGGGTTAAGCAATTTTGGTAGAGGGTCAGGAGGGGAACATTTCTGTGAAATGATTTTGAAATCCAGCCGCTGGTTTGGGAGAAGATTTCATTTGAAGATATTGTCTATATTCAGTTCCGGTGTCCATCTTGTTCAGTGGAGTGGAACCATTTTAGCAGTTTTAAAGCAGGGCCAGGAGAGGAACATTAGTGTGATTTTTTTTTTAATTAAGGCAATGCATTGGGAGATAGCATTCAAAGATGTTTTTTTTTATTTTATTTTTCCTTCTCAAGCTCTGGAGACCATCCTGTTCAGTGAAGTATAACAAATTTAGCCATTTTTAACAGGGTCTGAGAGGAACAGTTCTGTGAAATGAGTTTGAAATCCAGCTATTAGCTTGAAAGATAATTTAAAGGTCATTTTTATTATTATTAGCTCTGGTGTCCAGCTTGTTCAGTGGAATGGTGCCATTTTTGCAAGATTGGTACAGGGCCCTGAGAGGAACGTATCTGTAAAATTATTTTGAAATTGAACAATCGGCTTGATTTGTTTGTTTGTTTGTTTGATTTGAGGTTTAACGTCCCTGTCAACACTGTAAAGGTCATTTTGGAGATGTTGCTTCCAATTTTGTGGGACTTTTACCCAACACTGAGATGAAATGGCATCTCAAGCCCTGTCGCCCAATGGGGTTTATTAGCATGGACGGTCCGCCTCGCACCGCAGTTCCTGAACAGGCTTAGATCCTCTAAGCGGTTTACCAGTACTAGTGTGAGGGCCGGATTCAGCTCTGTGTGGAAGCATCATGCAGCCCATATATTTCTTCAAGCCCATATGCGCGGGGGCCAACCATTGGCTCGAGATGTCGTTTAATGGTTACCCAATTTTTGGATCTGACGGTTATCACGAGCAACAGAGCAGAGCAATTTTAGCAATATTGGTGAATGGCAATAAGAGAAACATTTGTATGATTGGCCCAGTGGATTTGAAGAAATTGTTGAAAATGGATGGATGGACAAATGGATGGGTAACAGACACATGGCAATCACAATAGCTCACCTTGAGCACCTTGTGCATTGGTGAGTTAAACATCACTTAAGGGGAACAGATACACCTCAGGGGAGGCAACTCCTGCAAAAAGTTTTTTGTCTCCCATTTCAAAAGTGGTCATTTCTTAAAGGAAAGAATTTGCTCGAGGAGCAAATTCTTTCCTATAAGAGTAGACCCCTTTTTTAGTGGGACAGGGCTTATAGAAAAGCAAACAGGAAGTCCCTAAGGTTGTCTCCCTTTGAAAAATGGCAAAAAAAAAAATTGTCAGGTGTTCCCATCCCCCTTAATTATCCTTGCTGCTTATCTGGAGCTATGTGGACTAACCTGTCGTGATGATGAGGTGGTGGTGCCCCGCCTCCTAATGTTGGAAAATCTTCTTCACTTGTTATATTAGGAGCTGCTTTTTTCCTACCTCGTAGATGTAATGGTATAGTGGGCCCTGATGGCGTTGACGAGCCCCCTCCAGCTGCAGCAGCTGCTGCTGCTGCCCTCTGGGCGGGAGGTATGTATTTGGCTGGGGCTTTGGGTGTGGAATCTTCTTTTGGTGCTGGGGGCTCTTCTATTGGGGCGGCTGAAATAAAGGGGAAAAAGGTTATGAGCTAGGGCACAACAAAACATACAATAAAACCTGTGCCCATCGAAGACTCAGATCAGCCTGCGCATCCGTATAATCTAACCAGTGACTTCTCTTGCTGCATGGAGGAGCATTGGGACCTTAACTAGCCTTAGAGCGCACAACGAAAGCTCTGATAAGACTGCGCGGATGCGCAGGTTGATCTTAGCCTCTGTTGGGCGTACATGTCTTATTGAAGGTTTTGTCATGCGCTGGCTCTTATCATTTGCAAAACTACAGGCAAAAACTGGGTCCAGCGAGTCCATCTTATTGTCAGTAAAGAGCTTTGACTGGAACCAGTCTGTCCATCATTACCTGATAACAACTGAGAATGGAATAAGTCTGACCTCTTGACAGCCTTATAACAACGGAAACTGTTTATCACATCTCTGTATCCCTGCCCCACCATCCCCGGTTTGTCAGTTTGTCTGACCATCCATACATCTGTTTGCATCCATTCCTTAACCCTTGTCCTGCTGAATATTCATATATGCCACACCCACTACCGATTATCAACCAATCGGATTACCTGTAGTAAATTATTACAACAAATTCACAATCTGAATGACAAACAATGTAGATCCTGATCAGATGGCTTCTTCAGAAGCCATCTGATCTGGATCTACATTGTTTCAAAGAAAAGGCATGTCCGGGCTCAGCAGAACAAGGGTTAACTTGGAAACCATGAGATTTTTTCATTACAGAAATGAAATATAAAGCACCATAAAGACGCCAGAAGCTAAAACCCTAACTCTGCATTACTACTTTGAATTTTGGCCCTTTGACCATAGAAAATAGTGATTTTGTCATTAACTCATGTCCGCTTCATAACTTCTAACCCATTTGATTATCTTCATGAAACTTTACAGACATTAAGTGCCATCAGATGTCATGCAGAAGATAATTTGGTCGTCACACGTTAGAACAGCCTGAGCGGCGTAAGTGACGTCATCAATGTCACCAATGTTGCAAGGTTGGTTCCAACGTAACGTCTACCAAATATGGAAATGATCTTAGTTTAGTATTTTATGGCAAACAGTGCAGGGTCTGTTCATGTACCTCATAGTATGCTATGGCAAACAGTGTGGCCCCGATCAAATATTGATATGTTACATGACTAATAGTATGGTACGGCAAACTGCAGTCCCATAGAGGTGAAAATCTTCCTGTTTTTAAAATTCTATCTGTTGTTAATGTAACTAATTTGTGAACAGCTATATTTATGAGCTGTGTCACCGAAAAGGATATGAAATAGCTTTTTTTTTCTGTAATTGGCGAATGACCAGGTAGCACAAAGGCACAGACTGTTCAATTGCCTCTTACCTGTGCTGATGCAACTAAAGAAAGCGACCAGTGGGTCACTTATACCCCCGGCCAGGTCCATACTCTGATATAGCTTTCAAAATTGTATGTAATATGAATGAAGATGTCAAGAAGCTATAAGAATCTATAAATGTGCTTGTAAAAGCTAAACTAAACACAAAATTTCTAAAAGGACAAAGGGAGTGAGGGCATCAAAGTTACTGAAAGAGTGGGGGTATCAATGTTACCGAAGCAGTAGGGTGGGTTATGCATCAATGAAATCTTTATCCTGGTATGCAACATTGATGCAAGTATCAACTGAATTTGTCTTAGAGTTTAGAACATACAGGCATCTACAGTCGAACTTCGATGGGTCGAACTCGGTAGGCTCGAACAACACGTTTGGGTCGAACTGACTTTCCAGTCCCGGCAAAATCCCTATTCATTTTAACTAAACATGCCACCCTTGGCTCGAACCACGATGGCTCGAACCCTCGAACTCTAAGCCTGGTCCCTAGAGTGCATTTTCTATGTAATATCCCACCGATGGCTCGCACTAATTACCTTTTTAAAAATTCCAATTTTATCGATCAAGTCACACAGGCGCGTGATCAGTATCATAAGACGCTTGTCTTGCCGAAACAGCTGTTTACATAACACAGGTGAACTTGATTGGCGCAATCAAGATGCTAATGTTGAGAAGGTGTCAAATTAAGTTTATTGTAAACACCTATAATAACCCAGGGCTAATGAGGCAGCATAAGGAAATTAAAGCTGGCAAAATATTTTTCACAAATTAATATTTCACACCGACATTGAGTTAGAGCTGCCAAAATTACAGCCTTTGCCTTAAAATACGGACCGAAAATACGAAAGGTATACTACGTGGCTTAAATTATGACCGATAAATGTACCGGAAGTCACCAAAATCGCCGCAGCTATGATAAAAAATCATAGTACAAAAAGATGGATCTTGCCGAGTCGGACTCCAATGGCTCGAACTACCGATGGCTCGAACTTTTTTCGGCGGTCCCGGCGAGTTCGAGCCATCGAAGTTCGACTGTATAAACTTTGTTATAAAACCAAATGTAAAATTTCTAAGTCCGTGACCTTGAGGTCAAGGTCACCCTGGGTGGGGGAAGGGACATACATCACGAAATGTTGGAACTGGTACATTGATGCAAGTATCAACTCAATCTGTCTTAGAGTTTAGAACATACGGGCATCTATAAACTTTGCCATAAAACTTTAACCAAATGTAAAATTTCAAAGTATGTGTCCTTGACCACAAGGTCACTGTGGGGGTAGGACATGCATCAATGAAATCTTAAGACCAGTGTAAGTATCAACTAAATCTATCAAATGGTTCAGAAGATACTATCTCTCACAAACTTTGACGCAAAACTTAAACCAAATGTAAAATTTCTAAGTCCGTGACCTTGAGGTCAAGGTCACCCTGGGTGGGGGAAGGGACATACAGTCGAACTTCGATGGGTTGAACTCGGTAGGCTCGAACACCACGTTTGGGTCGAACTGACTTTTCAGTCCCGGCAAAATCCCTATTCATTTTAACTAAACATACCACCCTTGGTTCGAACCACGATGGCTCGAACCCTCGAACTCTAAGCCTGGTCCCTAGAGTGCATTTTCTATGTAAAATCCCACCGATGGCTCGCACTAATTACCTTTTTAAAAATTTCAGTTTTATCGGTCAAGTCACGCAGTATCATAAGAAAGGTAACCTACGTGAAAGTGCGAAAGGTATACTACGTGGCTTAAATTATGACCGATAAATGTACCGGAAGTCACCAAAATCGCCGCAGCTATGATAAAAAATCATAGTACACAAAGATGGATCTTGCCGAGTTGGACTCCAATGGCTCGAACTACCGATGGCTCGAACTTTTTACGGCGGTCCCGGCGAGTTCGAGCCATCGAAGTTCGACTGTACATTACAAAATGTTGGAACTGGTACATTGATGCAAGTATCAACTGAATCTGTCTTAGAGTTTAGAACATACGGGCATCTATAAACTTTGCCATAAAACTTTAACCAAATGTAAAATTTCTAAGTCTGTGACCTTGACATCAAGGTCGCTGTGGGGGGTGGGACATGCATCAATGAAATCTTTAGACCAGTATGTATCTTCAGTGTAAGTATCAACTAAATCTATCAAACGGTTCAGAAGATACAATCTACTAGAAACTTTGACGCAAAACTTTAACCAGAATGTTAACGGAAGGACGTTCCAACATGTAATGCTTAAGGGCTATTTCTTGTTCTTTTCTTTTGTTTGGATTAGGGGCTAACCTCCTAAACCTTTTATTTACAGAATAAATCTATTGTTTAACAATCATTTTCCAATCATTTTCTATTGTTATCAATCTGGACACTAGCCCCTAAACCTGACATGTTTGCCCTGACAGACGGACACACGGATGGACGAACGGCAGGAGAAAACTATATATCCCCATAGCATACTTCGTATGCCGGGGGTATAATGAGCATGAATTTGATGATTGTTATGCTCATTTATAGTGAGCATTAAATTGATTTCTGTAGTGCTCAGCAAGGGAGCATAAATTTTGGGTATTCATGTTTCAAGCACTGGGTGCTGATATTTTGTTGCACAGTCAAGTGGAGTTCTGCTGTGTGGTTATAGTTGCATGCACTGATCAGCCTATTTGTCTGGTCGGCGCATACGCAATAACGGTATATGCATAAACATGTTTAGATTTCTCCAGATCAGGGATCATGATGTAGTGTATACATTCGTGATCCTATTAAGTTGTTTATTACACCACAACTTCATTATAACACGGTTCATTATAACACGGTTTTGAATATAACACGGTTTCAAGATGGATCCCAAAATGTGAAAATTATATAGAAAAATGACCATTAAATGGTCATTTTTCTATATAATCTTCACATTTTTGTTTGGATATAACACGGTTGTTTAACTAACACGGTTTCTGCTTTGGACCCCATCAATAGTGTTATAAAGAGGCTGAGGTGTATTGTATTAGGCACTTCGTGATTCATGACCAGACTCTCTGCTCACTGTTCTACATGAGCAGGCATTGATGGGATGACGGTCCATAGAGTTGTAGTGCCCAGCAATGGCGGCAAAACCTAGATGGCGGACAGACGTTGTCCAGATCACTACTACCTTTGAGAGGCGAATTGGAGTCGTGGTTTTGATCACCCGCTTCTCAAGGCCTTAGAATTTCGGGTTCTCAAGATGACCAGAAATGTTGATTAGGACCTGATGTCAATATAGTGATATGCGGTCTCGTGAGATTTGATATTTGAATTGAATTCGTTCTCTTCTCCCTAATTTTGGGGCTAGCTTGGGCCCTGTAAATTATTCATTATATCTTTTGTCTGGTAATACTTTCTTTCAGCAGCAAACTGTGTATATCCTGATCAGACTACTTGTGAAGAAGCAAGGAGACGTCTGATCTGGGTAAACACTATTTGCTCAGGCCTATCTTTACAGCTTTCTGATGTATTTTGTTTGACTTGAGGTTTTAACATCCCTGTCAACACTATAAAAATCATTTTGGAGACGGTGCTTCCAATTTTGTGGGACTTTAACCCGACATTGAAATGAAATGACATCTCAATCCCTGCCGCCCAATGAAACCAATAGGGTTTATAAGCATGGCCGGGCCTACTCCCAACGCTTTGCCTGGGTAGGCTTAGATCCTCTAAGTGGGTTACCAGTACTCGTGTGCGGGCTGGTTTCAGCTCTGCATGGAAGCATCATGCTGCTCATCTATTTCTTCAAGCCCCAATGGATGGGGGCAGTGCTTCTGATGTAATATCTATAGTAAATACAGAAGTGGTTACCTGTAAGGCTGCCACGATTAATAGCATAATTGATTAATTCATCGATAAATTCCACAAAAAAGATTATCTGATTTGCTTTTAATCGATTACTTGATAGGTACAATTTACTACCCAAAGTAATGCCTAAAATAGCTGGATGAGTGGCAAACAGTGCAGACCCTGATGAGACGCCACATTATGCGGCATCTCATCAGGGTCTACACTGTTTGCCCAGGCCTGTCTGTTCAAATATACATATACATATGGTAAAGTGCAACATATGGTAAGAGTCATGCTCAGACAGAAAGCCAGACCGGTAAAATAATGACGAAAATCTTAGAGATTACTAATCGATTATCGATCGCATTGACAGGACTGATAATCGATTATCTTTTCAGCTCCGATTAGCCAGCCCTAGTTACCTGGTGTGGTGGTTGTAGGTACAGGCGTAGATTTTACATTCCAAGGCCCCTGTTGTCCTGTGTCTTTCTTTTCTTTTGTCTCCCCATCTTCATCTTCTTCTTCATCTTCTTCCACAGTCTCCTCTTCTCCTGCCTCTTGATCTTTCTCACTGAAGAAGACATAAATGAGCCCCGCCAAGCGAATTTGTATCTTCGAGCATTCCGTCATGACAAATTTTAACTGCGTATGCCAAGCCATTCAGAGGGGCCAGGGATATGGCTTTCTGTCTGAAGGTTCCTCTGGATTCACTGCTTGTATGAGCGAGCAGTGAAGGTTCAGGCTCGCCTGAACCTTCGCTGCTCGCATAGGCTATAAGTACCAAAATCGCTTGACGGGGCCCAAATACAGTCAATTCTCTTTATACTGAAGTACAGTTGAAATTCGATAACTAGAACACCTTCAGGACCATGAAATTTTGTTTGAAATAGGGGTTGTTCCGAGTTATTGAGGGTTACTGATACTGCTAGCTCAGACATAATGGGGATGACCTAAGTATATATTTTCGCCTTTTTTAAATAAATGTATGCTGTGTGTACTCAATAGAATCCCTTCATTGAGGCGATTCTGATAAGTACATACAACATGTATTTTAACTCTTATCATGCTGTTCACGACAACCCTTTTCTTTGGAAACAGTGTAGATCCAGATCAGATGGCTTCTGAAGAAGCCATATGATCAGGATCTACACAGTTTGGCATTCAGTTTATGAATTTGTAGCAATAAATTACATCAAGTAGTTTGATTGGTAATAGACAGAAATGGGTGGCTAAACTGAATATTCAGCAAGAGAAGGGTTAAAGTTAAAATGAAACAAAACTACATAAATTGACCTAAACACACTTGTTTCTGGAGTTAAAGGAACAGTTCTCTAGGGCCCCAAGAGTGGGTTCGAATTAGCCATGGTAAACAAATTCTCCGTATTTGAGTTCTCAAAGTTTCACTGTACATTATCATAACTCATTGCATTTTTCACATCTCCAAAACGGGCCCCGATAGCTTAGTTGGTAGAGTGTCCGCTCCAGGGAACGGGAGGTCACAGGTTTGATCCCCGGCCGCGACATACCAAAGTCGTTAAAAATGGTACTATCTGCTCCTTGCTTGGCACTAAGATTTACGGGGTAGAGCTAGGACTGGTCGACCCAGTGGCAGGATAATGTGTCTGGGTGTGGTATCATGTAATGTGTCTGGGATATGATACTTCAGTGAGGCAGCACTATAAACGTGAGCATTGAGCTCCCTGTCACAACCAGACACCGTCGTGATATGACTGAAAAATTGTTGAAAGCGACGTTAAACCCGAATTCACACACACACATCTCCAAAATGGCTACTTTTCTGATGAAAATCTTTGATACTTTTGTAAATAAAGTTCAAAACATAGGTTGAGGGTGCTCATTAGAACCGCCTCAATGAGGAAATAAGGAAGATAATGTATACCCCCATAAAACTCATTTTTTTTGCTTCATTTCACGTGAGTGATCAATGCATATTTTTATCTGTGGTTTTGGTTAATGGCCTTTTTAAGATTATTTCAGTTATTTTCGACTGACTGTTTATCAGAGGTGGGCATATAATGATGTACTCAGAGAAACAATCGGATGTAAATTGTAGGAGGAGTTAGCCGGAAACGAAATGTTTACAGAAATCTTCATAAGGAGTTAACTCTGTGAATATTTGGTGGACCAAAACCTTGAAACAATATGCGCATGCACAACATCATAGTAAAACTAAATATCAAGTTTCAGCTTAGTCAAAATGTTACCTGCAGGAAAATTTTGCCACAAACAAGATGTCTACAGATATTTTCAAAGGGGCATAACGCAATTAATAATTGGTGGACCGTAACTGTAGCAAGCCAAGTGCACAATAAATTTTTAAACCACAAACTTTAAACTTGAAATCCCAGTTTGAACAAACCACAGTTTCAAAGAAAAACTGCACACTAATTCTTTAAACCAAAGTTTCAACTTTAAAACTACTGTTTTAATTTATTTTCTAATACCTTTACTTCAACCCTTATTTTAAAACATCAAACCCCAGTTTCAATCCCAAATGCACAATAAATCTTCAAACCACGGTTTGAACTTTGGAGCCTTGGATTAAAGATTGAAATATTACTTTGAGGAAAGTTTGCACTTGGGTTTGGATATTTGACTGTACATGTATGTTTAAAATGAAAACACTAAATTATTGTGAAAATGGCATCCTACCCCGGTTTTCAAACTCATCCTAGAATCTATATTGTCTGCGACTCAACTAGCTATTTTTGAAACATAACATAGGGCAGTTAGTAAATTGTACTTTTTGAAAGTTAAGAACCATTATCATGTAAGCAGTTGAGATGTTTGACTAGACAGTAAATTTTCTTATATTAAGACCACCTTTGGTTCTGTTCTAAAGTGGTCTTGAAGACCACCTTTGGTTCTGTTCTAAAGTGGTCTTGAAGACCACTTTTGAACAGTCCCAAAGTTGGTCTCTTATTGGGCGACAGTGGGTGTAGAAAACACAAATAACTAACCTTCTCAGTAAGCTTTTAAAAACAGATTTTGTCTTAATTTAAGGTTTTTGTTTGTTTGTTTTGAGGTTAAACGTCCCCGTCAACAATGTAAAGGTCATTGTGGAGACGTTGCTTCCAATTTAGTGTGACTTTTACCCGACATTGAGATGAAATGACATCTCGAGCCCTGTCGCCCAATGAAACCAATAGGGCTTATTAGCATGGACGGTCCGCCTCGCACAGTGGTTCCTGGACAGGCTTAGATCCTCTACGCTGTTTACCAGTACCAGTGTGCGGGCCGGATTCAGCTCTGCGTGGAAGCATCCTGCAGCCCATATATTTCTTCAAGCCCCTATTTAAGGTGGTCTCAATAGGGGAATTTCTTTGTATTTAGGGACGGTCTCCACCCATCTGGGCTTGAAGAAATAGACGGGCTGCATGATGCTTCCATGCAGAGCTGAAACCCGCACAAGAGTATTGGTAATCCGCCTAGAGGAGGCAAAGCGGTGTGAGGGTCGGACCGCCCATACTTATAAACCCTATTGGTTTCATAGGGCGGCTGGGCTTGAGATGTCATTTCATCACAATGTTGGGTAAAATTCCCACAAAGTTGGAAGCAACATCTCCAAAATGACCTATACAGTGTTGAAGGGGACTTTAAACCTCAAATCAAACTAGAACTGTCAGAGGATCTGACTATAGCCCTGTCAGAGGAGAAAGACTCATGAATTAAAGATAAAGACTTGTGAGAGGGATAAATCCCTAACAAGGTACCTATGCCTTATAGACTTTTCGCGTTATTAGATCTGAAAACCAGTCTAAGTCAAAAAATAAGTTTTGGATAATGAAAAAAGCACATGCACATCTTGAGACCTATATGAAAACACCTGTTAAGTTTCAAAAGGATTGACCTAGAACTGTAAGAGGAGTTGCGATCACAAGGTAGCTACTCCCTATACATTTTAACATTAGTAGATCTCAAAAATTGTCTGTTAAAAAAGGAGAAATAAGTATAAAAAATTATTTAAGTATAATGAAAAAAGAATATGCACATCTTCAGACCTATATGAAAACACCTGTAAAGTTTCAAAAGGATTGACCTAGAACTGTAAGAGGAGTTGCAGTAACAAGGTAGCTACTCCCTATACATTTTAACATTAGTAGATCTCAAAAATTGTCTTAGTTAAAAAAAGGTGAAATAAGTGAAAAAAATTATTTAAGGATAATAAAAAAAGAATATGCACATCTTCAGACCTATATGAAAACACCTGTAAAGTTTCAAAAGGATTGACCTAGAACTGTAAGAGGAGTTGCGGTAACAAGGTAGCTACTCCCTTTACATTTTAACATTAGTAGATCTCAAAAATTGTCTAAGTTAAAAAAGGTGAAATAAGTGAAAAAAATTATTTAAGGATAATGAAAAAAGAATATGCACATCTTCAGACCTATATGAAAACACCTGTAAAGTTTCAAAAGGATTGACCTAGAACTGTAAGAGGAGTTGCGGTAACAAGGTAGCTACTCCCTATACATTTTAATTTTAGTAGATCTCAAAAATTGTCTAAGTTAAAAAAGGTGAAATAAGTGAAAAAAATTATTTAAGGATAATGAAAAAAAGAATATGCACATCTTCAGACCTATATGAAAACACCTGTAAAGTTTCAAAAGGATTGACCTAGAACTGTAAGAGGAGTTGCGATAACAAGGTATCTACTCCCTATACATTTTAACATTAGTAGATCTCAAAAATTGTCTAAGTTAAAAAAGGTGAAATAAGTAAAAAAAAATATTTAAGGATAATGAAAAAATAATATGCACATCTTCAGACCTGTATGAAAACACCTGTAAAGTTTCAAAAGGATTGTCCTAGAACTGTAAGAGGAGTTGAGGTAACAAGGTAGCTACTTCCTATACATTTTAACATTAGTAAATCTCAAAAATTGTCTAAGTTAAAAAAGGTGAAATAAGTGAAAAAAATTATTTAAGGATAATGAAAAAAAAATATGCACATCTTCAGACCTATATGAAAACACCTGTAAAGTTTCAAAAGGATTGACTTAGAACTGTAAGAGGAGTTGCGGTAACAAGGTAGCTACTCCCTATACATTTTAACATTAGTAGATCTCAAAAATTGTCTAAGTTAAAAAAGGTGAAATAAGTGAAAACAAGAAAAATGCCTAATGGCATTATGGACGTTTTTTTTTTTCAGTATGGTTAGGATGGTGGTGGCATGGGTGGGGTAGGGTGGGATGGGTTAGGAGTCGGGTGGGACGGGGTGGAATTTGTGGTGGGGTGGGGTGTGGGGTGGGCTTGGGTGGGTGGGATGGGGTGAGGTTGGGTAAGGTGGGGAGTGGTGGGATGGGGTGGGGTTGGGGGTGGATTGGGGTTGTTTTGGGATGGGGGTGGGGTGGGGTTGTGGGGTAGGGTATGCTAGGGTAGGGTGGGGTGGGTAGGGTATGTATGTAAAACTAAGTATGCATGTATGTACAGTACAAATGCAATATCCTAACCCAGTAACAACTTTTTGTGGATGAGGGGGGGGGGGGGTATGATTTGTTTATGTGTTTTAAGAAGAAGAAAAAAT
Source organism: Lucinisca nassula (assembly GCA_963580285.1). Lineage (NCBI taxonomy): Eukaryota > Metazoa > Mollusca > Bivalvia > Lucinida > Lucinidae > Lucinisca > Lucinisca nassula. The sequence continues at coordinate 144,118,516 of OY757019.1, read as the reverse complement.
TAAAGTTAGTTTTTTTTTCTATTTTTAGCTCTGGTGGACACTGATTTTAGAGATTTTGAAAAAGGGTCACCTAATTAACATTTCTGTATGTATGTAAAACTATGTATGCATGTATGTACAGAACAAATGCAATATCCTAACCCAGTAACAATTTTTTGTGGGGGGGGGTTGATTTGTTTATGTGTTTTACGAAGAAAAAAAAGAAGAAGTTTTTTTCTATTTTTAGCTCTATTTTTAGCTCTAGTGGCCACTGATTTTAGCAATTTTGAAAAAGGGTCACATAATGAACATTTCTGTACAATAATTTTGAAATCGGGCCATTATCCCAGGAGGAGATGTCGTTTAAAGAAATTGTTGACGGACGACGGTCGTGCTCAGGTGAGCTAAAAAAAGAACGAAAAAAAAAAAAAAAAAAAAAAGAAAGAAAATTCCATGCCTGTGCATGCATGTATATATTATTACTAGCAACTATCAGGGGAGGAAGATAATAATTGTTCATATGTGTTTATGGAGAAGAAAAGAAAAATAAAGAAAACAAGAGGGCCATGATGGCCCTGGATCGCTCACCTGATCCATAGAGTAACAAGTGGGCCGCGGGGAGGGCTATTATTGAACCCAAGGTTATAATGTGCATAATGTTGAGGGAGGTCTAAAAAGGTGAAACTTCATACCAAATATCAACAAAGGCTATAATTGTCCACTAGATGAAGCTCCATACCAAATATCAAAGACATGGGCCTTGCAGTTTCAGAGAAGAAGATTTTTAAAGATTTTCCTATATAAGTCTATGTAAAACCAAAGGGTCTCAGGGCGGGGGAATTTTTTGGCCCCAGGGCTATAATTTGAACAATCTTGATAGAGGTCCACTAGATGAAATTTCGCACCAAATATCAAAGACCTAGGCGTTGTGGTTTTACAGAAGAAAATTTTTAAAGATTTTCCCTATATAAGTCTTTGTAAAACCAAGGGGACCCGAAGCGAGGGCATTTTTGGCCCCAGGGCTATAATCTGAACAATCTTGGTAGAGGTCCACAAGATGAAGCTTCATACCAAATATCAAAGACCTGGGCCTTGCAGTTTCAGAGAAGAAGATTTTTAAAGACTTTTCCTACATAAGCCTAGGTAAAACCAAAGGGCCCCGGGCGGGGGCATTTTTGGCCCCAGCACTATAATTTGAACAATCTTGGTATCCTGGGGTCCACTACATGAAGCTTCATACCAAATAGCAAAGAAATGGGCCTTGCAGTTTCAGAGAAGATTTTTAAAGATTTTCCCTATATAAGCCCATGTAAAAACAAAGGGCTTCGGAACGGGGGCATTTTTGATCCCAGCACTATAATTTGAACAATCTTGGTAGGGGTCCCCTAGATCAGAGCTCTCACTAGGATTTTGAAAACAGGATTCCAGGAATCCTTCCTTGTAAAAAGTAGGATTCACAGATAAAAAGTTGGATTCCACATAAAAAAGTTGGAGTTCTGATCTTGATAGCGCATAGAACATAGACAAAAACTTCTTATTATCAGGCTACACGTCCATATGAGAAACTGTATACTTTCATGGCACCCAAACTCTTTTTTTTCGTTCCAAACATGTAGATTGTGGGAACTAGTTAGAAATATTTCACTGATGTGTCTACCCCCCCCCCCCCCCCAATGCAGTTGCTCAGATTTATTCTCACACTTCTTGTCAAATAATGCCACATAAAAATAAGGTTGTATTAGGATAACAGCAGATATAATGTAAACCCAGATCAGAAAAGCAGCATTCTATTTTGCTATATTTGTGCTTTCAAATTCGGACGTATGAGTAGCTCAATTATTTTTAATTGGTGTAAACAAATACGTAGGGGAAGCATCCTAACCAAGTCTGACTTCCTGTAATTGATAAAAACGATTGTATTTTGAAGAATTACATACATTTTTGTCACCAGTAAACGTCGAAACACACTTTGACCGAGCGATAAAAAGTACGATCGTGTAGTCGCGAAAATACATTACAATGGTAATTTGTCAATTATATCGTCTTCGCCGTAACCCTGGTTTATCTAAACGTGATATTTTACCGACTCATGCTAATCCGTTGATGATATGAGCTTACATCAATTAGTAAACTAATTAATTGTATTCCGTAATAACACAGGGATTAGCGCGGCGAGATTAAACAGGTACAATCATTTTTAACACGTGCCGCAAACCAACCACTTTCCAATATCGTCTCTCCCACTGACAGGTGCAAAAATACCTGTCAATATAGGTCACGCCTACTGATTTGTGGCACGTGCGCTTTCAACATAAAAAGCGGCGCCGCATTTGATCTTTTATTGGTATTGCATAAGCGGCCTAAATTAGCTTCTGAATTTACCGCTTCTGTAATTTTGGACGCGTGTCGCAATAAAAACATGCGTACAGAAGAATCGCCGGTTGTGAATTTTACGCGTACAACGGCAAAAGTTGGCGTAAAATACGCAGAATCCTGCGTTTCCGAGAGCTCTGGGCCTAGATGAAGCTTCATATCAAATATCAAAGACCTGGGCCTTGCGGTTTCAGGGAAGAAGATTTTTACATATTTTCCCTATATTAGCATCATGTAAAACCAAAGGGCCTCGGGGCGGGGGCATTTTTGGCCCCAGCACTATAATTTGAACATCTTGGTAGGGGTCCACTAGATGAAGCTTCATGCCAAAAATCAAAGACCTGGGCCTTGTGGTTTCAGAGAAGAAGATTTTCCAATATAAGCCCATGTAAAACCAAAGGGCCCAGGGGCGGGGGCATTTTTGGCCCCAGCACTGCAATTTGAACAATCTTGGTAGGGGTCCACTAGATGAAGCTTCATATCAAATATCAAAGACCTGGGCCTTGCGGTTTCAGGGAAGAAGATTTTTACAGATTTTCCCTATAAAAGCAACATGTAAAACCAAAGGGCCCCGGGTGGGGGCATTTTTGGCCCCAGCACTATAATTTGAATAATCTTGGTAGGGGTCCACTAGATGAAGCTTCAAACCAAATATCAAAGACCTGGGCCTTGCGGTTTCAGAGAAGAAGATTTTTTAAGTTTTTGGTGAAAAAATCTTTTTTTGGCTCCTGTGACCTATATGTGCAACGGACCGGAACCAATTGAACAACTTTGAAAGGGGACCACCTAAGGATCATTTCTGTGAAGTTTGGTCAAAATCCGATCAGTGGTTAAGGAGGAGATGTCGTTTGAAGAAATTGTTTACGCACGGATGACAGACAAAAAGTGATCCTAATATAAAACACAAGAGGGCCATGATGGCCCTGGATCGCTCACCTGATCCATAGAGTAACAAGTGGGACCCGGGGAGGGCCATTATTAACCCCAGGGCTATAATGTGCATAATGTTCAGAGACGTCTAAAAAGGTGAAGCTTCATACCAAATATCAACAAAGGCTATAATTTGAACAATCTTGGCAAAGGTCCACTAGATATGCTACATACCAAATATCAAAGACCTGGGCCTTGCGGTTTCAGAGAAGAAGATTTTTATTAAAGATATTCCCTACATAAGCCTATATAAAACCAAATGGCTCCAGGGCGGGGGCATTTTTGGCCTCAGGGCTATAATTTAAACCATCTTGATAGAGGTCCACTAGAGGAAGCTTCACACCAAATATCAAAGACCATGGCCTTGCTGTTTCAGAAGAAGATTTTTAAGGAATATCTCTATATAAGTCTATGTAAAACCAAAGGGCCACTGGTCGGGGGCAGTTTTGGCCCTAGCACTATAATTTGAACAATCTTGGTAGGGGTCCACTAGATGAAGCTTCATACCAAATAGCAAAGACCTGGGCCTTACGGTTTCAGAGAAGAAAATTTATAAAGGTTTTCCCCATATAAGCCCATGTAAAACCAAAGGGCCCTGGAGCGGGGATATTTTTGGCCCCAGCACTATAATTTGAACAATCTTGGTAGGGGTCCACTAGATGAAGCTTCATACCAAATATCAAAGACCTGGGCCTTGCGGTTTCAGAGAAGAAGATTTTTAAAGATTTTCCCTATATAAGCCCATGTAAAACCAAAGGGCCCCGGAGCGGGGGCATTTTTGGCCCCAGCACTATAATTTGAACAATCTTGGTAGGGGTCCACCAGGTGAAGCTTCATACCAAATATCAAAGACCTGGGCCTTACGGTTTCAGAGAAGAAGATTTTTAAAGCTCTTCCCCATATAAGCCCATGTAAAACCAAAGGGCCCTGGAGCGGGGGCATTTTTGGCCCTAGCACTATAATTTGAACAATCTTGGTAGGGGTCCACTAGATGAAGCTTCATACCAAAAAGCAAAGACCTGGGCCTTGGGGTTTCCGAGAAGAAGATTTTTAAAGATTTTCCCCATATAAGCCCATGTAAAACCATAGGGCCCCGGGGCGGTGGCATTTTTAGCCCAAGCACTATAATTTGAACAATCTTGGTAGGAGTCCACTAGATGAAGCTTCATACCAAATAGCAAAGACCTGGGCCTTGTGGTTTCAGAGAAGAAGATTTTTAAAGACTTTCCCTATATAAGCCCATTTAAAACCAAAGGGCCCCGGAGTGTGTGTGTGTGTGTGTGTGTGTGTGTGGGGGGGGGGGGGGGAAGAAGGACCATGGATGTGTGGGATGAAGCTTCATACCAAATATCAAAGACATGGGCCTTACGGTTTCAGAGAAGAAAATTTTTAAAGGTTTTCCCTATATAAGCCCATGTAAAACCAAAGGGCCCCGGAGCGGGGGCATATTTGACCCCAGCACTATATTTTGAACAATCTTGGTAGGGGTCCCCTAGATGAAGCTTCATACCAAATATCAAAGACCTGGGCCTTACGGTTTCAGAGAAGAAGATTTTTAAAGCTCTTCCCTATATAAGCCCATGTAAAACCAAAGGGCCCTGGAGCGGGGGCATTTTTGGCCCCAGCACTATAATTTGAACAATCTTGGTAGGGGTCCACTAGATGAAGCTTCATACCAAATATCAAAGACCTGGGCCTTGCAGTTTCAGAGAAGAAGATTTTTAAAGATTTTCCCTATATAAGCCCATATAAAACCAAAGGGCCCCGGAACGGGGGCATTTTTGGCTCCAGCACTATAATTTGAACAATCTTGGTAGGGGTCCACTAGATGAAGCTTCATACCAAATATCAAAGACCTGGGCCTTACGGTTTCAGAGAAGAAGATTTTTAAAGATTTTCCCTATATAAGCCCATGTAAAACCAAAGGGCCCCGGAGCGGGGGCATTTTTGGTCCCAGCACTATAATTTGAACAATCTTGGTAGGGGTCCACCAGATGAAGCTTCATACCAAATATCAAAGACCTGGGCCTTGTGGTTTCAGAGAAGAAGATTTTTTAAGTTTTTGGTGAAAAAAATCTGTTTTTGGCTCCTATGACCTAGATGTGCAACGGACCGGAACCATTTGAACAACTTTGAAAGGGGACCACCTAAGGATCATTCCTGTGAAGTTTGGTCAAAATCCGATCAGTGGTTTAGGAGGAGATGTCGTTTAAAGAATTGTTTACGGACGCACGCACGCACGGACGGACGGACGCACGGACGGACGCACGACGGACGACGGACGAAAAGTGATCCCAAAAGCTCACCTCGTCACTACGTGACGGTGAGCTAACAAGAGGGCCATGATGGCCCTGGATCGCTCACCTGATCCATAGAGTAACAAGTGGGCCCCGGGGAGGGCCATTATTGACACCAGGGCTACAATGTGCATAATGTTTAGGGAGGTCTGAAAAGTTGAAGCTTCACAATTTGAACAACCTTGGCAAAGGTCCACTAGATAGAGCTACACACCAAATATCAAAGACCTGGGCTTTGCAGTTTCAGAGAAGAAGATATTTTTTTTAAGATATTCCGTACATAAGCCTATGTAAAACCAAATGGCCCCAGAGCGGGGGCATTTTTGGCCTCAGGGCTATAATTTAAACAATCTTGATGGAGGTCCACTAGATGAAGCTTCACACCAAATATCAAAGACCTGGGCCTTGCAGTTTCAGAGAAGAAGATTTCCAAAGATTATCTCTGTATAAGTCTATGTAAAACCAAAAGGGCCCCGGGACGGGGGCATTTGTGGCCCAGTGGCTATAATGTGAACAATCTTGGTAGAGGTCCACTAGATGAAGCTCCATACCAAATATCAAAGACATGGGCCTTGCAGTTTCGGAGAAGAAGATTTTTAAAGATTTCCCTATATAAGTCTATGTAAAACAAAATGGTCTTGGGGCGGGGGCATTTTTGGCCCCAGGGCTATAATTTGAACAATTTTGATAGAGGTCCACTAGCTGAAATTTCACACCAAATATAAAAGACCTAGGCCTTGTGGTTTCAAAGAAGAAGATTTTTAAAGATTATCCCTATATAAGTCTATGTAAAACCAAAGGGCCCTGAGACGGAGGCATTTTTGGTCCCAGCACTCTAATTTGAACAATCTTTGTAGGGGTCCACTAGATGAAGCTCCATACCAAATATCTAAGACCTGGGCCTTGCCGTTTCAGAGAAGATTTTTAAAGATTTTCCCGATATAAGCCCATGTAAAATCAAAGGGCCCCAGAGCGGGGGCATTTTTGACCCAGGGCTATAATTTGAACAATCTTGGTAGAGGTTTACAAGATGAAGCTTCATACCAAATACTAGAGAAAGCGACCTCAAGGTCACTGTGGGGGGTAGGACATGCATCAATGAAATCTTCAGTGTAGGTATCAACTAAATCTATCAAAGGGTTCAGAAGATACAATCTCTCAGAAACTTTTGACGCAAAACTTTAACCAAATGTAAAATTTTTAAGTCTGTGACATCAAGGTCACTGTCAGGGCTGGGACATGCATCAATGAAATCTTAAGACCAGTATGTAACTTCAGTGTAAGTATCAACTAAATCTATCAAATGGTTCGAAAGTAACAATCTCCTAGAAACTTTGACGCAAAACTTTAACCAAAATGTTAACAGACGGACGGACAGATGGACAATTGACAGACGGACAGACAGATGGAAGGATGGACGGACGAAAACAATATACCCCAATCATACTTTGTATGCCGGGGGGGGGGGGGGGGGGGGGGGGGGGGGGGGGAATCAAAGACCTGGGCCTTGCGGTTTCAGAGAAGATTTTTAAAGATTTTCCCTATATAAGCCCATGTAACACCAAAGGGCCCCGGGGTGGGGGCATTTTTGGCCACAGCACTACAATTTGAACAATCTTGGTAGGGGTCCACTAGATGAAGCTTCATACCAAATATCAAAGACCTGGGCCTTGCGGTTTCAGAGAAGAAGATTTTTAAAGATTTTTCATGTAGAAGCCCATGTAAAAGCAAAGGGCCCCAGACCGGGGGCATTTTTGGCCCCAGCATTATAATTTGAACAATCTTGGTAGGGGTCCACTAGATGAAGCTTCATACCAAATATCAAAGACCTGGGCCTTGCGGTTTCAGAGAAGAAGATTTTTAAAGATTTTCCATATATAAGCCCATGGAAAACCAAAGGGCCCTGGGGCGGGGTCATTTTTGGCCCCAGCACTATAATTTGATCAATCTTGGTAGGGGTCCACTAGATGAAGCTTCATACCAAATATCAAAGACCTGGGCCTTGCGGTTTCAGAGAAGAAGATTTCAGAGAAGATTTTTAAAGATTTTCCCTATATAAGCCCATGTAACACCAAAGGGCCCCGGGGTGGGGGCATTTTTGGCCACAGCACTACAATTTGAACAATCTTGGTAGGGGTCCACTAGATGAAGCTTCATACCAAATATCAAAGACCTGGGCCTTGCGGTTTCAGAGAAGAAGATTTTTAAAGATTTTTCATGTAGAAGCCCATGTAAAAGCAAAGGGCCCCGGGGCGGGGGCATTTTTGGCCCCAGCACTATAATTTGAACAATCTTGTTAGGGGTCCACTAGATGAAGCTTCATACCAAATATCAAAGACCTGGGCCTTGCGGTTTCAGAGAAGAAGATTTTTATAGATTTTCCATATATAAGCCCATGGAAAACCAAAGGGCCCTGGGGCGGGGTCATTTTTGGCCCCAGCACTATAATTTGATCAATCTTGGTAGGGGTCCACTAGATGAAGCTTCATACCAAATATCAAAGACCTGGGCCTTGCGGTTTCAGAGAAGAAGATTTTTATAGATTTTCCATATATAAGCCCATGTAAAACCAAAGGGCCCCGGGGCGGGAGCATTTTTGTCCCCGGCACAATAATTTGAACAATCTTGGTAGGGGTCCACTAGATGAAGCTTCATACCAAATATCAAAGACCTGGGCCTTGCGGTTTCAGAGAAGAAGATTTTTATAGATTTTCCATATATAAGCCCATGTAAAACCAAAGGGCCCCGGGGCGGAAGCATTTTTGTCCCCGGCACAATAATTTGAACAATCTTGGTAGGGGTCCACTAGATGAAGCTTCATACCAAATATCAAAGCTCTGGGCCTTACAGTTTCAGAGAAGAAGATTTTTATAGATTTTCCCTATATAAGCCAATGTACGGGGCGGGGGCATTTTTGGCACCAGCACTATAATTTGAACAATATTGGTAGGGGTCCACTAGATGAAGCTACATACCAAATATTAAAGACCTGGGCCTTGTGGTTTCAGAGAAGAAGATTTTTAAAGATTTTCCATATATAAGCCCATGTAAAACCAAAGGGCCCCGGGGCGGGGTCATTTTTGGCCCCAGCACTATAATTTGAACAATCTTGGTAGGGGTCCACTAGATGAAGCTTCATACCAAATATCAAAGACCTGGGCCTTGCGGTTTCAGAGAAGAAGATTTTTATAGATTTTCCCTATATAAGCCCATGTAAAACCAAAGGGCCCCGGGGCGGGGGCATTTTTGGCCCCAGCATAATAATTTGAACAATCTTGGTAGGGGTCCACTAGATGAAGCTTCATACCAAATATCAAAGTCCTGGGCCTTACGGTTTCGGAGAAGAAGATTTTTAAAGATTTTCCCTATATAAGCCCATGTAAAACCAAAGGGCCCCGGGGCGGGGGCATTTTTGGCCCCAGCACTATAATTTGAACAATCTTGGTAGGGGTCCACTAGATGAAGCTACATACCAAATATTAAAGACCTGGGCCTTGTGGTTTCAGAGAAGAAGATTTTTTAAGTTTTCGGTGAAAAAAAATCTATTTTTGGCTCCTGTGACCCAGATGTGCAACGGACCGGAACCATTTGAACAACTTTGAAAGGGGACCACCTAAGGATCATTCCTGTGAAGTTTGGTCAAAATCCAATCAGTGGTTTAGGAGGAGATGTCGTTTGAAGAAATTGTTTACGCACGGACGGACGGACGGACGGACGGACGCACGGACGCACTGACGACGGACAAAACGTGATCCCAAAAGCTCACCTCGTCACTACGTGACGGTGAGCTAACAAGAGGGCCATGATGGCCCTGGATCGCTCACCTGATCCATAGAGTAACAAGTGGGCCCTGGGGAGGGCCATTATTGACCCCAAGGTTATAATGTGTATAAAGTTGAGGGATGTCTAAAAAGGTGAAGCTTCATACCAAATATCAATAAAGGCTTGATTGTCCACTAGATGAAGCTCCATACCAAATACCAAAGACAATAAAAATTGGGTCTTGCAGTTTCAGAGAAGAAGATTTTTAAAGATTTTCCTATATAAGTCTATGTAAAACCAAAGGGTCTTGGGGCGGGGGCATTTTGGGCCCAAGGGCTATAATTTGAATAATCTTGATAGAGGTCCACTAGATGAAATTTCACACCATATATCAAAGACCTAGGCCTTGTGGTTTCACAGAAGAAAATTTTTAAAGATTTTCCCAATATAAGTCAATGTTAAACCAAAGGGCCCCGAGGCGGGGGCATTTTTGGCCTCAGGGTTATAATTTGAACAATCTTGGTAAAGGTCCACTAGCTGAAGCTCCATACCAAATATCAAAGACCTAGGCCTTGTGGTTTCAGAGAAGAAGATTTTTCAAGATTTTCCCTTTATAAGTCTATGTAAAACCAAAGGGCCCCGGAGGGGGGTGGGGGGGGGTGTGGGGGGGCTGGGTTGGGGGGGGGGGGGGGGGCAGCATTTTGGTCCTAGGGCTATAATTTGAACAATCTTGGTAGAGGTCCACCAGATGAAGCTTCATACCAAATATTAAAGACCTTGGCCTTGCAGTTTCAGAGAAAAAGATGTTTAAAGATTTTCCCTACATAAGCCTATGTAAAACCAAAGGGCACCGGGGCGGGGGCATTTTTGGCCCCAGCACTATAATTTGAACAATCTTGGTAGGGGTCCACAAGATGAAGCTTCACACCAAATAGCAAAGACCTGGGCCTTGCAGTTTCAGAGAAGAAGATTTTTAAAAATTTTCCCTATGTAAGCACATGTAAAACCAAAGGGCCCCGGGGCGGGGGCATTTTTGGCCAAAGCAAAATAATTTGAACAATCTTGGTAGGGGTCCACTAGATGAAGCTTCATATCAAATATCAAAGACCTGGGCCTTGCGGTTTCAGAGAAGGAGATTTTTACAGATTTTCCCTATATAAGCCCAAGTAGGGCGGTGGCATTTTTTGGCCCCAGGGCTATAATTTGAACAATCTTGGTAAAGATCCACTAGGTGAAGCTTCACACAAAATATCAAAGACCTGGGCCTTGCGGTTTCAGAGAAGAAGATTTTTAAAGATTTTCCCTATATAAGCCTATGTAAAACCATAGGCCCCGGGGCGGGGGCGTTTTTGGCCCCAGGGCTATAATTTGAACAATCTTGAAAGAAGTCCATTAGATGAAGCTTCATACCAAATATCCAAGATCTGAGCCTTGCAGTTCCAGAGAAGAAGATTTTTAAAGATTTTCCCTATATAAGCCTATGTAAAACCAAAGGCCCCCGGGGCGGAGGCGTTTTTGGCCCCAGGGCTATAATTTGAACAATCTTGAAAGGGGTCCACTAGATGAAGCTTCACACCAAATATTCAAGATCTGGGTCTTGCGGTTCCAGAGAAGAAGATTTTTAAAGATTTTCCCTATATAAGCATATGTAAAACCAAAGGCCCCCAGGGAGGGGGCATTTCTGGCCCCAGGGCTATAATTTGAACAATCTTGGTAGAGGTCCACTAGGTGAAGCTTTTCACCAAATATCAAAGACCTGGGCCTTGCGGTTTCAGAGAAGAAGATTTTTAAAGATTTTCCCTATATAAGCCTATGTAAAACCAAAGGACCCAGGGGCGGGGATGATTTTCGACCCAGGACTATAATTTGAACAATCTTGGTAGAGGTCCACTAGATGAAGCTTCATACCAAATATCGAAGACCTTTAAAGATTTTCCCTATATAAGAAGATTTTATAAGAAGATAAGAAGATTCCAGAGAAGAAGATTTTTAAAGATTTTCCCTATATAAGCATATGTAAAACCAAAGGCCCCCGGGGCGGGGGCATTTCTGGCCCCAGGGCTATAATTTGAACAATCTTGGTAGAGGTCCACTAGGTGAAGCTTTTCACCAAATATCAAAGACCTGGGCCTTGCGGTTTCAGAGAAGAAGATTTTTAAAGATTTTCCCTATATAAGCCTATGTAAAACCAAAGGACCCCAGGGCGGGGACGATTTTCGACCCAGGACTATAATTTGAACAATCTTGGTAGAGGTCCACTAGATGAAGCTTCATACCAAATATGGAAGACCTGGGTCTTGCGGTTTCAGAGAAGAAGATTTTTAAAGTTTTCATTTAAAAAATCTATTTTTAGCTCCTGTGACCTAGATGTGCAACAGACCAGAACCATTTGAACAACTTTGAAAGGGGACCACCTAAGGTTCATTCCTGTGAAGTTTGGTCAAAATCCGATCAGTGGTTTAGGAGGAGATGTTGTTTGAAGAAAAAGTTTATGCACACACGCACGACGGACAAAAAGTGATCACAAAAGCTCACCTCGTCACTACGTGACAGGTGAGCTAAAAAAGAATGAAAAAAGAAAGAAAAAAAAAAAGAAAAAAAAAAAAAAAAAAAAAATGTCTCCACCAAGGTTTGAACTCACGCCCCCCAGATTCATAGTCAACAATAGGATTCGTAGTCCAGCACTCTATCCACTACACTGGCATTTGAAAAAAGGTTAACCAAAAGGTAAACCTGAAAAACACAAGTTTGAAAAATGACAATTTCCGCCAAAATTTTAGTCTTTTGCGCCATTTATGGATAATACATGAAAGCGGTACCTCCACTTATGCATCAGTCCTGATATTAAAACAATCTGCTACAGAATAGATGAAAAATATCACTTTGAAAAAAAGGTTAACCAAAAGGTAAACCTGGGACGACCCCCGCCCGCAGGACGCCCGCCCACCCGGACATCGCTATTTCAAAGGACGGATTTTTTTAAAAAAAAAAACGTCCAAAAATTATTTAAGGATAATGAAAAAAGAATATGCACATCTTCAGACCTATATGAAAACACCTGTAAAGTTTCAAAAGGATTGACCTAGAACTGTAAGAGGAGTTGCGGTAACAAGGTAGCTACTCCCTATACATTTTAACATTAGTAGATCTCAAAAATTGTCTAAGTTAAAAAAGGTGAAATAAGTGAAAAAAATTATTTAAGGATAATGAAAAAAGAATATGCACATCTTCAGACCTATATGAAAACACCTGTAAAGTTTCAAAAGGATTGACCTAGAACTGTAAGAGGAGTTGCGGTAACAAGGTACCCACTATCAAATATTACAGACAGACAGACTGACAGACAGACAGACGGAATTCCGGACAAGCCAAATCCAATATAGCCCCCACTTTTTCAAAGCGGGGCTATAACAAACAAAACTGTATTTAGGGTAAATTGGGTATGATGAAAATATTTACCTTAGTTGTAAGTTGGCTATTCTTAATCCTGTATAATCTGAATATTTACATAACTTGTAAGTTGGCTATTCTTACCGGTAATCCTGTATGTAGTCTGAATATTTACCTAACTTGTAAGTTGGCTATTCTTAATCCTGTATAGCCTGAATATTTACCTAACTTGTAAGTTGGCTATTCTTAATCCTGTATAGCCTGAATATTTACCAAACTTGTAAGTTGGCTATTCTTACTGGTAATCCTGATATTACTGGTAATCCTGTATGTAGTCTGAATATTTACCTAACTTGTAAGTTGGCTATTCTTACCGGTAATCCTGTATGTAGTCTCAATATTTACCTAACATTTAAGTTGGCTATTCTTAATCCTGTATAAACTGAATATTTACCTAACTTGTAAGCTGGCTATTCTTAGTAATCCTGTAGTCTGAATATTTACCTAACTTGTAAGTTGGCTATTCTTAATCCTGTATAGTCTGAATATTTACCTTGTAAGTTGGCTATCCTTAATCCTGTATAATCTGAATATTTACCTTACTTGTAAGTTGGCTATTCTTAATCCTATATAGTCTGAATATTAACCTAACTTGAAAGTTGGCAATTCTTAATCCTGTATATAGTCTGAATATTTACCTAACTTGTAAGTTGGCAATTCTTAATCTTGTATAGTCTGAATATTTACCAAACTTGTAAGTTGGCTATTCTTAATCCTGTATGTAGTCTGAATATTTACATAACTTGTAAGTTGGCTATTCTTAATCCTGTATGTAGTCTGAATATTTACCAAACTTGTAAGTTGGCTATTCTTAATCCTGTGTGGTCTGAATATTTACCCTACTTGTAAGTTGGCTATTCTTAATCCTGTATGTAATCTGAATATTTACCTAACTTGTAAGTTGGCTATTCTTAATCCTGTATAGCCTGAATATTTACCTAACTTGTAAGTTGGCTATTCTTAATCCTGTATAAACTGAATATTTACCTAACTTGTAAGTTGGCTATTCTTAATCCTGTATATAGTCTGAATATTTACCTAACTTGTAAGTTGGCTATTCTTAATCCTGTATAGTCTGAATATTTACCAAACTTGTAAAGTAGAAGTAAAACAAAGATCAGGAATTGATACAATTAACTTACTCCACCCATAAAAGACACCAAAGGGAAAGAAATACAAACATTAAGCGACCAGAATGTTGTAAGTTGGCTATTCTTAATCCTGTGTGGTCTGAATATTTACCCTACTTGTAAGTTGGCTATTCTTAATCCTGTATGTAATCTGAATATTTACCTAACTTGTAAGTTGGCTATTCTTAATCCTGTATAGTCTGAATATTTACCTAACTTGTAAGTTGGCTATTCTTAATCCTGTATAATCTGAATATTTACCAAACTTGTAAGTTGGCTATTCTTAATCCTGTATAGTCAATATAATTTCAACTTGTAAGTTGGCTATTCTTAATCCTGTATAGTCTAAATATTTACCTAACTTGTAATTTGGCTATTCTTAATCCTGTATAAACTGAATATTTACCTAACTTGTAAGTTGGCAATTGTTAATCCTGTATAGTCTTAATATTAACCTAACTTGTAAGTTGGCTATTCTTAATCCTGTATAGTCTTAATATTTACCTAACTTGTAAGTTGGCAATTCTTAATCCTGTATAGTCTTAATATTTACCTAACTTGTAAGTTGGCTATTCTTAATCCTGTATAGTCTTAATATTTACCTAACTTGTAAGTTGGCTATTCTTAATCCTGTATAGCAGGGATTCTGCTGGTCCAAAATGTAGTTCAGACAAATTGTCCGGACAGCTTCATCATTTATCGGACATACTGAATTTCATTTGGTCAAGTTTGAAAAGATGAAATCTTCTTACACTTAAATAGTCAATGTTACCACTTATTTAACAATATTGATCCTTACAATAATAGTGATGAAAAGAAGAGTCCAAAATTATTTCAGGACATTTTGTCCAGACTGGTCTGAAATCTTTTGGACAATCAGAATTTTATTAGGACTATGGCTGATGTCCGGCCCCAAACAAAATCCCTGTATAGTGAGAATATTTACCTAACTTGTAAGTTGGCTATTCTTAATCCTGTATAGTGAGAATATTTACCTAACTTGTAAGTTGGCAATTCTTAATCCTGTATAGTTTGAATATTTACCTTACTTGTAAGTTGGCTATTCTTAATCCTGTATAAACTGAATATTTACCTAACTTGTAAGTTGGCAATTCTTAATCCTGTATATACTGAATATTTACCTAACTTGTAAGTTGGCTATTCTTAATCCTGTATAGTCTGAATATTTTACCTAACTTGTAAGTTGGCTATTCTTAATCCTGTATAAACTGAATATTTACCTAACTTGTAAGTTGGCAATTCTTAATCCTGTATAGTTTGAATATTTACCTAACTTGTAAGTTGTCTATTCTTAATCCTGTATATAGTCTGAATATTTACCTAACTTGAAAGTTGGCTATTCTTAATCCTGTATAAGCTGAATATTTACCTAACTTGTAAGTTGTCTATTCTTAATCCTGTATAGTCTGAATATTTACCTAACTTGTAAGTTGGCTATTCTTAATCCTGTATATAGTCTGAATATTTACCTAACTTGTAAGTTGGCTATTCTTAATCCTGTATAAGCTGAATATTTACCTAACTTGTAAGTTGGCTATTCTTAATCCTGTATGTAGTCTGAATATTTACCTAACTTGTAAGTTGGCTATTCTTAATCCTGTATATAGTCTGAATATTTACCTAACTTGTAAGTTGGCAATTCTTAATCCTGTATAGTCTGTTTCTTTCTCTTCCTCTACCTCAAGCCATTCCGCATCCTATAAAACATCAAAACACATTCAGTCTCTCATAATGGTTCTTATTATTGTAAAAATCCTAAAAAATTGGACACTCTGAGGACTTGTCGTAATTCTCCAATACTTTTGATAACTTTGTTTCACGATCCAGCAAGGACTCCTAAAGGTGCAGATGGAATGGCAAACAGTGTAGATCCAGATCAGACTGCTCCTTCAGGAGCAGTCTGATCTGGGTCTTCACTGTTTGCTTAAGCCTATCTGTTCCAACACTAAGGAACATTACGGTATCACTCGAGGCATTCTGTATCACATTCTGTCTCTCATTACGATTCTCACTCATCATATGAACTAACTCATATGAGAAATACTTCTGATAACCTTACATTATATGCAGAAACTGGGCTTTTCAGGGGTATACATTAATTTTTTATACTTCTGCTCAAAGAAATAGGTTACGAGTACTCTTTAAAACAGCCATGTCAAGCATCTTGTTCATTTGGGTGCATACATTTAAGCTATTTCGGAAGATGATCCCCTAAAGCGACTGTCGCACTATGACATACAGCATCAGAGTATGCCAACATATGAGAAATTTGGCAAACACGCTGCAGTATGTTGAATAAGTTAGGGGTAAGTTTCAAATCAGTTTTGACGTTGTTGAAATACGATTAGTACAGTTAGTTATGCATAAGTTCATGAATGTTACACCAAAGTTACTAAAAAAAAATGTGGAAATAAGACTCAGCAATTAGCTGAAGAAGACATCTAATCAAGATATACACTGTTTGGCATTCAGTTTATGAATTAGTAGCAATAAATTAAATCAAGTAATTTGATTGGTTGATACAACGAAATAGGTGTGGCTTAGATGAATATTCAGCAAGATAAGGGTTAATACATAAAAGTGGGGTTCAAGGGGATTAGAATTATATAGGTGTGTTTTCGTGATGTTATCTGTAGCTAAGAGGTCAGGTATACAAGCCAAGGCCAGAAGTTTTTAGTCTTTTACATTAAATGGACATCGAAATAAAATATACTATATACAGTAAAATTCCTATATTAAGACCACCTTTGGGGCTGTTCTCAATAGCAGAATTTCACTGTATATATAACATATTATGTTTATTTCAGAAAACCATATATCCTGGCACAACTTGTTTTTGCCAATGAAACCAAACATTTAAACTGGAGCTGAAACCATTTATTTTAACCCGTTTTGTACCAGATGGAATCTCCCTCCTTTTAATTATATACCAGGAGTCCATTCTAAAATTAAGGGTGTCAGGTTGTTTTCTTCAAATTTTATTTGGAAAATGGCTTAACTTTTCGCTAACAGTTTCGGCCCTGATCAAACACTGTGTTCTGCACTGTTTTCCTAGGTACCCGTTCTGGGGTTTCTGGTAGTAAATGGGTTAAACTGGAGCTTTAATTCTGTAAGTTGAAACATATAATTCTGGCAACGTAAGGCATAGACTAGTCTATCAACCATTGGAAACAAAACAAAATCTTTCATAATTGCTAATGTTTATACAACTTTTGAAGACAAGCAGACAATTTAAGTTTTGAAAATAAAAATGAGGGAGACAGTGCATTCGAGGGTTGGCGAGTGCCAAAGGCGCAAAGTCTTGCAAGGTGGGGAACGGGGGCAAGCTCACAGGAAAGGCTAGAAATTGATGCATTCTGAGAGCACCATTCTGACCATCTGTCTTACATATGACCCGAGCCAGGCTCGAAACAGAGCATTGAGAAACCTAAAGTATAAAAATCAGCACTCTCACCTTCTAGGCCACGGAGGCCCGTACCCTGGGCTTCCGAAATAAATGTCAAACAAACAAAAAACAAAGATGCAGACTGAAACAACATCCAATATTTTTCCCACATCTCATGGTTTGAATCTGTTCTTTAGGCACCTAGTATCAACTCAAATTTGTGGAAGGATAGCAATTCTATTTTCACATCATGACAAGTGAAACCGTATCATTGTAAAACAAGTTTTATATCAGCTGGTTGTCAGCAGTCTCATAGGCTGGTGACAACCGGTTGTCAGCTGCCAGTTCCTAAACAAGAGCACCTCATGCGGGTGCCAACGCTCGTCTGCAGTTCCTTTTAGAAAACCAAAGTTCTAAGTCAAACAAGAGCAATCAAATTGCAAGATGGAGTTATAAAACTTGTAGGGAATGTAGCTCTTGTGATGGTGAGTATGTGTATGAAGTTTCATGAAGGTAGGCCAAATACTTTTGGAAATATGGTCAAGGTTAAGGACGACGCCAGACGACAACGAAGACGCCGGAGTGATGACAATAGCTTGAAAGTTTTTTTTTAAAAAAAAACAGACGAGCTAAAAATGAGGTTTAGTTTACAATTTAATAATGCAGCCACAAGACGAGGGCCCCTCCATCCAAAACAAGCCCAAACTTACACACCTGCCCAACAAAAAAGTTCAATGTGAACATCAAAGTTTTCCGCCATCCAAATCGCCATAAGATTCACCGTACATGGCAACCATTTTTCTGAATGTGATCGGTAAATGACATCATCCAACCCCGGAATGTCATTGTTTTATATTAATGGGACATATTTCTTTTATAAAAAAAATTGTATGGAACTGGTACAAAATATTTTCTTGTTTGTTTGTTTGATTTGAGGTTTAATGTCCCTGTCAACACTGTAAAGGTCACTTTGGAGATGTTGCTTCCAATTTCGTGGGACTTTTACCCGACATTGAGATGAAATGACATCTCAAGCCATGTCGCCCAATGAAACCAATGAGTTTATTAGCATGGATGGTCTGCCTCGCACTGGGATTCCTGGACAGCCTTAGATCCTCTAAGCGGTTTACCAGTACTAGTATGCTGGCCGGATTCAGCTTTGCCTGGAAGCATCATGCAGCCCATATATTTCTTCAAGCCCCTATGGGCAAGCCATCAAAATGTTTTCTCAATAGCTTAACTGTAGTGGATAGCGGCCTCCGCCCGTTGGGGCTTGTGAAATAGATGGGCAGCAATTTTAGCAGTTGATGATATATAGTTTCAAAATCAAGTGTAGTACCGGTATTCACCCTTGAGACAGTTTTGCACTTGCTGATATACTTTATAGTGTATGTAACATGTGGAGTATTCTCTCCTCCAATGTGGATAATAATTTTAGATATTATGTCAGGTAAATGTTTTCTTAAATTGGTCCTTAGTATGATGCTCCCTGGCGGATTAAAGCTATCAGGTATTGTATTACAGGCACTCTAGCCTGGACTTACACAAATGGCTAGAGTGCCGGAACCCTCAGGCTGGTGACAATTTTTGTTTGTTTGATTTGAGGTTTAATGTCCCAGTCAACACTGTAAGGGTCATTTTGGAGACCTTGCTTCCAATTTTGTAGGACTTTTACCCAACATTGAAATGAAATCTCGAGCCCTGTCGCCCAAAAGGGTTTATAAACATGCACGGTTCGACTCGCACCGCTTTGTCTGGGCAGGCACAGAGCCTCTAAGCAGTTTACCAATACTCATGTGCGGGCCGGATTTAGCTCTGCGTGGAAGCATCATGCAGCCCATAAATTCCTCCAAGCCCCTATGGGCGGGGGGTAGGGAACTGTCACTTTAGCCGCCGAGTCTAGAGTGCCAGTTCCTGCAGTCTAGGGTGCCGTACTCCAATGAAAAAATCTAATCAAATCTGGCCTAAACAACCAATCAAAATTGATGGCGCGTGATAGCTCAGTGGTTAGTGCACTTGCCTCTGATGCTAGAGGTCCCGGGTTCGATCCCCGGCAGCGGTGTGAAAATTTCGGTGTCCAAACACGCTCCACTGGCATCATTTGCAGGGATGAATGTCATAAAGTGCACCATCCTTCAGATCGGGACGTTAACTGGAGGCCCCCTGTGCAGGGAGAACCATCCCCTGTGCAGGTTAAAGAACCCTACCGTAATTACATGATTACTGTGTAGGCTTTCATCCTGCAAAACTGGAGTGTATGTAACATACACCGTCTGTGTCCCCTACTGGGGTTAAGGCGAAACCGGAGGAAGAAGAAAATAGGCTGCTATGACGACGCCCCCCCACCCCCCAGTATTAATTTAGGCCAAAACGACTCGGTACGGAAACGGGTGTACGGAAACATCCCAGATTCCCAGACAGATAGAATTTGCTTGATCTTGAAGATTTCTGTTTGGACCAGTAAAATATCTAAGACAGTTTCACCAACATTATGTGACACTTCAAAACTTTGTGGGAGTGTGTGCAAGGATATAAGGCTTGGCCTTGGCTTCTATGACTCAGAAATAGAGGTTTCCCAAACAGCAGATTATGGAAGATGTGTTCAACAATGAACTGTTAGGACCTCAACAGGATTTATTACTCCAATAGCAGTAGAATCATCTGTCGTTTTTGCTGTCTGCGACTTTGTTTTGTCTTTCTTTGATTTCTTCTCTTTTTTCACCGGCTCATCAGCCTTTGACAGGATGTCATCTGGCGTGACTTTTGAGGCCTTTGACTTTTTCTTGCTTTTGTCTTTTTTCGCGAAGAAGTCGTCTAAACTTGCATCTGCCATTGTAAATATTTTCTGTATGTATATAAACAGTAATTGTGTCAAAAACTCCCGAAATTTCGCCTTTTGCGCAAAACTCCATTCGCCACTCGTGGACCGGAAGCGGAAATAAAAACAGTGTTGTGTCGTGAGCTATCCAGAAACGCCGACCGGAAGGTGATGGTTTTTACCCACTTGGATATAACACAGAGCCCGGGAAGCGAGAAAAGCATGCAGAAGAGACAACGCTCCTCAGTCTAGCTGAGCCACTCTAACCAACAAGACCAGAGCCTCTGCCAGGGAGATTCTCAACCATTTACCCAGGTAAGACTTCTTCCTGTCCCGTCCCCAGTCCTGGTCCCACATACGGGCTATCAAAAATACATTATTTGGCGACGAGCGATAAAACGGAAGGGGGAATTCTCCGGTCATTTCGTTAGAGGTGTATTACTACTTCACGAGTTATCCTCGGATTCGTGAGGGACGGTGAACATGATACGCGGTCCACTTCGTTATTTTTTTAACGTTGGGGATTGTGAAGGGTTCAGATTTACTTCACGTTTTCGGACGTGAGGGACGGTGAACATGATACGCGGTTCCTTTTGTTTACAGAGGGAACTGTGAAGGGTTCAACTCTTGATAGCCTGACAGGTTGAAATTGTAGGCAGGTGAAGTTCTGAGGCATTTAGCTTCTTGGTTTGGCCTGTTTATTTTTTCAACAACGTGGAGCCAGTCAGTTTTGGGGACAACCGGTGAGTTTGGCATTTAGCTGAATGAACCAATTCTTAAGGCAGTCTTAAATTAATTTAAGTTTAGCTAATTGGATTGATTTTTGTTTGTCTTCTGCCAGTTTTTTCTTGGGGTAATTTTTAGTTTGGAAAAATTCTAAATTGTCCCTTGCCAGTTGGGGTTTGGTTTTGCCTGGTTGGGTGGCTGATTTTCTCCGTGGAATGGCAGAGGAATACCTGGTTGTCAAGAAAGAAGAAAAGGTAATCTGTGTTTTCTAAACCAAGATTTACATGTACTTTTCTTCGATTGTTCGCTGTACTTCATACGCGACAATTATTATAAAAGAAATCCCTAACCTGTATCATTGTGGTATTAATTCAAGAAACCTACGTAAAATCTTTGGCGTATTCTATACACAAAGTACTTTCTTGAATAAAATTGGTGACAAATAGCTGTCTGCATTTTTGAAGGGGTTGGTTGGTTGCAGACGAGAAAGGGTTATTTTCTTGAGTTTTCTAAACCGAAAATAGTCCTTTTTCTTCAAATTTGTTGTATTGAAAAGAATTGGCAAACAGCCATATATTGAAAAAGCATAGTTCTAACATTTTAGGAGTATTCTATACCCAAAATAGTTAAAAAGAACTGCTTATTACTTAAAAGAAGCCAGCCATCTATTAAAAAGCATTGTTCTAACGTTTTAGAAAATACGGTGCAGTCCGGTAACATTGCGCATATTAAGTTTTTATAGCTACGGATGACTTTGTTCGGGTCACCACTCAATTTTCACAGTCAACAACATTGCAACATTTCCCTATCAACCAGCTGCAATGAAAATTGGCCTCTGAAGTTATTAATATACAGGACAAAGAATGCTATGAAAAGGGATACCCCCTTGAAATTGAACTACCAATTTTGTCGCCTAACATTGCGCACAATATGTTTTTTGAACATGAGGGTTGACTCATAAGTTGTTGATTCATTCTTCTGCAATGTTGTCAGAAGCAGTAAGTTTAGATACAAGGGAATAGCGCCTTTGGCTAGTTTTAAACGCAGTCTTGACTTTTAAAATTTCGTATTTTGAGAAAATTGAAAAAATCCGCGAAACTATCTCATCTGCACGTGCAGGCCCATCTTTTTCTGGGCTAAGTTAAACTTAATGCCGATGCACTGGTAATAGTTGAACTGATAATTAGGGATACAGTTTGTAAAAATGCGAATGCAGGGTGCGCAAAATAAACGGCCATGCAAAGTTACCGGACTCGACTAATATATTCTCAAAATTATTAGTAAATAACTGCTTATCACTTAAAAGACAGACTTTTCTAGGGTTTTCGCAGTATTCTATACGCGAAAATTATTGAAAAGTGTTCTGCCTGTCGAAAAGCCAGAAAAAAAAAGGATAAATATTTTGGGAAAGAATCTCTGGAGTATTCTATACACAGAGGTTATTCTTGAAATATTTATATTACACTTTACAGAAGTTTGTATTTGTCACTCCTTGCACAAATAAAAGATAGCAAATGTTGAGGCTAAGATTATTGACCAGACGGATGGCTTGATGGACCATTTGTCGTCTTCTAGATACACAGGCGCCGGACGACACCATCAGTCAAAGGATGAAGAAATGCTTTCACGTGAACAGAATTGATAGACGAATGTAGTTAGCATGGCGTTGATTTCTAATCCCCATGACCAAGAACTAGTAGAGCAGTCATGCAGTTGATTTCTAATCCTCATGGCTAGGAAGAGTAGAGCTAATTGGGTTGATTTCTAATCCCCATTGCCAAGAACAGTAGAGCAGTCATGGAGTTGATTTCTAATCCTCATGGCTAGGAAGGAACAGAAGAGGACATGCATTGGATTTCAGAAAGAGTTTAAGAATTAACAGAAGTGACTGATCAGCCAGATGGTTCACCGGAGTGCTTGGAGTCTTCTAGACACATGCGCTTTGGTCGACATCATCAGACAAGAATGAAAAAAATTTCACGTGAAAAAATTAAAATAGTCTTTGGTCTCTCCGAAAGCAGATATGACTCAAATGAACTTGATAAGAAAAAAGATAGGCCTCATGCCAGTGAATATGATTCCTACAGCGGAGAGTGACATTCATGGCCAAGATCACATGGCAGGAAGTGCGAAGAGTCCAGCAGTTTACGGTCATCGTCAAGAAGGCCAGCCAGACCAAGGTTGAACTCCAGGGGTTAAAGGTCAAAACTACCCACAGGACGGCATATTAAGCCAAGATTGGAGACACCTTCTAGAAGGCATAGAAGGTCCAGCTCACCTTCAGGAAGACAGAAATTGTCAAGGTCACCTAGGAGGGAAGGTCAAGCTCACCTTCAGGAGTACAGGAATAGTCAAGGGCACCTAGGAGGCGTGGAAGGTTATGCTCTCCTTCAAGAAGACATGGATTGTCAAGGTCACCTTCTAGAGGGCATGAAAGGTCAAGATCGTCTTCAAGATGGCATGTTGTGGAAATCACCTTCAAGGTCAAGATGTCAAGGTCACCTTCAGGAGGGTAAGGAAGGTCAGTCACCTTCAAGAGGACGTAAAGCGTCAAGGTCCCCTTCAAGAAGGCATGGAATATCAAGGACATCTAGAAGGCATAACATGTCAAGGACACATAGAAGGCATGACAGGTTGACTCTTCAAGAAGGCATGGCAGGCCAAGGTCACCATCAAGAAAGTATGACAGGTCAAGGTCACCAAGAAAGCATGAGAAGCCAAGGTCATGCTCCAGATATGCAAGGGCAGGGTCACAAACAAGATCATATGCTCGACACCGGATGTCAAGGTCACCAAGGACATATTCAAGGTTGAGCGTGTCAAGACACTAATGATATAGTACTTCTAGGTCAAGGTCACCATGGCATACCGCACTGATGTGGGAAAAAGCGAGTGATAACATATCTCCTGAGGAGTCTTCTAGACACTCATGGAGAGAGAGGCGTGGTGATCTGAAACAGCTTCCAAAGAACATGAATTTGATGGAAATGTGTGCTGGATGTTTTTCTGACAGACACAAGTTTGAAAGCTGCTGGTCAGTTTTAAAATGGTTCGACAGAGAATGTTGTGATTTCCTATATTGGTCTTTCGAGGGCAAAGCTTTGGATTTCTTCGCAATCACTGCAGGACTGGGAAGAGATTTGAGGATAGATTGGGATACAGCAAGAATGAAATTCCAGCAATCATTTCAAGATGGGAAAGATCTTTGGAAGAACAGCTGACCAAGTTCTGACCCTTGCCACTGCCACATTTAGAGACCCGCTTGAAAAGCATCGGATTTGGGAGGCTATTTCAAAATTCTGTCAGGGATGTGCTGATGAATAGACAGCCAAGCAAGCTTGTTTTGAACATTCTAGAAGTATGGAGGTTGCTCTTAATGGATTTAAACACCAGTGCAAATCCCAAGCGGTGGAAGGAAAGAGACATTACAATGGGTAAAGAAAAGATGTTTTCCGTTAACAGTCAGCTCACTAACAGAAACCCGGGTACAACGACTGACTGCTAATGGGATTGATGGACAAGATCTGAACGACAGAAGAATGAAACATCAAATGGAATGATCCACGTTGGTATTTACAGATCATCGGTGGAAGAACCAGTTGTCTGTCTTCTACACTAAATTTTGAAATGGCTTGATGAAAACAGTTTCTTAAGCAGGCTTCTAGCCACTAGGAAGCTGCAAGGCAAGGAAATAGCAAGTAATTTGACAAATGCAAACTATGACAGGCAAAAATAGTCAAAATAATGATGGCAAATAAGGCTTTTAAAACAGCAAAGAAAATTTGTCCAAACCTAATGATACAGGTCCCTTTATTTTGATATGTGAATGCTTCCAAACGTTTGCAAGTTTAAAATGGAGTAGAAAAAGTATAGGCTTTTAAATAGCAGTTTCTTTTTGCCTCCATTTTAAAGAAAGATGCAATTGAACGAATTGAAGACTTTAGCTGGAGTTGAAAGAGTATAGGCTTGTAAATAGCAGTTTCTCTTTGCCTCCATAAGAAAGACGCGCTTGAATGAACAAAAATAGATTTTAGCTGGAGTTGAAAGAGTATAGGCTTATAAATAGCAGTTTCTCTTTGCCTCCGTTAAAAACACATTTGAATGAACAGGAATGAGATTTTAGCAGGGTTCTCCCCAGGGTTTTGAAAATTGGAGTAAAAATGCAGTCCTCCAGAAAAAGTTGGAGTTTAACCATACTTTTAAAAAAAGTTGGGAGTCGGAAATGAAAAAGTTGGAGTAAATTACTCCTAATTTGGAATTAACTAGAACTCTGTAAATTAGCCACAGTATTGTTTACCAGTTATCTTGGGTACTATCTTCTAGGCAAGATTTTGAAAAGGCTCATTCAAGTTTAACATGGTTTTTATTGTTCAGGGAGCTTCAAGGGTCAGCTAGCTCAATGGGTTGAGGGATTATCCCAATAAAGCTTAATATTAAAATACAGACAGTTAAGGAATTCAGATCCTCTGATGCCATGTGCAGCATACCGCACAGGAGTACTAGTAATCTACTTAGGGGGTCCGGGCCTGCCCGGACGGGGTAGTGCAAGTCTGACTGTCCATGCATATAGGCTATGCTGGTTTCCTTGGGCGGCAGGAATTGAGAAGTCATTTCATCTCTGGTAAGGATCGCGCAGGGTTAGGGGCGGCGTCTCCGGGGTGGCCTAGGCGGTGTTGATTGGGACGTTGGGTCTCGGGGTCAGGTAAACAGAAAATGTATCTATCTGACACACAAGCTGTAGTTTTGCCCTGCAGTGGTTGTCATTACTGCACCAGGCCAGATGTTTAATGGGTCAGGTTCACGGTAAATGTGGGTGGCTCCATCAGGTACAATTAGCTGGGCAGGGAGGAAAAATAATGGGATATGCCATAAGGAGACAACCACAGAGATGAAAGACAAATTGTTACTAGAAGATGCACACGGATAAAGAATTACCCGGTAACCATTAGGTTTACTGATTACTTAAGTTCACTGGTTAACAAACTGTGCTGATGTTTTGGAAGTATCCACTAAGAATGAAGGAAAGATTGATTTTCTAGATTGCACAAATCCAGAAATGTGTCTTCTAGACGGCAGTCTATCCGCGGATTTCTGTAATAGTCCACTAAATGACATTGAGCTTCTAGTTCTGTCACGATTTCTGGACTTCTAGTTCGAAATCTGTTGGACTTAACGAGATGGCCAGACAGCAAATTGAGTGTGTCTTCTTTGTCCGCTCAAGCTGTCAAATAACAAGCTAGACTCAACACAGCAGCTTGCAAGTGAGGCTTCTTCGTCTCCTTCAAGCCAGACAATAGACTGAGACTTCTAGTCTCGTCCAAGCCCGAAGTGTCAGTGGGACATCAGTCTCACTTGAGAAACGGTGGGACATCAGTCCCACTCAAGGATGAACCTGGCAGCTGGTGACAAGGCCTTCAAGACAAAGTGGGGAGGAGTGTTGTGTCGTGAGCTATCCAGAAACGCCGACCGGAAGGTGATGGTTTTTACCCACTTGGATATAACACAGAGCCCGGGAAGCGAGAAAAGCATGCAGAAGAGACAACGCTCCTCAGTCTAGCTGAGCCACTCTAACCAACAAGACCAGAGCCTCTGCCAGGGAGATTCTCAACCATTTACCCAGGTAAGACTTCTTCCTGTCCCGTCCCCAGTCCTGGTCCCACATACGGGCTATCAAAAATACATTAACAGTTAAAGGACAAAAGTAAACCAGCAGACATATATACGAACCGTATCGGGCTAGTCCGAAAAAAATCAAAGCGCCAAAAGGCACTGAAATGACAGATTCTGTGAAAAATTCAGATTTACTTTTGTTGTGCCGGTAGATCCACCTTCGACCCTAGAAGTCCGGAAAAGGAGGGATATAACCACAACAAGACGTCGGTATAGTCCGTAACCCATCGGGACACGTGACCAACTTTTCCACGAGATTCTTGGGCCTATCTACTACGTGTACAAAGCATTAGACGACTACAGCTACAAGCGGCAACACATACCCTTACAGAGCACAGCTTACGTGACCTGATATTCAGGTGAGTTACTGCACATCAAATGTCGGAAGACTGCTTACTCCTTAATGGGGGCTGGGTTCCATGGGGGCAATGGGGTGAAAGCTGCCCAGAGCGGTCACGTATGGTCGACTTTTGTTGTTCCGAGACTCCTGTATGGTCTCGATGTTCAATTGCTTAAAAAGAGAGATATTGAGATTCTCGAAAGCTTTCAAAGAAAATGCCTGAAACAAATTCAGGGTCTACCTGACAATGTCTCAAACTCTGACTGTATGGCTATGCTTGGCATCTTGCCTCTGGAAGCTGTGCTACACAAAACCCTGCTTAACCTCTTTGCTGGCATTATTAGTAACCCAAATTCAGTCGAGCTAGAAATAGCAAAAAGGCAATTAATTATGAGAGAAAAGCCTCAAAAGAGTATGTTTACTCATATTCAAAGTATTCTTGAACAGTATGAGCTGCCATCAATATTTCATTTGATCAGCAATCCCCCTTCCAAAGCAGAATGGAAACGTACACTTAACCAAAGAATACATGAAAGTGTGGAGTCCTTCTGGAAGTCCGATATTGCAAATAAAACCTCTACTAAATATCTTAACCCAAATGTTCTGAAAATTGGCAAGTGCCACCATATTTGGTCAACTGTTAGGGATAATGTTCATGATAATAGACGGGCACAAATTAAGTGTAAGTTATTGACGGGTACGTACATCCTTCAAGCAAATCGAGCTGCCTTTAATCAGCACGCGGTTAATCCTAAGTAACTGTAAATTTTGTGCAGTTGCTCCTGAAACCAGGCAGCACTTTATTAGTGAATGTGAATTCTTATCAGCCGAGAGGAAAGCTTACAGAGACAGGTTGTCAGCAAGCCATGTTATTACAGATTATCAGACATCACAGCTCAGTGACCCAGAATTCTTGACTCAAATTACATTGGATGCGTCTGTGCTCCTTAATACCAACGATTTGGGGGACGAGAGGCTGGGGTTGCTGGAACTGTATACAAGGGAGTACTTATCCAAAATACACAGGAGACGTATCGTGGCCCTTAAGCGGGCGTCCACTACCTGACTATCCAGAAAAGACAGTATTTTAAATACAGTGTAAATAAATAAGTAAAGCCACACACGTGTAAATAAAAGCACCACAATAGATTTGAGCTCTCTATCGTTAAACTTATACCTCCAAGAGGGTGCACCGATTAAAGAAGCGGTGGAACACTAAGAAACACAGACAGACAGAATGGCGACGAGGATATAAGGTTAGTGAATTTTTGAATATGTAACTATATTTTAAATGTTATGTTTTTAATTTGTTAGCTGTAGTTCGGTGGGGAGACACCATTTTGGAAAAAAAATAAAAAAAAATTGAAAATGTTAAAATATTCAATTTTATTTTTTTTGACACGTGGCTTTAAATTATAAAGAAAAATTTGTTTAAGTAGAAATTATTATTGTGGGAAAGTTTTTCGGCAGAATTTGAATAATTTTAAAACCAGTTTTAGGAGCCGTCATATGTAGTAGTGATAGGTATAAGATACACTTGTACTGCCTTGCCGTACAAGCCGGCTTTTATAGCGACGCGGTAAAGTGTTGGCTTGTCACTCCGGCGACCCGGGTTCGATCCCCGGCCGGGTAAAGCTGATTAGCATTTTTTCACCTGTTACATTTGCGGTAAATGATCTTTTTTTGCGCACTTTTGATCTCGGGTAAACCACGTGGAAATTCTAAATTCTAAAACGTAATTTGTAAATTTCAGAGCTCTAATTTTTTCACAAACCATGAGCTACAGTTTTCAACCTTCATTATGATATATATGTCATTTTTTAGCTTTCGTCCTCTTCGCTAGCCTGATAAAGCCAAATTGCTCCTGAGGAGCAAATTCTCTCCTTTTAGTAGTGACAGTAACAGTGGAAAAATTCCAACATGTCACGTGCGACCGTTTACATGAAATAGAAAAAATATGCAAAGGTTTACTTGTCTTTTTGTAATTGGAGCATTTTGGCTCTGTAATATATTAACCCTATCACTGGGTTATTGTGTTGTTTTTTTTGTAGGATGTCTTATAGTAGTTGCACTGCCTCCATTTCATTTATTTGGAGAGAAATTTCCCCAGATATCGGTGAAGTCATTTTTGTAAGTTGTTTTATATGGTTGCCATACCTCTATTCCATTTATTTTGAGATATTGTCTAAATTGTCATTTCACATTACACTGCATTACTATTTTGTACTGCTATAATCGCATTGCCTCCGGTTCATTGGTGTCATTTTTCTTATTTACATTCTTTGTTGCCTCTAGGCGGCATCTCTATCTTTCACGATAGAATGAAAATGAAACACTTGAAATTTTAGCACATATATCACAAATTGTGATGAATGGCTATATTGATCAATTACCCACAACAAAATTGTGATGAATGGCTATATTGATCAATTACTCACAACAAAATTGTGATGAATGGCTATATTGATCAATTACCCACAATAAAATTGTGATGAATGGCTATATTGATCAATTATCCACAATAAAATTGTGGTGATTGGCTATATTGATCAATTACCCACAATGAAATTGTGATGAATGGCTATATTGATCAATTACCCACAACATAGCAACAGTTGTCTACAGATGCATTTCTGACAGGCTGCACTCGCAAGCATGCAGCTATGGCAGTGATGAATAAAAGTACAAGATATATTCAAGAACTTTCATATGAATCTAAATTGTTAATTGTGGTATGTAAAATTTAATTTCTATATAAAGAGAACACTGGACACAGAACAGTCCCTTGTGGGACACCAGATAAAATTGAAGCCAATATAGTTTTCTCATTAACAACTAGCTGTTTTCTGTAGCAAAGGAAGGAATCTATCAATTTTTGGAATCTAAAATCTTCATCAGGTTTTCAATATTCAAAAGAAAGTAGATGATTCAGTTCAATTGATAAAGACCACACCCAGTTTTTATAGATCTCCCTCCAATTCTCCAACTCGGTACCCATCTGGCTCACATAACCAAAATTGGCCCAGGCAAAGGTCTCCAGATGTATACCGGGGTGGGTCCCCTCGTGGCAGTCATATGGTTACATGAATTCACCATCAAGGCATGAGATGGTTTATAGGGGCGATCGAGCATTCAGTTACCCCAATAGAAGTCCTAATAGTGAACAGTGGGAGCAACTATACTATGGGTGATGGGTATCATCGAGGCTATAGTCCTCCACCAGGTTCTGCATACACACCCATTCCTTCAAATCAGTATCCTCAGATATCCTTCTCAACAGTATGTATTTGATGGACATTCGTCTGATAACTTTGGAAATAGAGGCTACAGACAAGGTTCTCACTTCGTTATATGCAACATAAGTTTTAATTTTTAGAGATTTATATTGTCGCCGGTACTATCGTCGATTACTGTCAATGGTTATTATCGGCGATTTTCTTATCTATTGTCATCCGTTTGATTTCTTCACGAGAATGACAATTTTGTGTTTTGTTTTGTAGTTGTATTTTATTTTTGTGTCCATACTTTTCTACTCTAATAGCCATTTCTCTGCAAGGGCAGTTTAATTGCTGCCAATAATGCTTTTATTTTTGCTCCGAGTTTTGACTTTCACAGAAAGTAATAATCAAAGGTTGTACTTCGGACTTTAAAAGTGTCACAGCCGGTGTCCCACAAGGCTCTGTGTTAGGCCCTTTGCTATTTTTAGTGTATGTCAATGACATTGCTGATTCTCTCCTAAGCCTAACTCGACTTTTTGCTGACGACAGTTCCCTGTTCTACTCTGCGTCATCTCTTGATGATATCCAAGGCATAATAAACCATGACTTAAGAGTTCTTACAGAATGGGCAAAACGATGGCTTGTTACGTTCAATCCCATTAAAACAGAAGCGATTCTCTTTACCCTTAGAAATCCAGACTTTATTCCACTTCTTGAATACGACGGTACAAATATAAAGTTTGTAGAACATCATAAGCACCTGGGCTTAACCTTTTCTCATAATGGCCAATGGACCGAGCACATACGTAACATTCAAGTTTCCGCAGCAAAACTTCTGGGCATTATGCGTAAGTTGAAATTTTCGCTCAGTCGAAGTGCACTAAACCAGATCTATTTCTCTTATCTATTACCTATACTGGAGTATGGATCGGTCGTCTGGGATGGCTGCACTTTGCAGAACTCTTATATTCTTGACAAAGTTCAAAATGAGGCAGCCCGAATAGTAACAGGTTTAACAAGGTCAGTCTCTTTGGACAGATTATACAGAGAATGTGGATGGCTTCGATTATCTGTAAGACGACAACAACAAAAATTAAGCTTTATGTTCAAAGTCAACCATGGCCTAGTTCCGATGTATATCACTGACTTAATACCACCTTTGGTGAGGGACGTTTCAAACTACCCTTTAAGAAACATGAACGATTACTCAATTCCATATGCACGCACTGAATTTTTCAAAAAGTCTTGTATTCCATCAGCAGTATCTTGCTGGAACAATGCTGATAACAGTCTTAAAAATTTGAATACCTTTTCGTCTTTTAAGTATCATTTGAAACGCTCAAACGAAAACTATCAGTATACAGTACCTAAATATTATTTTTCTGGTGAAAGACGTTTGGCAGTTCTGCACGCAAGAATCCGTAATTATTGCAGTAATCTGAATGCTGACCTGTATAACAACTTCTTATGCCCAGATCCTACTTGTAGCTGTTTAGTTGAAATGGAAAATGCAGAACACTTTTTCTTTCATTGTAACAAATATATTAACCAACGTTTGGCTTTATTTAACTCTCTACGAACTTTCCAGCCTCTTAGTGTTGAACTATTGATGTTTGGAAATCCTAACCTTAACACTGAAAGCAACAATTTCATATTTGCATCCGTTCAACGTTTTATCAAAAGTTCTGACCGATTTACGTAAATAGCATCGATTGATACGAATCTGTTAAGTGTAAGTGTACCAACCCCCAGCAAGCGTCCTTGTCATGTTTTTTTCATCCTTTCCAATGTTCATCATATCATCCACCTACTATCCGTTTATGTATTAGGCTCATATGTCTTGATAATGACGTGATCGCTATTATTTGCTTAATGCTCTGTTTGTGTGTTGTAGGGGAAGGGCCGTAACTAATGTTGAGATAACTTGTGGCCCGACCCCTTGCTTGCAAATATAAGCAATAAATATGTTTAATCTAAATCTCTACTCTAATAGCCATTTCTCTGCAAGGGCAGTTTAATTGCTGCCAATAATGCTTTTATTTTTGCTCCGAGTTTTGACTTTCATTATGAAAGGGGGAGAAATTATATGCATTATATGTAACTAAGGGTGTGACATATGTGCAGTTTTGGAACTTTGGGGTGATATATCTGGCTGCAAGATATGATTGGAACTAAGTACATGCTTGTTCTATAAATTGGTTATCTGCATGTCAGAATTACATTGTAACTAGTTGCGTTACGGTTTTATCACTGTTTTTCTAATGTACCCCCATTATTGGCATGTTGCGTGTCTGTTCATATTTTTTATCAAAATGTGTTTCTTGGCAAAATAATGGCTATGTTGGTTATATATTTCTGTAGAACATGTATTCTTCCAACAAATTATAGATTATGCTTTTTGGCTTCATTTCTTAAACTACGCTTTAATTAATAATCTTGCTTGGCTATTTTGGAACAATTCTTCCTGAACTTTGTAGGTACAATAGATTTGCATTATTTATACTGTGTGTGTCCTTGCATTTGTATCTTAAATGCTTAATGTTTGAGTTATATATTTATTCTATAGATTGAACTATTTTGTAGCTCAGAAGGTTCAGTAACTTAGTAGTCATCGCATGGCACACCTATGTAATTTTTGCAGTTGTTTTATTTGTTTATTTGGCAATACAGTGGTGTTTTGTGTATGTGGATTCGGGAGCTGACATAGCTTGTATGCTGGTCATCTGTTGTGTCCATGTATGCGGAATATTGCTGATTTTGGAAAATATATTCACTGTACTGGTTAACTGCTCAGGGCTGAGCTTGCCCAGGAAAGTGTTGTTGGGTTGACTGGCTGGCTCGGCATGACCATGTCCTTTTTGAATTGGCCGTAAAATCGGACAATTATTAAATTGCTTTTTGACATTGGCAGGAGTGCCTCCGGGATCAGTTTTCGGTGGACACTTCCTCCAATAATACAATGTGGGTTTTTGTCTTGTTTCATTCAGGCATACTTCTGCACAATGGTTTGTATTCTGCAGGCTGTCGTGTAGAATTCTAAATTCTTGCTCATTATGAACGACTCTTAGGATATAGATTTCTATTATGGGTGACCGTTGTTCGGTGATGTGTCCATCCACTGCATACTTATTTTGTCAACATTTGAGTACTTTCAGAAATTGGAATAATAGCTCGGTATTTGGTGAATAATAATAAAATACACTAAATTTTCAGTACAGTATTATGGTAAGGGTCCTTTTTTAATGTTATAGTATTTATCTGCATTTAGCAACAATTATTTCCAGCAGAATCCTAAAATCACTAATATTTAAAATTGATAGATTTGTTATTATTGGAACTAGAATATTCCAGGCTTTACTAAAGGTGTGTATGCTGATACTCTCTCGTATTTCTATTTATCTATATTCAGTTACTCTCTGTGGTTGTTTAACATGTACACACATCATGTACAATAAAATGCATTTGACCACAACGGTTTCTACCACGAATTAAGTTTCTTTTTGTTGTATGTATGTTAACATGTGTGATGATTGTATTAATGTATTGTCATGCTGGTACATTTAGTGTGCCGGAGTGACTTTTTATCATGCTGTGCATTTAGTGCACTTGTGTGATAATTGATTTTGCATTTATGATGTATTTTTGTATTTTTCTTTGTGGTAGATTCTGTTCTGTTTAGAATGCTTATTACTATTAAAATGCTCTGCATTCACACTTGACAGCAATATTTATTATGAGACAAGCATTAGAAAAAGATAATTTCTAAATTACAGACTAGAATCTAGTTGCTTGTCCTTTGTTTGTGAAGCATGCACACTGCAGTGATTCTTGGATGTTATCTCTTTGGCTAACATTGCTTAATGTTATCCCTTCACGTTTTAGGCCCTTAACACTGACAAGTTGTGTGCTGTGGCTGGATGCATTATTGGGGAATTCTGTCACCTCAGAAGCATTTTTCTGTCAAAGAAATTTGTATCCTGAATCGTAATTTTACTATCCTAAAAAGCTATTCGTATGTCTCTACGTGGTCTGAGCGTTAACATGAAAGTGATGTGTTTTCCTACATGGCATCAGTTTGAGTGACGTCACACAAAGGTTCTTTGTACCTTTGTGGGCGTCATCTATTCTGGTGACATGCATTTTCATGTTTCCTTATATGACATCAGTTTGAGTGACGTCGCACAATAGTTCTTTGTACCTGTGTGGGCGTCATACATTCTGGTGACATGCATTTTCATGTTTTTCTATGACATCAATTTTGGGTGACGTCACGCGATAGTTCTTTGTGTCTGTGTGGGGGTCATCCATCTTGGTGACATACATTTTCATGTTTCCTACATGGCATCAGTTTTGGTGGCGTTTCACAATAGTTCTTTGTACCTGTGTGGGCGTCATCTGTTCTGGTGACATGTATTTCCATGTTTCCTTATATGACATCAGTTTGAGTGACGTTTCGCAATAGGTTTTGTACCTGTGTGGGCGTTGTCCTTCCTGTTGACATTCTTTTCCATGTTTGCTGAGTGACATTGGTTATGATGTTGCACATGGTGCTTTGTAGCTGCGTGGGCATCATCTGCCCTTGTGTCAATTTTCATGTTTCT
The DNA here is from genome assembly GCA_963580285.1 of Lucinisca nassula. Taxonomy (NCBI): domain Eukaryota; kingdom Metazoa; phylum Mollusca; class Bivalvia; order Lucinida; family Lucinidae; genus Lucinisca; species Lucinisca nassula. Next base: position 144,083,816 of record OY757019.1, on the reverse strand, counting down.
ATTATCACTTTGTAATTGTGGTGTTTGATCTGGGGCTGTTCTATGCTAGTGCTTTGTAACTGCATGACTGGTCCCTGATCAGGTGCCACATCTTCTTATTCCATTTTGTCACATTATCATTATCATTTGGCAACTACTGGGGCAGAGCTGTGAAACTCCATGCCATTTGTCATTTCAGACATCAAACTCCTGAACATATGAATGAGGGTGTATTATGGCCGATGATACCCATTTTCTGTCTTATTGATTGGCTATTTTCTACAAAGAGATGCGGTTGAATTTTGGATTAGTTCAACTAACTACTCTTTTGCCTGGCTTCATATGGATGAAGTGTTTTGTGCATCGTCCTTGGCATAATTTTAATGATGCATTGATTCGTATGAACAATTTTTCCATTAATTAACTATGGGTGTTGTTCATCTGGCATTTTCCTCATTCAGTTCTGGACCTTTGGGTCTGCATGGTAATGTGGTAGAATGCTTACATACATTTTTCTGTCTATCCGTTATCATTTGTCATACCATATCTCATTTTGTAAAGTATATCTCATATTGTAAAGTCATGTGTGCCTGTGAGTGGTCTGGTCTGTGTTCACACCCTCATAGATCGGATCATTTTGATCAAGCATATGTATATATGTTTATGCACGCGCCTGTATAGAAATGGACCCAAAGACAAGTTTTTAATATGAATGACTTTTTCTACTCCCAGTGAATCATATTGTTCTAGGATGCCATCAAAAACTAATAGAGCAAGACGTTTCTACGACCATTGTCAGGTCTTCGGGGCATACTATCCCCATGTTCATAAGCACATGCTAAGGGCCATATTCCTTGGTATCTGGACTCTCCCACTTCATGCGTAGACTGCCATATGTTAACAGGGAGCGGGAGAGAGTGCCAGAAGGTGCATGGCTGGCATCAGGTTTTCGGTGGGGAATATCTGCCGCAGGCCTGGTTTCTGCTGATGAGCGGGTTGTACTAGTAATTTGTCACTGTAGTGATTTGGAGCTGCGCCCTCCTTGAATGAGCATGTTTTAGGATTCACTATGAAATGCGCATGCTATATATATAATGTATGTAAATTAAGGAAGCAATGTCATCTTTGTTATCTTTATAATTGTCTGACCCATGTGGTGCCGGAGGCCCAAAACGGGTAGTCTGATCAGGATCTACACTGTTTGCAATCTGATTGCAATCTACACTCTTCCATATAGGTCAATTACCATTGTGGATTCTGGCCTCGCCTGGGCCATGTGCTGAATGCCAGATTCTGCATTGGAAAGGCAAGTGGTTTTTTCTCCAGGTACTCCAGTGTTCGCTAACCTTTGATGAATAATCGGGTTCACGTGAATATTAAAAGTGGAAAAATATCATTCATCTTATTCGTGCATGAACAAAATGGTGTAAAGCATGTGCATGGTAGTGGCTCTTAAGAGAATGCTATTTCTAGCTTTAAAGTAGTCTTTCAAGTTTTATATTTAGTCAATATCTTGACTACACTATTGGTCGTTTTCTACACTTTGTTCTAGTATAGGCCACGAGTGGTTGCAGCTTATTTTTTCTGTCCAAAGGTCTCGAGTCTTCAGGTCTTACACTGATATATTTTTTCAGCAATACACATTGTATTATATTTTGCTTGTAAGTGTGAGCTGATTTCTCATATGGCCTATGGCATGAAGTGGCTATATTCATAATTTGTATCATAGGATTCAGGGAAGTTCCTATGTCTGAGGAACAGCTTTTCGACTGTGTAGAATTTTGTGTATATATATATGTATAGGTACTGCAGTAAAATAGTACAGATGGATTGTCACTGGACTATCAAGCTTTAGAAATATTCATGTCATTTGGGAAAGGTTCGTTCTCTGGGAGTTGGGAGTGTTCCGGAGAACTGGAACTTATTAGGACATTTCCTCTTGGTCCAGACTGGTTGCTTCCGGTTAGCGGAGTTCCATCAGTGATCCCCATATGTTGAGTTTCGGTGATGGATTTCGGTTGGCATATATATATGCATGAAATAAACCCTGTTTCGGGAAGTTACGGTTGGTCAGAGGTAATCCAAGTCCAGTGGCGGTGCATCTTATTTTGTGCATACTAATTAGGATGTTGTAAATGTAAAGGGAATATTCTCTGTTTAATGCTACATGTATTATGTTCTCTGGTGGTGGTTTTCGTGCTATTCATTTAGTCTGACTATCTTTTAATCCTAAGGTATTCCACATCTCTATATGATCACACAGAAGCTGACTATTTGTTAATCCTAAGGTATTCCATATCTCTATATGATCACACAGAAGCTGACTATTTGTTAATCCTAATGTATTCCATATTTCTATATGATCACACAGAAGCTGACTGAAAACTTTCTTCATCGCAAAGTTGTCTCTGTAAGGGCCATTTCTAACTATAATTCTAAATCTTACAACTATTAAAGATAAAAGTAGGGGTTCTTTAAAGTTATATTAATTAGTTAAGGTTAATAACATTTTATTAATATTAAATAAGTCTCCTAGCATTTGAAATCTAGCATTTATTTTAAATGCGTGTTAGAGTCTTTTGTAATAGGGGGAGAGTGTTGTGCCGGTAGATCCACCTTCGACCCTAGAAGTCCGGAAAAGGAGGGATATAACCACAACAAGACGTCGGTATAGTCCGTAACCCATCGGGACACGTGACCAACTTTTCCACGAGATTCTTGGGCCTATCTACTACGTGTACAAAGCATTAGACGACTACAGCTACAAGCGGCAACACATACCCTTACAGAGCACAGCTTACGTGACCTGATATTCAGGTGAGTTACTGCACATCACTTTCTTTAGTGATAAGGACAATGGCGCTGGAGTGCTGATTTTTAGTTTGGTTCACAAAACTGAGGTGAATCGGCTGTTATACACTTTCATCCTCATTTTACTTTCACATTATAGATAACATGCAAATGACTACCCAGCAGGCACACGTCGCTAGGGCAACGTCTAATCAACGTCGATGCAACGTCATGACGTTGCACCGACGTTGATGGGACGCCACAATTACCTCATGTGCCTGCTGGGATAGTTGCCAGTTTTATGTTGTAACACAAAGCGTAGACGCAACTTTCTTGTAAAAGCTTACACTTGTTGACTGAGATGGTTCCGGGTCGTTTCGCCCGTGGGTCGTTTCGCCGGGTCGTTTCGCCCTGAGTCGTTTCGCCCTGATTTTTGTGGTGGGTCGTTTCGCCCTTACCTGGTGGGTCGTTTCGCCCGTGAGTCGTTTCGCCCGTGGGTCGTTTCGCCGCAATTATATTTTAAGGGAGTGACAAACGGAATGGATGAGTAAATGGACAGATGAATGAATGAATAAATGGGTGAATGGAGTTGTGCGTTGGTAGATTGACGGACGTACGGATGAACGTACGGCATTTTGAATATACGGGGATAGATAAGTTAATGAATGACTGAATGGAGAGTACTGGTAGATGGACAATCGGGAATGAATGAATGAATGAATGCATGAATGAATGAAGTGATGCTTGTGTAGATGGACGGACGGACGAACGGATCTGAACTGATCCTGGTGACACGTCAAATGACACCTACGGATGGCTGATGTATGGACGGGCTCGTTTCAGAGTTCGGATAGAGAGATAGAGTTATTTGTTGAAAAAAAGAAAACAACAAAAAAAAAAAAACATTATAAACTGTGTATGTGATCTTCACAAATGCAAACAACAGTGTCAAAATGTGTTAAGTATGTGATATATGGGTACTCGTTAGAATCACTTTGCCGAGGCGGTTCTAACGACCACCCACATTCTATGCCTGGAGCAGAAATAGCAGACTATGGGTACTACCTACAAAACACACAACGAACATGCAACACATTGTTTTTCATATTTCTGTCCAAAAGTACACATACCGTTGGTGATCGTTAGAACCGCTTCGCCGAGGCGTTTCTAACGAGCACCCGAGCAGAAATATGAAAAATATAAGAATCTTTGATTTATTTATTAGAAATTTTATGACATACATATACATACATACACAAGTACATAGTACTAATATGTCAGTGGATTGGATATTAGGCTAGGCCTATCTTCATCCTCTCCAAGACGGTCCTGTAATGTAAATGCTTTATATAAGTCAGTGCAAGTTACATATAGTAGAATAACATAGTATATGAGGTGATAACATGTAAAGACAAGCTGAATGCTTAAGCTCCAAATCATGACACTCTTAGATATGTAAATAATATCAGTTTTATCTTCTTCTATTTATATTTAAATTCATGTCGTTTTTTTTCTACTGGTGTGGAAAAGAGCTTAAGCATGAAACAATAAGCTGGTAATGTATTAAGTATAGTCCGACCCTGGGAGTCCGACTAAACATATATATAAATAATAGAGGTAGCCTTAGTGATCTTTAAGATATATACATGAAGAATCTTTGATCAGAACAATTTTGATTTTTTTTTTATTTGGTGGTACAATTCTCCAGTATTTGAATAAGCATGGTTTCGTAATGCAAACTATTAAACACACCAGTACGATAACACAGCCGTGCGACATAGTGCATGTTTTCACATCTCTAAAATGACTATTTTTATTATGAAAATCTGTGGTATTTTTTCTTATCTAAACTGCAAACATAGGTTGAGGCGGTTCTAACGAGTACCCACAACCTTTTTTCTTGTAGCAGATATAACAAAAATTATGTATACCCCAGTAAACCCCAGTTTTCTTCATATAAGGTTTGGTTTAGGGGGTGTTCATTCCACGGACTTGTTCATGTGATGCTATACTTTCAATGTTATGCTTCGTTATATATTTATAATGTAAAATATGTGTTTTTTATGAATAAAATTATGAGAAAAATGAAAAGAAAGTATAAAACGTTATGTGTTTATTCCTACCCAGGTTGAGCTACAGTAGAGTCTGTATAAAAGTTAAACCAACTTTTTACACATGGCACTTAAAGTATAATATTGATTATTACTCTTTAATGACATTTTTGTTAACTTTTATTCAGACACCACTGTTTAAAAATATTTTGTTTGATGGAATTGAGGTTTTACGTCCCCGTCAACACAATTAACTTAATAATGTAACCGGTTATATCACGCTACGAACAACTGATAAGTAAATAAAACACCATGTTAGCAAGTCTATGCAATAACGTCCCCTCTAAACCCAACTTTATACAGTGAAAAATGGGTTTTCGCATATACTTTATTTCTCTTATTTCTGATCCTATAACATAGACAATTAGACGGTTCTAATTCAAAATCTATGTTTTGAGCAGAAAGAAAAATATGTCACATTTTTAAATATAAACAGTCAATTTCACACAGCCATAAATCCCATTTTATTGCAAAGTCTTGTTAACCTTATGTGAGCTCGAATATTTTTCTCAAAAAGGTGGTAGCTCAGTTGCTCAAACCTGACGTAGAAGCCGTCAGTAGGGCGTCCAGCTGCACCACACGAGGACAAAACCATGTTTTCTGGAACTTCCAATACCCCAGTCAATCCCTTTATATACCAAAACAAACATAACCTCAATCAATAGGGCTTGAAAAAAATCAGGGCGAAACGACCCACCTAATCAGGGCGAAACGACCCACGGGCGAAACGACCCACGGGCGAAACGACTCATGGGCGAAACGACTCACGGGCGAAACGACCCGAGACCACTGAGATGTGTTTCGCGGCTCATTCAAGAACCTGCCTTATGTCGTGCGCTACAAAAAAGGCAAACACTTTTTGTGCGATGTTTGAAGTTTTGCGGCATTTGACTTTTATTAATTATCACAACATTGTGCTTACATATTCAGTTATTCAGACCTACAACAGAATTGGACAGTGATAACTGTTAGGCGTATATTATTGCTGGTTTGCTACCGTACCGTGAAGTTTCTAGTGTCACGTACTTCGCATTCAATTAGGTCATGTAAGTGTTATGAGTTTGTACCCTTTCAGCCCTTTATAGCCAAGTACAGATACCTACAGATGCAAACAGTGTAGAACCTGGTGAGATGGCTCATAACGACACATCGCAGTCTGTTCTACACGGTTTGACATGCTGTTGACGACTATTGACTAGACACCAAATTTACATGTGTAGAATGGACGCGTTCAAATTCAGCTAGTGACTGAAGAGTAAACTTGAGAAACTCGTGGGTGGAAGGGTAAAATCTTTACCTGACCATTTTGAAATGTAGCAGAGGCCTTTTCATCTTTTCCCCCCTTTTTCTCTTAAATTGCGACACAAACATCATATTTCTTACGATTCATCTCAGACAGCCGATTCAAATGAAATCCAATCACTGAAAAATAAGATAAAAATGTAAATTCGTCTGCTTCATGTTTTGAATGGCGCTTTTAAGATAACTAACACGTTCATTGTTCGTTTTACGAAATACATGTGTCGTCTGATCTTTCATGGAACTTTTTCAACTACAGTCGTCGCCAAACCCGTCGCATGATGCAGCTGAATCGTAGGATAAAATCGTCAGGTCGTCTGCTTCAAAAGTTTGTATTACGCTTACAGGATAATTAATACGCTTGTACAATTTTGATTACTGCGCCAAACCGGACTACATTTTGTGCGGACTCATATATTTCTATGGCTGTCAAAGCCGGAAGAACTGAAGTCTGAATTACTTTAAACGTGTAGCACGGCAAGAATAGACAGATAGAATCTGTCATTAAAAATGGTTCAGGCAAAAATAAATCGCTGGCCGTCTCACCTCAATAGGAGATTCAGAATCAGATCAGAATTGTTACTGGTGTGTCACAAATAACAATTCTGTATGAAATGAATGAATTTCATTCACCAGGACCTGTGTTGTGGGAAGTTGGTCCCTAGCGCTAACCAAAGAGGTTAGCAGCGTAATAGCAGATTGTAAATAGTTTTAAGAACTCATCCAGTGTTTTTTTTTTTTTTTTTTTTTTTTTTGCTAAATTCTAAATTGAGCGCAACACCCAACTGAGGTAATGGCCAAGTATGACCGACTCAGTATATGAAGATAGAAAGATAGGTAAATTTAGCTACACAATCATGTCGAAATAATCGAATCGGGAACGGCATTCCAATCTCTATCTTCATATCTGTCTGCATATACTCCTGGAGGTGCATGCGCAGGTGCAAGTAAAAAAGAGAAAAAGTGATAGTTAGAGGTAAAAACAATAAAATAGGAGGATGAAGATTTCGCCTCAGGAAATCAAGCGTTCCATGTTGCTAATATGAGTATTCCATCTCAAATTGTGAGTGATTGTCACTCCTAGGTATTTAATGGAGTCCACATTCCCGAGGACCGTTACTTCTAAGGAGTGAGAAATCTTAATTTCTTTAGATTTCTTCTTAGATATCTGCATTATATTGCATTTAACTGGCTGAAATCTCATGCCCCATTTTTGTAACCAACATCCTGATCTATCTATGTCATTCAAAAGTTTCAGTGAGTCATCTGTATCTCTAATTTCCCTGCAGCAAGCACAGTCGTCTGCGAACAGTCTTATTTCTGAGTAAATGTCAGTGGAAATATCATTGATGTGTACAGGGAGAACAACAGTGGAACAAGAACAGTCCCTTATGGGACTCCAGACAAAACTGGAGCCAGCTCCGAAGATTCACCATTAACAACAACTCATTGTTTTAGGTAGCAAAGAAAGGAATCTATCCATTTGAGAGTCTTCCTCCCTATTCCTTAACCAAATAACTTAGATTTAAGTAGTTCATGAGCTTGGGTTTCAAAAGCCTTCTCGAAGTCCAGAATAGATGTGTTCACCCGTCCCCCTTTCTCCAAGAGTTTTGACCAGTCATTAATAATTGTGCCCAGCTGAGTTTCACAACAATGCCTTTTCCTAAATACATGTTGTCTGTCTGATAAGAGTTTACGTTCTTCAAAGTGGGCCATGATGTTTGAGCAGACTATATGTTCCAGCAATTTACACAGAACACAGTTCAGAGACACAGGGCGATAATTATGGGTAAGAGCCCTATCTCCTTTTCTGAAGAATGGACAAATGTTCGCTAGGAGCCATTCTTTGGGGATTTCACCCGTATCAAGAGACTGTTGAAACACGTGTGCAAAATCTGGACCTAACTTATTTGCTCATCAGTTCCTAAGGCTATACTGGGGTTTAAGCCTTGAAGAAACTCGATCACTCCTGCAATTAAGGCGTAACTATACCAAATTTAGTGACACAGAGGCCTTTCTGATATTTAATCTTCATCAGTGTGTCTCAACCCGATAGTTCTGAAACCGAAACGGTTGATGGACAAGACCCGGCAAACACAGCACATCCCCTTCCGAGCACACACCGACAGACGTAGCTCGTGAGACAGGTCAACTGGAGGCATCAGGTAAGAGACGCCCACCTGCGGACTTATAGGCGTACCCTGTTGACAATGTATGATTTACAGATTCACCTTATTCTATTCTATTCATCATAAAGTGTATGCCAGATAATTTGCTGCATGCTAATAAACAATGTAGTTCGCGCTGCTCAAGACTTTTTCTTATTAAATATTAATGCAGTGAACACTATAAATGACAAGGACTATAGTGGTTGAACGAACCCATCAACATCCCCCACCGAGCCAACATCAGCAAATATGGCCCACACTCCACGGAAGTCCCGGGCACCCTGAAACAAAAATATTATCCACGAATGGGGCCGATCTTCCAATCAATGGAACCACCATGAACTCCATTTTATTAAACGCATCATTGAATTGACCAACTTCTCGTAGTTCCTCTGCCCTTTCAGAGTCTGATTCAGCCATCCATTTCCCTCGTCTTTAATAAAGGGGCGGCATACTGCATTCATTGCCTGTCTTTCTTCTGGCTATTGACATATCTGTAGAAGTCTCTGGGATTTGCCTTTATATCACCTACCAAATTATCCACATACAAATCATATTGATTTTTTTATATATATCAGTCTTGATTTCACGTCTTAAGTTTTCAAATGTTGTCCGGAGTTTACCACTTCCCGTCCTTTTTGCCTTTGCATGAATCTTATTCCTTCTGCAATTTTTTCTTCTTATCCCTGGTGTGATCGAGGGAATAGAAAGTACATACCTACTAGTTTTTGATGGGATATGATTTTCGGCAAAAGTATGAATGATACAAGTTATCAAATCAAAGTTCTCCTGGACATACCGAGCATCTGAATGACCATTAAAGTGTGTCTCCTTTGCAAATCTCAATGCACCCTTCAAAAAGATTGGGAACAAAATAAATGTAATACGACAGATTGCATCCTTGGTAGTTAACCCAATCACGGTTGACAACTTTGCTTCCCTCTTTAATTGCACGCCGGTGGGTCAGGCCTCAGATTCTATGACGGTTCCAACGTTAAGGCTTATGTTGGTTGGAACCTGATGCTCTGTCTCTGGTCGGGCCCATCGGAGTCTAACTGTTGGTTTTCTTTTGCTCCAGCATTTCAGTGGTTTCTTGTTGTCGAGTCCTCACCGTTGTTTCTCTCTGTGGTTGTTTGATTTTTGTGTTCACCGAGATGTTGCACTGATGAGTTAGGAGGCCTTCATGCGGACTGAACTAATTATTTGTCTTAATCGCGACGGAAGTAAGAGCGAGGATTGTGGCCATGTAAAATCGATTCCGCATCTGAAATGAAAGAACAGTAAGTGTGTTTCCACATTTCACACTGATCACATTGAACTGCTTTGTGGTCATTAAGGAAAGCACCACTACAAAGACCACAGAACTTTAGCTTTGAAGTCTTTTTCATTGATTTAAGCCCCCCACCCTCCAGTGCAATTCGTTTCACTGACCGTTCCAAGGCGGGTCTTCTGCCGCGGTTAATTTTTGTTATGGTTTGTCTTTGGGTGTTTGTCCAGTGGTAAAGCATTGGATTTGAGATCGAGAGGTATCCGGTTCGATTCCCGTAAGTCCCACGTTTTGTTTCAATGAGCAATCGACTTTATCAACATTGCTTAGTACTGCTTTATACCAAGGAAGAGAAGTGAGTGAGTGTTTTGAGTTACCACCAACAGTTAAGGTCATACGGAGACTGGACCTCGGTTTAAAGACACATCCGAAAGCCTGGAGAAGCCCGGGATGGATCCTGCAATCCCTGGTTTACAGGGCGAGTAGCATTACCAATACACCACGAATGCTTCTACCAAGGGAGATGAAGAAAACAGAGCGCGACATGGAAGATTAGTACTAGTACTAAATGTGTTAGCCTTTATAAATAAAGTCGATTATCCTAACAAAAGCACGCCTTTTCAAATATATTGAACATTTTACCACCAAAAATTGAACATTTTCAGAAAAAGCAAATCTAATTATTTTTCATATTTCTGCCCAAAACAAAAATTGTGGGAATTTATTAAAACCGACCTCGGTGAGGCGGTTCTAACGGGTACCCACAATCTATGTTTTAAGCCTTAATAAGAAAAATGATGTTTACCCAATTTTACTATATGAATATTGGGTTTAAGGGAGCCAAAATTATACAGCATTCTTTTCGTAATTTTATTTTTATTATTTTTATTATTATTATTCGCCATTAGGTCGTTCGCAAGTATGAATGGGGGAAATTACGGAAATGACTATTAAGTCCTAAGCGCAAGCGCTCCTACAGTTTCCATAATTTCACTCTCTGTTACATGGACCCTCTAATGTATATTTACATTGTGTGTATCCTCTAAGTATAACCTTGACCTTGGGTAACCGACCTGGGTCTTGCGCACAACACATCGTCTCATGATGGTTAACATTTCTGCTAAGTAATTTCACAATCCATTCAGGAATAAGAAAGTTATTGACCGGACACGAAACAAGAGCACCGCATGCGGATGCCAACGCTCGGCTGCAGTTTCGTTTAGTTTAACAAAAATTCTAAGTCGAAAAAGGGGCATAACTGTGCCAAAATATTTTGAGGGTTACCTCACCTATTGGTATGAGTTCCCCTTTTCATAATGAACAACTAGTCCGAGTTTCAAGTAAATATGTTCAGTAATGACAGAGATATTACAAAATGTCCAAGTTTTTGCACGACGAAGACGCAGACGACGCCAGAGCTATGACAATACCTCGTCGTTTTCTTCGAAAACAGCCGATCTAAAAATAGAAGTGGAGGCAATGATCAGGAATGGATACAATCAACCCACAGCTCCCATCAGAGACACCAAAGGGAAAGAAACACATACATGAAACAACAGATCCTAATGGAAACATCAATAGCGGATAGCCAAAAGGACAGTTACTTTCCCACACAATGACCAATAGGCTATCCAAAATAAAATAATACAAGCGACACAAACACCCAAAGACAAACTATAACAAATATAAACCGCGATAGAAGAACCGCCTTGGAACGGTCAGGGGAAACGAATTCCACTTGGGGGGGGGGGGGGGGTTTAAATCGATTTTACGTGGCCACAATCCCTGCCCTTACTTCCGTCGCGATTTAGACAAATAATCTGTTAAGTCCGCATGAAGGCCGCCTAACTCCTAACTTCATTACCTTGAATTAGATCTCTCTAATTCTCAATAAGCCTTTACGTTGGAACCATCACAGAATCTGAGGCCTGACCCACCGACATTTTTTACCGTTGACCTCTTAGTATGACTTTGACCTTTTGGGGTAACGACCTGGGTCATGCGCGCGACAAATCGTCTCATTGTTGTTAACATATCTTCCAAGTAATTTTAAAATCCGTCTATAAATAATAAAGTAATTGACCGAGCACGATTTGCCCATACATACATACAAGCTTTTGTGACCGATTTATATGAACTTACGTGAAGATAGCTTGAACGGATTTCTAGTTATAGAGCGACACGATTTTGTGACAGACGGACAGACTGACAAACGGTCGTGGGAAAAACAATATGTCTGCCCGAAAAGGGGGAAACAAAAATATTAAGCGGAGCGTTTAGGAAATAAAACCCCAGTGACGAACCTTTCTGAAGGACCCGCGTAGCAACAATAAAGAGTGCATATGATGAAGTTATCGTCATTTGAAAGCGAAAGAAAGAAATATCTATCGCCAGTTAAAAAGAAGAACAAAAATGCTCGTTTTGCACACAAAAAAAAATCAAGGAAGAGAAACAAATAATCGAAATAACAAACATTTGCGGCGCCAGCCGCCACACACGCCACTGTTCATGGGAAAAGGGTGTAAATTAGTATTTGTATTCCTTCTCTAACAGATAGACTGTTGGTCCTCGTTAGAATCGCTTCGATGTGGCGGTCTTACGAGTGCTCAAACTGTGTATTCAGATTAAATGAGAATAGCACAATATTTCATCTGGGATTTAAGGATATGAAAAACAAGATGTATTTGTGAAACACTCATACCCACGGACAGCGCATGTTAAAAGTGAAAGTAGTACCCATAAGTAATCTTTAAATAGTAGGTCAAGGTCACAAGGTCAAAAATTATGGGATCGTTGGAAGGGTTTTGTGACAACGAATGCACATGTGAAATATGAAAGCCCTATCACTTACCAATCGAAAGTTATGGTGAATGTTAAAGTTTTTAAAAAGTAGGTCAAACATCAAGGTCAATGTCACGAGATCAAAACTAATGGTACCACTGAAAAGGTCTTGTGAAAAAGAATGCACATATGAAATATGAAAGCCCGATCACTTACCAATCGAAAGTTATGGACTATGTTAAAGTTTTTAAAAACGTAGATCAAACATCAAGATCAAGGTCACGTGGTCAAACATTATGGTACCACTAGAAAGGTCTTGTGACAAGGAATGCACATGTGAAATATGAAAGCCCTACCACTTACCAATCGAAAGTTATGGCCGATGTTAAAGTTTTTAAAAAGTAGGTCAAATGTCAAGGTCAAGGTCACAAGGTAAAAAATTATGGTACCACTAGAAAGGTCTTGTGACAAGGAATGCACATGTGAAATATGAAAGCCCTATCATTTATCAATCGAAAGTTATGGCCAATGTTAAAGTTTAAAAAAAAAACAAGAGGAGATCATTCAGCCAAAAATAGTCATGGCTCGTGGTCAGAATGTAGCCCTTGTGATGGTGAATAAGTGTGTGAAGTTTCATGGGGCTAGGTCAAATACTTTGGAAGTTATGATCAAGGTTTAAGTTTTTGTGACGGACAGACAAACAAACAGACAGACAGGGCAAATACTATATGCCCTCCCCCTCCCCCCATCAAAGATTCTCGGGGGGGGGGGGGGCATAAAAAGAAAAGAGTATTATTTGTGAACAGGTCGGAAGTAGATTTGTTGGACATTTTTAACAGCAGTCATAACTTTTGAACCGTTTGAGATAGTGGCTTTATATCTGGCCTGTATCTTCCTTGTGACAAGAGCTTCACATTCATGCTAAAGCTTTGACCTGCGACCTTGACCTTGTGACCTACTTTAAAGAGAAATAAAATGGTAATAACTTTTTTAACGTTTGAGATAGAGCCTTCATATTTTGCATGCAAGTTACTTGTGATAAGGTTTTTGCTCCCATTTAGAAAAAAATACCCTTGAACTTGACCTTCACCTGTGACCTACTCAAAAGAAAAAGAAAACAGCATTGGTCATAATTTTTGAATCGTTTGAGATAGAGTCTTCATATTTGGCATGTAGGCTCCCGGTGCCAATGGTTTTCTACTAATAAAAACATGTGACCTTGACCTTGACCTTTGACGAACTGTGAAGAAATAATTGACCTTAATTTGTAATATTTGTTTCTCCTTATTTTTACTCTAAAAATTCCGAAATCGGAAACTCAGTCGGTTGCGCGTCTGACTGGTGATCAGGAGGACGCGGGTTCGATACATTCCGGGTTCGGCAAAATACTTTCGTGGAGATTGATCATAAAATCTTTTTCTACGGTCATTCTCTCCCTTCCGCTGATTCAAGAAGGTCAGTTGTCAGTTTCTGGCGAAAGAATGTGCACTGTACTGGTTAACTGCTTACGTATAAGCCTGTCCAGGAAAAGCGTGGATAGGTCAACTGACCGGCTCAAAAATGACCTAATCTAGTGTTGACTGGGCCATTAAACTCCAAAACAAACAAACTCCAAAAAATAGGTTTAGGGTGCTCGATCGAACTGTCTTATTGTGGAGGTTCTACCGACTACTCACAGCCCATATATTTGAACTGAAAATAATGTATACCACTGTAAACCCCACTTGCCTCTTTATAAATTGGGGTTATAGGGGTTTCATTACACGGACTTTTTATTGTGATGGTGAAAAATCGGTGATTCTTCCAAGTGTAGTGTAGTTGTCAAAACATTTGTTCTTTCTGCTTATTCTCTATTTTTGTCTCCTCATTATGATTTGTCCTATGTTCACTATCATCCTAAATTATGGTGAAGGTATCGCCCCTTGGAGCGCCATTCGTGTGACAAAACTCTTTTTACATAAATTGTTCGCTCGTTGTGTTTGGCGGAAATTGGCCTAACATTGTATGCGACTTCGCCTGCTAAGACAGACGATTCGCAGATGCTTAGGATTACCTCCTTGCAAAGGCAAGTAGAACTGCATAAAACCTCCAACTTACATGTAATGGCGCCTCAAGGATGTTAAGAATACGTAATACAGCAGCACACTTTCGGAGGAATATCTTCACCACTCACTCAAAAGTGTTCTTCTACAATCATGTACAAGTACACATGAATCTCTCTCTCTCTCTCTCTCTCTCTCTCTCTCTCTCTCTCTCTCTCTCACACACACACACACTCTCTCTCTCTCTCTCTCTCTCTCTCTCTCTCTCTCTCTCTCTCTCTGAGCTCACAGAACGATTTGGTTTTATATTGATGACACTATTTAACCCTTATTCGAATACACTGTATACAACACTTGAACCTAGGAAATGACTTTCAACTTTTAACTTCACTACAGCTGGTGTGTGGGAATGTGTGGCGGCGGTAAAACTTCTCCATGCCCTACATCATAGTGTAGATTATATTTTCTTGTCCTTTGGGATCATTGATTTCACTGTGGAATTTTGAAAATATCTGAGGGTCAATGAGGCGGTTCTAACGCGTACCGACAACCTATGTCTGGGAGCAGAAATAAGAAAAATAATGAATACCCCCTAAACCCCAGTTTTCTCCATATAAAGTGGGGTTTAGGGGGGTCTTCATTTCACGGACTTGTTCACGTGATAGCTCGCAACCAAGTTTTGAGCAGAAAGAAAGAAAGAAAGAGTGCATATGATGAAGTTATTGTCATTTAAGAGAGAAAGAAAGAATGATTTATCGTCAGTTAAGAAAGAAAGATTTACTCGTTTTGCTCGGAAAAAATAAGGAAGAGAAACAAATAATCGAGCTAATAAACAGTTTTGGCACTAGGTCGCCACAATCCCGACGTTTCACGGGAAATGTGTAGTTTAATAATTTAGTATTCTTATTCCTTCTCTAAAACAAACGGTTGGTCCTCATTAGAATCGCCTCAATGAGGCGGTCTCACGAGTGCTATAACTCTGTGTTTTCAGCACTGTAAATGAGAATATCACAATATTTCATTTGCGTATTTTAAAGAAAGAAAGAAAGATGTTCAAAGATTATTTGTGAACAGCTAAGAACTAGAATTGTATTCTGCGAAGTTGTTTATCTCTACTCATTCCATACAATAAAAGCATGATAAAAGTACTATTTAAGACTTACTGAGTTACTGAGGAGCAACTGAGACTAGATAGATAGAGAGAGAGAGAGAGAGAGAGAGAGAGAGAGAGAGAGAGAGAGAGAGAGAGAGAGAGAGAGAGAGAGAGAGAGATAGATAGATAGATAGATAGATAGATAGATAGATAGATAGATAGATAGATAGATAGATAGATAGTCGGCCATTATATATTGTGTCAAGGTAGATTTATCCGCATTAAAATCAGTAAGAGTAACTCTTTTACATTTCTATACATACAGCTCATAGGCTCGAGGTTCTCGTCTTTACAGATTGCTCGATATAACAATTATTTTACCGACCGGTACGTAAATCATGCAAACAACAATAACAAATATATATTTCTATATATAACTGCTTTAAAATATGCGACTAAACTCCGTTCAGAAAATCTGAATCATCGATTTTTTCGTTTCTTCCTTTTAATGCTCATTTTAGCCCATACATCACTGTGGGAAAGTTTTAGACCTGACTCCCCGCCAACTTCTCCAGCATGTCGTATGCCTCTGCGACAGTCAGGAAAGGCTGTGATTATTTGGAGAAAATTGCAAAACAAAGAAATGAGACCACAGACTAAGTCAATGGATGATGATTGTCAGGTAAGATAATATATATTCAAATCCATGCCATGCGCTTAATAAATAGATATGCAATTAAGGTCCGGCCCCACAGAGCTTGCGACCGCGATGCGACCTCTCCACGACTAAAAAAATGGCGATCGCGGAGCGGTTGCAGAAGTCGCAGAAAGGTTTTATAAAGGTTGCAGGAAGATCGCGGGTAGGTCGCCGATCAAATTTAGTCACCGATCGTCTTTTGTACATGCACAAAAGACTGGCTTCGATTGATTTTGATCGCAGACTAGTTGCAATGGTTTTCTAGACGTCGCAGACCAATCTCCGATCGATCGCCGAACAGTCACCGATCGATCCCCGACCGAATTTATGCAAATTTGGCTGTAAATTCTAACAACCTTATTGCAACTTATCGGAGACTGGTCGCAGACCGATCGCCGACTAATCGCCGACTGATCCGCGATCGATCCACGACCTATCGGCGATCGGTCGGCAACTGTTCGGCGATGGGTCGGCAATCGATCGGAGATTGATTACTGATAAGTCGGCGATTGATCTGCGATTGATCTGCAACTGGTCGCCGACAAGCTGTAAAAAGGTGTTAAAACCACCGAACGATTATAGCGCCAACTACAATAAAAAACTGTTATCATCCTAGCATCATTTCGACGACAGCTTTCAAAGAGGCAACATGGTTCGGAGAGGCGGCCAAAAGAAAACGGCGGCGCAGCCGAAAAAAAACGGGAAGCAAGGCTCGGACATCAATTTCGGATGACGAGGACTTGCAGCAACCCAGAGAAGACTCTCAGCAGTCGAAAATTTAGTTTATTTTTGTCTGTGTCAAAAAAAAAAAAAAAAAAACGCAAAACATTCTCCGATAAGTCGCTGATCGGTTTTATCCAGTCTCATTGCCTCTACTTCTATTCTGAAGAGTCGCCGATTGATCGCCGACTAGTCCCCGATTATGTTTCACTTGTTGCAAGTCAGTCGCCGATCATACGGCGATTCTTCGGCGACAAGTCGCTGATCAATCGCCGACTTTGGGCAACATTAATCGCCGATTGTTCGGCGACCGGTCGCCGTCGGCAATCACATTTACGCAGCAAATTTAGTTGCAACAGTTGCAAAGGTCGCGGGCCAGTTGCAACGAAATCAGTTGCAGAGAGGTCGCATCGCAGTCGCAAGGTCTGTGGGACCGGGGCTTTATGACACACCTTACATTCGAATGGTTAGATAGAAGCTCACTAGGAACGGGAAGCCACTGTCAAAATGAATTATACCGATATCAGATGTGGTGTAACAGCTAATGCTTTTCCATGAAGTGATCGTGCAAATAAAAAATAGACGTCCTTGTAATTTGCAAGAGCAGTAACCACTTCTATATGTGGTTTTAAAGGTGCATTATTGAGCTATCGGTAAAAAATACAGTACTTCCAAAAATAAAATACATATAGCCGGTATTTTTCTTTAAAACAATACAAATGAATGCATTTTATGCAAAAATGCGAACAATTATGATGACTGGTAAATGAGTTTGAGAGGGATTCCCTAACTAGGTTTCGAACACTAGTTAGATCTATTTTTAGTTCGTGACAAAAATAGAATCCCCATATATGACATTATGCGACGTTCATTGTTGGCCTAGTTTGCTTAGGCCATGCCTGAATCGGAAAAAAATATTACGCTGAATACCATGCCATAAGTAACGACACTCAGAGACGATACTGTCGCCATGTATGTGTAAAGTGACAGATTTATTTTTAGAACAGAAATTCCGAACACATGTTCAGAGCGAAGGGTATACACGAATGAAATCGACCATTTTCACAAAGTTCTGGAGCTGTATTTGGCTCCAAAACTGTACACATGGCAAAGGAGTATGAATTGAAGATAAAAAACAGAAAAAATTGAGACCCGGTAGCTCAATAATGCACCTTTAAAGGGTGTGTCGAACCTGTCAGAATGTCTTTGTGAAAGAAAATTTAGATTTTGCAATTTTCTCCAAATAATCACAGCCTTTCCTGGATGTCGCAGAGGCAAACGACTTGCGGCAGAAATCGACGGAGGGTGAGGTCTACAACTTTCCCATAGTAATATATGGGCTAAAATGAGTATTAAAAGCGAGAAGCGAAAAAATCGATGATTCAGATTTTCTGAAAGGAGTTTTTTTTTAGTAATGTATCTAGGAAAACCTTTTTATTCGAAATCGTCGGTAACGCACTGAATATATACCGTATGCGTGCTTACAACTCGATACTCGATATGACAACACTATTACTGTATGTGGCGTAAAACAAATTCAATAATAAACAAATATTATAAATACATATATTATCAATATGCATGGCTAGTATTGTGTTCCAAAACAACAAAATGAAATAATATTCAGCACTTCGGCAGATCAGTGTCATCACGTGACCAAGTCCGTGAAATGAACACCCCCTAAACCCCAATTTATATAGAGAAAACTTGGGTTTATGGGTTATGCCATATTTTTCTTATGTCTGTTTGCATTATAAATAAGAAAAATATTACGGATTTTCGTCAGAAAAGTAGCCCTTTTGGAGGTCTGAAAAATGCGCTATTAGTCCAGTCAAACTGTGTGGGGACCTAGACAAAATTGCAACACAAATGTCTTTTTTTAGTTTTGACCACCTCTGATATATGTTAATAACATATAAAAAGTAGGACGGAATCGGAGAATATGAAATTTGATTTTTTCCTTGATTTATATTTATGGGTGATTTTAGCACTGTGAAACTATTATAACTGGAGTTGTAAAGCTTGTATAGCTTACAATTTAGTTATTAAATGGATTCTATTGCATATATGTTGATAATAAAACTTTCATGCCATGTTCCATCTATTAAGTCTATGTTTAGATTGAAAAGGAATGTGTTACAAGCCAATGCTTTTAAATATTCATGTTGGTTTACCCCACCCACTAACGCAATTTTGATTTTGCTTCGTTTCTTGGGAAGTTTTAGTGTCGGGGTTTTCACTGTGAAGAGATTATTATAGGCCCTTTAAAGCAATTTCTCTCTTTCAGTTTAAACATTTTTTATTGCAACCAATACATATATGTGTACAATGGGGTTGGGTCACAAGTTCTCTCAACATTAGTTACGACCCTTCCCCTACAAAATGACATCAATAAATTATAGTCACGTGAAAATGATATGAACGAACAAATAAATAAATAAATAAATAAATAGTGTGCGCCTTCTCGGGTGAGTATGGAGAAATTGGGATCTAGTAAAATACTAATCAGAAAATTGTTTTGTGCTTTTAATATAACTCCTGACAGCTCTAAAAATTGTAGTATAACTTTCAAGGGATGTGCGATCATTTTATTAATCAGATTGATACTCAAAGGGTTAAACTCGCGCTTTTCATGGAGAAATCACAACCGTTCTTTTTCATATTGAGAGCATCGATGAAAATAGTGCTCTTCGTTTTCTCTTCCTTGATTACAGGTACAAAGTGGAATCATTGTTAAATGGTTAATATACAAATCATTTTATAAGTTCTATAATTGCGTTATCCTATGGAAGCAAGGAATACAACACAGAACTGAAAAATATGAAGTGTACATGTTTTCTCGACCAGACTAGCTAGTTTCAGCCAATAAGGCCTCATCAGTGACCCTGAAGTATTTTCGAAATTCTATAATTGGAATCAATGATCCTAAAGGACAAGAAAATATAAACTACACTATGATGTAGGGCAGGGAGACTTTATACGGCCGCCAAACATTCCCAGACACCAGCTGTAGTGACGTTAAATAAGTTCTATAATAGGGTTATCATATGGAAACAAGGGTAACAACACAGAACTAAAAATAAGAAGTGTTAATGTTTTCTGGGCCACCCTAGCTAGTTTCGGCCAATTAGGCCTCATCAGTAACCCTCAAGTATTTTCGAAATTCTATAATTGGAATCAATGATCCCAAAGGACAAGAAAATATAAACTACACCATGATGTATGGCAGGGAGACTTTTTACTACAATTGTTTCTCAATCTAGAATGCATAACTGACAAATATCTGTCACCATTAATATAGTGAGGCGGTACTCTTTGAACATCTAGATGGTGTCTTTTTGTCTGATATTTAAAAGGAATTTAAGGAGGGGCTGTTGCGTAAATTTTCGTCCAGAGAATTCCACAACGTTAGTCCTGACGGAGTACAAGATTTCCTAAATAGTTTGGTATGACAAAACGGTTGAGTAATTTTATTTTCATTTCTCAGAGGATAATTGGTAGTTTCCCTTATAAAAGGAGGGATTAAATCAGTTATGTAGCTTGGAACTAACGCATTCATTGAGCTGTACATGAAATTCATTTTTTGTTGTTTCTATCTATCTGCTAATGATGGCCAGCAACATTCCCTGTACAAATTATCCAAAGAAACCGATCTCGTGAGACCAGTTACTATTCTAGCAGTCTCATTTTGAAGCTTTTCTAGAGCATTTGAGTCTTGGAGAGAACATCCATCCCAGAAGACTGAAAAATACTCAAGAATAGGTAGTACATATGAAAGATATATCTGGTTTAGTGCAATTCAGGTGAGCGTAAATTTTAATTTTCTCATTATACTTACAATCTTTGCAGCATGTGTTAATATTTTTTGTATGTGCTCATCCCACTGTAAAGTCAATCCAAGATGTTTATGAAATTCTAATTTCCGAGGCTTTTTCGATATTTGCATTAAAATTATTAAAGAAATTACTATCTGCTGTGGTTGGACTTTAAAATAAACCTATCATTAAGCTATCTTGATTAACATCGACCGCTGTCCAAATTGACTCTTCACTTAGGTCTATGTCGGTGCCTGAGGCTAGAACATATATACAAGAGCAATCCACCTCCATACATAAGGAGGGGCTGTTGCGTAAATTTTCCTGTACGGGTCACTAAAATAATTTGAAATAGTAAGTAGTTCAGAGGATACGTTGGCATCGAGATGCGTCTCAGATACATAACGAAGATTCAAACAGCTGCAGACACACGTAACTGGCGTATTTAGCTATAAATAAAAGCTTTGTCAGAAGCATCCACCAAAATCTCAGTAACCTTTAACCAATCGTGAAGGTCTGATAGCTGGCAATAGTGCAACAATGAAATAGGACTATGGAGACATTTTTTTTTTTTTTTTTTTTTTGGTTTTGGTTTTACGGCCCTTTCAAGATTATTTCACTCATATCGAGCCGATCGTTAATCAGCGGTGGGCGAAAACCGGAGTACCCGGAGAAAAACCACCTGACCTTCCGTTGCAGAACTTGGCGTCTCACATGTGACCCGAGCGAGGCTCGAACCACAGCGGTGAGAGACCTAATGATCAAGAGTCAGCGCTCTTAACCACTAGGCCACGGAGGCCCGTCTATGGAGACATATGCACCTGCAGAAAACTGGGGTTGGGCAGTGAAAGGTGACAAATTGCTGGCGGTACATACAGATAAACCACCAGCACCTGAGAGTTGCTCAAGGTCGTCAGGTGTAAATGTAAGGCTGACTGCAAAACTCTTCTGTGCACTTGTCTCAAGCATGGCCTTACATGCTCCCAAATGTGTGGAGTATGCAAGTGAACTAGCTGTCTGAATTCCATTCAGTTGGATAATGCAGATGACACTGAAGACTGTGATTAGAATCAAGCTTCAGCAGAATAATGTATTGAAGGAAAAGATGTACATCATGTCTGTATTGTGATTTGACATAAAAGGTCTAGTAATATGAACCAACAATGTGATATGTGCACCCACTTAAGCATGACATCTCCCCAGGCATCTGGCCAGTCTTATCACAGTCTTGAATGTGCACTAAATGGGTAGCTGAGGATCCTAGCTTTCTTCAAGTGTACACTGATTTTGTCTGATTTTAGGTAAAACGTCCCCGTCAACACTGTAAATGTCATTTTGGAGATGTTGCTTCCAATTTTGTGGAACTTTTACCCGACATTGAGATTAATTGACATCTCAAGCCCTGCCGCCCAATGAAACTAGGGTTTATAAGCATGGATTCACACTGCTTTGCCTGGTCAGGCTTAGATCCTCTAAGCAGTTTACCAGTACACGTTTCAGCTCTGCGTGGAAGCATCATGCAGCCCATATATTTCTTCAAGCCCCGATAAGCGGGGGCCATCAAGTGTACACTGAAGGCTGTTTAGACCAGATGGATGGCCAGGCTTAGATAGTCTGATTAGCTTTTGATCGCATGATGTAAAACCCACCGCTGGGTTATATGTATGTGAATTATACACATAAGTATAAGGATAAGAAACTTGAGATTATCATTTTGATGATCTAATTATGACTTCAGTCCAATTTTACTGTTATATGATTTCAGCGAGTAAAGAAACATTGATCATGACAGTTCGTTTTTGTTGTACCTTGGAATTCCAAACATTTGCTACTATTTGTATCAGTAGAGAAATGTCATGTGATTCTGTGCTGTTTCTTGGTGTTTTTATCGTTTAAGTTTCAATGCAGTAGTCTTGCTGGTTTGTGGTATGCATTTGATAAGTAACATCATCATTAGTCGATACAAATTGTTTAGAGTTGAGTCACAAGGGCAAAAAAGTGGGTGGGGTAATTTTACCCATGTTTTTTCCATACAGGTCATCATGTAATTAATAAAAATCTTGTTTAACCATTTTACATGAAGAAGTTTCCATTCTGGTGTACACAGATTAGGTTTGAAGAAATAAAACTCAACGATACCTTGTCAGATAGCAAAATAATGAATTTAAACACTAAACTGCTTGCCAAACCTAGGTGCTTTCAAAATGCTAAAAAAAAACAAATTTCATATTGTCCGATTCCGTCCTACTTCTGATATGTTTTTAAGGGAAGGTACTCCGGTACAAAAATGCTAAAAACATTTGTGTTGCAATTTTGCTTGGGTCTAGGCCAAATATCGCTAGTTTGCCTGGACTATATGTCGCACGGGTGTGTTATTGTAAAGATTAGTCACTTGCTGCTGATCCGCAACAGGTGTTTCAGCATTTTAGACAGTCCCTTACAAAGCTATCCTGATAGCGTTATTTTTTCCAACAAATTGTATGGCAATTTATTAACAGAGCAACATTTTGTATTTAAGAAAAGATCAGCTGCAACTGTGATTTGTTGAGTAATAAATCACAGTTTGGAGGTCAATTGTAAAGTAGATCAAATCAGGAGCACGTAGTGCGCGTGATTTGTCTACTTACAACTGACAAACAAACTGTGATTTATTACTCAACAAATCACAAACTAGAGCTCTAACAGGCTGAAAATCGACAATAATGCTGTTGTTTCCTTCAAAATCTCACAACTTTTCGCCATGGTTAGAATAAATCCCGCTGAAATTATCGAATGAAACACATGCATTTATATTCTTTTCTAACGTTTTTGATGCAAGAATATGACGTTACACCGTCTAACGTCAAGGACTTCGACTGGTGACGTCGTAAATTGGCAGTTTTTAATGACGTCACACGTCACGCTCTTCCTTGTCGAAATTTGTTGCAGAATAAAGCACAGGGTTTTTTTTTTCATTGCCTATATAGGCGCGCTGTGTTAGAATATTGCATTTTAAACAACATAAATGAATAGAAGCAAAAAATCTCTTCAATGTTTAAAGAACAAACTTTATTAAAAAAAAATATTCGAAAAACTCTGAAGTGCGCAAATTGCTCTAATGGGAATTATGACAGGCATAACATACCCGTGCGACATAGTACAATTTTCATATCTCCAAAATAGCTACTTTTCTGACGAAAATCCGTGATATTTTTCTTATATATACTGCAGACATAGGTTGTGCGTGCTTGTTAGAGCCGTCTCATTGAGGCGGTATTGCGGTTCTAACGAGTACGCACAACCTATGTTTTGGAGCAGAAATAAGAAAAATAATGTATACTTCCGTACACCCCAGTTTTCTCTATATAAAGTGGGTTGTAGGGGGGGGGGGGGGTTCATTTCACAGACTAGTTCACGTGATGGTAATGGAATTAACGACATGCGTATCAATTGACCTATCAACAATTAGATTAATCGATACGGGTGTCGTTAACAGCCCAACACTAATTAGATTATCGTGTATAAAATTATGCTGATTATCAACCAATGTGATAATAAGAAGTGATCAAGGCCAAATCAAGAAGGTGTGAAAGAAGTGGATCAGCAGGGAAATTAAATTGCACAGTTCATCATGTTGACTCCATGAAATTCACCCTTTTTGTACCAAATGGAATCTTCCTACTTATATATAGCAGGAGTTCAATTCAAAATTTAGGGGTGTCAGGTTGTGTTTTCTTCAAAATTTGTTTGGAAAATGACTGAACTTTTAGCAAACAGTGGAGGCCCTGATCAGACGCCGCGTTCTGCGGCGTCTGATCTGGGCCTGTACTGTTTGCCCTGGTACCCGTTTGGGGGTTTCCGGTACTCAGTGGGTTAAGGCCCAAGTTTCATATTCAGAAAACGGGTTCTGATCGTCCTGATCATTGCCTTCTATTCTATTTTACAAGGCTTGCATTGTTATCATTCAAATACAAAGGTTGTATGTACTCGTGAGAACCGCGTCAATCTATGTTTACAGCGATCTACGGTTGATTTATCCCTTTTGATTTTTTTTTGTCATAGCAGCAAATGATCATTAATTGTTATTCAAATGCAAATATTAATTGTAGGTACTCGCTCAAACCGCATTGATCTATGTTTAACCCTTCTCTTGCTGAATATTCAGATTAGCCACACCCATTTCTGACTTTGAACCAATCAGATTACTTGATGTAATTTATTCCTACAAATTCATAAACTGAATGCCAAACAGTGTAGATCCTGATCAGAAGCCATCTGATCTGGATCTGTACTGTTTGCAAAGATAGGGGTTGTCGTGAACAGCAAGATAAGGGTTAATGCAATCTATTGCTGGTTTTCCCTTTTTTTAGCAAATTTATAGTGAATGCAACCCCATCGTTTTCGTTTGAATACATAGATATTAACGAATATTTTATTTAATAAGAAAAAATCATTTAAGACTGAGCTAGGTAAAGAGGGTTTAATCCTTGTAGATGCTAGCGGGTACCCACAATCAATGTGTTCACGAAAGTAAGAAAAGTAGAAGTAAAACAAAGATCAGGAATCGATACAATAAACTTAGTCCACCCATCAAAGACACCAAAGGGAAAGAAACACAAACATGAAGCGACCAGACCATAATGGAAACCTAAACAAAGGAAGGCCATAAGGACAGTTACTTTCCCACAAAATTGCCAAATGGTTATCCAAAATAAAAAGACACAAGTGATACACACAGTAAGTAACAAACAACAACATAAATAAACCGCCACAGAAGAACCGCCTTGGAACGGTCAGTGGAAAGAAAATAAAAATCAAAAATGAGTTCCTTTAAGAGCAATGAAAACATCATAAGAAAGAAGATGGGTCATACTACGTAGTTTCGGCTAATAAAGCCTCATCAGTGACCCTGTAATGATCCGGCAAAGCAAGCCAGAGGAAACATACTGCAATTTTGCGAATTTCGAATAGGCAGTCGATTCAAAGACTGATATAAGTCAAAATGGGGTCCAAATAATTAAAAACCTGTCTAGAATATGAGTCTAAACCAATAATTTATTTCTGATTACTCAGAATATTCACGCTGATCTCAAAGGACCAAAAGTAAAATATAAATTCAACTGGGGGGGGGGGGCTTAAATCGATTTTACATGGCCATAATCCTCGCCCTTACCTCTGAACGTATTTCCTGTTTAAACAAAAAAGCAGGGCTGGTCTATATTCCTGTTTAAACAAAAAAGCAGGGCTGGTCTATAGCGAAAGGAACCTTCCTCGCGCAAGGAACTAATTGTGTGTGTGTGGGGGGGGGGGGGGGGGGGTGGTCGGTCCTTTTTGCGAAAGGAAGTTATTTTTTACAAAAGGAAGGGGATTTGTTTGCTATAAAGATCATATTTGGGAAAAAAAATGCAACTGAGCTACCCTAGAGGGGTGCGATCGTTTCACGAAGGACAAGTTTTTTTTGTTTTTTGTTTTTATGACATCAAGTGTGCATGTTATTATATATTTATACATGTTAAAGTGTTATATATTGTATAATAGATATTTCCAGATAAACCAATTCCACATTTTTCCCTATTTTAATGCCCATCCGGGATCTTAATATCCTACGCGGAAACCCGTCTTTCGCGAAATTAACAGATTCATTTATTTCGGAAAGGAAGAACTGATCCTTGTGAGATGGAGTCTGGTTATAGAAAAATGTTTTTGCACTGACCCAATGTTGTTAAGTAAATACTTACATGCTTTAACCGGCCCCGATAGCTCAGTTGGTAGAGTGTCCGCTCCGGGGAACGGGAGGTCTGGGGTTCAATCCCGGGCCGCGACATACCAAAGTCATTAAAAATGGTACTAGCTGCTCCTCGCTTGGCACTCAGGTTTACGGGGAAGAGCTAGGACTGGTCGATCCAGTGTCAGGATAATGTGACTGGGTGTGGTATCATGTAATGTGTCTGGGACATGATACTTCAGTGAGGCAGCACTATAAACGTGAGCATTGAGCTCCCTGTCGCAACCAGACACCGTCGTGATATGACTGAAAAATTGTTGAAAGCGACGTTAAACCCGAATTCACACACACATTACATGCTTTAATGCGAAGCAAAATATCTTGGGATATATACTTAGTCAAAAAAGTAACTATATCAACTTTCGGGTGAAACTCACTAGATATCTGGCAGCTATTGAGCTAAATTTTGCTGTAGACATTTAAATCAGACGTTTAGCTAGAGAATGCTCAAACTTGCATTTGTCCATACCTTTCTGCTCCAGAGTTGTCTTCCAATATGTGCCTAGAAAGAGTTTGGTAGAAAATGGACATTGCGCATGCGCAGAAAGTTCTTTTTTGTCTAAGATGGAAGACAATATTCTCTGAACATCGGATAACACTTTACTTTTACAATATCTCATGATCTCGCATTATAAGCGAGGTATTAATTTGTGAAATTCTCAAATTATCTCCCTTGCAATTAAAAATATAGCAATTTTCGAACTGCTGTAATTTTTATTCCTGTCAATCAATTTTTGCCATTTTTTCAAAAAACGCTTTGTGTCTACCATTGCTTTTCATCATGATGGTGAAAAATACAGAAAATTCATGTAGCATGTAGCACTATCGATTGCGATTTTCTATGGAGTTCCCATTGAAAGCAGCATTTGTACACAACTTCTAAGAATTAGAGGTCAATATGTGATAGCCTGTTTCTCGTACCTGATGCAACTAAAGTTCCAAATCTTTTGTGAATAGACGCAAATGGTATCTAAAGAAATGTTACATGTATCAAATTTTAGAAATGTAGGGTACAGGGAAATTTTGTGATGTTAAATCATAGCTTGTTTTAATGATTTTCTCTGCGAAAATGACACAGTGACCCCTTGGGTGTTTAAAGCAATGGTCTACGATGATGTGTTTACGAAAACAAAAACGAATGGTGCTTTTGCACGGAAAAATGAGTCTTTTTATCAAAACATAACAAACTTTGTGTTGTTTTTATCTGTAGTAGCTATAGTAACAGAACAAATTTTAGGTATAGGAACTTTTTTGACTGAGTATATATAAATGCAGCCTTCCTTTCGCGAAAGAGAGCGAAGGCAGCGTAGACTGAGATCAGCCTCTGCATCATGTAGTCTGATCAGGATCTTGACTGAGCAATGTTGGTGGATATCCCTTGACCGAATGCTAGTCCTATAGACCGGTTTGAGTAGAACATAACGGTGATATTTTCTATGTTCACCACACATGCTCGAAGATACATTTTCCCTGGACGTGGCAGAGGAAAGAATACAAGTTAAATAATAATAATGAATGAGTTTATAAATATGATGTATAAAAACGGCATGCATTTAGAGACAATTTTTAAATTGTAATAATTATTAACCTCATTTTGCCTCTGAAACGGACAAGTTCATTTTGCGGATTTACCTTTGGTAAAAAGTTAATTAATCCTACGTACTGCAGTTTTCAACCAATGACATCGCTAATCTCATCTACCAACTTTAATCCATGACTGCCTTTGTTATGTTGATAGACCTTTAATTAATTTAAACATATTATGAAGATTTGAGATTAAAATTACAGCAGTCAGCTAATTAGAAATGTGTACTTAACACTGATTCAACTAGCATGTACAAATCACATTGTTCAGAGGATAAGAGGAAATACAGAATAAACACCCAAACAACAGGTTTTTTTGTCGGTGTGTGTTTATTCGTCGACCTCTTTCGGTCTACCAAGACCTTTTTCAAGACAAAGCATAATAGTGAAAAGTTTAAAAGTATTAAAAAACGGATTGTTGTTTTATTAACGAAGTGTGAATATCCATTGATGAGGTGATAGCAAAACCTTGGCATTCGAAAACAAACTTTTCCGTTAGTTTGTGTGTGCGTGCGTGCTTGTTTTTTTTTTATTATTAACATGTTTCTATGTATGCTGATTTTAAAAATCGGGGAAAAAATGCCACCACCTCCTATTGTCAGGGAACTGTCCGGGAAATGGGGGGGGGGGTAGTGGTGCCTTATCCCTAATATCTCCACTTCGGATGGTCAGAAATTAATAAAATTAGTATCAAATAAAATTTTAAGCTTCATTCTAAAATATTATTAAAGATTGTTTTTCACTTTTAACATTTTAAGGGTCGATTTCTGAAGTTAATTTGTCCGGGAAATTCTCGGATTGTGACCTGGATGTAGGGGTAGTGGTGCGTTAACCCTAATATCTCGACTTCGGGTGGTCAGGAATTAATAAAAAATAGTATCAAACAAATTGTTAGCTCCAATCTTAAAGTTTATTATAAAATTATATTTCATTTTTAATAATCTAGGGCCGTTTTTTAAGTTGATTTGTCCGGGAAAATTGTGTCCTGAATGTTGTGGGTAGTGGTGCCTTATCCCTAATTATCACTCATTCTCAAATGAATTGGGATTTTAGCCGTTTAAAAAGTCAAATTATAAAGTTACTTAAATTCAGTCACCGATATGTTCACAATAAAGTATTAACATGTACCTATAATCAGTTAAAATTCCTTGATCAAGAAATGAAAAGTTGTTTCACCCCAACAGTTAGAAATATGTCGGTACTTTGATAAATTTTGATTGTGAGAAATGTACGCTACAATGTATTTGTTCGTTACCCACTTCTTTAACATCACACAAATCATGAGACCGCAGCTCGCAATGACAGAAACTTACGACCGGGTTATTAAGCGGGGACAAAATTGAACATATGGTCATATATATGGTAAAGAAATGAATAACCGTTTTGAATAAAATTCAGGGTTGGTTAGAGAATACAGAAA
Source organism: Lucinisca nassula (assembly GCA_963580285.1). Classification (NCBI taxonomy): domain Eukaryota; kingdom Metazoa; phylum Mollusca; class Bivalvia; order Lucinida; family Lucinidae; genus Lucinisca; species Lucinisca nassula. The sequence continues at coordinate 144,054,286 of OY757019.1, read as the reverse complement.
AAGAAATAGTTTTCTGAAAACATACAACTTTCGTTTTGTTTTAAGAGAAGCACATAATAGCTAGATCACTTACGACTATTGCATTTGAACAGGTATTAAGTGGTAAATAAGGAACACAAGTAATATTACTTAAGATAAACGATCAACATAAGCAATAAGTTTAAATGAATTATATGTAAAAAGTAGCGGACATTACAGTGATCTTGTTTCTATAAGTCAAGTAGTCTACTATCGTGATTAACTGACAATATAGCTGTTAGATTAATTTTCATTCAATTTTAGGATCTAACTATTGTAACAGTGCATGTTCAGTCATATGCTTTTAAAAAATGGTGTCGCTATTACGCAAAAATCCTCGGCATATACTTTTATGTATAAAAATGCTCTCCTGACAGATACACTGAGTTCTTAAGGCAGCCGAAACATTAAAAGACATATCTCTCACATATAAACACACAACAATCGCATGGCCTTGTGTTCTCAACAATCAAATATGTAAAATTAATGATGCAACTGCGAGAATTCAGTATCGAACAATACAGTGCATTCCAGAGCAATATTTTTCTGTACAAAAGTCTTCAAAATGAAACCAATTTTGTCTACCAGCTTGAAGAAAGTAACATGCTAAGTAGAATTTGTAAAAAAGTTCTAAGAAATGTAAACATACGCATGTCTGTAAATGGCAGCTATGATGGTCTCGGACATTACCATACACGGTAAAGGGACATCCTATACCACTTTACCATTTCTACATGTAAAATTGTAAAGGAATCTGATATTTTATTTGTTGTATCTAGTTGACATAGTCAAGAGTAAACCAGCATACCCTCAAATAAACATATTTATTTTAGGTTGGGATGTTCGATACAACTTGTAATGTTCGATACCATAATTTTAGTAACATAAACTGCACTTACAATGTTTTTAACATTCAAAATATGCATTTGGAGAAACAAATTGGAGATTTGAAGTGCCTTCTTAACATTGCACAATTCATATTGAAATATTCATTCTGACAAATAATATTTGGGAAAAGATTATAAGCTGTTGGACTCAAATCCAAAATAGAAAATAAGTAATAAGTTTTGAATCAACATTGTTACTGTTTGCAGCTATTGGTAGAAATGTAGCAAACATGTATATCACTGAACGTGTTCATTTTACACAAATAAGGTTGCACAATTCAAAATAGTTAATTTATTTGCAGTCATTATCCCTGGACGGTCAACATAGCAAACCTGTCATGTTCGATACCAAATGTAGCGGACATTTCATCGTATACATCCACTGCTTATTGCAATAGAATAATGATCTTGCTAGCGTGCAAATGTTGTTCATTAATAATGATTTTTGGTGGAACCAAATTAATTGAACAATATTAATTGTGGCAAATAATATTGGAAAAAGATAAACTGTTTCTATGCAGATATTAAAAAACAAGATATGACTTCTGTTTTCCCTTAACTGTGGTGTTGTCTGCCGACTCCCCCACCCATCAAACACCGGAAAAGGCAACCGCGTGGTCTGCAGACACTTTCTACTACGAAATCTGGTAATGGAAAACCGTGCCACGTGAGATCAATGTGATCAAGCTGTTAGACTAACAATTTTCGGTATTGAACATTACCGGTCTCGAACATTACAAAACACTGGAAATGAGGGAATTTCAACATCAAAATATTATTTTCGTTCCAGATGATGCATTTGTGTTAGTCACACATTGCGGGAGTTTAATTCAATCTAGCATTTTTTGTCGATACATACGTAATAAGCCTGGCATAATGGTCGCGAACATTACATGCATTTTTGAAACAAATCCATGAACACTTTTGTATGGCAAGTATTTTTGATTTCCTATTGTACAGGTAACATCAAACGACCTTATATGTTTATTATAATATAGAATCTCCATTTGGTCATGTTTCTGTGTATAAAAACTTAAACGTTGTTTTGAAATATCAAGAAGAAAAACGTCGTCTCGTACATTACAATGCTTAATTAAATTTCGGCGACAGCCATAATCGGGGAAAAATACTTAGTTAGACTCCATGTGGTCCTACTAATGGTAGTTACTTCCCTACCCAGAATATGTAATTTTTATGGAAACCACCTAACCCTTTCCTGTCTAGTGGAATTGCAAATATGTAAGTGTGCAAACAAAGAGAATTCAAAAAGCGACAGTCTCGAACATTACAAAACCACGTAAAATCGATTTAAGCCCCCCAGTGGAAATCTTCCACTGACCGTTCCAAGGCGGCTCTTCTGTGGCGATTTATTTTATGTTGTTGTTTGTTACTTACTGTGTGTATCACTTGTGTCTTTTAGTTTCGGATGACCATATGGCCATTTTGTGGGAAAGTAACTGTCCTTATGGCCTTCCTTTGTTTAGGTTTCCATTATGGTCTGGTCGCTTAATGTTTGTATTTCTTTCCCTTTGGTGTCTTTTATGGGTGGAGTAAGTTAATTGTATCAATTCCTGATCTTTGTTTTACTTCTACTTTCCCGTGGGTTATTTTCTCTGAAAAGGTATTTTTCTACAGGAGGTTTATCATGATATCTTTGGGACCTGTTGTTCTGTCATATAAACGTATGCATTGGGTAAAAATGACTGCTTGTTTTCAGAAAATATACGGCGACTGCAATATCCCAATTCATTTGAGAATGAGTGAAATATCTCCACTTCGGATCGTCAGAAATTAATGAAATTAGTATCAAATAACGATAATAATGTGTGTCGTGTGCTCATTATCAGCGCCTCACTGAGGCGATTCTAATGAGTGCAAACAACATGACTTTATTTTATGGGACATTGGCAAACAGTGTAGATCCAGATCAGATATTTAACCCATATATGCATAGCGTCCAATTTGTGGGACATTAGCAAACAGTGTAGACCCAAATGATCAGACGCTGCAAAACCTAGCGTCTGATCTGGGCCGCAAAAATGCGGTATCTGATCTGAGTCTACACTGTTTGCTTAAACAACGACGAAATTTAACCGCATACATTTCTTGCTGGCGAACAATTAGGTGTAAGGACTTTGAGTGATTTTACGGACCATTAAGATCAGACGCTGAAAATCTTTGCGTCTGATCTGGGATGTAAAATGTATCATCTGATCTGGGTCTACACTGTTTGCTTAAACAGCGACGCAATTTTACCGCATCCATTTCTTGCTTGCGATGAATTAGGTGTACGGACTTTGAGCGATTTTACGGGCCATTAATTTTCTAACGAGATTAAACATTTGTTAAGTTAATTGCTTTAACTCATAATAAGTTGACGCGTGTTGCATACCTGGATTGAAATAGTAGAATGTGACTTCCTCAAAAGTTGTGTTCAATTGATATTTTGAATGAATGCTGTTATTTTGTTTGTTTGAACTGAGATGAAACATCACCGTCAACACTATTTTGCTCATTTTAAAGACTTTGCACTCCAGTTTTGTAGAACTTAACGTGTCGAGCTATAGATTTTTCATATTTCCAAAATGGTTACTTTTCTGATAAAATTCGTCATATTTTTATTATTTATGCTGCAAACATAGGTTGTGGTTGCTCGTTAGAACATCCTCGTTGAGTCGGTTCTAACGAGTAACAACCGCCTATGTCTTGGATCAAAAATATGAAAAACAATGTATACCCCCTCCCCCCCATGAACCCCAGTTTTCTTTATATAAAATGTAGTTTATTATTATTTTCCTTATGTCTGCTAAAAAATGATTGTGGGTACTTTTTAGAATCACCTCAACGAGGCTGTTCTGACGAGTAACCATACTATACGTTTTAAGCAGAGATCTAGAATATATAAATTTAGCAACCCTAAAATGAAATTCCGATAAAACAAAAAATTCCATATCTTTTCATATTTCTGCTCTAAACAGTGAGTATACGAACTCTATAGAACTTCGTGACGGTTTCAACGAGTACCCACAACCTATGTTTTGAGCAGAAATAAGGAACACATGTATACCCATGTTGAACAACAACCGAATTCTAATGATTGTAGGCTTTTTGCAATAGCGAAATGTGGTAGAGTATTTTTTTTTTTGTTCCGAATTCATTTAACACTAGAATAATATTCGACGTGTCAAAAATGAGACAGCATTTAGTTGAATGTTTGGGAAATGGAAAAGTGTCAGCGTTTCCGAAAGACAAAAAAATACAGGTAGGCGTAAACTTCATTCCTTCACTTGTAAAATCGTAAAAATTCCAATCTGGTGCTCTGCAAAATGCCTGGGTGTATTGATGATGGTCCGTAAAATAACTCAAAGTCCGTACGCCTAATTCATCTCCAGCATTTTGCGGCCAAGATCAGACGCCCCGTTTTGCAGCGTCTGATCATTTGGGTCTACACTGTTTGCCAATGTCCCACAAATGGGACGCTAGGCATATATGGGTTAAACCTTTGATCAAGATCTTCACTGTTTACCAATGTCCCACAAATGGGACTCTAGGCATATATGGGTTAAACCTTTGATCAAGATCTTCACTGTTTACCACTGTCCCACAAATGGGACTCTAGGCATATATGGGTTACACCTTTGATCAAGATCTACACTGTTTGCCAATGTCCGACCAATGGGACGCTAGGCATATATGGGTTAAAACTTTGATCAAGTTCTACACTGTTTGCCAAGTAGGTATTGATCCGTAATTAAAGATCACTTATTATATCTTTGTGAGCTTCTATAAAATAAAGTAATGTGTGCAACATTAGAATCGCGTCAGAGAGGCGCTTATAATGAGCACACGACATACATTATTTATTATCATTACTTGACTCTAATTTAATTAATTTCTGACGAGCCGAAGTGGAAATATTAGGAGAGATAAGGCACCACTACCCACAACATCCAGGACACAACCCGGGGATTTCCCGGACAAATCAACTTAAAAAAAAAAACGGACCCCTTAAATATTTAAAATGAAAAATAATTTTTAATAATCTTTTAGAATGGAGCTAAAATTTTATTTGATACCTTTTTTTTTATTAATTTCTGACCACCCGAAGTCGAAATATTAGGGTTAACGCACCACTACCCCTACATCCAGGTCACAATCCGAGAATTTTCCGGACAAATTAACTTCAAAAATCGACCCTTAAAATGTTAAAAATGAAATATAATCTTTAATTATCTTTTAGAATGGCGCTTAAAATTTTATTTGATAGGAATTTTATTAATTTCTGACCACCCAAAGTCGAGATATTAGGGTTAACGCACCACTACCCCTACATCAAGGTCACAATCCGAGAATTTCCCGGACAAATTAACTTCAGACATCGACCCTTAAAATGTTAAAAATGAAAAACAATCTTTAATAATCTTTTAGAATGGAGCTTAACATTTTATTTGATACTAATTTTATTAATTTCTGACCACCCGAAGTGGAGATATTAGGGATAAGCAGGCTGTCAAGTGTATTTTGGTGCAAAATATATATTCTGGGCTTAAAAAAATAGGAAATTTATGGGAAAATATAGGAAAAAATATAGGAAATTTATAGGATAATTATCAAGGTTTAGCAGAAAAAAGGCCTTATTATCATAAAAAATTACCAAAAAAAAATGCAGGTATTCTAATTTATACGGATGGTTTAATGAAGACAAAAAACAACAAGAAGTTGGGGTAATAGGATTAAAACTTCTGTTAGCCACTGTCAGATTTTAATATTTTGATATGGTCCTGACCTCCACCTCCCCTTACAGCCGGCCCTCAATCACCATCTTAAATGTCATCAAAGGTTTTATATTAATGACAATAAAAAAATAATTTATAATCATCTTAAAGAAATAAAGTCAACATAACATCATTTTTTTTTTTTTTTTTTGGTTTGGGGCCCTTTCAAGATTATTTCACTCATATCGAGCCGATCGTTAATCAGAGGTGGGCGAAAACCGGAGTACCCGGAGAAAAACCACCTGACCTTCCGTTGCAGAACTTGGCGTCTCACACGTGGCCCGAGCGAGGCTCGAACCTACGGCGGTGAGAGACCTAATGACTAAGAGTCAGCGCTCTTATCCACTAGGCCACGGAGGCCCGTTAACAACATAACATCATATGTGTTTGACCAATTCAAGACACGTTGTGTTGCAATAAATACAAGATACATGAGTTACTGACTAGGTTACACTGCTTAATGACTAGCTCATTTAACATCCTGAAAAAATGAAGTTTTAAAGAAACCATCAAGTTATATATAACTGTCTTTGTGCATTTACCATGGGTATCTTGGGATGGTCAAGCACATAGCAAAGTATCAACATGGAAAGTAATAGAACTTTAAGAAACTGACAAATAATTTTGCCTAGTTTAGCCATTTCTTGAACTATGAATTATCTTAATCATATTCTTGAAGTTGCAAAATATTACTTATCAAGCTTAGACATCGTTCTTCTTGTACTATGAATTCTCTTAATCATGTGCTTGAAAAATGATAATGTAAGTGACAATATTATTACACTGTCAAAACTGAGAAAAAATAACACTAATCTGGCATACAAGTCACTATCTCCAGAATTTGGTTTTATTGGCTAAGTTCACCTCATTTCTTAGCTTTCTTTGAATCCACCTGAGCAATTTTCTCCAGGTTCTTCCTTTTCCTACTTTCCACTGATTTCTGTTCTTCTCTTACTCTGTCTAGACGGTCTGTTGATTCTCTGATCTTTTTCTGAGCAGTCTTGATCAATGACTGACTCACTGATGCACTAAAAAAATCTATCTTTCTTAATGCTCTATCAAGTTTTTCGTTTCCCTCTTCAAGTAGTTTTTCAGCAGCACGAAGTACTTCTTTAGAGTTCTTTTCTTTATCATTCCGCTTTTTTATTTTTTTCATTCAAAGACTCTTTTTCTTTGCTGCTTCCTGTTTTGTTCTTCAAGCTGTGCATGCTCTTCTTTCTTTTGCTGTCTCTTCTTCTCCTACTCTTTGGCTTTACCTCTTCTAGCCTCTCCTTGTAAACTCTATGCCTACCATTGACATAACATATTAGGTCCTTGGTAAGAGGTACACATTCTGGCTGCATAATTATGTTAGGAGCATGGATTTTCACAGCCTCTTTAGAAAGTCTGTTCCCTATAATTGATTTTGATGGCAGTTTTACCCTATCTTTTCCGAACATTTTCTTATTATCTAATAGCCCCCTTTCAACATCAGCATTACCATATGGCAATGCCAGCACTCCATATACAACTTATCTTTGCCACTACTCCATTTCAGAATGTCTCTCCAGTAATGATCAATCCTTCTCAACTCAACTTCATCAGCTTTCACTATTTTCCAAAGCTTCTCATCGGTTTCTTACCCTTGGTATACCTTCCACTCATCAGTGATCAATGCCACATCTTCTTCTGCAAAAAGTAACTTCCTTGCTTCCCTGTCTATTGCAGAACTGCTACTGGGCTGAAGTCTATGTTCCAAATCTTTCAGAAGTTCATTATCAAATGGAAAATAAGATAACAGGTATGACACTCCAGTATTGAAGAACTTTCTTATATCTAAAAGTGCTCTTTTCTGTTTCACAGAATCCAGGTTCCCCAACACCTGTCTTGTTGAATTCCCAATTATCATCTCTTTGTATGACAACTGATTCTGTAGCTCCCCATGCTTCACCTCTTTCAGATCCTGTCTAGTTTTATGCTTTGACATATCTGCCCACCATCATGTAAACAAGCCGACACAGTTCTTCATATAACACATGAACCAAAGGAGCTTCTGTTGGGAACAATTCCAGAAAGGAATGATACAGAGGCATCACTGACTGTAGGAAGAGAAGTTCAACTAAAGTTTGCTTGTTTTGAAGTCCTGTACATGACCGTTTAAAGGCAGAACTGGTTGGAACATTTTTCAGATCCTTGCGTGCAAGCTCTATAAAATATTTCTGGAGAGGCCCACTGTTCAAAAAGCCTGTCTACTACAGGACAAAGTGTAAACGACTGAGGAGGAACATGTCTTAAGAAGGTATGGGTTTCCACTTCATCTATCTGAATGAATTTATAATCTTCTCTTCTGGCAGATGATATCTTGAAAAAAGAATAAATGTCCACAGCAAGATCATCAACTGGTGTACAATATGCATCAAGAGCCTTACAGAAACTATGAACAACATGAAGGTTACATGTTCCAATGTTTATCATTCCTGGATTTCCAGCACCTTTGAAAGACGACTTAACAGCTCTTATAATCAAAGCGCCAAAGGCACTGAAATGACAGATTCTATGAGAAAATCAAAACATCGTGAAAACTTACAGAGAACCTTTCTAAAAAATCTTAAAATTTAGAAAAGTAGTTCTGCAAATTCCATTGTATGATATGTTTGCAGATGTCTATACACCGGTGGTATCATGAAATGCCATTCGATGTTTAAAATTTTGGAAAGAAACTATTTACGTTTTCAAAACCAAACATTAAAATTCAAGTTTTAACAATACTACTGGCAATTAGTAACATTTTTGTCTGGTCGGTTGTGGATACCTCCCCCCAAAAGATACTCTATTTTTCACAAAGAGATCGGAGGAGAAAGGCTGGCTAGTCCAGTACATGAATTCCTTTGGCTTGAAGACATTTTTGAGTAAGAACACCACTATAAACACGCGCGTAATCCTGTTGGATTAGATATCCCGGATTCTGAGCGTAAACAAATAAATGGAACTACGAGAGGCCGACGCACTTGATTGATGTAACGTCTCGCTGTTCAGTTAACGTCTCAGCCATGATCTTGAATGTTCTTAATGTCGCTAGCTACAATAGCTCGACATACCATTTCGCTTATTCCATCCGATATGTCATGCTCTATTACGCACGCGTCGCCTCGGCATACCTTACACCCATGTGTCGTAACATCCCGAAACGACAATCGGCGTGATTCACGCTGAAGTGCGATGTGTCACTGAAACGCATATCACGCGAGTCGTTTGGACGCCAATATGCATGTACGTATTTCATGCACCAGCGTAAGTGTTCCGTACTGTGTCGACGTCCTAATGTTGGCCACGACAGGGACGTCTAGCTCTCAAAAGTGCATCGCAAAAGTGCAACGAACAGTGCCAGTGCTTATTAGTCGGTAGTTGAAACCCTTTGTTTATCTACAGGTACAGTGTAGCAGATGCCGGCGGAAATCTGCTTCGCATATGCGTCTGTCGGATGAATCGATCTTGACGTACTGACGTCGGTCTTCCGCTACGCCGACGTCCACTAGCGTCTTCTGTTGATAGTAAGATGTCGCTCCAACAGACAAATAGATCACACACATGTGGCACCAAAAATCAGAGTCAACGCCATCCGCTTTCCGACCAGCTTCTAACTGTCCATTAGAAGCCTCCGTGGTGTAATGGTTATGCTACTCGCCTTGTAAACCAGGGATCGCAGGATCAATCCCGGACTTCTCCAGACTTTCGGATGTGTCTTTAAACCGAGGTATCGTCTCCGTATGACCTTAGCTGTTGGAGGGACGTAAAACTCAAACACTCACTCACTCCCTCTAACTGTCCAGGGTTTAATGAAAAATGTTTTAATACGTTCTCACTTGATGCTTTTTGATAACAAAATACAATTTCTTCTTTTCTAGGCAGGACCTTACATCACACATCAAAAGTTTGATCCTGAACATGTGGTTTCTATCAGTGCTGGTGTGAAGGTGGTACACAGGATCGTTGGCCCCCGCCCATCGGGGCTTAAAGAAATAGATGGGCTGCATGATGCTTCCACGCAGAGCTGAAACCGACCCGCACACGAGTACTGGTAATCTGCTTAGAGGATCTAAGCCTGCCCAGGCAAAGAGGTGCGAGTCGGACCGTCCATGCATATAAACCCTATTGGTTTTGATTGGGTGGCAGGGCTTGAGATGTCATTTAATCTCAGTGTCGGGTAAAAGTCCCACAAAATTGGAAGCAACGTCTCCAAAATGACCTATACAGTGTTGACGGGGACGTTAAACCTCAAATCAAACAATACAAAACACAGGATCGTGGCCGGACTGGTAACCATACATCACGGTTGATTGATTTAACCCTTTTTAGCTTAAGGACATGGTGCCTAAGCGTGTTGTAATCATGCAATCGTTTGGTTTCAAAATCAAAGCACCGAAAGTGTTGGTGGGATGTAGGTCGGGGTAAAAGTCCTGGGCTGAGATTAAACTGTTTAATTCAACTCTGAAATTCCAAATAAATAGTGAAGATTTTGATAAGAAGCGCGTTCTGCAGCGCCCGAACTTGGTCTACACTGTTTGCCAAGCTCACCCTATGATTCCAGGATGACCCTCTTCAGTCTTATGGAATACCCTGATCTCACTGCGGCAATTTCTGAAATTAAAAGGTTATTCTGAGAAGTCAGTGATAGTCACGTAGACGTTAGCTCTGAATCGCTTTTTTTATTAGTAACTTCGGGTCGAATGCCAAACAATCAACCCGAACATAGCCGGGTCGTTTGTCAGTCTTGGTTACATGAAAGTGTTATCTGTAAAATCTGCACTTGAAAAAATGTTCGATCTGGCAAACAATGTATACTAAGATCAAACGCCACAGAACACGGTGCTGATCTTGTTCTACATGTTTTTGCATCAGTTACTAAACTTCCGTTAAGTTTAAACGGATCAGTCAAAATCCTCGTTCATGACCAGCCTGCATTTAGAGACAATCGGCATGAGTGTTGTCAGTGCTTTGATTTATTCACTGCCTTGAGTTTCTGGAGTTTACTCTTCCATCACTGCAGTTGGGCTCGTCCATTCTGCTAAATATGGCACCTAGAATTATATCACAGGACCTACACTGTTTGCATAGGTATCTGTACCATAGTCCAGGGTTGAAAGGGACAGCCTTTCTCGCAAAGTCTGATATACACCTAGTTGTAACTGACCTAGACTTGACCTCGAATGTCGGAAAACCCATTAATATTCTGGTCTGCAGCTGACCGGCTGGTCTTTAAGGATTAAATGTTGACAGCACTGTTAGAAAACAGTGTAAAACCTGAGCAGACGTCTAAGCAGATGCCGCAGTGATCTAGGTATACAGTCTCGCATGATGCAGCTGATTCATATGAAGTGCTGAATATATTCTCTGAAAGGTAAGATAAAATCGTCAAGTCGCCTGCTTCAAAAGTTTGTATTGCGATTATATATGTACAATTTTGATAACTGCGCCTAACCGGACTACATTTTTGTGCGGACTCATATTTCTTTGGCGGTCAAAGCCGGAAGAAAATCGTAAGAAAGCCGGAACTACTTTACAACACGCAGGATAGCTAGAGATGACAGATAGAATCTGTCATTAAAAATTGTCTTATTTACATTTGGTCCATCACTGCTTAATGTAAGTATAGAGGATAGGTTAACCGTGTCTTCCTCTCATTTGTCCACCATGGCAGCAGCAACCTTTGCACCTTCTGCTTGTCCAAATATCAATGCTTATTACAGCTATAGCTAATGATTTTCAGTACACTGACACAGATTTCAACACAAACTATCTAATTTGTATTGAAAATTAATGCACTTAATCTGCAGCATTTTAAAAAATATAGGAATTTGGTAAAAAATATAGGAAATGGGGTTAAAATATAGGAAAAAAATAGGAAACCTGAAAATATAGGAAAAAATAGGAAAAATAGGAACACTTGACAGCCTGGATAAGGCACCACTACCCCCGATTTCCCGGACATTTTCCGGACAATTCCCAGATATTAGTGTGCACCGGTAAACAAACTCGGTTTAATGCTGGCACACATGGTCCAGTCATGTGATAAAAACATACAAAATGGCGGACGGTGAGCAATTATCGGATTTTCTTACGTTTCAAAATAATTCTATTGGTTTACGATCGGTTACCTCAGGCCATGACAATACACTGTTAGCGAAGCAGAAAAGTAATCAAACTAACAATTCGATACAAAGAAAACATGTTACAGGTGGCACTATTTCCGATAACTTTTTATTGGACGAGTCGCAGTTAGATAAACCAGGCGGGGTGAGTTTGGAAGATGACAGGGATGATGAAGGCTTGAAAAGTATAGACTGTACAGCTGGAGTAAATCACATTCCTAGACTGGTGTTCCTGGGCTCGGATGAAGATTTAACAAGAAATTTTAAAAGTGAAAATGAAACATTAGAAATTGAAAACTCTGTCAAAAGTTCAGAGATTGTCAACAACAGTGGTGCCTTTATTAGTGAATATCAGACTGAAGGAAAGTACAGAAGTGAATTGAGTACAGAAGGTGATCAAAGAGTTGAAAATGGGTTAACTGGCTCTGGTCGACATTCACGAACTTCAGTGTATTCAACAGATTCTGAACTCCTAACTGATCATAATTTAGAAAATAACCCAGATGATGATATTGAAAGGTTTATTATGGAAAATGAAATGACAGATGACAATTTGTCAAAACTTATTAAATGGCATTGCCATGATCCAAAAACATTTTTGCTGCAGGATAAAATGGCAAGGAATCAGCTGATTACAGTTTCTGTTCTGTGTTTTCTCTTCATGGTCGGGGAAGCAGTTGGTAAAATATTTTTATGTACTCACACTATCTTACTCATATATAGTAACAGGTTTGGGGCTAATTACATTTGAAAGTATTTGATTAAATTACAATTACTTTGTCTGAAAAATATAATTGATTCAATTACAATTACTCCATCATATGATTGTAATTGATTAAATTATAATTACTTTTGCAATGTAATGAGGATTACTTTTGATTACAATAAAGGTTAAAAACCATATCACTGCCACTTTGCTGTATTTTCTAGAAGTGTACAGCAACAGGCATGGCACTTAAACACAGTACATTCAATTTCATTATTGATACACCTTCATTAAAGCTGCATGTTTAAAATGAAGCGCAATCACATACAAATTTAATTAAAAACTAAATTTCTATAATCTCTCTTTTTGGCTTATGTAAAGTCCTACGGCCCCCGTCCATAGGGGCTTGAAGAAATATATGGGCTGCATGATGCTTCCACGCAGAGCTGAATCCTGCCCGCACACTAGTACTGGTAAACCGCTTAGAGGATCTAAGCCTGTCCAGGAACCGCGGTGCGAGGCGGACCGTCCTGGCATATAAACCCTATTGGTTTCATTGGGCGACAGGGCTTGAGATGTCATTTCATCTCAGTGTCGGGTAAAAGTCCCACAAAATTGGAAGCAACGTCTCCAAAAAGACCTTTATAGTGTTGACGGGGACGTTAAACCTTAAATCAAACAAACAAACAAATGTAAAGTCCTACCCCTACCTATGAGTTTATATAGTAAGTGCATTAATGACTATGTGAACAATGAACTAGTTATCACAACCCAAGCAAAACTCAACAATCCAAGTTACACTTTATCATCCTCAGTTTTTCAAAAGTGGAATCTTTCAGTCAACACTGCCAGACAGGCAGGCCGGACAAAAAGTGTAGACACAGATCAAACTGCTCATGGAGAAGCAGTCTTCATGAAGGTGCAGTTTGATTCTGGTCTACACTTTTTGCCCAGCCTGTCTACAAAATTGCGGCAAAATGTTCATAAGAAAAAATGTACATGTTTGTTTGTTTGATTTGAGGTTTAATGTCCCCATCAACACATTCAGGTCATTTTGGAGATGTTGCTTCCAATTTTGTTGGACTTTTACCTGACTCTGAGATGGAATGACATCCCAATCCAGGGATTTTCCTAGTGCAATGTTGGGGCCGGTAATCGGCCCCTATTTTTCCCAATTTAGAGACAGATATTCCCAAATTTTATAACAAATTTCCCAATCTCTAATGTTGTGCTACATTTTGATAAAAAATTCATGAAAATTGAACTAAAATTGACAAAGTTACAGCTGATTTAAATTCCCAACTATAAATATTAGCGAGCTGTTTATCCCAAACCCACCGGCCCCTGGACCCTGATTGTGAAGGGTAGGAAAATCCCTGCAATCCCTGCCACCCAATGAAATCAATAGGGTTTATTAGCATGGAAGGGCCGACTCGCAGCAATTTTCCTGGGCAGGCTTAAACCTCCTAAGCGGTTACGAGTACTCATGTGTGGTCAGTATCAGCTCTTCATGGAAGCATCATGCAGCCCAATCTGTTTCTCCAAGCCCCGATGGGCGGGGGCGGAATTGTTACATGTAATTGTTTTCCAAGGTTACATGACAAACAAAGAGTGACTGGAATCAGTTATGCAGTTTTTCATGCCTGAACATGCTGACAATGGTTACTCAATAAAACAATAGGAAATAGTCTCAGTTCATACAATTTACCTGTATTCCAAAATATAAAACATCATTGAACATCTGAAAAATTTGCTGTAAACACTGAGAAATTTTAAACAGATAACCTTTTTATAAGGAGAAATGCATCCTAAAGATGCAAATGGAATGGCAAACAGTGTGTACGCTGATCAGACTGCTCTTCTAGAGATACATGTAGTCTTATAAATATGATTTTGCACTGTTTGACCAGCCTGTGTGTCCAATAGATTAGGATCTTAATGGTAGTTGATAAAAGTACATGTACTATGACTAAATAGCTTTAGGCCATTCTCTGGTCTATCCATACCTTACACAGATTAAAGGGAGTCAACTTCATGGAGTTTTTATTTGCACTTTTGCAATCTTTATACTGCACAACATCCATTAACTTTTATGAAATGTTACAGAAATTTGAACATGTTTAATGGCAGTTTATTAATGTTATTAAGATGAAAACACATGCTGGGAAAAGTATATTAAGAATGCCCAGAATCCTGATATTTTTCCATATGTTCACAATTCATACATATATTTTAACAGAAATGTAATTGAATTGTACCGGTATTCAGAAAATAATCATGATTACAGACCAATTTTTGGAAGTAATTGATTAAAATAAATGACTTGTAATCAGAAAAATGTCTTATTACTGATAACATCAGATTACTTCAAAATATGTAATCAATTACAGCTGATTACAATTACAAGTTATGATTACCCCAAGTCTGTCATATAACACCATTCAATATAACAACCCTCAGCCTTTTCGCGTAACACACTGTAATAACACAGTTCACTGTGCAAAGTAAAGTTTTAAGAATCACACAATTGATATGTTGTTCAGGGCTTCCGTTAGGCGGACGTACGGCATATATTACGTCCTGAAATCGCTTCCGGACGCCCAAATTAAACATCAAAGGCGTCCCGCGGACTCCCGAAAATTTCTCTGTACGGCCAAAAATCTTTACCGAGACGTATACACCCACCCACTTTAAGCGGTTTGTAAAAAGTTTGCTCCGCCTTCTTAGCTGAAACCGTTTTCTGTGCTTATTAAGGACGTCCCATTTTCTGTCTGCACGGTATTATATTGACAGTCAGAATCACGTGTGTCGGTACACCTTTGATCGTCATCGTTGTATGAAAAACGTGTCGAGGTGATTGCTTGGTGTTTGTATATAATTAAACGGCTTAGTAGTTGAGGACAAACTAATTATCTTATTGATGATAAGTGTTTTTTAATCCTGTAAACTTGTTAGTGTTTAAATTAAAGTGGGTTGTAATTTAGGTGTTTGGTAGTGAGATTATCATTAGCGATGCAAAGTGTGACAATAGTTTCAAGGATAGATACGCATTTTTTTTTCTTTAGTAAATAGCAGGTGTTCACCAGTTGAAATGGCGAAAATAATTTATAAAATCCCAAAATGTCGCCGTGATCGCCGTTTGATTTTGGCGCCTAAAATAAAACCAGCGAATGTGACCAGGCCGGTTCGTCAGGGTCCGAGCTGCAGTCTGATCTGTCTGTTAGCCAAAAAGCAAAAAAAAAAAAAAAATACCGCTGACTCTGCTCCAATTGACCAAATTTGCACGTGTGTCTGCCTGTTTGTCTGAAGAAGTTCCGAGTGTTTAGAGTATAATGAAGACTCGATGCGTATGTTTTGCCAAGTTTGGCAAGATTCTTTCTTTATTTCTTTTTAAACCATTATGACAATGGGTGTCAGGTTTGTTTTATTTGTGTTAAGTTCTACAAACAGTGTAGACAGATCAGACGCTATGTTCTGTGGCGTCTGATCTGGGTCTACACGGTTTGCTAATGACCCAAAAATGGGCCACTAGGCACATATGGGGATGGGTAATGCGATTGTTTTCTTTACTGTTTTTAGGTGGGGGGGAGGGGGAGGAGTTTTACTTGGAAAGTTATAAAATTTATACAGGCCAAGCAATAATATTTTTCTTTTTTGTATGCACTCCTCTGCACTGTACTGACTACATGTATGTCACATAGCTTTGTGTAATTTTAACTTCCTCACAGAGCTTTGCTTGATTGTTTTGAGTTTAACGGCCCAGTCAACACTATTCAAATCATTTTTGAGCTGGTAAGTGTACCTTTATTAGCCATCTAAAAGAATATACAGATGATTAAAAATGCAAACAAGAGATTCATGGATTAAATAATATATATTTCTTCATCAAAACAATTTTACGATCCGCAAACACCTTGCTGCAAAATTGGGACTTCCTGAATTTTCCAGTGGGACTTCCAGATTTCAAGGGTAGGAAGTCTGGACTTCCTGAATTTGGGAGTTAATGGAAGCCCTGGTTGTTGGAGGGAGAGTCGTGGGTAATAGTTGAGAGTCGGGATCGAATAAAGGTATTAACAATGCACCTATCTGGATGAAATTTGGAACAAAAGTAGCATAATATTATATACCCCTCTTCAAAATAATCTAACATTTAATATTGTTATAAAATATGTTTTACCTTTTAAACTGAAATAAATGAATACAGTAGAACTTCGATGGCTCGAACACCGATGGCTTGTTTACCATGGATGTGTCGAACCAATTCTTGAGCCCCTAGCGAAATCCTCTTCATAAGAAATAGTGGGGGATAATTAAGGAGATTTTAGTCTTTTATCTTGCAATTGTATGCTGTGTGTACTCATTAGAATCGCCTCGATGAGGCGATTCTAATGAGTACACACAGCATACATTTTTATTATAGAACACCGAAAAGATGTCTAAAAATATCTCGTTATGCCTCCTGACAGTAACCTCAGTGGCTCGAACTACCCCTGTCTCGAACAGATTTTCAAGGTCCCAAAGGTGTTCGAGCCATTGAAGTTCGACTGTACTCATAACCTATAATTGCATTTAAAGTAAGAAGAAAAGTGTCACAGATTTCCATCAGAAAAGTATTATAAGCCATTTTAGAGATATGGAGAAATGCACTATGTTGCACAGGTGTGTTATAGTAATGTATCATTAGTCTGGGGGTAGCTACAAGAATTAATTTATGCATTATCATGGAAAAACATGTCACATTATCATAAAAAAATAAAAATGTAATTGTGTCTTCGCAACATGACCATCTAGTAAATACATGTGATTGATCCAGGAGCAGGTCCGGAGTAAGTGAGTTTTAGTTTTCATCCCACCAACAGCTAACGTCATACGGAGACGGGACCTCGGTTTAAAGACTCATCCGAAAGTCTGGAGAAGCCTGGGATCGATCCTGCGATCCCTGGTTTACAAGGCAAGTAGCGAAACCACTGCACCGCGAAGGCTTCTAAAGCAGGTCGGGAGTAATTTCCGGCTTGAAATCATCCAATATTTGGGCCTGATTTGCCAAGATTGCTCGTATCAAATACATTGTGTTTTTAGCTCACCAGAGCCGAAGGCTCCGGGGGAGCTTATAGGATAGGCAGTTGTCCGTCGTCATCGTCGTCTGCGTCTTCGTCAACACTTTCAAACGACATCTCCTCTGAAGCCACTGGGCCGATTGGGCCCAAATTTTATCTATAGCATCCTTGGGCTGGGGGATTGAAAGTTTGTGTTTTTTATCAGAATCGGCTCATTAGTTTGGTTGCTATGGCAACTTGTAGTTTCCATAGACTTATACTGGGGAAAATTGAAAAATGGCATTTACTGCCAAGTCTCTGCAGATATTTTGACAAAATTTTCATAGAAATGTTCCATAGGCAATCTACTATCTGCCATATGATTTTAGGCCTTCTGCTCATTTTTATTGGTTGCCATGGAAACCAAAATGCAAAAAATAGACAAAAAATAATTAAAAAATTATCTTCTCAGAAACCATATGCTCTAGGAGGCTGAGACTTTATGAAAATATTCACCATATTTGCCTTTACATGTTTTGTGTTTTTTATGAAATTTGGCATTTTAGTTTTGTTGCTATGGCAACTAAGAGTTTCCATTGACTTATAATGAGGAAAACTGAAAAATGGCATTTACTGCCAAGTCATTGCAGATATTTTGACAAAACTTATATAAACATGTTCCTTGAGTAAACTTCTCTCAGCCATATTCTTTTATGTCAAACCGGGGGGATCCCCTAGGTTGTGCAGGGGCCATGCCCCGCCCCCTCCACTTCATAAAATGCCTTATATCTCAGAAACCTTACAGATCCCAACCCCTAAACCATATATATTCTTGTTCCTTATGATAAGTGACACCAACCTGGGGGTCCCCCTGGATGTGCCGGGGACATGCCCTGCCCCCTCTATTTCATAAAATGCCATTTATCTCAGAAACCGTTCAGATCCCCACCCCTAAACTGTATATATTCTTGTTCCTTATGCTAAGATGCATTAAGTGACACCAACCTGGGGGTCCCCCCGGGATGTGCTTGGGACATGTCCCACCCTCCACTTCATAAAATGCGATTTATCTCAGAAACCATTGAGATCCCCACCCCTAAACCATATATATTCTTGTTCCTTATGATAAGACACATTCAGTGATACCAACCTTGGGTTCTCTCAGGGGTGGGCTGGGGCCATGCCCCACCCTTCCACTTCATAAATGCCATATATCTCAGAAACCATTCAGATCCACACCCCTAAACTATTTATATTCTTGTTTCTTATGATAAGACGCATTCAGTGACACCAATCTGAGGGTCCCCTAGGATGTGGCGGGGCTTATGCACCACCCCCTCCACTTCGTAAAGGTCGAATATCTCAGAAACCGTTCAGATCCCCACCCCTAAACCATTTAAATTCTTGTTCCTTATGATAAGATGCATTCAGTGATACCAACCTTAGGATCTCCCTGGCCGCACGGGGGCTATGCCCGACCCCTCCACTTCATAAAAGGCCCAATATCTCAGAAACCGTTCAGATCCCCACCCCTAAACCATATAAATTCTTGTTCCTTATGATAGGATGCATTCAGTGATAACAACCTAAGGATCTCCCAGGCTGCACCAGGGCTATGCCCCAACCCTCCACTTCATAAAAGGTGATACATCTCGGAAACCCTTATGATCCCCACCCCAAAACCATGTATATTCTTGTTTCTTATGATAAGACGCATTCAGTGACACCAATCTGGGGGTCCCCTAGGATGTGCCGGGGCTATGCCCCACCCCCTGCACTTTGTAAAAGCCCAATATCTCAGAAATCGTTCAGATCCCCACCCCTAAAGCATATAAATTCCTGTTCCTTATCATAAGACTCATTCAGTGATACCAACCTAAGGGTCTTCCGGGCCGCACGGGGGCTGTGCCCCACAACTCCACTTCATAAAGGTGATATGTCTCGGAAACCATTCAGATCCCCACCCCAAAACCATATATATTCTTGTTTCTTATGATAAGACGCATTCATTGAAACCACTTTGGGGGTCCCCTGGGATGTGCCCGGGCCATGCCTAACCCCCTCCACTTCGTAAAAGGCCCAATATCTCAGAAACCATTCAGAACCCCCACCCCTAAACCATATATATTCTTGTTCCTTATGATGAGACACATTCAGTGATACCAACCTAGGGGTCTCTGTGGGGTGTGCTGGGGCTATGCCCCATCCTTCCACTTCATAAAATGCCATATTTCTCAGAAACTGTTCAGATCCCCACCCCTAAAATATGTATATTTGTGTTCCCTATAATAAGACTCATTCACTCACATCAATGTGGGGTCTCTATGTGCTAGGGCAACATGCTGATGCCATGGCCCACCCCTCCACTTCATAAAAGGCCATATATCTCAGACACCTTTAAGATCCCCACCTCATAATCATATATATTCTTGTTTCTTTTGATTAGACACATTCAGTCACACCAACTTGGTGGTCCACAGGGGCCATTCCTCTCCTCATCATTTCATAAGAGGGCCTCATATCTTGGAAACTGTTCATATCCCCACCCCTAAACAATATATTTTCTTGGTCCTTATTATAAGACACATTCAGCGACAACAATCTTGGCTTTCCTGGGGTCTGCCAGGGCCATGCTCCAACCCCTCCGCAGCTTAAAAGGCCTTCAGGAACAGTACACATCCCAACCCCTAAACCATAGATCTTCATGTGCCTTATGATAAGATGGATTCAGTGATACCAGCCTGGGCTCTGTTGGGTCCATGTCTCATCCCTCCTCCTCATAAAAGGCCTAATATTTCAGATACAGAGTCCACATGGGTGCTCATTTGGAAATGGGGGTTTGTTTGGGAGACTTTATAATCAATAAATAAAAAACCTGAAACCATAAATGGCTGCCAGTTGGCAGTGCCTGCCTGAGCTCTGGTGAGCATTGTGGCCCATGGGCCTCTTGTTTAAGTCAAGGTCACTGTGGCTGTTTTTAGAAAAACTTTTTCATGGCTCTAGCTAGCACCTGGATCAATGGATTTTATGTAATTTCACACAAATGTTAGGTATGATAATATTCTCAAGCAAGATCAACATTCACGGTTCTGTGCTGAAGGTCAAGGTGACTGTAGATATTTGTAGAAAAACCTGTTATGGCTTATGGATAGATTTTGCTAAAATGAACATGATAGCCACCAGGGCTAAAAATATCCAAACCCTAAAATGACCTAGATTGATTTTGATAGAATTTCCCAGAAATATGACTTGGGTCACTGTCAGTCAAAATTGCTCAAACCCTCCACTCCACCTTTCTATATTAACAACCATTTCATTTGTACAGTATGGATCAGGTGAGTGATCCAGGGCCATCAATGCCCTCTTGTTTTTTTTTTTTTAGCTCACCGTCACGTAGTGACAAGGTGAGCTTTTGGGATCACTTTTTGTCCGTCGTCCGTCGTGTGTCCGTCCGTGCGTGCGTCCGTGCGTGCGTAAACAACTTCTTTAAACAACATCTCCTCCTAAACCACTGATCGGATTTTGACCAAACTTCACAGGAATGATCCTTAGGTGGTCCCCTTTCAAAGTTGTTCAATTGGTTCCGGTCCGTTGCACATCTAGGTCACAGGAGCTAAAAATAGATTTTTTTCACCAAAAACTTAAAAAATCTTCTTCTCTGAAACCACAAGGCCCAGGTCTTTGATATTTGGTATGAAGCTTCATCTAGTGGACCCCTACCAAGATTGTTCAAATTATAGTGCTAGGGCCAAAAATGCCCCCGCCCCGGGGCCCTTTGGTTTTACATGGGCTTATATAGGGAAAATCTTCTTCTCTGAAACCACAAGGCCCAGGTCTTTGATATTTGGTATGAAGCTTCATCTAGTGAACCCCTACCAAGATTGTTCAAATTATAGTGCTGGGGCCAAAAATGCCCCCGCCCCGGGGCCCTTTGGTTTTACATAGGCTTATATAGGGAAAATCTTTAAAAATCTTCTTCTCTGAAACCACAAGGCCCAGGACATTGATATTTGGTATGAAGCTTCATCTAGTGGACCCCTACTAAGATTGTTCAAATTTTAGTGCTGGGACAAAAAATGCCCCCGCCACGGGGCCCTTTGGTTTTACATTGGCTTATATAGGGAAAATCTTTAAAAATCTTCTTCTCTGAAACCACAAGGCCCAGGTCTTTGATATTTGATATGAAGCTTCATCTAGTGGACCCCTACCAAGATTGTTCAAATTATAGTGCTGGGGCCAAAAATGCCCCCGCCCCGGGGCCCTTTGGTTTTACATAGGCTTATATAGGGAAAAATCTTTAAAAATCTTCTTCTCTGAAACCACAAGGCCCAGGACTTTGATATTTGGTATGAAGCTTCATCTAGTGGACCCCTACCAAGATTGTTCAAATTTTAGTGCTGGGACAAAAAATGCCCCCGCCACGGGGCCCTTTGGTTTTACATTGGCTTATATAGGGAAAATCTATAAAAATCTTCTTCTCTGAAACCACAAGGCCCAGGACATTGATATTTGGTATGAAGCTTCATCTAGTGGACCCCTACCAAGATTGTTCAAATTTTAGTGCTGGGACTAAAAATGCCCCTGCCACGGGGCCCTTTGGTTTTACATAGGCTTATATAGGGAAAATCTTTAAAAATCTTCTTCTCTGAAACCACAAGGCCCAGGTCTTTGATATTTGGTATGAAGCTTCATCTAGTGGACCCCTACCAAGATTGTTCAAATTTTAGTGCTGGGACAAAAAATAACTCCGCCACGGGGACCTTTGGTTTTACATTGGCTTATATAGGGAAAATCTTTAAAAAAATTCTTCTCTGAAACCACAAGGCCCAGGTCTTTGATATTTGGTTTGAAGCTTCATCTAGTGGACCCCTACCAAGATTGTTCAAATTATAGTGCTGGGGCCAAAAATACCCCCGCCCCGGGGCCCTTTGGTTTTACATAGGCTTACATAGGGAAAATCTTTAAAAATTTTCTTCTCTGAAACCACAAGGTCCAGGACTTTGATATTTGGTATGAAGCTTCATCTAGTGGACCCCTACCAAGATTGTTCAAATTTTAGTGCTGGGACAAAAAATGCCCCCGCCACGGGGCCCTTTGGTTTTACATTGGCTTATATAGGGAAAATCTTTAAAAATCTTCTGCTCTGAAACCACAAGGCCCAGGTCTTTGATATTTGGTATGAAGCTTCATCTAGTGGACCCCTACCAAGATTGTTCAAATTATAGTGCTGGGGCCAAAAATGCCCCCGCCCCGGGGCCCTTTGGTTTTACATAGGCTTATATAGGGAAAATCTTTAAAAATCTTCTTCTCTGAAACCACAAGGCCCAGGACTTTGATATTTGGTATGAAGCTTCATCTAGTGGACTCCTACCAAGATTGTTCAAATTTGAGTGCTGGGACAAAAAATGCCCCCGCCAAGGGGCCCTTTGGTTTTACATAGGCTTATAAAGGGAAAATCTTGAAAAATCTTCTTCTCTGAAACCCCTAGGCCCAGGTCTTTGATATTTGATGTGTAGCTTCATCTAGTGGACCTTTGCCAAGATTGTTCAAATTATAGCCTTTGTTGATGTTTGGTATGGAGCTTCACCTTTAAGACCTCCCTCAACATTATGCACATTAAAGCTCTGGGGCCAATAATGGCCCTCTCTGGGGCCCACTTGTTACACTATGGATCAGGTGAGCGATCCAGGGCCATCATGGCCCTCTTGTTAGCTCACCGTCACGTAGTGACGAGGTGAGCTTTTGGGATCACTTTTTGTCCGTCGTCCGTCCGTGCGTGCGTCCGTCCGTGCGTGCGTCCGTCCGTGCGTAAACAATTTCTTTAAACGACATCTCCTCCTAAACCACTGATCGGATTTTGACCAAACTTCACAGGAATGATCCTTAGGTGGTCCCCTTTCAAAGTTGTTCAAATGGTTCCGGTCTGTTGCACATCTAGGTCACAGGAGCCAAAAATAGATTTTTTTCACCAAAAACTAAAAAAATCTTCTTCTCTGAAACCACAAGGCCCAGGTCTTTGATATTTGGTATGAAGCTTCATCTAGTGGACCCCTACCAAGATTGTTCAAATTATAGTGCTGGGGCCAAAAATGCCCCCGCCCTGGGGCCCTTTGGTTTTACATAGGCTTATATAGGGAAAATCTTTAAACATCTTCTTTTCTGAAACCACAAGGCCCAGGACTTTGATATTTGGTATGAAGCTTCATCTAGTGGACCCCTACCAAGATTGTTCAAATTTTAGTGCTGGGACAAAAAATGCCCCCGCCACGGGGCCCTTTGGTTTGACATTGGCTTATATAGGGAAAATCTTTAACAATCTTCTTCTCTGAAACCACAAGGCCCAGGTCTTTGATATTTGGTATGAAGCTTCATCTAGTGGACCCCTACGAAGATTGTTCAAATTATAGTGCTGGGGCCAAAAATGCCCCTGCCCCGGGGCCCTTTGGTTTTATATAGGCTTATATAGGGAAAATCTTTAAAAATCTTCTTCTCTGAAACCACAAGGCCCAGGACTTTGATATTTGGTATGAAGCTTCATCTAGTGGACCCCTAGCAAGATTGTTCAAATTACAGTGCTGGGACAAAAAATGCCCCCGCCACAGGGCCCTTTGGTTTTACATAGGCTTATATAGGGAAAATCTTTAAAAATCTTCTTCTCTGAAACCACAAGGCCCAGGTCTTTGATATTTGGTATGAAGCTTCATCTAATGGACCCCTACCAAGATTGTTCAAATTACATGTATAGTGCTGGGGCCAAAAATGCCCCCGCCCCGGGGCCCTTTGGTTTTACAAAGGCATATATAGGGAATTCTTTAAAAATTTTCTTCTCTGGAACCACAAGGCCCAGGCCTTTGATATTTGGTATGAAGCTTCATCTAGTGGACCCCTACCAAGATTGTTCAAATTTTAGTGCTGGGACAAAAAATGCCCTCGCCAAGGGGCCCTTTGGTTTTACATTGGCTTATATAGGCAAAATCTTTAAAAATCTTCTTCTCTGAAACCACAAGGCCCAGGTCTTTGATATTTGGTATGAAGCTTCATCTAGTGGACCCCTACCAAGATTGTTCAAATTATAGTGCTGGGGCCAAAAATGCCCCCGCCTCGGGGCCCTTTGGTTTTACATATGCTTATATAGGGAAAAACTTTAAAAATCTTCTTCTCTGAAACCACAAGGCCCAGAACTTTGATATTTGGTATGAAGCTTCATCTAGTGGACCCCTACCAAGATTGTTCAAATTATAGTGCTGGGACAAAAAATGCCCCCGCCACGGAGCCCTTTGGTTTTACATTGGCTTATATAGGGAAAATCTTTAAAAATCTTCTACTCTGAAACCACAAGGCCCAGGTCTTTGATATTTGGTATGAAGCTTCAACTAGTGGACCCCTACCAAGATTGTTCAAATTATAGTGCTGGGGCCAAAAATGCCCCCGCCCCAGGGCCCTTTGGTTTTACATAGGCTCATATAGGGAAAATCTTTAAAAATCTTCTTCTCTGAAACCACAAGGCCCAGGACTTTGGTATGAAGCTTCATCTAGTGGACCCCTACGAAGATTGTTCAAATTGTAGTGCTGGGACAAAAAATGCCCCCGCCACGGGGCCCTTTGGTTTTACATTGGCTTATATAGGGAAAATCTTTAAAAATCTTCTCTGAAACCACAAGGCCCAGGCCTTTGATATTTGGTACGAAGCTTCATCTAGTGGACCCCTACGAAGATTGTTCAAATTATAGTGCTGGGGCCAAATATGCCCCCGCCCCGGGGCCTTTTGGTTTTACATAGGCTAATATAGGGAAAATCTTTAAAAATCTTCTTCCCTGAAACCACAAGGCCCAGGCCTTTGATATTTGGTATGAAGCTTCATCTAGTGGACCCCTACGAAGATTGTTCAAATTATAGTGCTGGGGCCAAAAATGCCCCCGCCCCGGGGCCCTTTGGTTTTACATGGGCTTATATAGGGAAAATCTGTAAAAATCTTCTTTTCTGAAACCGCAAGGCCCAGGTCTTTGATATTTGATATGAAGCTTCATCTAGTGGACCCCTACCAAGATTGTTCAAATTATAGTGCTGGGGCCAAAATGACCCCGCCCCAGGGCCCTTTGATTTTACATGGGCTTATATAGGGAAAATCTTTAAAAATCTTCTTCTCTGAAACTGTTAGGCCCAGGTCTTTGCTATTTGGTATGAAGCTTTATCTAGTGAACCCCTACCAAGATTGTTCAAATTATAGTGCTGGGGCCAAAAATGCCCCCGCCCCGGGGCCCTTTGGTTTTACATAGGCTTATGTAAGAAAAATCTTTAAAAATCTTCTTCTCTGAAACTGCAAGGCCCAGGTCTTTGATATTTGGTATGAAGCTTCATCTTGTGGACCTCTACCAAGATTGTTCCAGTTATAGCCCTGGGGCCAAAAATGCCCCCCCCCCTGGGGCCCATTTGGTTTTACATAGACTTATGTAGGGAAAATCTTGAAAAATCTTCTTCTGTGAAACCACAAGGCCTAGGTCTTTGATATTTGGTATGAAGCTTCAGCTAGTAGACCTATACCAAGATTGTTCAACTTATAGCCCTGGGACCTTCATCTAGTGGACAATTATAGCCTTTGTTGATATTTGGTATGAAGCTTCACCTTTTTAGACCTCCCTCAACATTATGCACATTAATATCCTTGGGGTCAATAATGGCTCTCCCCGGGGCCCACTTGTTACTCTATGGATCCGGTGAGCGATCCAGGGCCAACATGGCCCTCTTGTTTATTGAAGGTTTCGGTTTAACCACCCTTTCAAGATTATTTCACTCCTATCAAGTTGGTGGTTATTCAGAGATGGGCGAAAAACCGGAATATCCAGAGAAAAAATACCTGACCTTCTGTTGCAGAACTTGGCATCTCACATGTGACCTGAGCCAGAGTGAGTGAGTGAGTTTTAGTTTTACGTCCCACCAACAGCTAAGGTCATACGGAGACGGGACCTCGGTTTAAAGACTCATCCGAAAGTCTGGAGAAGCCCGGGATCAATCCTGCGATCCCTGGTTTACAAGGCGAGTAGCGTAACCACTGCACCACGGAGGCTTCTAACCTGAGCCAGATTAACCATAATTTACAAAAGATGTTAGTAACAAAACATGTATAGAAAGAACCTTTGGAAAAGCATTACTCATTGCATAATTGTTATTATAAATGTACCATTAATGTACATGCGCATGCATACAGGAAGATAAAGTTAATGATATACCCAAGTATAATTTTCGTTTTAAGGAGTCATTGAGAGATGTCACCATTTAACATGCAGAACAATTGCTGTATTTGTTTCATAGCTGATAGTACCTTAACCCTTGTCCTGCTGAATATTTAAATATGCCACACCCTCTACCGATTATCAACCAATCAGATTACTTGATGCAAATCATTGCAACAAATTCATAAACTGAATGGCAAACAATGAAGATCCAGATCAGATGGCTTCTTCAGAAGCCATCTGATCTGGATCTGCATTGTTTGAAAGATCAGACCTATCCGGGTTCAGCAGGACAAGGGTTAACCCTTTTTGTACCAAATAAAATCTTCCTCCTTATATATACCAGTAGTGCATTCCAAAATTAAGGGGTATCAGGTTGTGTTTTCTTCAAAATTTATTTGGAAAATGGCTTAACATTTAGCAAACAGTGTAGGCCCTGATCAGACGCCGCATCTCGCGGCGTCTGATCTGGGCCTGCACTGTTTGCTAAGTAACCGTTTTGGGGTTTCCGGTACTATAAGAATTAAGTACCCTTTCTAGACAAGACTGATATGATCATGTTAGATAAAGACAACAATTTCGTATTGACCCAAACTTGTAGAAAGCCTATATAATAAAGGAAGTTTACAACATACCAATTTATCAAGACAAAGAAATGAGCCAAGTAGGAAAATTAGGAATTTGATCTGTCAGAAGACAAAATAGAAAGAGTTACAAAAACATAGGGGGTGGCACTGGGTGAGGTGAAGGTGTTGTGTACTGGGGCATCCAACTGATATTGGCTTAAAGCTGGGCAAGGCCTACCCTGCAGAGGGGGAATGTTGCCATTTTTTAGCTCACCAGAGCTGAAGGCTCCGGCGGAGCTTGTAGGATAGGCAGTTGTCCGTCGTCATTGTCTGTCCTATGACGTCAACATTTTCAAAGGACATCTCCTCTGAAGCCACTGGGCCGATTGGGCCCAAATTTTATCTGTAGCATCCTTGGGCTGGGGGATTGAAAGCTTGTGTTTTTTATGAAAATCGGCTCATTAGTTTGGTTGCTGTGGCAACTTGTAGCTTCCATAGACTTATAATGGGGAAAATAGAAAAATGGCATTTACTGCCAAGCCTCTGCAGATATTTTGAGAAAACTTGCATAGAAATGTTCCATAGGCAATCTACTATCTGCCGTATGACTTTAGGCCTTCTGCTCATTTTTATTGGTTGCCATGGAAACCACAATGCAAAAAATAGAAAAAAAAAAATACTTAAAAATCATCTCCTCAGAAACCATATGTTATAGGAGGCTGAGACTTTATGAAAATATTCACCATATTTGCCTTAACAGGTTTTGTGTTTTTAGCTCACCTGTCAGGTAGTGACAAGGTGAGCTTTTGGGATCACTTTTTGTCCGTCGTCCGTCGTGCGTGCGTGCGTGCGTGCGTCCGTAAACTTTTCTTCAAACAACATCTCCTCCTAAACCACTGATCGGATTTTGACCAAACTTAACAGGAATGATCCTTAGGTGGTCCCCTTTCAAAGTTGTTCAAATGGTTCCAGTCCGTTGCACATATAGGTCACAGTAGCCAAAAATAGATTTTTTTCACCGAAAACTTAAAAAATCTTCTTCTCTGAAACCGCAAGGCCCAGGTCTTTGATATTTGGTATGAAGCTTCATCTAGTGGACCCCTACCAAGTTTGTTCAAATTATAGTGCTGGGGCCAAAAATGCCCCCGCACCGGGGCCTTTTGGTTTTACATGGGCTTATATAGGGAAAATCTTTAAAAATCATCTTCTCTGAAACCGCAAGGCCCAGGTCTTTGATATTTGGTATGAAGCTTCATCTAGTGGACCCCTACCAAGAGTGTTCAAATTATAGTGCTGTAGCTAAAAATGCCCCCGCACGGGGGCCCTTTGGTTTTACATGGGATTATATTGGGGAAAATCTTTAAAAATCTTCTTCTCTGAAACCGCAAGGCCCAGGTCTTTGATATTTGGTATGAAGCTTCATCTAGTGGACCCCTACCAAGATTATTCAAATTATAGTGCTGGAGCTAAAAATGCCCCCCCCCCCCCCCCCCCCCCACACGGGGGCCCTTTGGTTTTACATGGGCTTATATAGGGAAAATCTTTAAAAATCTTCTTCTCTGAAACCGCAAGGCCCAGGTCTTTGAAATTGGTATGAAGCTTCATCTAGTGGACCCCTACCAAGATTGTTCAAATTATAGTGCTGGGGCCAAAAATGCCCCCGCACCGAGGCCCTTTGGTTTTACATAGACTTATATAGGGAAAATCTTTAAAAATCTTCTTCTCTGAAACCGCAAGGCCCAGGTCTTTGATATTTGGTATGAAGCTTCATCTAGTGGACCCCTACCATGATTGTTCAAATTATAGCCCTGGGGCCAAAAGTGCCCCATAGCCGGGGCCCTTTGGTTTTACATTTACTTATATAGGGAAAATCTTGAAAAATCTTCTTCTCTGAAACCACAAGGCTTAGGTCTTCGATATTTGTTATGAAGCTTCAGCTAGTGGACCTCTATAAAGATTGTTCAAATTATAGGGCTGAGACCAAAAATGCCCCCGCTCCGGGGCCCTTTGGTTTTACATAGACTTATATAGGGAAAATCTTAAAAATCATCTTCTCTGAAACACAAGGCTTAGGTCTTTTATATTTGTTATGAAGCTTCAGCTAGTGGACCTCTACCAAGATTGTTCAAATTATAGCCATGGGGCCAATAATGCCCCCGCTCTGGGGCCCTTTGGTTTTACATAGACTTATATAGGGAAAATCTTGTTTTACATAGACTTCTATATGCAGGGTAAACCTTTAAAATCTTGTTCTTTGAAACCACAGAGCCCAGGTCTTTCATATTCAATATGAAGCTTCATCTTGTGGACCTCTACCAAGATTGTTCAAATTATAGCCCTGGGGCCAAAAATGACCCTGCCTGGGGCCCACTTGTTATACATTGGATCAGGTGAGCGAACCAGGGCCCTCTGGGCCCTCTTGTTTATTAAGTTTGGCCTTTTAGTTTTGTTGCTATGGCAACTTAGAGTTTCCATTGACTTATAATGGGTTAAACTTAAAAATGGCATTTACTGCCAAGTCAGTGCAGATATTTTGACAAAACTTACATAGACATGTTCCTTGAGTAACTTTCTCTCAGCCATATGCTTTTATGTCAACCTGGGGGTCCCCTAGGTTGTGCCTGGGCCATGCCCCGCCCCCTCCACTTCATAAAATGCCTTATATCTCAGAATCCTTACAGATCCCAACCCCTAAACCATATATATTCTTGTTCCTTATGATAAGATGCATTAAGTGACACCAACCTGGGGGTCCACCGGGATGTGCCAGGGACATGCCCTGCCCCCTCTATTTCATAAAATGCCATTTATCTCAGAAACCATTCAGATCCCCACCCCTAAACTATATAATTATATTCTTGTTCCTTATGCTAAGATGCATTAAATGACACCAACCTGGGGGTCCCCCGGGATGTGCCGGGGACATGCCCCACCCCCTCCACTTCATAAAATGCCATTTATCTCAGAAACCATTGAGATCCCCACCCCTAAACCATATATACTTTTTTTCCTTATGATAAAAGGCACAATATCCCAGTAACCTTACAGATCTCCACCCCTAAACCATATATATTCTCGTTCCTTATGATAAGTCAAATTCAATGACACCAACTTGGGGGTCCTCTGGGATGTGTGGGGTCCATGCCCAACCCCCTCCACTTCATAAAAGGCAAAATATTCCAGAAACCTTACAGATCCCCACCCCAAAACCATATATATTCTTGTTCCTTATGATAAGACACATTCAGTGACACCAACCTAGGGGTCACCCAGTGTGTGCCCGGGTCACACTCCACCCCTCGACTTCACAAAAGACCATATATCTGAGAAACTGTTCAGAGCCCACCCCTGAACCATATATATTCGGGTTCCTTATGATAAGACGCAAACAGTTACACCAGCATGGGGGTCCCCCCGGGGTGCCACGGGCCATGCACCACCCCTTTACTTCATTAAAATCCATATATCTCAGATCCCCACCCCTAAACCATAATTATATATTCTTTTTCCTGATGATAAGACTCCACTTAATAATAGGCCATATATCTCAGAAACCATTTAAATCCCTATCCTATAATCACATATCGATGGCTTAGCGCAAAACTAGGCTAAGTCAGTTTTATGAAATTTTACAGGAGAACAAAAAAACTGTTTATCTTTTTTCCTTGTTTTTGTTTTGTATCATAGACTTTGGCAAGGTATGCTGTTTTATATTTTATTTTTTATGATCATAATCATTTTCAAGTTAAACTATGTCTAAATAGCTTAAAATTAGAAAATTGAGTTAGTCATAGTTTTGCGCTGAAAATCGACTGGCTAGTGAAAAGAATCTTGGCGCAAAACTCTGACTAAGTCAAGTTAGGTACAGTATTGCACTCAAAATTAATGATATTTTGAAGGAATGGGATAAAAATAGTTCTAAGTCAAGCTGGATAAATTTCATAAATTAAACTTTAAACTATTTTGTGACTGAAATATTAAAATAAAGTGCCTAAATAAGCCTTTTAACACATAAAGGCCAGTATTATCAATCGTTTAGATGATATGTCAGTTCAAACTCCCAAAACAGCACCAAAATTCAATAACTATCATTTAGATATTCTTATTCAAACTTGATTCTCAGCACTAAGAAACATTTTAAATTTCAATTTATCATAAAATGACTGATTTAACTCATTTAAAATGGATCTTTGGCAAACAGTACAAGCCCAGATCAGGGCATTCAGTGTTGTTAGGAAGTTCAACCACTTTTTAATCACTTTCTAAAATCAACACAGTCTGGTATCCCTAAATCCCAAAATTGGCTCCTCTTATATAAAGGGTGAAGATTTCATTCAGTACACAATGGGTTGGTTAAAGGTCATAAATGAATAATCTATTAACCCGGCCGGCATCGGTAGCTCAGTCGGATGCGCGTCTGACTGGTCGACAGGAGGATGCGGGTTCGATACCAGTGCCGGGGTCGGCAACTTTCTTTTGTGGAGATTGATCATGAAATCTTGTCTACAGTCATTCTCTCCCTTCCGCTGATTCAAGGAGGGCAGTTGTCAGTTTGTGGCGAAAGAAAGTGTACTGTACTGGTTAACCCGTTACATATAAGCCTGCCCAGGAAAAGTGTGGATAGGTAAACCGACCGGCTCAAAAATGACCTAAGATTGTGTTGACTGGGCCGTTAAACTCCAGTACAAACAAATATACAAACAATTTATTAACCAGTAAGCATTTAAATTTTTTCCATACTGTTTTTATCCTGATTGTTGTTTGTTGTTATCGAGTGGATTGCAAACGTTAACCCATTTAGTACCAGAAACCCAAAACGGGTACCCTGACAAACAGTGCAGGCCCAGATCAGACGCCACTTTCTCGCCGCAGAACGCGTCGTCTGATCAGCGCCTCCACTGTTTGCTAAAAGTTCAGTCATTTTCCAAATAAATTTTGATGAAAACACAACCCGACATCCCCAAATTTTGAAATGGTCTCCTGGTATATATAAGCAGGAAGATTCCATTTGGTACAAAAAGGGTTAATTCATCCTGATGAAGCCAGGGTGAATAAATATTTGCATTGAGAACATGATGTATCTTTATAGCAAAGTTTTCCAAAGGACCCTCTGGACATGGGCTTCGACAAAGTAAATGTTTTAAATGAGAACAAATGCAGGCTTCAGTACAGGCTTGTGCACAGCCTTGGTCACGCTATATGTTTACATGTCTGCAGTTTCATGTAAGGTCTAAAATGAAAATGTTAAGGTCTTGATAGAATTTATCATCTATTGTCTCAAAACTCTAAGGGATTTTAAGCTTCAGTTTGGAATAACAGTCATTTTAGAGAAAAAGAAAGAGAAATATACGTGTACCGGTATATAGCAAAACTAAACAACACTGCCAAGAATTTAGTTTGACTTAAGCAGTTTGAGATATTAAAGTTAAGATAATAAAGGCTTACTGAGGCTGTGAGCATATCACTAAACTAGTAGCCAGTAAATGCAGACAGATATTACGGTCATACACAGTGTTTACCCTATATATACAGAAACTTTTAAATGAGGCTAATAGTGTCACAATTATGCCAATATATTTTCAACCAAAAACTTTTGCAGTGGCAAACAGTGTAGACTCTAATCAGACCGCTCATTTAAAAGCTGTCTCATCTATTTTCATGACTCTTTAGCTTTAGTGTCCGAGTATTTAGGGTAAATACCTTTACAAACACTACTGATATGCTGAAATTTCCAGAGAAAATTGTATTGATATTAGAAATAAGAGCCAGAAATGGTCATCTTTCTTTATAATATATACATTTTTGGGAGCTATCTTGATGTAACGAATAGTGTTATAAAGAGGCTATGATTGTGTACACTGTACATGCTAGATAGTTTACAAACTAATTTCTTTCATAAAGCTTACATCTAAAATCGGGACAATAGCACTGGGTTGCAGTAAAATGAGGGTTAGACAGGGTTAGACAGTTTGTCTAACCCTTATCCTGCAGAACATGACAACACCTATCTTTGCAAATAGTGTAGATCCAGATCATATGGCTTCTGGCCATCCGATCAGGATCTACACTGCCATGTAGTTTGTGAATTAAATGAGTAAAGTGTTTGGTCGATAGCAATGGGTGTGGCTTAATTCATTCATGCAGCAGGGTAAGGTCTAAACAGCTATGTATTCATCAGGATCTCAGATCAACATAAAACCTGTGATCGGCATGTGGGATCAAAGTGAACTTGCATAAGGAAATTAGATATCTGTACTTCTCAAATGATATCATTGGATACTCCTTATGGAGTCTTATCAAGCACAATATCTTCCACACTCAAAACAGTGTGTACCATTCTTAACTGCTGAGCTAGATCTAGGAACTGCGCTGGACCATTGTACCAGTAGTCATACTTAATGGCCACTATATTTGGACTCCTGGATTTTATTTTAAATGAGCTTACAGCTGACCAGCATATTTGGTTTCTGTTCAAACCAAGATCAAAATTTTAAGAAGTTTTGAAACTGAATCTAACTCAAAGATACTTAATTTAGGCGTATTCAAACAGCGTTTGTAATACAGGTTACATTCTAAGGCCTTACCGTTGAGAGTCATTTGCTGCTCCTCAAGGTTAAAATATGCGGCCACAAAAGAACCATCTTTACTTTCTGGCTTTTTTTTTGGTTGTCAATTGGCTAACACTATGTTCTTAATTTGACTCCTCACAGTGGAATCAATATTTTCTTGTCATTTGGGACCATTGGTTCCATTGTGGAATTTTGAAACTCCTGGCCCAGGAAAACAAGTACACTTCATATTTTACAGTTCTGTAGTGAATGACATGCTTCAAAAAGATAACTTCCAAATAACATATTTCATTTTTTCTGTTTTATATTTCTGTCTGGTTTTGTCCAAACTTGTAGCAATTTTGAAAGTTTCATAAATCCCATCAGTCCTTCATTGCCGAAAAGCTGGAGAAGCCCCTGATTGAACCCATGATCCTTAGTTTATGAGGCAAGTAGCATAACCACTGCACCATGGAGGCTTCTACTAAATTCTGTCACGGTTATTTTTGTTATGGTTTGTCTTTGGGTGTTTGTGTCGCTTGTATTATTTTGTTCTGGATAGCCAATTGGCCATTTTGTGGGAAAGTGACTGTCCTTTTGGCTTTCCGCTATTGATGTTTCCATTAGGGTCTGTTGTTTCATGTTTGTGTTGTCTCTGATGGGAGATGTGGGTTAAATGTATTGATTCCTGATCATTGCCTTCACTTCAATTCTACATTTTGTAGCAGTGACTTTCTATACAAGATCACTCCTATCTTGTGGGTTTCTATCAGGTCTGTTACATTGACAGAATGTGTTGAGATGAATGCTAAAGGGAAGCCTTGAGAATGCTGGAGCCGGTCCAGTCCTCGCAAGTGCCTAGTGTTGTTTCCTAGAGCAAGAGACTTTATCCACATTATGTAGTACTGGTTTCTACCCAGGAAGAGGAAGGAAAGAGGGCCACATGGAAGATTAGTACTATTTTACTAAATGTGTTACCCTCTATGAATGAAGTTGATTATTATCATTATTATTATTATTATTATTATTATTACATGTCTGCTGAAGTATGGAATGATTTCTTATTGTCCCAATACTGTGCTTGACATCTGCTGTGGAAGATTTTGAAAATTATGTTTGGCCTTATTCAGAATGACAATTTAGTATTTATTTGCAGTATATCAGCAGCTATTTAAATGTGAAAGACTGAGACCCATTTTCTTTCTTATGAATGTATTCATTGCTCTTAAAGGAACTCATTTTTTATTTTTATTTGCCTTCACTGCAGCTGGTGTTGTGCCGTGTGGCGGCCGTAAAACGTCTCCCTGTACATCAACCATAGTGCAGTTTATATTTTACTTTTGGGCCTTTGAGATCAGCGTGAATTTTCTGAGAAGTCAGAAATAAATTATTGGTTAAGACTCATATTCTAGACAGGCTTTTAATTATTTGGACCCCACTTTGATTTATATCAGTCTTTGAATCGACTGCCTATTCGAAATTAGCAAAATTGCAGTATGTTTCATCTGGCTTTCTTTGCCGGGTCATTACAGGGTAACTGATGAGGCTTTATTAGCCGAAACTACGTAGAATGACCCATTTTCTTTCTTATGAATGTTTTCATTGCTCTTAAAGGAACTCAGTTTTGATTTTAATTGAGTTTAATACCATGTTCTCAACCTGTGTTGTCAACTGAGTCTTATCATTTTATGACCCATGCATCCTAAGCATACAAGTCATGCAAAAAAGTTGGCAATAAAGCTAGACAAAAGCTATATTTTTCAAGTCGACAAAGTACTGGCACTTTTGAAAATGTCTGTAAACTAAGATGATGCTGCTGTCCACTGACTGACAGTCAGCAGCCTCTATTTTGTTTGTTTGTATGTTAATGTCTCATAGATCAAAATTTTAAGGCTCAGTCGACACCACAGGAATTTATTTCACATGGAAATTATTAACAATTTCACAACAAAATAATCTTTGCTGATTGTGCACATAATAAATTAAATAATGAACTGTTGGGCTTTGGGTTTACAATCCTTTTAAAATTTCACTTATTTTGAGCAGCATCACATGTGGCCCAAGTGGGCTCAAATCCACAATGGTGAGAGGTAAGGGTAGAACTTAGGGCAATGTTGTTATTTCTTCTGTTTCTATAGTTCCATTAATTTTCCTTTCTCTTTTATCTCCTTTACTATCTCTGCTATCTTTTTTTTTCTCCTTTTCTCTGGGAGAGGACACAAAACGATCCTCAAGGGTTGACGTGTCGACAAACATAAAACAATCAAACAGTCAACTGAATGATCAACCATTTTCTTTGGACTGATGTAAAGCAGGATGATGTTTTGAAATTTAGGGATGTCAGGTTGAATAATTTTGGGAATTTATTTAGGAATGTTCTTTTAAGGGTTTTCTGTATACAGTTTTCTGGACCAGACTAGCCAGTTTCATCGAATTAGGCCTCATCAGTGACCTGCAGATATTTTCACAATTCCACAAAAGAATCAATGATCCCTAAGGACAAGAAAATAAAAACTACACTTTGATGAAGGGCAGGGAGACTTTTTATGGCCACCACACATTCCCTGAACATCAGCTGTAGTGATGTAAAATATGTTCTATAAAAGGATTATCCTTTGGAAGCAAAGAATGCACCACAGAACTGAAAAGTATGGAGTGTACATGTTTTCTGGGCCAGACTAGCTAGACAAGGAACCCTTGTCTGAACCTTTTAAAGGTGATGATCAGACGCCACATTCTGTGGTTATGATCAGTGCGTGCACTCTTTGCCAATGACCCCTTTCCATTAGGCCACAGGGCCTGCCTAAATTATGTGAACTGACAGCTTTATCAAGTGATACTTTTCTTTTGTGGTTTACCCCACCCACTCATTTTTCATCGAAATAACATGCTGTTGACCTTCAACAGTTTACTTCACAAAAAATGTAAATACTTGCTTTGTTTGATTTGAGGTTTATCGTCCCGTCAACACGGTGTAGGTCATTTTGGAGACGTTGCTTCTGATTTTGTGGGACTTTTACCCGACATTGAGAAGAAATGACATCTCAAGCCCTGTCGCCCAATGAAACCAATAGGGTTTATTAGCATGGACGGTCAGCCTCACACCGCAGTTCCTGGACAGGCTTAGATCCTCTAAGCAGTTTACCAGTGCTAATGTGCAGGCCGGATTCAGCTCTGCGTGGAAGCATCATGCAGCCCATATATTTATTCGAGCCCCTATGGGCAGTGCGATACTTGCTAGTCATCTTGTTGATTATGTTATTTTCTTCAGTAAAATTCGAATTGTGGCAGAAAAAAAACTTTGGAATATCATTCTGAAGGCAAGGATGGGTTGTGAGTTTGAATATTTTTGATTTTGTTTTTCTTTCTTTTTTTTTTTTTCGATGTTATTCTTCAGTGGCATTTGTTTTCAAAATGACACATTTTCATATCATATATTATGGCAGAGAATAAGAATTAAAACATAATTTATTATAATCCTTGTTATTATTGCTCAGTGCAAAACCCTATCTAAGTCAAGTTAGTTAGGGTTTTGCACTAACAGTTTCTTTCAAATTTTATGCAACTGTTAGTGCAAAACCATACCTAACTCTACATAGATATAGTTTTGCACTCACAATGAAAACATTTTGACTTAGCATATTTTATTAAAAATTAAATATCTTTGCAAATACTGGGAATATATTTACAATGTTTTGACAGATTTAAGAGGACTTCTCAAGCTTTTAAAATTCATGAAAAAACTGATTTGGGGAAAAAATGGAGTTAGCCTAGT
Source organism: Lucinisca nassula (assembly GCA_963580285.1). Classification (NCBI taxonomy): domain Eukaryota; kingdom Metazoa; phylum Mollusca; class Bivalvia; order Lucinida; family Lucinidae; genus Lucinisca; species Lucinisca nassula. The sequence goes on along the minus strand of OY757019.1, from coordinate 144,016,617 downwards.
TTTGCACTGAGCCATCGATATATTCTTGTTCATTGTTATTAGACACATTCAGTCAACCCTGTCTTGGGAGGTCAGCAGTGGCCATTTCTTCCCCTTCCACTTCATAAAAGGGCCTCATATCTCAGAAACCGTTCAGATCCCCACCATTTAACCATTTATATTCTTGATCTTTATGAAAAGACATATTCAGTGACAACAATCTTTGGCTTTTCTGGGATCTGCCATGCCCGAATCCCTCCATTGCTTAAAAGGCCTTACGTCTCAGGAACCATACACATCCCCATCCCTAAACCATATATGTCTCTGTTCCATTTTATAAGACCCATTTAGTGACTTCAATCAGGGCTTCATTGGGCAGTGCCCACCTGAGCTCTGGTTTATGAAATTTGGCTCTTTGGTTTGTTTGCTATGGCAAGTTAAGAGTTTCCATTGACTTATAATGGGGAAAATTGAAAAATGACATTTATGCCTCTCAAGATATTTTTTCAAACTTTCATAGAAATGTTCCTTTAAAAATGCTCTTTTTGGCCTATTGCCACAGATGGGAAATTGTCAACTGTCATCTGTTGTCTTTAAGCGACATCAGATCTCTGAAGCCACTAGTCTGATTGGTGAGCATTGTGGCCCATGGGCCTCTTGTTCAGTTTCTAAACATCCATTCACTTTCATCTTTCTTAAATGATGAACATCAGATCCTGTACTTTACTCTCCTGTACTGTCTCTTCCTCGCCTCCTCTCATCGGGGCTTCAGGAGAAATAAATGGGCTACGAGGGTAGGCTGAAAAGTTCTGAGCCTGACCAAGAAGCAGGCATTGAACAGCCATGAAATTTTGTATTCATTAAATCCAAACCTTTATTACTTGGTTTGACTCAAATGAGTTCAAGTTTACCTGCAATAACGTATAAATTCTAGACTTTGAAAGTTTATGCTAGCAGGTTTTTTGAGAAAATGGACAAAATCTGGCATCGTGGTGTCATCAAGTACCTCCATAAAAAGGGTTAGCTCCTTAGGATATTCATGCCGATATGGTTGCTACATTAGGAGATGATGCTCCTTCGTATGCAACCCTGAAAAGGTGGGCAGCAAATTTTAAGATGGGCAAGGACAGTCTTGAAGATGATGACCGGTGTGGACGACCCACAACAGCAACAACTGAGGAAACCATCAGCCAAGTGCACAGGGCCCTGATGGATGACAGGGGTTTAACTGTGAATCAGTTAGCTAACACTGTTGGCATATTCCGTGAACAAGTAGAGAACATTCTACACAGTGAATTAGGAATGTCGAAGGTTTCCCCCAGATTGGTGCCACGGCTTTTGATGCCTGACCAAAAGTTGACCAGACTGAACTTGTCACAAGCCAACTTGGCTATTTTTGAAGCAGACCAAGATGGTTTTCTTGACCATTTTTTCACTCAGGATGAGTGTTGGGTTCATCACTTTGAGCCAGAGACCAAAAGACAATCCATTCAATGGAAGCACCCTGGCTCACCCCCTCCAAAGAAGGCAAAGGTTGTCTCCTCTACAGGGAAGGTGATGGCATCAGTGTTCTGGGATGCCAAGGGTATAATATTCATAGATTACCTTCAAAAGGGCAGAACAATTAATGGAGAGTATTATGCAGATCTGTTAAAACAATTGCGAAAAGCAATTAATTAAGGCTAAACGACCCGGAAAATTGACAAAAGGGGTCTTGTTCAATCAGGACAATGCGCCTGCTCATAAATCGGTTGTCGCAATGACTGCTGTGCATGACTGTGGCTTCACACTTGTCGATCACCCTCCGTATTCCCCTGATCTAGCTCCATCAGATTATTTCCCGTTTCCAAACATGAAAAAGCACTTGGCTGGGCAGCATTATCGGTCAGACGAGGAGGTGATAGCTGCTGTGGAGGAGTTTTTCAGGGACCAAGATGGAACCTTCTATACCACTGGGATCCAAGGACTCCAGCATTGCTGGAGGAAGTGTGTGGACAGGAAGGGAGACTATGTTGAAAAATAAGGCACTTTCAGCATGGACAAGCCATTGGACCTTGGTCAGGCTCAGAACTTTTCAGCCTACCCTCGTACAAAGTGTTTCCACGCAGAGCTGAAACTGACCACACATTAGTTCTGGTAAACTGCTTAGAAGGACTAAGCCTGCCCAGGCAAAGTGGTGTGAGTCAAACCAACCAATGCATATACGGTAAGCCTTTTGGTTTCATTGGTCAGGTAAGCCTTTTGGTTTCATTGGTCAGCATGGCTTGAGATGTCATTTCTTCTCAATGTTGGGTAAAAGTCCCACAAAATTGGAGCCACTGTCTCCAAAATTACCTAAATAGTGTTGACGGGGACGTTAAACCTGGATTCAAACAAACTTAACTGTCTTGTCTATCTCCTTTCTCCCATTTTCTGGCAGACAACAACAAATGACACACAAACTGACAAGGCTTGATGTGTTGATAATACACATGAAGTGAAGCAGTGCGGTCGCCCATCCAGGTACCGACGCTGATATTTGGCACTTAGCTATGTGAATAAACTAACCACTCTAACTGCGTCGCTTAAAGAGCCTGCTCCTACAGCAAGGCTGTAGCAGTGGTTAATATCAATAATATTACATTTCTCCCCCTCATCTCTTGACTTCATCTCGAAGCCAGACATGCCTCGATCACTATGCAAACCTGAGGGCGGAGTCTATGCAACAAACCAGCTGCCAATATGCCACCTGTTTAGGGTAAGCCGGGTTGTCCACAAATTAAATCAACGCAGTCACCCATTTTTGTACCAACCCGGTACCGTATTATAAGCAACCGATATTGCGGTTGGTCCAACCGCAATATCGGTTGCTTATAATACGGTAACTTCGTGGATAAGCCAACCCCTCTCCTCCTCCTGTCGCGACAAGGGCTAGCTTGGGATCCTTCAGCATTGCTGTAGAAGTGCTATACACAACCAATCAAAATACAGACATACCTGTATTAAGCAAGCACCATTGGGATAATAAAAAAGAGCTTGCTAAATACAGGGGCATTTTAAAGCATTTGTCTTTCACAGAAACTTGAGACAGGCTGCGTGCTTAATACAGGTGACCACTAAGACAGGGTTAACTTAACTAGAAACATAGCCCCAGATAAGGAGGGATTAACATATTTCTTGTCAAAACATTATGCTTTGGGTGTATGTTTAAATCGCCTCGATGATGCAGTTCTAAGAAGTGCTCACAATATACATGTACCTTTTAATGGAGAAATTAAAGAAAAATAGTGTACAGAGGACCCTCGTTATAACGACAGTATTTGTTCCCATTTTATTGTGCCATTATAAAGAATTTTGCCATCATAAAGAATCCCTGTTTGGAGTTTGATAGGCAATAAAAGGCCTTTTCCCCATTATTACTCCAAGAAACAAATGTTATAGACATTTATTAGAATAGCCTCTGTGAGGCGATTCTAACAAATATCTACAACATTTATGTTATAGACATTTGTTAGAATCGCCTCTTTGAGGCGATTCTAACAAATATCTACAACATTTGTTTCTTGGAGTAAAAGATTACAAGATCTTTTCATGACTATGGACTCATTTTGTGCATTTCCAACCCTAGGGAAGCCCACACCGCTTGGAACCGAGGCTAAACCTTTAGCTAAGTATTGTCATCCCATATAACGAGTTTTGCTGTTATACGGAATGTCAGTATAAAGAGGGTTTACTGTATGTGCAGTACTCCTCTTCATCTGCAGTAACAGGAGAAATGAACTGTAAAAGTCGAAAAAATTCGGACAGTTTGAGTCTCCTAAAATTTTAACAGAGATCCAGTAAGGAGTCTAAAAAGTGCATACAAAATTGCAAACAGTTTAGACGCTGATTGATGGAGCAGTCTGTTGTGGGGTCTGCACTGTTTGCTTTGGCTTATCTGTCCCAATACTTAGGATCATTTTGGTACAGACATGTATTGAGTGCAAAAAATTAAAAAAAATTACCCCCAAAAAAGGCATACATGAAAAAGAATTCTAGGTTTCGCCAAAAAATCAAGTAGGGTTGGGAAATCTTGACCCATATATGTTTTACGGCCCTATTGTGGGACATTGGCAAACAGTGCAGGCTCGCATCAGATGCCTTTGAATGTGGCGTCTTAATTATCAGGGTTGACACTTTTTTGGATTTCTGGTACTAATTGAGTTAAGCATGCATGCACAGTTTTCATATGGGGAAGATCCAGGACATATTGTTTTCCTTTTTGTTGTGTAAATTTTTTAGTGAATACTTCATTTTTATGATAACGGTCACCGACTTCCCCAAACCCCCAATTTTAAGCCAAAAATAGCTTGTCTGCACCCTTTCACATGAACAAATTGATGAATATTGGTTATTAAATATGGGACCAATTCAAGCAAGTACCCACAACCTACATGTATATCTTTTGGCAGAAATACTGTAAATATAATGTATGCCCCTGTAAACCACAGTTTTCTATATAAAGTCATTACGCAAACACGCCTATACAAATACATTGCCACCTTTATCGCCGAAAATATGAAAATTTTATGATGAAAAATTGTGATATTTTTCTTATTTCTGCTCAAAATATAGATTGTGGGCGCTCGTTAGAACCGCCTCATCGTGGCGGTTCTAACGAGTACCCACAATCTATATTTTAGAGCAGAAATAAGAAAAATAAGGTATACCCCCGGAAACCCCAGTTTTACTATATAAAAGTGGTGTTCAAGGGGGTCAAAATTATATAGGCGTGTTTTCGTGGTGGGAGTTTACAGGGACATTTCACAGACTTGTTAACATAATGTGACACAGCTTTTCGACCTAATTGTCAGTATTGTCTATTGAACCTCATAAAATTTCCAGTTTTAGCTGCAAAGAAAAGTTATGACCATTACTGGCACGAAGTTTTATTTCTGATGTCAAAACTGCCACCTGTGGTTTTCTCAGAGGTACATGTATTTAGAATATCAGAAAAGGTACACAGCACAACCTCTCTTTAGCACCGTTCCTATTCATTGTATCATGAATTTGGATAGAATGTGTACCCAGTTTAACCCTTGTCCTGCTGAATATTCATATATGCCACACCCACTACTGATTATCTACCAATCAGATTACTTGATGCAAATTGTTGCAACAAATTCACAATCTGAATGGCAAACAATGTAGATCCTGATCAGATGGCTTCAACAGAAGCCATCTGATCTGGATCTTCATTGGAAAATAAGGCATATCCGGGATCAGCAGGACAAGGGTTAAGGGTGGGCCACAAAATATATAAATAACAGTAAAATGCCTATATTAAGACCACCGTTGGGACTGTTCAAAAGTGGTCTTTAAGACCACTTTTGAACAGTCCCAAAGGTGATCTCTGACCAGAGGGCACTGTGTGCAGAAAGTAACAAAGAATGCAACCAACTAAATAAGCTTTTATATAAAATAAAACTGTCCTAATTGTTGGTGGTCCATAATAGCAGAAGTTCACTGTATGCAGAAAAATGACCATAAATGGTCAGGGTTGATCTACATGTGTATACACACCCTTTTCCATATATCGCCCCAGACAATAGGGGGTATCCACAATTTGTTTTTCTTATTTCTGCATGGAAACATATGCTGTGGGTACTCATTAGAAGTGCCTGGGTGAGGCACTTCTAATGAGTACCCACAACATATTGTATACCGTTGTATGCACCTTTAACCCATTTTGTACCAAATGAAATCTTCCTCCTTATATATACTAGGAGTCCATTTTGAAATTTAGGGGAGTCAGGTTATGTTTTCTTCAAATTTACTTTGGAAAATGGCTGACCATTTTGCAAACAGTGAAGGTCCTGATCAGACGCCGCATTCTGCGGCTTCTGATCTGGGCCTGGACTGTTTGCCAGGGTGAGTGAGTGAGTTTTAGTTTTAAGTCCCACCAACAGCTAAGGTCATACGGAGACGGGACCTCGGTTTAAAGACTCATCAGAAAGTCTGATGTTTGCCAGGGTACCCGTTTTGGGGTTTCTGGTACTGAATGGGTTAAGCCCCTTTAAAGTTGTGTTCACAGTGGTTTTTATCGTACAGACTTACTAATGTGATATGAAATTTCATCAGATATGAAATTGCATCCGTGTCACATAGTGTATGTCTCAGAAACAGTTATTTTTCTGATGTAGTTGGTGATATACAGTAGAACTTCGATGGCTCGAACACCGATGGCTCATTTACCATGGATGTGTCGAACCCAATCTTGAGGCCCTAGCGAAATCCTCTACATAAAAAATAGTGGGGCATAATTAAGGAGATTTTAGTCTTTTATCTTGCAAATGTATGCTGTGTGTACTCATTAGAATCGCCTCGATGAGGCGATTCTAATGAGTACACACAGCATATATTTTCATTATAGAACACCGAAAAGATGTCTAAAAGTATCTCGTTATGCCTCCTAGCAGTAACCCTCAGTGGCTCGAACTACCCCTGTCTCGAACAGATTTTCGAGGTCCCAAAGGTGTTCGAGCCATTGAAGTTTGACTGTATTTCTATGTTTTACTCCATATGAAGGTTATGGGTGCTTGTTAGAACTGCCTTATATATGTCTTGGAGCAGAAATAAGAAAATTAGTTTATCCTCTATAAACCCCACTTTTGTGTATATAAAGGTGTATATTAACCCTTATCTTGCTGTTCAAAACAACCCCTATCTTTGCAAACAGTGTAGATCCTGATCAGATGGCTTCTGAAGAAGCCATCTGATCAGGATCTGCACTGTTTGACATTCAATTTATGAATTTGTAGCAATAAATTACATCAAGTAATTTGATTGGTTGATAAACAGAAATGGGTGTGGCTTGCATGAATATTCAGCAAGAGAAGGGTTAAGTGGGTTTGGATGGGTGTTCATTTCATGGTTTCGTTAGCCTAATGTAGATTATAACAGCTGGTTATCAGCTCCCAGCATCATCGTCCAATTAAAGCAAAAATCATAACCTTATTAGTATTGATTTCATGGTAGGATTTGTATTAGGAGGTGTGACGGTGACAGAAGACATCGCAATACTTAATTAATTTTTCTCTTTTGAGCTATATAATAGTAATAAACTAGACAATATTGCCGACAGTGGTGTAATGCTACGAAAACTTGTATAGCAGACAACAGTCTTTTTTTGTTTGATTTGAGGTTCAACATCTTCCCCAACACTACAGAGGCCATTTTGGAGACATTGCTTCAATTTTGTGGGACTTTTATCAAGGTGAGCTATTGTGTTCATCATGCATCTGTCTGGTGTCTGTGTGTCATGCATCATCAGCAATTTACATAAATGACATCTCCTCCTAAACCGGAGAATGGATTTTGAAAAAAAAAATTTCATTTGAATGTACCTTGGGTGACCCTCTACCAATATTACTAAAATGGTTTCGCTCTTCCGAACAAAGTGGCCACCAGAGTTAAAAACAGAAAAACCTTTACACGACATCTCCTCCTAGCCCACTGGCCCAATTTCAATATAATTTCACAGAAATGTACCTTCGTTAGATGACCCTTGTGCTACCAAAATTGCTAAAATGGCTGAGTGTCCTTGTAACTGAACAAAATGGCCACCAGAGCAAATACCCCAATAAAAAAAAAGCTTGAGAAATATTACACTTATGTTGCTAAAAGAATTCCACTCCAATGAAAAAGAGGCTTTCCAAAGCTAAAACGAGAAAAAAAATCTTTGGTCCACATGTCCTTTAAGTAGTGACTCCTTTATTTCCCAAAGCTATGAAATATCTTGGACTCAGGTGAGCGATCCAGGGCCATTATGGCTCTCTTGTTTTAAGTCCTTTAGGACCACTAATTTCACTGCAGAATTTTTAAAATATTTTAGGATATAATCTGTATTCATCAAATTCAAAAACAGAATGACAAACAGTGTAGATCCTGATCAGAAGGCTTCTTCAGAAGCCATCTGATCTGGATCTTCACTGTTTGCATTGGCAGCGGTTGTCATGTTTAGCGGGACATTGATTTAACAATTTTTATGGCTTGCCTGCCCCATTATGACACTCACAGACCTTCAAATTATATTAAATTATAATTATTATGTTTTATAAGCTCATAGACGGATTTTGTTTTTAAATCGTTTTTTTTTTTTGCTGTCGACAATCCAGTAATTTTTGACAGTTTTACTTGATTTAAAGCATAAAACAGTTGCAAAAATTATTGCCTTCTGGCTGTCATTTTGTTTCTTTTTATGCATTGAAGTAATTAAGGTCTTCTAGAGCACAGGCTTGTAATACATCTTTCTTTCATTCTATAACTCTTTGACTACCTGTGTTATTTACTTGACTTGTATGTCATAATAAATAAATAAAAATCAAAAATGGGTTCCTTTAAGAGCAATGAAAACATTCATAAGAAAGAAGATGGGTCATACTACGTAGTTTCGGCTAACAAAGCCTCATCAGTGACCCTGTAATGATCCGGCAACGAAAGCCAGAGGAAACATACTGCAATTTTGCAAATTTCGAATAGGCAGTCGATACAAAGACTGATAGAATCAAAATGGGGTCCAAATAATTAAAAACCTGTATAGAATATGAGTCTTAACCAATAATTTATTTCTGATTTCTCAGAATATTCACGCTGATCTCAAAGGACCAAAAGTAAAATATAAACTACACTATGGTTGATGTACGGCGAGACGTTTTACGGCCGCCACACGGCACAACACCAGCTGCAGTGAAGGCAAATAAAAATCAAAAATGTGTTCCTTTACGAGCAATGAAAACATTCATAAGAAAGAAGATGGGTCATACTACGTAGTTTGTCTATGGTGTTTTACCCTATTTGTCTATGGTGTTTCAAAATTTTTATATATACTGTACAGTGGTGCCATTAAATCTTATTAAGACCTATTTGGCTAACTGGACCAATTGTGCGAAGTATTTTAGATTTACAAGCTTGAAAGTGGCCAAAATATCAGAGTGTTTGTTTGATTTTATAGCCCAGTCAACACTATTTAGGTCATTTTAAGATGTTGCTTCCGTTTTTTATGAGATTTTAACCCAACATTGAAATGAAATGACATCTCAAGCCCTAGGCTATAACCCAAAGAAACCGACAGGGTTCATACTGTCTAAAGGATTCAGACTTGCACTTCTCCTGGACAGGCTTAGACCTAAGTGGTTTACCAGTGCTCAGATTTGGTTGGTTTCCGGTTAACTCCTATAGTATACACCAGAGTAAGCTAGTGACACCATGATGTAGATCAGTGCATAGTATTTCTTTGTAATTCAGTGAGTTTTTACTGAAACTTTATTTATTTTTATGTCCCCGGTAGCGATAGCGGGGACATATTGTTTTTGCCTGTCTGTTTGTTTGTTTGTTTGTTGGTTTGTACGTGGACAACTTTAATGTTGGCCATAACTTTTGAACCGTTTGAGATAGAGCTTTCATATTTGGCCTGAAGGTTCCTTGTGACAAAACCTTCACATTCATGCAAAAAAAGTTGATGTGTGACCTTGACCTTGACCTACTTAAAATAAAAAATAACATTTTGGTCATAACGTTTGAACGGTTTGAGATAGAGCCGTCATATTTTGCATGTAGGTTCCTTGTGACAAGAGCTTTACATTCACACAAAAAATTTTGACCTTTGACCTTGACCCTTTGACCTACATAAAAGAAAAAGTTAACATTGGTCATAACTTTTGAACCGTTTGAGATACAGCCTTCATATTTAGCATGTATGTTCCTTGTGACAAAAGCTTTACATTCATGCAAAAAATTTGACCTGTGACCTTGACCTTTGACCTACTTAAAATAAAAAATAGCATTTTGGTCATATCTTTTGAACGGTTTGAGATAGAGCTTTCATATTCTGCATGTAGGTTCCTTGTGACAAATGCTTTACATTCACACACAAATTTTGACCTGTGACCTTGACCTACATAATAGAAAAAGTTAACATTTATCATAACTTTTGAACCATTTGAGATACAGCCTTCATATTTAGCATGTAGGTTCCTTGTGACAAACGCCTACATTCATGCAAAAAGTTTGACCTGTGACCTTGACCTTTGACCTACTTAAAAAAATAAACATTTTTGGTCATAACTTTCGAACCGTATGGGATAGAGCTTTCATATTTGGCATGTAGGTTCCCTGTGATTGGAGCTTTTCATTCATGGAAAATGTTTGGACCTTGACCTTTGACCTACTTAAAAGAAAAAATAAAATTATTCATAACTTTTGAACCGTTTAAGTTAGAGCCTTAATATTTGCCATGTAGATTCCTTGTGACAATGCAAATTTTTTTTACCTGTGACCTTGACCTACTTTAAAGAAAAAATATTATTGTTCATAACTTTTGAAGTGTTTATGATAGAGCTTTTATATTTGGCATGTAAGTTTCTTGTGTCAAGGGCTTCCCACACAAACAAAAATCTTGAACTGTGAGCAACTTTGAATAAAAAATGACCATGCCCAGGGACATGTTCGTGTTTCACAAACACATCTTGTTGTATGATGAAAAGGAGGGCATATTGTTTCAAGTATGCAGTTCACCAAATATTAACAGAGTTATGCTCCTTTGAAAAGTTCTTTCCAGGTAACCCCTCCTACAGTTTACTTCTGATCAAGCTGAAACTCCCAGATTTATAGTTTTGTGTTTAAAGTCCACCAAAATTTTCAACAGTACTGGTAATCATGACCGGCCCCAATAGCTCAGTTGGTAGAGTGTCCGCTCCGGGGAACAGGAGGTCTCGGGTTCGATCCCCGGCCGCGACATACCAAAGTCGTTAAAAATGGTACTAGCTGCTCCTCGCATGGCACTCAGATTTATGGGGTAGAGCTAGGACTGGTCGACCCAGTGTCAGGATAATGTGACTGGGTGTGGTATCATGTAATGTGTCTGGGACATGATACTTCAGTGAGGCAGCATTATAAAAGTGAGCATTGAGCTCCCTGTCGCAACCAGACACCGTCGTGATATAACTGAAAAATTGTTGAAAGCGACGTTAAACCCGAATTCGCACACACACTGGTAATCATGATTCCCTTTGAAGCTGATTAGCAATTAGAGATGGGTAAAAACCAGCATACATGTTGAAGGAAAATCATCTTGCCTTCCATTGCAGTACTTGAGGTGTCTTGCATTGTTACAATGACCATGTGAAGCTCATACCCACAGTAGTGAGAAATATGATGTTTAGGAGTCTGCCTTCTTAACCCTTTTTGTACCAAATGGAATACAGTATTCCACCTTATATATGGCAGGAGTCCATTTCAAAATTTAGGGGTGTTAGGTTGTGTTTTCTTCAAAAACTATTTGGAAATTGGCTGAACATTTTGCTCACAGTGTAGACCCTGATCAGACGCCGGATTCTGTGGCGTCTGATTTAGGCCTGCACTGTTTGCCAACTACCCGTTTTGGGATTTCTGGTACAAAAAGGGTTAAACAATAGGCCACAGACGTCTGTTATTGCTAATGGAACCACTTGTTATTATTTCAGGAGGTGCAATATCCAACAGCCTTGCGTTATTTACCGATGTCCTTCACCTGGGAAGTGATCTCGTCAGTTTTCTCATCAGTTTGCTAGCTATATACCTGGCTCGTAAACCAGCAACTAAGAAGATGTCTTTCGGATATCATCGGGCAGGTAAGTTATTTAAACCAGTCCTATAAATTGCTTTGTTTCCTTTTTTTGTCATAAGTCTCGTTATGCTATTCGCCTTGTAAATCAGGGATTGCAGGATCGATCCTGGGCTTCTCCAGACTTTGGAATGAGTCTTTAAACTGAGGTCCCGTCTCCGTATGACCTTAGCTGTTGGTGAGACGTAAAACTGGGTTAATCTAATTTTTATTAACTCTTATCCTACTGAATGAATTAATTTTGCCACACGTGTTTCTGGCTATCAAACAACCAAATTGCTTGACATATTGTATGCATTCAAACTCCCAAACTGAATGACAAAAATTCATGATTTGGACCTACACTGTTTACAAAGGTAGGGTTATCATGATTTAGCAAGACAAGACTTAAGTTAATAGGCATCTTTAATTAGCTCCCCTGAGCCAAAGGCTTCGGTGGAGCTTATAGGATGGTAGGCCTCCATCGTTCATCTGTCATCCAGCCATCTGTCTGTCCATCCATCCACCATTTTTAAATGTCTTTTTCTCTGTATGCAGCCTCCTGGCAATGGGCCCCGGAAGTTTGCACGAACTGTCCAGGTCACATGACCAAGATGGCCACCATGCCCAAATATGGTAAAAGCCTTTAAAAATCATCTTATGCTCCAGAACCACAGGGCAGATTGTCTTGAAACTTGGTAGTTAGCATTGGGTGACTGAGTCCTACCAAATTTGACTTGTTTATGCCAAGGTCAAATCTGGTTCCTTAGACTTTTCAATGCGCAATAGGTATATTAATGCATTTTGTAAAAAAATATTGTGGTCTATGACATAAAAATAGGCACAAAATGAAAGTCTATGAATGCTAAAGGTCAAGGTCATTCCGTGACCTTGGCCGAAGGTCACTTGTATTGCAGGTCCATTGACAATTTAAAATACATTTTCTTTTAAACCAGTTGGCCAATTTCATGTAAAATGCAGCCTTAGGACAGTGCGAGGGAATGAAAATTTGTTCAAATTGTGCAGGTCACATGACCAAGATGGCTACCATGCCCAAATATGGTAAAAAATCTTCTTCTACAGAAAACTGGGCCAATTGTCTTGAAACTTTGTATGTGGCTGAGTACTACCAAGTTTGCAAAAATGATGACCCTACATTGAACTTGACCCATTTTATGCCATGGTCAAATTTGGTTCTTTAGGCTTTTCAATGGGAAACAGGTAAACTATTGCATTTTTCGAAAAATGATGTGGTCTGTGACATGAGAATTGGTACAAAATGAATGTCTGTAACTGTTAAAGGACAAGGTCATTTGGTTGACCATGGCCCAAGGTCACTTGGATTGTAGGTCCATTGACAATTCAAAATACATTTTCTCTAAAACCACTGGGCCAGTTTCAGTTAAAACTGAATATACATCATCCTCACAATGGGGGAAAGAAAATTTGCATGACTGGTCCAGGTCACATGATCAAGATGGCGGCCATGCTCAAATATGGTAAAAACCTTAAAAAAATCTTCTTCTCAGGCACCAAAACCACTTGGGCGATTGTCTTGAAACTTTGTGTGTAGCATTGAGTGACTGAGTACTACCAAGTTTGCAATAATGATACCTCTAGGTTGACCTAGACCTATTTTCGCCAAAGTCAAATTTGGTTCCTTAGGCTTTTAACCCTTGTTCTGCTGAATATTCAAATATGCCACACCCCCTACTGGTTATCTGATCCAATCAGATTACTTGATGCAAATGATTGCAACAAATTCACAATCTGACTGGCAAACAATGTAGATCCTGATTAGATGGCTTCTTCCGAAGCCATCTGATCTGGATCTACATTGTTTGAAAGGTAAGGCATATCCGGACTCAGCAGGACAAGGGTTAATGGGAAAAAGGTAAAACAATTCATTTTTTTTTCCACAAATATTGTGGTCGTTGACATGAAAGTAGATACAAAATTTATGTCTTTGAATCAGAATGTAAAAAGTCAAGGTCATTTGGTGACCTTGGCCCAAGGTCACTTGGATTGCTTTTCCATTGACATCTCAAAATATATTTTCTCTGAAATCACTGGGCCAGTTTCATTCAAACTTTATATGCAGCCTTATAGAACAGTGAGGAAATGAAAATTTGAGATGATAGCCACCATGCCAGAATAAGGTAAAAAACTTAAAACTCTTCTCCTCCAGAACCAGTGGACTGATTGTCTTGAAACTTGGTATGTTACACATTGGGTGACTTAGTTCTACCAAGTTTGCAAAAATGATGACCCTAGTTTGACCTTGATCTGTTTTATGTCGAGAGCAAGTTTGGTACCCATCAAGAAAATGCACCTATATAATTTTGACCCCTTTGATCCTCACTTTTATATAGTAAAACTGGGGTTTACAGGGGTGAACTGTATTTTTCTTATTTCTGCTTTAGAATAAAGATTGTGGGTATTCATTATAACTGCCTGATGAGACCGATCTAACGAGTGCCCACAATCTATATTTTGAGCAGAAATATGAAAAATATCAAAAATTTTCATCTTAAAATATTCATTTTTTCAGCAGTAAAGTAGAAGTAAAACAAAGATCAGGAATTGATACAATTAACTTACTCCATCCATAAAAGACACCAAAGGGAAAGAAACACAAACACCAAGCGACCAGACCACAACGGAAACCCAAACAAAGGAAGGCCATACGGACAGCCACTTTCCCACAAAATGGCCATATGGCCATCCAAAATTAAAAGACACAAGTGATACACACAGTAAGTAACAAACAACAACATAAATAAATCGCCACAGAAGTGCCGCCTTGGAACGGTCAGTGGAAGATTTCCACTGGGGGGCTTAAATCGATTTTACGTGGCCACAATCCTCGCCCTTACTTCCGTCGCGATTTAGACAAATAATTTGTTCAGTCCGCATGAAGGCCTCCTAACTCATCAGTGCAACATCTCCGTGAACACAGAAATCAAAGAACCACAGAGGTGAGACAACGGTGAGGACTCGACAGCAAGAAACCACTGAAATGCTGGAGCAAAAGAAAACCAACAGTTAGACTCCGATGAGCCCGACCAGAGACAGAGCATTGTAAAGTTTGCAATGCATTTATGTAGGCGTGTACTGCTTAGGCTTTTCATCTGATCTAGGACTGCACTATATGCCAGTGTCTAGTTTTAGGGTTACCTCTTTTCACCAAAATATTATGTCTGTAACTTTGTTGTTTGTGATGCTTTTTCATTGATGTAAATACATACGTTTTGATAATTATCAGGTGTCATGTCACTGGGTCTAAATAAAGTAAATTTTATTTATTTTCTTTTATTGCAGTGTAGTATCTTGTTTCTGTAGGATAGTATAATACCACCAGACATGTTATCTTGTACGTCACTGGGGGTGTGTATGGAGGCTTTTAACCTTTAAGATGCTGTGAAAAACTGCATCTCATCATGAAAACAAGCCTATATAATTTTGACCCCCTTGAACCCCACATTTATACAGTAAAACTGGGGTTTACAGGGATATACCTTATTTCTGCTCTAAAATAATGCTTGTGGGTACTCGTTAGCAGGGGTGTAAAATTCCACTCGCCCGCTCGCATTTGCGAGTAAATTTTAAAGCAGGGCGAGTGAGATTTTCTAAACTTTCTTCACTTTTTCTTCATTTTTAGCACCTAAATAAAAAATTTAGATCATAAGGGCAAGTATTTTTTAAGGAAATTTTACACCCCTGGTTAGATTCGTCTTGATGAGGCGGTCCAAACGTGTACACACAATCTATATTTTGAGCAGAAATAAGAAATTGAGGCGGTTCTAACGAGTACCCACAATCTACATTTTAGAGCAGGAATAAGAAAAATATCACAATTTTTCATCTTAATTTTTTTTTTTTCGGTGGTAAAGTTTACAATGTATTTGTATAAGGCATGTTTTCGTAATGGAAAATGTTTTCTGTTAATGTTGTCTGCTGCATCTACTTGCAAACTTTTCAAAAATATTTTTTTGCATAAAGGCAAACAAACAGTGTGGACCCTGATAGGAACAGTCTGATTAGGGTCCACACTGTTTGCCTGTATCTAAAAATATGCTCAAAATGTTTGCAAGAAGGTGCAGTAGACATCATATACAGACAGCAATTTTGGACGCTGTTTTTCTTGTTGCCTTAAGAGCGAGGTGTATCCTTGGGCAAGACATGTTATGACAATATGCCCCACTCGACCCAGGTGTAAATTGGGTAGCAGTGGTTTAAAAGTCACTGCCTCTCTCTCTCTCTTGTGTGTGATAACCTCCGGAGTGAGTGTTCGAGAGTGATTCAATTAGCTTGGGGCTTTCATCGTAATCAAACTAAATTAGTATAAACTAAACTGAGGGTTATAGGGATCAACCATGGTTTTTCAGCATTAACATTTGCCAGATCTCTATGAAGCTGTTTGAGTCCTGCCAGATCTCTATGAAGCTGTTTGAGTCCACTAGGTCGAATGTTAAAATATCTTCCAAGGGATCATGCAAATGTTAATGCAATGACATAACAATGGATCATCATTTATGATTCCGATGCAATGTTGACAAAAATGCCCAAAATTTCCAAATAAACTCTTCAAATGCTAAAGGCAAATCAACATGGTGGCTGATTCAGAATGTTGTTTACCATGGTGTTGTTACGCAGTAACCCTCTGATGTCATCATAGAACTCTAAAATGATACAACCACTTCATGGCAATAAAGTTACGTCACTCAACGTCATGTAAACAAAGCAAAGCCTATCTCGTCACATCATTAACGGGCCTCCGTGGCCTAGTGGATAAGACCGTTGACTCTTAGTCATTATGTCTCTCACCGCTGTGGGTTCGAGCCTCAATCGGGTCACATGTGAGATGCCAAGTTCTGCAATGGAAGGTCAGGTGGTTTTTCTCCAGGTACTCCAGTTTTTGCCCACCACTGATCGGCTTGATATGAGTGAAATAATCTTGAAAGGACCGTAAAACAAAAACCTAAATTCTTGTCATATCAAAAGCTCAAAATCTATCTTCAACCAGCACATAAATTTCATGATTTGACCATGGATCTTTGATTCAGGGGAAATATAGTTTTTGCCCTGTCTGTCTGTTTGTTTGTCTGTCTGTCCATCACAAAAACTTTAACCGGCATAAAAATTGGCTCACACGGGTGGGTGGGGGGTGGGGGGGGGGGGCATTGGTCGCTTACAGTGACATCTCTTGTTTCCTTTATAATTTCAGAAGTTCTCGGTGCTCTGTTCAGTGTGTTCATAATCTGGTCAGTGACGGGTATTCTTGTGTACATGGCAGTGGAGAGAATTGTACATGGTCATTACAAAGAGGTCAAAGCTGATGAGATGTTGATTACAGCATCACTTGGGGTGTTCTTTAATTTAGTGTAAGTTAACCCTTTTGTACCAAATGGAGTTTTCCTCATTATATGGGCCGCGTCAAGCGATTTTGGTACTTATCGCCTATGGGAGCAGCGAAGGTTCAGGCGAGCCTGCGCATCCGCGCAGTCTCGCCAGAACCTTCGCTTCTCGCTCCTACAAGCAGTGAATCAAGAGGAACCTTCAGACAGAAAGCCATATCCCTGGCCCCTCTGAATGGCTGGGCATGCGCAGTTAAAATTTGTCATGACGGAATGCTCGAAGACCCAAATTCGCTTGGCGGGGCTCATATATACCATGAGTCCATTTCAAAATTTAGGGGTGTCAGGTTGAGTTTGTTCAAAAACTATTTGGAAATTGGCTGAACTTTTTGCAAACAGTGTAGGCCCTGATCAGATGCCACATTCTGCGGTGTCTGATCTGGGCCTGAACTGTTTGCCAACTACCCGTTTTTGGGGTTTCCAGTACTAAATGGGTCAGTGTATGACCTAGAGGAAACTACATGTTTGAAATAGCATTATGATAGCATACCTGTGCGACACTGTGCATTTTTTCACATTTCAAAAATGGCTACTGTTCGGATGAAAATCTGTGATATTTTTCTTATTTATACTGCAAACATAGGTTGTGTATGTTCCACAATGATGCAGGAGATGTTTTTTTCAAACCTTGCCTTACCTTCAGATCCTGCCCCATATGTTTGTATTCACTTCTTTCGCTGTCAAATAGAAGCCTCCGTGGTGTAGTGGTTACGCTACTCGCCTTGTAAAACAGGGGGCGCAGGATCGATCCTGGGCTTCTCCAGACTTTCTGATGAGTCTTTAAACCGTCTCCGTATAACCTTAGCTGTTGGTGGGATGTAAAACTCAAACACTCACTCACTCCGCTGTCAAATATTTGTCAATAAATAGTGTTTAAACCAAACATAGGTTGTGGGTGCTTGGTAGAACCACCACATTGAGGCAGTTCTAACGAGTACCCACAACCTATGTCTTAGATTGAGGCGGTTTAAACGAGTACCCGCAACCTATGTCTTGGGGCAGAAATAAGAAAAACAAAATCGTGCAGTCGATGGTCAAAATCGCAAATACCCACTTTTTCTATGAATGACACTAAAGATATGGCAAAGTCATACCTTGGGCTTAAGGTCACAATAAAGTAGCCCACTGCCATCTACATGTACATACGATTTACTATCCACATGCAAAGTTTCAAAAGTGTAACTTCAGTGGTTGCAGAGGAGATCCATTTACAACAAACCTGATGGACAGACAGACAGCCGGACCGACGACCACTCAACTTTGGTACGAAAACAATATACCAGATTTTTCTTCGAAAAGCGGGTATAATAATATATACCTCCGTAAACCCCAGTTTTCTCTATATAAATTAGGATTTAGGGGTAGTTCATGTCATGGACTTGTTCAAGTGATGGGTACAGCATCCCTGATGTCATCTCCAGTTTAGTGTAAGTTAACAGATATATAACTGTATAATATCTTAAACTTTTGCAGTATAAAATTCTAATTATACCCCCGGCATACGAAGTATGCAATGAATGGGGGTATATAGTTTTTGTCTTTTCTGTCTGTCTGTCTGTCTGTGTGTCCGTAAACAATTATTTTGTGTCAAAGACATCTCAGGAACTGCTTCACATAGAAACTTGAAATTTTGCACACATGATCAGTATGACTACTTGTATTGTGGGAAAGAAAATAAGGGCCAAGGGGTCAGGCCTTTTAGAGTTATTTCCCTTTGTAGTTCGGCACTGGCTGGGGGTATACGTGCCCCACTGGGCACTTTTGTCTAGTTATTATTTTGTGTCAAAGATTTCTCAATAACTACTGTACATAGAGACTTAAAATTTGGTAGCAACAACCAGTATGACTACTTGTTTCAGCTGAGGTGATGGCACTGGCCGGGGGTATACGTGCCCCACTGGGCACTTTTGTCTAGTTTTTCTAAAACTCAGATTGACGTTTCAGGTGAGACATGTATCTTAGCAGATTTGTTTGCCACTTGTTGTTATATTTTGAACTTTGCAAGACTCGCTACTTTGGACATCTACTTCCTGATACCCGGGACTTCCGTGGAGTGTGGGCCAGGTCTGCTGATGTTGGCTCAGTGGGGGATGCCTATAAGGCCTAGGGTAGGCGTCAATTTGCCTGATGCCTCCAGATGACCTGTCTCATGAGCTATGTTGGTCGGTGTGTGCTCAGAGGGTGGGGGGATGTGTTGTGGTTGCCAGGTCTTGTCCATCATCGGTTTCGGTTTCAGAACTTTGGGGTTGAGATTAAATATCAGAAAGGCCTCTGTGTCACTAAATGTGGTATACTTATGCCTTAATGATAAAGAAACTACATCACAGTGGGCATGAGCTGTTGATTACAGCATACATGGGGGCTAGTTATCTTCAGTTTAATGTAAATTAAAATATGACCAAGAAATCACATCGCCTGTGTGGTGCAAAAGCGGTAAAAGTTCAATATGGCAGCTTTTCCGGTGACTGAGATAAAAAAACAAACTGTTTTATTTAACAATGGCAAATAAAATCTTCCTAAAAGCTGGATACTTGCCATCGCATTTTATCCCTTTTGCTCAAGTCCTTTAGTAAATTCAATAATACATGAACACTCATGTAAGAGCCTCTATTTAAAAATTGCATTGTGGATACTTTTTATCAGTTGCATGGTCACTCATATGCACAGACCATAATTATATATCAACTTACAAGTATTGCTAGGATACCACACCCGTGTTCAGATTGGCGTCTTTCTTATCCATAGAAATACCATGTTTCAGAGGAAATTTTTCTATATCTTCATGTCGCACCATTCATAGAACTGAGGAAAGCGCATATGTTACCTCTGTCCATCTGTCCACATCTAAGATGGCATTAGCAATTTGTCTTTAAGGGGAAAGGATACACCTTCAGGGGAGGCAACTTCTGCAAAAGTATTTTTGTCTGCCATGTCAATAGGGGTCAACTCTTAAAGGAAAGAATTTGCTCCTGAGGAGCAAATTCTTTCCTTAAAGAGTAGACATCTTTTTCCATTGGACCAGGCGTACAGTAAAGCAAAAAGGAAGTCCTGAAATGTTGTCTCCCTTTGAGAGTGGCAGAAAAATCTGCCAGGTGTTCCCATTCCCCTTAAGTTATTCATCATTGTCACAACTACCAGGCTGGGGCATCTGCTTTCCTTGGACACATTTCTTGTTTATTTCTCATTCATTAGCATTATAACAATGTCAGCTGATTGTGGTGATTCTAATGAGTACCCACAATCAGGTGGTTCTTAGATGGGTATACCTACAACATATGCTTTTGAGCAAAATTATGGAAAAAATATGTACCGGTCCATCGGGGCTTGGAGAAATAGATTGGGCTGCATGATGCTTTCACGCAGAGCTGATACTGACCGCACATGAGTACTGGTAATCCGCTTAAAACGTCTAAGCCTGCCCAGGAAATTGCTGTGAGTCGGCCCGTCCATGCTAATAAACCCTATTGGTTTCGTTGCGTGGCAGGGATTGAGATGTCATTTCATCTCAATGTCAGGTAAAAGTCCCACAAAATTTGAACCAATGTCTCCAAAATGACCTAAATAGTGTTGACAGGGACGTTAAACCTCTAATCAAACAAAACCCTTTTTTCTCTTTATAAATAGGGTTTTACAGGAGTGTTCCCTAGTAGTAACAGACTTCTAAATGTGATGGATCTTGACTTGAAATCCCTAAAATATCTTAATTTCTGCTCCTTAGACCTAAAAAAATAGCTGTGTAAATTCCACTAACATACCAAAAACGGGTATGTGTTACAAAAACTTTTTATTTTCTGTCAACATTTTATTCATTGGAAAAAAAAAATAAACAAGAAAATAACACAAAGGGCTAAATTTTAACTACCATATATAACCTGAAAACATTTAAATAACCAGGTTAAACACATCAAGGAAGCAAAAGAACAGGGTTTCAAGTACAGTAAAATTCCCCTATTAAGACCACCTAAAATTAAGACTAATTCTGCTATAAAAGCTTATTTTTAAGGGTGCACTAACTTAATCTGTCTTTGTGTTTTCTGCCCACACTGTCCTCTGGTCAAGGACCACCTTTGGAACTGTTCAAAAGTGGTCTTTAAGACCACTTTTGAACAGTTCCAAAGGTGGTCTTAATATAGGAATTTTACTGTATTAGTTTAGCTATTTTGTCAGTTTTTAGCTCACCTGTCACGTAGTGACGAGGTGAGCTTTTGGGATCACTTTTTGTCCGTCGTGCGTGTGTGCGTGCGTGCGTGTGTGCGTAAACTTTTTCTTCAAATGACATCTTCTCCTAAACCACTGATCGGATTTTGACCAAACTTCACAGGAATGATCCTTAGGTGGTCCCCTTTCAAAGTTGTTCAAATGGTTCCGGTCCATTGCACATCTGGGTCACAGGAGCTAAAAATAGATTTTTGAAATGAAAACTTTAAAAATCTTCTTCTCTGAAACCAAAAGGTCCAGGTCTTCGATATTTGGTATGAAGCTTCATCTAGTGGACCTCTACCTAGATTGTTCAAATTATGGCCCTTGGGCCAGAAATGCCCCCGCCCCGGGGGCCTTTGTGTTTACATAGGCTTATATAGGGAAAATCTTTAAAAATCTTCTTCTCTGAAACCACAAGGCCCAGTTCTTTGATATTTGGTGTGCAGCTTCACCTAGTGGACCTCTACCAAGATTGTTCAAATTATAGCCATAGGGCCAAAAATGCCCCCGCCCTAAGGGCCTTTGGTTTTACATACGCTTATACAGGGAAAATCTTTAAAAATCTGCTTCTGAAACCGAAAGGCCCAGGTCTCTGATATTTGGTATGAAGCTTCATCTAGTGGACCTCTACCAAGATTGTTCAAATTATAGCCCTCGGGCCAAAAATGTCCCCGCCCCGGGGGCCTTTGGTTTTACATAGGCTTATACAGGGGAAAATCTTTAAAAATCTGCTTCTCTGACATCACAAGGCTCAGGTCTTTGATATTTGGTGTGAAGCTTCACGTAGTGGACCGCTACCAAGATTGTTCAAATTATAGCCCCAGGGCCAAAAATGCCCCTACCCCGGGGGCCTTTGGTTTTTACATAGGCTTATACAGGGAAAATCTTTAAAAATCTTCTTCTCTGAAACCAAAAGGCCCAGGTCTTCAATATTTGGTATAAAGCTTTATCTAGTGGACCTCTACCAAGATTGTTCAAATTATGATCCTTGGGCCGGAAATGCCCCCGCCCTGGGGGCCTCAGGGTTTACAAAGGCTTATATAGGTAAAATCTTTAGTAATCTTCTTCTCTGAAACCACAAGGCCCAGGTCTTTGATATTTGGTGTGAAGCTTCACCTAGTGGACCTCTACCAAGATTGTTCGAATTATAGCCCTAGGGCCAAAAATGCCCCCGCCCTAAGGGCCTTTGGTTTTACATAGGCTTATACAGGGAAAATCTTTAAAAATCTTCTCTGAAACTGAAAGGCCCAGGTCTCTGATATTTGGTATGAAGCTTCATCTAGTGGACCTCTACTAAGATTGTTCAAATTATAGCCCTAGGGCCAAAAATGTCCCCGCCCCGGGGGCCTTTGGTTTTACATAGGCTTATATAGGGAAAATCTTTAAAAATCTGCTTCTCTGACATCACAAGGCTCAGGTCTTTGATATTTGGTGTGAAGCTTCACGTAGTGGACCTCTACCAAGATTGTTCAAATTATAGCCCCAGGGCCAAAAATGCCCCCGCCCCGGGGGCCTTTTGGTTTTTACATAGGCTTATACAGGGAAAATCTTTAAAAATCTTCTTCTCTGAAACCAAAAGGCCCAGGTCTTCGATATTTGGTATAAAGCTTTATCTGTTCAAATTATGATCCTTGGGCCGGAAATGCCCCCGCCCTAGGGGCCTCAGGGTTTACAAAGGCTTATATAGGTAAAATCTTTAAAAATCTTCTTCTCTGAAACCACAAGGCCCAGGTCTTTGATATTTGGTGTGAAGCTTCACCTAGTGGACCTCTACCAAGATTGTTCGAATTATAGCCCTAGGGCCAAAAATGCACCCGCCCCTGGGGCCTTTCGTTTTACATAGGCTTATATAGGGAAAATCTTTAAAATCTTCTACTCTGAAACCGCAAGGCCGAGGTCTTTGATATTTGGTGTGAAGCTTCACCTAGTGGACCTCTACCAAGATTGTTCAAATTATAGCCCCAGGGCCAAAAATGCCCCTGCCCCGGGGGCCTTTGGTTTTTACTTAGGCTTATACAGGGAAAATCTTTAAAAATCTTCTTCTCTGAAACCAAAAGGCCCAGGTCTTCAATATTTGGTATAAAGCTTTATCTAGTGGACCTCTACCAAGATTGTTCAAATTATGATCCTTGGGCCGGAAATGCCCCCGCCCTGGGGGCCTCAGGGTTTACAAAGGCTTATATAGGTAAAATCTTTAAAAATCTTCTTCTCTGAAACCGCAAGGCTCAGATCTTTGATATTTGGTGTGAAGCTTCATCTAGTGGACCTGTACCAAGATTGTTCAAATTATAGCCCTTGGGCCAAAAATGCCCCCATCCCTGGGGCCCTTTGGTTTTTCATAGGCTTATATATGGAAAATATTTAAAAATCTTCATCTCTGAAACCACAAGGCTCAGGTCTTTGATATTTGGTATGAAGCTTCACCTAGTATAGCCCTTGGGCCAAGAATGTACTAGAGACACTGATTCTCAGGTGAGCGATTCAGGGCTCTCTGGGCCCTCTTGTATAACTTTTTATCAGAAGTGCTATAAAATATTAAGGTCGGTAGGTAAGAAAATCTTTTTTTTTTTGGATGGCAATAAAATTGCATGGTCGGCACAAAAAAAAAAAATCAGGATTGGTTGGGTTATTGGAAACGCAGCTATGTTTTTTAGGCCTTATAATAACATGGTATTGCATAGATACAATATTCTACCCAGTAGCTGGTGATACCAAAACTACAGCAGCCTTTGGGGTAGCTAGGGATACCAAAACTCATTCAACTGTCTTTGATGTTGGAGTTCTGTATGCACCTTCTACAATTAACCATACCTTCGGACAACAATCTTGACAGAAAATAAATAGAAAATTCCATTTCAGACTCTTTAATCATAGAAACATTGATTCTTCCTTGGTTCTCAGGTAATGAATTTCATGGCATGAGGCAAGTTTGAATAGCTCATCAGTCATTACATGTCATTGGTGAATATAGACCTTAACCCATTGTATGCTAGTGGACTGTTCCATTGCTATATGTTGGACAAGTCAGTTTGTCAAATAAGGGGTGTTAGACCTGTTTTACATTTTTGTTTTATTTTTGATGGAAAATTCTGTTAGCAAATAGTGCAGGCCCAGATCAGACGCCACATTCTGTGGCATCTGATCTGGGCCTGCACTGTTTGCTAAGTTATCCGTTTAGGGGTTTCCCCGCATACAATGGGTTGGTTAATTTCTAGAAGCGTTCATATGGAATGAAATTGACCTAACCATATCAAAATGCAACGCGTAGATATGTAGGAGTAAGAAATTTTTATATGTAGCCATGTTCAGGGTATATTAGGTTATCACATTGTTGTGGGGTCTACTTGGAACCATGTTAAGTTGAACGGCAACATAATTTCCAAACAAAAAAATATTATGAAAAAAATATTATGAAAAAGAGTGATTTTTAATTCATAGACTTTGTTATTTTCCCTGTGGAAATATAATTTAGAAGAAAAAAATATTATATAGAAAAATGGAAATTTAGGATCAATTTTCTGTATAATCTAAACATTTTTTTTGAAAATTTCTACATAATCAACAATAACGATCCTTCAAAAGGCCTAGGCTAACAGTGCAGACTCATATCAGACTGCAGTCTGATCAGGGATTACACTGTTTGCCATTCTGTCTATTCTTTTTGGTCTCCTTGAAACAAATTTGAATTTTAGCAGGATCACATCCTGCAATATGTAACTTTTATTTGAAAATTTATCACAGTACATGTACAAACACCACAATCTCTTTATAACAATGTTCATTATAACATGGTTTTGTACATTATATAGAGGATCTTACATGAGTGTTCATGTATAATTGAATTTATTAAACTCGTTCATGTATTATTGAATTTATTAAACGCGTTGAGGTATTATTGAATTTATTAAACTCCGCTTTGCCGAGCATTTTATCCCTTTTCCTCAATGAGTTTAATAAATTCAATAATACATGAGCACAAATGCAAGATTCTATTTATTATATGACATTTAAAATGCATTTTATTCACGAGTGTTACAAAAATGTCAATATTCTGCCATTAGTCTTTAAGGACGTCGTACATGTAACGTTACGGAATGTATCTAGCTAATTTCCATATTTACTCCACTAGTGGATTATTGAAAATTAATACATGGCGTTATTACACTCTTAGACGCGACGTCATATGATAAAATTTTATCACTTGTGTGTGAATACACTTAGTATTACAAGTAAATAGGGAACCGGCCCCGATAGCTCAGTTGGTAGAGTGTCCGCTCCGGGAAACGGGAGGTAACGGGTTCGATCCCGGGCCGCGACATTCCAAAGTCGTTAAAAATGGTACTAGCTGCTCCTCTCTAGGCACTCAGATTTACGGGGTACTGCTAGGACTGGTCAACCCAGTGTCAGGATAATGTGACTGGGTGTGGTATCATGCAATGTGTCTGGGACATGATACTTCAGTGAGGCAGCACTATAAAAGTGAGCATTGAGCTCCCTGTCGCAACCAGACACCGTCGTGATATGACTGAAAAATTGTTGAAAGCGACGTTAAACCCGAATTCACACACACACATACACACACACACACACACAAGTAAATAGTGTTCAAATCAACAGGGTTTGGGCTATTTTACAGTTTAAAGGTGGCTCCCAAAAATAATGATATACATGTACCATAAAAATCCTAAAAATTCTGACACCTTGAGGACTGGCTGTAATTCTCCTAAAATTGTCAATTGTTTGTCCAGTTAGGAGTCCAAAAAGTGGAGCAGAATGGCAAGCAGTGTAGACCCTGATCAGACTGCTCTCTGAAGTGTTTTCTGAGGCCTATCTGTTCCAATACTAAGGTTCATTATGGTATTAGATGATTTAAATGTGTTAATGTTTTGATGGGGCTTTATGTGGGCCTGTCAAGCGATTTTGGTACTTATCGCCTATGCGAGCAGCGAAGGTTCAGGCGAGCCTGCGCATCCGCGCAGTCTTGCCAGAACTCATACAAGCAGTGAATCAAGAGGAACTTTCAGACAGAAAGCCATATCCCTGGCCCCTCTAAATGGCTGGGCATGCGCAGTTAAAATTTGTCATGAAGGAATGGTCGAAGACACAAATTCGCTTGACGGGGCTTATGTAATCTTGCTCGGGATATCATGCATGATGGCTTGTATATTAATGTTAGAAGAAATGCATGCTTACTGTTGTCGGAGGATAAGTAGACAGTGATGTAAAAAAGTATACCAAGACATGTAGGTTTGACAGGTTACACTGTTATCATACCCATCATTGGCTGGCAAGACAGACTATACTGTTAGAAGCCTCCGTGGTGCAGTGGTTACGCTACTCGCGTTGTAAACCAGGGATCGCAGGATCGATCCCGGGCTTCTCCAGACTTTCGGATGAGTCTTTAAACCGAGGTCCTGTCTCCGTATGACCTTAGCTGTTGGTGGGATGTAAAACTAAAACTCACAGACTATACTGTTATAATTATCATAACCCAAGTGGACAATGCTTAATAACAAAAACATTTGCTGACGTAATTTTCAGCTTATCTTCGGGCAACAGTACATTTACTCAGGTGTTGTTAAAAATAAAGCCTAATATTTATTTACAAGACTGGTCATGGGAAAATTGTTCTCTGCCGTAAATGGTCACACAAGTCGATGTTCATTGTACAGCAGCCACACCATGGACTTAGAGGTCTTTTTCTATGTGTATGAATCCATTTTTGTCTTGGTAAAGTTCTGTACTGAGCTTTCGGTAATGCATTGTTTTGACAGACCCATCACTGTGCAGGCTATGCACTGTGTGACATTTCTGTACTCTGCCACTTCTTAGTTGGGCCCCGTCAAGCGATTTTGGTACTTATTGCCTATGCGAGCAGCGAAGGTTCATGCGAGCCTGCACATCCGCGCAGTCTCGCCAGAACCTTCGCTACTCGCTCATACAAGAAGTGAATCAAGAGGAACCTTCAGACAGAAAGCCATATCCCTGGCCCCTCTGAATGGCTGGGCATGCGCAGTTAAAATTTGTCATGACGGAATGCTCGAAGACACAAATTCGCTTGGCGGGGCTCAGTTAGTCTTATCAGAACCTTCCTCCTTTCAATATCCTGGGTGAGCTTGGAAACTTTGTCATTTTTTCCAGACTAACATTGACAATACCAAGTAATTTTCCTCTTCTCTTGTGGAGTATTTTATTTTTTCACCCACCGGCCCCGATAGCTCAGTTGGTAGAGTGTCCGCTCCAGGGAACGGTAGGTCACAGGTTCGATCCCGGAGTAGCAACATACCAAAGTCGTTAAGAATGGTACTAGCTGCTCCTTGCTTGGCACTCAGATTTACGGGGTAGAGCTAGGACTGGTCGACCCAGTGTCAGGATAATGTGACTGGGTGTGGTATCATGTAATGTGTCTGGGACTTGATACTTCAGTGAGGCAGCACTATAAAAGTGAGCATTGAGCTCCCTGTCGCAACCAGACACCGTCGTGATATGACTGAAAAATTGTTTATTATCACAATAATTCTTCACAATCTCCAGACGTTTCGGCTTTTTACAGCCTTTTTCACGGATTTTTCTTTCAAGCTATCACATATTTTTCCTATTCATCTTTCCACCATACTTAATGTTTTTGTTAGATGCCAAACGTTGCCGCGGCGTCATGACGTCGGATTCCCGACATCATAACGTCGCAACCCTGTTTGGCGCCAAAAACCTAGGACCAGCTGTTCAAAGCATCGGTAGTCCAACAAGCTCTTTAGTGGTCATATTGTTAGCTGTTCTAACAAGTTTAATATGTATTTTTTTTTTTTTTTTTTTTTTTTGGTTGAAAAACTGCGAGCAGCCCTTGCATACGAAAAAGCTGCTCACATTTTTACAGCAAAATTATTAGCACACCTGCCACAACAAATGATCAAAGTTTTAGCGATCCAATAACCAACTGAACAACTGGCCCATGAACAATATTGAAAATCAATGCTGCTACAATCATGTAACTGTATCAGTGATGCCTTATGTCAAAGCGAAAAGCTAAGGCTCTGTCGCGGCTGCTTATCTTTACAGTCTCGCCAGAGCCCTCGCTGTTCGCCCACAAATAGAACGGAACAAACTCATCCCCCCCCCCCCTGACACTCACAGCACTAAAGCAAACTTACATCTACACTAATTGGAGAACACCTGAGAAACATACCTACGAACCAATAATAAAATGATCTAAAAATAAGAACAATATTTCCGACAGCAACAACAGTAATAATAAAAAACTACAATATAAACCCCTTTTGTACCAATTAGAATATTCCACCCTACACACAGCAGAAGTTCATCCCGAAAACCAGGGGTGTCAGATTGCGCTCCCTTCAAATTTAGGCTGGAAAATGGCCTAGCGTTTTGCAAACAGAGCAGGCCCCGACCAGACGCCGCATCCTGCGGCGTCCGATCTGGGCCCGCACCGTTTGCCAACTACCAAATTTTGGCTGGAAAATGGCCTATCGTTGGGCCAACACTGCAGGCCCAAACCAGACTCCGCATCCTGCGGCGTCCGATCTCGGCCCGCACTGCTTGCCAACTACCAAATTTTGGCTGGAAAATGGCCTAAAGCTATGCAAACAGTGCAGGCCCCGATCAGACGCCGCATCCCGCTGCGTCCGACCCGGGCTCGCACTGTTTGCCAACTACCGATTTTTTTTTTTTTTTTTTTTTTTTTTTTTTTTTGGTGGAAAATGGCCTATGGTTATGCAAACAGTGCAGGCCCCGATCAGACGCCGCATGCTGCGGCGTCTGATCTAGGCCCGAACCGCTTGCCAACTACCAAATTTTGGCTGGAAAAGGGCCCAGCATTACGCAAACATTGCAGGCCCCGATCAGACGCCGCATCCTGCAGCGTCCAATCCGGGCCCGCACTGCTTGCCATCCACCAAACCTTGGCTGGAAAATGGCCCAGCGTTATGCAAACAGTGCAGGCCCCGATCAGACGCCGCATCCTGCAGCGTCCAATCTGGGTACGCACCGTCTGCCATCCACCAATCTTTGGCTGGAAAATGGCCCAGCGTTATGCAAACAGTGCAGGCCCCGATCAGACGCCGCATCCTGCAGCGTCCAATCCGGGTACGCACCGTTTGCCATCCACCAAACTTTGGCTGGAAAATGGCCTAGCGTTATGCAAACAGTGCAGGCCCCGATCAGACGCCGCATCCTGCATCGTCCAATCCGGGTACGCACCGTTTGCCATCCACCAAACTTTGGCTGGAAAATGGCCTAGCGTTATGTAGCAGCATTGATTTTCAATGTTGTTCATGGGCCAGTTGTTCAGTTGGTTATTGGATCGCTAAAACTTTGATCATTTGTTGTGGCAGGTGTGCTAATAATTTTGCTGTAAAAATGTGAGCAGCTTTTTCGTATGCAAGGGCTGCTCGCAGTTTTTCAACCAAAAAAAAAAAAAAAAAAAAAATACATATTAAACTTGTTAGAACAGCTAACAATATGACCACTAAAGAGCTTGTTGGACTACCGATGCTTTGAACAGCTGGTCCTAGGTTTTTGGCGCCAAACAGGGTTGCGACGTTATGATGTCGGGAATCCGACGTCATGACGCCGCGGCAACGTTTGGCATCTAACAAAAACATTAAGTATGGTGGAAAGATGAATAGGAAAAATATGTGATAGCTTGAAAGAAAAATCCGTGAAAAAGGCTGTAAAAAGCCGAAACGTCTGGAGATTGTGAAGAATTATTGTGATAATAAATGTTATAAAACTGTTTGTGCGTCAAAGGTGAAAAATTGTTGAAAGTGACATTAAACCTGAATTCACACACACACATTTTTTCACCATGGTCTCAGTAATAAGAGCAAAACACACTTAGACACTCATCTTAACCCTTTTTGTACCAAATGGAATCTTCCTCCTTATATAAAGCAGGAGTCCATTTCAAAAATATGGGGTGACAGGTTGTGTATTCTTCAAATTTTTTTTGGCAACTCGCTGAACCTTTTTGCAAACTGTGTAGGCCTGCCCTGGGCCTGCACTGTTTGCCAATTACCCCTTTTGGGATTTCCGGTACAAAATGGGTTAATAATAAAAAAATTGAAAGCTCCATTTTGTGCACTGTGCACAGTCAGGTGCTGCCTTTTGCCGACTTTGAACATATATGTATTTACCTACTAAACATGTCCAATGTTGGCATAAAGTGCATAATTATACACACATAAATCTCTTTGTATAATATGGGTTTGCTATCATAACATGATTAGATGATAGTAATATTAACTCTTATCATGCTGTTCACAACAACCCTTTTCTTTGGAAATAGTCTAGATTTAGATCAGTTGGCTTCTGAAGAAGCCATCTGATCAGGATCTACACTGTTTGGCATTCAGTTTATGAATTTGTAGGAATAAATTACACCAAGTAATCTGATTGGTTGATAGACAGAAATGGGTGTGGCTAATCTGAATATTCAGCAAGAGAAGGGTTAATAATAATAATAATAATAATCAACCTTATTTATAGAAGATAACACATTTTGTAAACTAGTACTAATCTTCCACATGGCCCTCTTTTTCCTCTTGGGTATAAACAAGTACTAAGCAATGTGGATAAAGTCTCTTGCTCAAGGAATCAACACTTGGGGCTTGCAGGGATTGAACTTGCTTCCTCTCAATCTCAAATCCAATCATTATGAAAACACGCCTATACAAATACATTGTAAACTCTACCGCTGGAAAAAAAAAATGAAAATTTTTCAGATGAAAAATGGGATATTTTTTTTATTTCTGCTCAAAATATAAATTGTGGGTACTCGTTGGAACCGCCTCATCAAGACAGTTCCAATGAGTACCCACAATCTATATTTTAGAGCAGAAATAAGAAAAAGGTTTACCCCTATAAACCCCAGTTTTACTGGATAAAACAGGGGTTCAAGGGGTCAAAATTATATGGGCCTGTTTTCTTGATGTTTCCACTGCACCACAGCGCTCCACAGGATCTCAAAATATACAGACTTTACAGACAAGTGACAATAAATCTTTCAAAATGTATAGAATACATAGAAAAATGTAATCTGTACATTTTTGTTTGGAAGTAACATGGTTATTTAACTGACACGGTTTTTACTTTGAACCCCAACAAGAGTTATATAATTTTGTGGGAACCCCCACTGTAAATGTATGTTTAATTTTAGAAAAATGAAAAAGATAATTAATCAGATTTTACTGTAATGATCCTAAGTAATGGGACAGATAGGCCTAACAAACAGTGCAAACCCAGATCAGACTGTTCCATAAGGAGCAGTCTGATCAGGATCTACACTGTTTGCCATTCTGTCTGCACCTTTCAGAATCCTTGCTGGATCATGAAACAAATTTGTTAAAATATTTGGAGAATTACAGCAAGTCCTCATTTGGATTTAGGATTTTTATGGTAAATACTGAGATTTGTTGACAGATTTGTTTACTTAACTTTAAGAGATTTAGGTATTGTCAATATACTTCAGGTAGATAAACCAGTAGTAATAAATAATGTTGATTCTAAAGATTAAGTTTGCCTTCCGGGTTACCTTACTTTTCATGAGTTGAGACACAGTAATATGTACAAGATGGTTAACGCTTTTTTTTTTTTTTTTTTTTTGGTACAAATGGAATCTTCCTCCTCAGCAGAATTAAGTCAATTTCAAAATTTAGGGGTGTCAGGTTGTGCTTTCTTCAAAATTCTTTTGAGAAAAGGCTGAACTTTTTGCAAACAGTGAAGGCCCTGATCAGATGCAGACGCCGCATTCCACAGCATCTGATCTGGGCCTGCACTGTTTGCCAGGGTACCCGTTTTGGGGTTTCCAGTACAAAATGGTCTTAGTCATTAGGTCTCTCACCGCCGTGGGTTCGAGCCTCGCTCGAGTCACGTGTGAGACGCCAAGTTCTGCAACGGAAGGTCAGGTGGTTTTTCTCCGGGTACTCCGGTTTTCGCCCACCTATGATTAACGATCGGCTCGATATAAGTGAAATAATCTTGAAAGGGCCGTAAAATCCAAACCAAAAAAAAAAAAAAAAAGTACAAAATGGGTTAATTGATTGTGTTGGGGTTTAACGGCACATCAAAACTAGAATCACACAGTCGATGGCACACCATTGCATATCTCCACGCTTCCTCTCTGGCTCCACCCCCTGCCCCCCCCCCCACCCCCCACACCCCACCCAAGGGTGTGATCAAACTTCAGAAAGTGTCATGCACTCCCCAGACCAAAACTTTATCGGTTCCCAAAGTTTCAAGTTTCTTTCTATAACCGTCTAGGAGGAGTTACCCGGTAACAGTAATGTATGGGGGTAAATGGGTAAAATCAGTTTTTGACCTCTGGTGACCTCAAAATTGACCCCAGGGGTCAAATTTTGGTTGTAATGTTTTCTACTCATCATGCTGTTTGCATTGATATGTCACACAACCATTATCTGAATGATTAGAAAACATTAAAACCAAAATTTGACCCCTTGGGTTAATTTTGGGCCCAGGGGCCCAAAATTGACCCAAGGTGTCAAATTCTGGTTGTAATGTTTTCTCCTCATCATGCTGTCACACGACCATGTTCTGGAAATTTTTATTTTTGACTTGGGTTTTGTGCAGGTACTGATCAGACTGTTCATGTATGCAGGCTGATCTTGTTTGTGGAATATGACAGACTTTCTTGTGGAATAAGACAGGTTTTCTTATGAGATGACTCATATAAACTACTTTAATATCAGATTGTCAATGAAGTCAGTCAACAGTCAATAAAGGAGCAGTCTCTATAAGGCTATTTTCATGGCCACAACCGATTTCCTTCAAACTTTGTAGCTTCAAATTGGTATGTATTGGCTGTCTAATGGTGAATTTTTAGACTCTTTGGTCCACTGGTTTTCGCTGTATACACTATTAAAGTGGGTGGGGTAATATCACTCCATCAAGGGTACACCAACAAAAATGCTATTATTTTTATTCAAAGTGCATGACTGGAAGCGATGTTTGCCGTATGCTTACTACCCTTTCAGGCATAACAGCCGGTGATAACAGTCTTATAAATATCAAACAAGAGAAGAGTTTATACGCGCTTGTACGTTGTACCCAAATATTAGTAATTTTTATTCCCCAACTTTACGAAAAACCACAACACCTTTACAGTTTTCAACTTATTTCAAAGATCTTTCATAAATATATTTGTTTGTATTGGAGTTTAACGGCCCAGTCAACACTATTTAGGTCATTTTTGAGCCGGTCAGTTTACCTATCCACACTTTCCTGGGCAGGCTTATACGTAAGCGGTTAACCAGTACAGTGCACATTCTTTCGCCAGAAACTGATAACTGCCCTTCTTGAATCAGCGGAAGGGAGAGAATGACCGTAGAAAAGATTTCATGATCAATCTCCACGAAAGAATGTTGCCGACCCCGGCGGGAGTCGAACCCGCGTCCTCCTGATCACCAGTCAGACGTTTCATAAATATAATGTTGATGTAATAGTCTTTCTAGATATATGTCAGAATTATTGTTAATTCATAAAACTTAATGAGTTACCTGCCCCTGAAATCGGATTTTACCCATTTTTTTAAATCAGAGTGCATTTATCCGTTTGTAGTACTCACAACTTCATTTGGAAGTGAATAAATCGATTCCATGCAAATATAATTAAATAGATTTGGACAAAGAAGTAGTCATTTGATTTAATAGTGCATGCTAGCAAGCACATGAGCACAACATCCCACGGAACAAGCACCACTTCCTCACCAACAGTACCATCCAGTGATTGGGTTTAGTCCTTGTGGTCTAAACACATTGCAAAACGAGCAAACAATTCTTACATAGTCGCCAACATATGGTATTTTACTATTGGATATTTTGTTTCTAAGGCCTTCCACTTTGTAATTCTCCCATTTGCTGATTCGACAACCTATCTCACCTTGTACCTAGCCTTGAATCATTCGCCTCTTCAGTCGTATATTGCTTCTGAGATTTGGTTAGGAAGTGAAGCATATGAGAATTGATTTCATAACCCTTTAGTATTTCTCTAACATCCCTGAATCATACATAAACTTTTGCAAATGTCCTATTTGGGGATTCAAATTCTGATGTTGCAATCGCAGTGGCTGATGGAACATACATATGTATTGAGAAGAGTGGAAACTACTCATTTCAGAGAAGATTTTATTCCGTACTTAAAGGACAGCCTTTGCTGAAACCTATGATGCTTGTGGCCACTGATGGCTACATTTTGACTGCGATGGGACCATATCATGCAGATGGGAAAAACACAGATGCTAAGATTACCGAACACATGTTAAAGTCTAATGCAGAAAATATTACTGACTGGTTTGAAGAAGATGATGTTCTCGTTGTAGACCGCGGCTTCAGGGATGCTATAGATATACTAAAGGATTTTGGAATCAATTCTCATATGCCTCACTTCCTAAACAAATCTCAGAAGCAACATACGACTGAAGAGGCGAATGAGTCAAGTCTAGTTACAAAGGTGAGATGGGTTGTCTAATCAGCTAATGGGAGAATTAAAAAGTGGAAAGCCCTTAGCAACACAATGCCCAATAGTCAAATACCATATTTCGGCGACTATGTAAGGATTGTTTGCTCATTGTGCAATGCATTTAGACCACCTTTGGTAACAAGCAAAGATTCAGGCAAAGTAATTGCTAGAAGAATGATGGCCCTAGCAAAAACTCCAAATAAGCTGCAGGATAAGGTTGTAACAAGAATTCCGCCGAAGGCTATGTCCCGCCTGTGGGGGTGCAAAGTCATCGAACCATGATATGTAGGTCACGGTCAAACATAGATGCTTGCTCAAAAGATCCCATTCTCAAATGCAAGCTTGTACTAAGTATCATTAATGAAGCTTTAATAATTCTTGAGAAATGAACTTAACCATTGCGATGAACGCTAGGGTGGTCACAATATTTTACAAAGTCAGTGAACCATGAAATTTAGGTCAAGGTCAAATATGGATGCTTGCATTTTAATTGCTATCCCCAGATTCAAGTTTGCACCAAATATCATTAATGAAGCTCTTATAAATCTTGAGAAATAAACTTGACCATTAGGGTGAACGCTAGGGTGGTCGCACTATTTTACAAAGGCAGTGAACCATGAAATATAGGTCAAGGTTAAATACGGATGCTTGCATTTAAGTAACCATCCCCATATACAAGTTTGTACCAAGTATCATTAATAAAGCTCTTATAATTCTTGAGAAATAAACTTGACCATTAGGGTGAAAGCTAGGGTGGTCGCAATGTTTTACAAAGTCAGTGAACCATGAAATGTAGGTCAAGGTCAAATATGGATGCTTGCATTTAAGTTGTCATCCCCAGATAAAAGTTTGTACCAAGTATCATTAATGAAGCTCTTATAGTTCTTGAGAAATAAACTTGACCATTAGGGTGAACGCTAGGATGGTCGCAAATGTTGACGCCTTGACGAACGGACGGACGGAAAACCGGGCGCCTATATCGCGCCATGCTTATAGCAGGCGGGACAAAAAATGGCTGGGATAAAAAACGGGTTATTTGGAAAAAGATCGATGATGAGAAACTTGAGAATTTCCCAGAGATGACTGTGGATGAACTCAGGGATTTGAAACTTGGTATATACCAGCTGAAACAAGCCAAATCCTACACAGATGAACATTTTTACGACAATGCATCATATGAGATAATGGCGCACAAAGAAGATGGTGTTCTCAAAGCACAGATACGTTATCGCCACACGTCTAAAAACATATACCATGTGGGTTGAATATACTCAAGGACTGAACCCAATCACTGGATGGTATTGTGGGTGCAGAAGTGGAGCTCGTACCGTGGGATGTTGCGCACATGTGGCTTCTGTTCTCTGGTATTTGGGATATTACCAGAACAGAAAATAGTGAAGCAAAACCAAGCCGGGAACATATTGATTTTGTTTATGATGCTGCTGTTAACACATGGGGTACATCTAGCGATTCAGAGGAAGATCAGTAAATTAACAAATTCTTAAACATGTCGTGAGACCACACAGGCTTATATTTAAGCACAGTATCAGTCTAGAATGAGGTTCCACAACATGAGCAAAGCCTGCTTTGGTGGTCAAAAATGTTTGAGAGTTGACAAATGTTCCATTTGCATCTAGAAATTCAGAGTTCATAAATAACCAAAAAAAAAAAAGAAATACTAGCATGCACTATTAAATCAAATGACTTCCTTGTCCACATCTATTTAATAATATTTGCATGGAATCGGTTTATTCACTTTCAAATGAAGTTGTGAGTACTACAAACGGATAAATGCACCCCGATTTGAAAAATGGGTAAAATCCAAATTCAGGGGCAGGTAACTCATTAAGTTTTATGAAATAACAATAATTCTGACATATACCTAGAAGGACTATTACATCAACATTATATTAATGAAAGATCTTTGAAATAAGTTGAAAACTGTAAAGGTGTTGTGGTTTTTCGTAAAGTTGGGGAATAAAAATTACTGATATTTGGGTACAACTTACAAGCGCGTATAAACTCTTCTCTTGTTTGATATTTATAAGACTGTTATCACCGGCTCTTATGCCTAAAAGGGTAGTAAGCATACGGCAAACATCGCCTCCAGTCATGCACTTTGAACAAAAATAATAGCATTTTTGTTGGTATACCCTTGATGGGGTGATATTACCCCACCCACATTAATAGTGTATACAGCAAAAACCAGTGGACCAAGGAGTCTAAAAATTTACCATTAGACAGTCAATATGTACCAATTTGAAGCTACAAAGTTTGAAGGAAATCGGTTGTGGCCATGAAAACAGCCTTATAGAGACTGCTCCTTTTCAGGCCTATTAGTAGAAGTAAAACAACGATCAGGAATCGATACAATTAACCCTTTACCACTCAGGGATTTTGTGAATTTCGCTGATTTTCACAGGGTTGCCCCTGACAGCAACTTCAACTAGCCATTGTTTCATAATGGATGGTCTGTTTTACACCAAACTCGGTATGAATGTTCATTGGGCAGTAGCCTTTCAAATGCAACCTTTCATGACTTGATCATTGTTGTCATGGTAAAGAGGGGGCATCTCAAAGTTGGCAAAAAGTGTGTTTTCACATGAATTTTTGGACCACATTTTACTCTTCACACAGCTGGCAAGGCAACAATTAAGGTGTTTGGCACTGGCCATTTTCACTGTTTGCAGCATGTTTTATCAGCATCAATTTTCAGGCATTTTTGACCCCAGACA
Source organism: Lucinisca nassula (assembly GCA_963580285.1). Lineage (NCBI taxonomy): Eukaryota > Metazoa > Mollusca > Bivalvia > Lucinida > Lucinidae > Lucinisca > Lucinisca nassula. The sequence goes on along the minus strand of OY757019.1, from coordinate 143,979,199 downwards.
CCCTCAGATATAAATTTTAGCGGCCGGTTGGGCCATACACCCAAAATTTTTCGGGATGTACGGGGGGCAGCCCTTCAATCCCCCCCAGAATATTTTTAGTGGGGAGGCGCGCGAAAAAACAGGTCACTTTTTTACTCAACAAATCCTCAAGCAAACATAACTATCCAGGGGTAGAAATGCAGATTTTAGGTGCTTCTGGGCCTTAAAATGGGGGGGGGGGTGCAGACACATAAAAACACGTATCTGAGTGGTAAAGGGTTAACTTACTCCACCCATCAAAGACACCAAAGGGAAAGATACACAAACATGAAGCGACCAGACCATAATGGAAACCCAAACAAAGGAAGGCCATAAGGGCAGTTACTTTCCCACAAAATGGCCAAATGGCCATCCAAAATAAAAAGACACAAGTGACATTAAGTAACAAACAACACAGTAAGTAACAAACAACAACATAAATAAACCGCCACAGAAGAACCGCTTTGGAACGGTCAGTGTACAACCTCTACCTTATCGAACAGTGAAGATCAAAGTGATATGGCTTGGAAGCCATCTGATCAGGATCTACACTGTCATTCAATTTAAAAAATTGATAAATGATTTATATTAAATAATTTGATTGGTTGCTATCATAAATGGGTACGGCAAGCAGGATAAGGGTTGAGATAGTAAACCTGTGTAATATATACATTTATCAGATGACATCATTGATAAGCAGTGGATAACGTTGTGTAATAAATATCATATGACCACACATGTAATAACACTTTGGCGGGATTAAGTAACGTCTGTCAACAATGCATTCTTTGCAGAAAAAATGTCAAATTTAAAGGCGATAAAATCCAGTTTAAAGTAGTCATTTGATAAAGAGAATCTTACACTTGTGGTCATTTCATATGAAATTTATGAAACTCACCAAAGGCTCGTTTCATAAATTTCATATGAAATGACCACTCGTGTAAGATCCTCTATGAAGATCTCTCATGAGTGATCATTTCATATGAATTTTGACTAACCCTTTGTCGAGTTCCAAAATCCTATATTGTCAACCTTCTACAGTCCAACCTGTATTAACAGTCCCCGCCAACCGGGGCTTGAAGAAATAGATGGGCTGCATGATGCTTCCATGCAGAGTTGAAACCGACTGCACACGAGTACTGGTAAACCACTTAGAGGAGCTAAGCTGTCCAGGCAAAGCGGTGCATGTTAGACCATCTGTGCTTATAAACCCTATTGGTTTCATTGGGCGACAGGGCTTGAGATGTTTTTTCATCTCAATGTTTGGTAAAAGTCCCACAAAATTGGACGCAACCTCTCCAATTGACATGGATGATAAACCTCAAATCAAACAAACCTTAAGCAAGCGCCTAAGGGATAACCAAAATGTGCTTGGTTAAGACAGAGGCTTGCTTAACCCATTGCATGCAGGAAACCCCCAATGGGGTACCTTTGCAAACAGTGCAGGCCCAGATCAGATCAGACACCCCAGAATGCCTGTTCAAGGCCTGCACTATTTGCTTACAGAATTTTCTGTCAAAAATAGAATAAAAATGAAAAAAATAGGCCGGACACCCCTTATATGACAAATGGACTTGTCCAACATATATCAATGGAAGTGTCCACTAGCATACAATGGGTTAATACAGGCAAATTTTAATGCATTTGCCTTTTTGGGTTAACAAAAAGCATGCTTGCTTAAGACGGGTTGCTTGTTGAATAAAGGTGGCCCCTAAGACATGTTTTACTGTATTCACAATATTTGCATTATTTGCTGGCTCCCAGCTTGCACATTGTCAATATTGGAAAAACAGGTAGCCAGACCCACTGACCTTTTAAGGTCAGGGGGGTCTGATTACCTGTTTTTCCAACACTGATAACCTTCAGACTAGGAACCAACATTCGATATAATGACAAAACTTGTGATAACAACAATTTCAATGGAACAAATTCTAAGCTCAGGGTGTGAAGATAATACATGTAATTGGAGATATTTACGAATATTGTGATTACCTATTTAATTCTCCAGCAAACAAATGTTGAAATTATTTGTTAGAATAGCGTTGTTGAGGCAATTCTAACATATTCTAACAAATGTTCAGAACATTTGCTAACTGAGGGAATTCTAGCTTTGGACCCTAATAACAGTATTATAAAGAGGTTGGGGTACAGTATAGATCCCAATGATAGTATTATAGAGAGGTTGGGGTACAGTATAGATCCCAATAATAGTTAATAGAGAGTTTGGGGTACAGTATAGATCCCAATAATAGTTTATAGAGAGTTTGGGGTACAGTATAGATCCCAATAATAGTTTATAGAGAAGTTAGGGTACAGTATAGATCCCAGTAATAGTATTATAGAGAGTTTGGGTGACAGTATAGATCCCAATAATAGTTTATAGAGAAGTAAGGGTACAGTATGGATCCCAATAATAGTTTATAGAGAGTTTGGGGTACAGTATGGATCCCAATAATAGTTTATAGAGAGTTTGGGGTACAGTATGGATCCCGTTAATAGTTTATAGAGAGTTTGGGGAACAGTATGGATCCCAATAATAGTTTATAGAGAGTTTGGGGTACAGTATAGATCCCGTTAATAGTTTATAGAGGGATTGGGGTACAGTATAGATCCCAATTATAGTTTATCGAGAGGTTGGGGTACAGTACTATAAAATGCTGTTGTATTTTAATCCATTTAGTACCCGAAACCCCCAAAGGGGTAATGGGCAAATAGTGCAGGCGCAGATCAGACGCCGCAGAATGTGTCGTCTGATCAGGGCCTACACTGTTTGCAAAAAGTTAAGCCATTTTCCAAATAATGTTTGAAGAAAACACAACCTGTCACCCCTAACTTTTAAAATGGACCCAGCTATATATAAGGTGGAAGATTCCATTTGGTACAAAAAGGGTTAATCTCACATTGGTGTGGTATTCTAACTGTTCTGCAAAACTGTTTTTTTTTTTGTTTGTTTGTTTGTTTTTTATCTCCAATAGGAATGTCATTATCTGCTATGGCAGACTAACTTTTGAATTTAGTCTATATATTTCTGTTTTTATTATTTGTATCTTTATGTTTCAGAATGGGGTTTGTATTACATTCTGAGATGTGCTGTCATTCCAAACACCGCTCATTTGGTCACAATCATTCCCATGGTGCACCAGCACAACACGGTCATCCTAGTAGCAATCAAAATCATTTCCTTGGTAACAGGTTAGTATTAAAATTGTTGCCATCTTAATTGAGAAAAAAGAAGGCCGGCAGTGACTCATGAAAGCCTGGTGTCTTATCAGAGCCTACTTGCACTCACAGACATGTATGTCCCTTGGGGCTTGAAGAAATAGATTGGGCTTTATGGTGCTTCCAAGCAGTGCTCAAAACGACTGAACATGAGTACTGGTAAACCACTTAGAGATCTACGCCTGCCAAGGCAAGTTATGTGAGTCAGACCATCCATGCATATTCACCCTTTCATTGGGCAGCAGGGCTTGAGAAGTCAGTTCACCTCAGTGTTGGGTAAAAGTCCCACAGATTTGTAAGCAACATCTCCAAAATGACCTACATAATGTTTACATTGATGTTAAACCTCAAATCAAACAAATAAACAAACAAACAGCACAAAAACATGTGCCTGCAGTGTTTTAACCCCCTTTCTTTACGATAACACACCTGTGCATCAGAATGCATTTTTTTGTACATCTCCAAAACGGTCACTTTTCTGATGAAAATTTGTGATATTATTCTAGTTTATACTCAAAATATAGATTCTGGGTGCTCATTAGAACCGCCTCATTGAGGCAATTCTAAAGTGTACCCACAACCAATGTCTAAGAGCATAAATCATCATCATCAACGGATTTTTGATTAAGGTGCAGGTACAGGGGCAACGTCCACATAAGTGGGCCCCTTTCCAGGTAGCTGGCTTGCTGCACGCATGGCAGATCTTACACCAGATCTCCAGGCTTGTCTATCATGAGGATCGATAGCAGAGAGCTTCCATTCTCTGCAATCTCTTTCTGTTAGCTGCTTCCAGGTCATCTTGGGCTTTCCAGGCCCCTGCTTTCCACCTACCTGTATGTCACAGGCAGTCTTGACTGCACCGTTGGAGCATTCCACATGTCCATACCAGCGAAGCTTTCTCTCTTTCAGGATGAGGTCCAGGTCCTCAATGCCAAGACGCTCAAGTTACTCATTGGACCTGATGGTGACAGTGTCCTGTGGCTTGACATTGCAGATCTGTCGGATCATTGCCCTGTCATTCCACTGTAGACATTGGAGGTTTGGCTTTGTCAATGGTCATGTCATACTGGCATGGGGCATTGTGCTCCACACACAAGAGCTATACACATGGCCATGTTTTGAATGAGAGGTGGCGGGAAGTGAGAACTGGTAGCAACTCCGTGAATTTCTTCAGGCAGTTTTCACACGTGATGTAGTTGAAAGGTCGCAACCACCCGCTGCAGAGAGCATATCACCTAGGTAGCAAAAGGAAGCTACAACTTCCAGCTTGTCGGATCTGACTTGAACTTCCCTCCGCGGTCTGCCATCTAAGGGGCGTGCAGTTCCTTGGCACCGTGTACACCTGTAATCAGGGTCCTCTATCTGGCGAATGAGCCCACTGCATTTCTTGTGCACCCTGAACTTGCAGCCATTACAAAAGATACTGTTGCTGCCCACTCCAGTGCGACATACAGCGCATGGGAACTGGCCTGTACTCTGCAAGAGGTCGAGACCTGTACCACAGATCATGATCTTCATCTTTCCTGCATTCACTCTCAGCCCTTTCACCTCCATTGCGTCTTTCCAAGTTAAGAGCCTCCTGACACATTCCTCAAGGGGTTCAGCTATGATGACAAGGTCATCAGCATACAGGTCCTCCCAGGGGACTCCAGAGCGGAACTCGCGTGACAAGGCTTCAAGCACAATGATGAAAAGCAGTGGGCTGAGAACAGATAAATAAGAAAAATAATGTATATCCCCTTAACCCCAGTTTTCTCTATATAAAGTGGGGTGTAAGGGGGTGTTCAATTTACGGACTTGTTAGCATGATGATAGTAAAACAGAAGTAAGCATTATTTTTCTTATTTCTGCTCAAATATATAGATAGTGGGTACTGAGGCGGTTCTAATGAGTACCAAATTCAATGTTTTGAGCAGAAATATGAAAAGTATCAGAATTTTTTTATCAGACAAATTTCATGTTTATAGGTAAGGTGGTTAAATTTTCAGTATATTTTGTCAGAGAGACATACTTTCATAATATAGACAAAATCATCAGAAAACTTCATGCATGAAATCAAGCATCAAGCTCTTTTATATGAGAAAATGGCTTTTGAGAACAAAAACTGCAAGTTTGAAGTTTTATTTTTATGCCCCCGGAATCAAAGATTCGGGGGCATATAGTTTTTGGTCTGTTTGTCGGTCCAAAAAACCTTAACATTGGGCATAACTTTTGAATGGTAACTGATACGGCTTACATATTTCACATGTGCATTCCTTGTCACAAGGATTTTCTAGAGGTACCATAAATTTTGACCTCGTGACCTTTTCCTTGACATTTGACCTACTTTTGACCTCCTTTTTAAAAACTTTAACATTGGCCATAACTTGCGATTGGTAAGTGGTAGGGCTTTCATATTTCACATGTGCATTACTTGTCACAAGACCTTTCTAGTGGTACCATTATTTTTGAATTCTTGACCTTGACATTGACTATTGACCTACTTTTTAAAAACTTAAACATAGTCCATAACTTTCGATTGGTAAGTGATAGGGCTTTCATATTTCATGTGTGCATTCTTTTTCACAAGACCTTTCCTGTGGTATTATAATTTTTGACCTCATGACCTTGACCTTTTACCTACTTTTTAAAAACTTTAACATTGGCCATAACTTTCGATTGGTAAGTGATAGGGCTTTCATATTTCACATGTGCATTCTGTGTCACAAAACCTTTCCAACGATTCCATAATTTTTGGCCTTTTGACCTTGACCTACTTTTTTAAGACTTGACCATTGGCCATACGTTTTGATTGCTTAGTTATACTGCTTTCATATTTAACATGTGCTGTCCGGGGGCATCAGTGTCTCACAAACACATCTTTTTATATTTTTTTTTTTTAATAAAAATACTTAAAACAAGATTTCTTGTTCTTAGGGGTATTCTGTCTCTCTTTTAATTCCTGCATGCAATCTGTTGGGCTCATTTACAAAAGAAAATGTCAATTTTTACAAAAAAACTGCATATAAAAATTTTATTTTTGATAACTTGTCCTCATCCAACTTAGGTCCCTATAGGCGAGCTTTGTTGTCTTCTGATAGCTCTTGTGATTTCCTGAAGCATATTTTTGGTGCAAATACTGTTTGAGTGCTGTCTGTTTGATATACCGTATTCGCCCTAATTACCGCACCGTGCGCTTAGTTTTTCAAAATTGTGTCAACAAATCGTGGTGAAAAATCGACCTATTAAGCGCATACAAATCATTCGGGTAACTGTCTTGGCAGCTGAACTGACTTGTTCGCCGCTTCACTGTTGAAGAAATAACGGTAAGTTTTTATAGATTTGCCGTGAAAGCTTTATTGGGAGGTTACTGTAAGGTTTGCGCTTATGCATATTTTTTCAAAAATAGCTTTGGTGTGCGCTTATAGGAGCATGTGCGGTAATTAGGGCGAATACGGTATTCTTAACCAACATGTAAGGTTATGGTCTTGACATCATTTTCAAGGTCTTTAATAGGCTCCTAAAAGTGTCAAAGTTGGGTCATAAATAGCGTCTTTGCACCCCACCAGATGAATTTATGAATTATGGTCAAACTTAACCCTTATCTTGCTGTTCACGACAACCCCTATCTTTGCAAACAGTGTAAATCCAGATCAGATGGCTTCTTCAGGTGCCATCTGATCAGGATCTACACTGTTTGGCATTCAGTTCATGAATTTGTAGCAATAAATTACATCAAGTAATTTGATTGGTCGATAGACAGAAATGGGTGTGGCTTAAATGAATATTCAGCAAGATAAGGGTTAACAAACTGTATCCCTGCAACCCACCAAAGACTTTAATTATTATGCCTTAACCCAGTGTATGCTGGAAACCACTCAAGGAGTACCTTGGCAAACAGTGCAGGCCCAGATCAGACGCCGCAGAATGCGGCGTCTGATCAAGGCCTGCACTATTTGCTAACAGAATTTTCCATCAAAAATAGAATATAAAAGCAAAAATAGGCCTGCCGCCCCTTTATATATGACAAATAGACTTGACCAACCTTTAACAGTGGAAGAGTCCACTAGCATACAATGGATTAACTTTCAAGGTCATACAAGTCCAAAGGTTGTACCAGACATTTATTAATTGACTATCCTGTATTGATTGGAGGTCATCCGTATTAACACCAGGTCAACCAATATTAACTGAGGTCAAGTCAGGTCAATAAATCAATAATCATATTATTCTAATTGTATCAATTAATAAAATTGTCATTAATCAAGTAATTTCGTATTGACCCAGTTACAGGTCCTCGGTCAGCTGCATTAGCCCTCAGCCTGAGGCCTCGGGCCAATGCAGCAGACACCAGACCTGTACCTGGGCCAATATGAAATTACTTGATTAATAACATTATATTATGATAATATACGCTATTTACATTTAACATTGTATTATATTTTCAGTGGTCATCTACAGATAGCAGATGATTCATCAGTACCACTCTTAGAGGACAGCGAAGAGATAGAAATAGGGGTTCCTAAAAGGGCTCCTAAGGGGCCACACTTACCCCACCAGAAGAATATTAATGTGCGGGCAGCATTTATACATGTTTTAGGAGATATAATACAGAGCATTGGAGTGCTTATAGCAGCGTTAGTTATAAAATTAAAGGTAATCTGCATTATAATGTTAACCCTTATCTTGCTGAATATTCATTTAAGCCACACCCATTTCTGTCTATCAACCAATCAAATTACTCGATGTAATTTATTGCTACAAATCCATAAACTGAATGCCAAACAGTGTAGATCCTGATCAGAAGCCATCTGATCTGGATCTACACTGTTTGCAAAGATAGGGGTTGTCATGAACAGCAAGATAAGGGTTAACAACCACATACTTCCGTATTGGCCCTATTACAGGTATGAGGTCTGCTGTATTTGACTGAGGCCAAAGGACCAATACAGCAGACCAAGGACCTGTAACAGGGCCAATACATAACTACATGTACTTGGTTAATGATAAGTTTATTAACCCTTATCTTGCCTAATATTCATTTAAGCCACACCCATTTCTGTCTATCAACCAATCAAATTACTTGATGTAATTTATTGTTACAAATTCATAAACTGAATGCCAAACAGTGTAGATCCTGATCAGATGGCTTCTGGATCTTCACTGTTTGCAAAGATAGGGGTTGTCATGAACAGCAAGATAAGGGTTAACAACCACATACTTCCGTATTGACCCTATTACAGGTATGAGGTCTGCTGTATTTGACTGAGGCCAAAGGACCAATACAGCAGACCAAGGACCTGTAACAGGGCCAATACAAAACTACATGTACTTGGTTAATGATAATTTTATTAAAACAACTTTAACCCTTATCTTGCTGAATATTCATTTGAGCCACACCCATTTCTGTCTATCAACCAATCAAATTCCTTGGTGTAATTAATTGCTACAAATTCATAAACTGAATGCCAAACAGTGTAGATCCTGATCAGATGGCTTCTTCAGAAGCCATCTGATCTAGATCTACACTGTTTGCAAAGATAGGGGTTGTTGTGAACAGCAAGATAAGGGTTAATAGAGTTGCATTGGCCCTGCTTTGGCCTTCCTTTTCTTATATATTGGCCCTCTTTTCCTCGTATTGGCCCTCTTTTTCCATATTGGCCCAGTTTGTCATCTGTAGAGTGCAGGCAGTGTTGGCTATATCAATGCGATACTTTTGTGGTTGATTAATAAAATCCGTTATTTAAGGGTATGGCTACATCTGAAACATTTTGCTTCCTTTTTTGGACTGGTTTTAATCACGAAAACACGCCTATATAATTTTGACCCCCTTGAACCCCAGTTTTATGTAGTAAAACGGGGGTTTCCTGGGGAATACCTTATTTTTAGCTCACCTGAGCCGAAGGCTCAAGTGAGGTATTAGTATACCACGAGCAGGCGTCCGCCGTCGTCGTCCGTCGTCGTCCGTCGTCCACACTTTCAAAGAAGTATATCTCCGGAACCAGTGGGCCAATCTTGATCAAATTTCATGTGAAGCATTATCAGGTAGGGGGAAAGGCTGCATACTGTTTTCGGGCAGATCGGATTGGAACTCTGGTTGCCATGGCAACAAATAGCTCCCATAGACTTAACATAGGAAAAAGCTTGTCATCACTCTAGCTCCGTCAATTTTTTTCTGATCGACTTCATTCTTGCAGATATGGAGGACAGGCATGAAATTTCGATCAAGTTCGATTTCGGGCTGAATCGGATTATTCACTCAGGAGTTACGTGCCCTTGAGCGTTCTTAACATAGGAAAAAGCTTGTCATCACTCTAGCTCTGTCAATGTTTTTCTGATCGACTTCATTCTTGCAGATAACGAGGACAGGCATAAAATCTCGATCAAGTTCGATTTTGGGCTGAATCGGATTATTCACTCAGGAGTTACGTGCCCTTGAGCGTTGAAAAAATTGCCTATTGACTTAACATGGGGAGAATGTTGTCATCACCGTAGCTGCTTCAATTATTTTCAGATTGGCTTTATTCTTGCAGATAACCAGCACAGCCATGAAATCTTGGTCAAGTTCGATAACTGGCAGAATCGGATCATTCACTTAGGAGTTACCTGCCCTTGTGTGTTTTTGCATGAGGGTTAATGGGAATTTCAAAAATGTATATCTTAAAGACTACTTGGCCAACTTTGAGCAATTTTCATGTGTCGCATTATTGGGCAAGTGGAAAGGCTTCATTAGGTTTTCAGGCAGATCTGAGTGGAACTCTGGTTGCCATGGCAACATCTAGCTCCCATAGACTTCACATAGGAAAAAGCTTGTCATCACTCTAGCTCCGTCAATTTTTTTCTGATCGACTTCATTCTTGCAGATAACCAGTACAGGCATAAAATCTCGGTCAAGTTCGATTTTGGGCCGAATCAGATAATTCACTCAAGAGTTACGTCCCCTTGAGCGCCCGAAAAATTGCCTATCGACTTAACATGGGGAAAATGTTGTCATCACTGTAGCTGCTTCAATTTTGTTCGGATTGGCTTCATTCTTACAGATAACCAGCACAGCCATGAAATCTCGGTGAAGTTCGATAATTGGCAGAATCGGATCATACACTTAGGAGTTACCTGCCCTTGTGCATTTTTGCATAAGGGTTAATGTGAATTTCAAAAATGTATATCTTGAAGACTTCTTGGCCGACTTTGATCAAATTTCATGTGTAACATTATTGGGCAAGTGAAAAGACTGCATAAGGTTTTCATGCAGATCTGAGTGGAACTCTGGTTACCATGGCAACATATAGCTCCCATAGACTTAACATAGGAAAAACTTGTCATCACTCTAGCTCCGTCAATTTTTTTCTGATCGACTTCATTCTTGCAGATAATAAGGACAGGCATAAAATCTCGGTTAAGTTCGATTTTGGGCAGAATCGGAATATTGACCTCGGAGCTACGTGACCTTGAGCGACAAAAAATTTGCCCATAGACTTAACATAGGGAAAATGTTGTGACTACGATAGCGACTTGAATTTTTTTCAGATCAGCTTCAAACTTGCAGGTAACGAGGACAGACATAAAATCACGGTTAAGTTCGATTTTGGGCCGAATCGGATTATTTGCCTTGGAGTTACCTGCCCTTGAGCATGAAAAAATACGTTGTGACCACGATAGCAACTTTATTTTTATTCAGATCAGCTTCAAACTTGCAGGTAACGAGGACAGGCATAAAATCCCGGTTAAGTTCGATTTTGGGCCGAATCGGAATATTGACCTCGGAGTTACGTGACCTTGAGCGACAAAAAATTTGCCCATAGACTTAACATAGGGAAAATGTTGTGACTACGATAGCGACTTGAATTTTTTTCAGATCAGCTTCAAACTTGCAGGTAACGAGGACAGACATAAAATCTCGGTTAGGTTCGATTTTGGGCCGAATCGGATTATTTGCCTTGGAGTTACCTGCCCTTGAGCATAAAAAAATACGTTGTGACCACGATAGCAACTTTATTTTTATTCAGATCAGCTTCAAACTTGCAGGTAACATGGACAGGCATAAAATCTCAGTTAAGTTCGAATTGGAATATTGACCTCGGAGTTACATGACCTTGAGCGACAAAAAATTTGCCCATAGACTTTACATAGGGAAAATGTTGTGACTACGATAGCAACTTGAATTTTTTTCAGATCAGCTTCAAACTTTCAGGTAACGAGGACAGACATAAAATCTCGGTTAAGTTTGATTTTGGGCCGAATCGGATTATTTGCCTTGGAGTTACCTGCCCTTGAGCATAAAAAAATACGTTGTGACCACAATAGCAACTTTATTTTTATTCATATCAGCTTCAAACTTGCTGGTAACGAGGACAGGCATAAAATCTCGGTTAAGTTCAATTTTGGGCCGAATCGGAATATTGACCTCGGAGTTACGTGACCTTGAGCGACAAAAAATTTGCCCATAGACTTAATTAGGGAAAATGTTGCGACTACGATAGCGACTTGAATTTTTTTCAGATCAGCTTCAAACTTGCAGGTAACGAGAACAGACATAAAATCTCGGTTAAGTTCGATTTTGGGCCGAATCGGAATATTTGCCTTGGAGTTACCTGCCCTTGAGCATAAAAAAATACGTTGTGACCACAATAGCAACTTTATTTTTATTCATATCAGCTTCAAACTTGCAGGTAACGAGGACAGGCATAAAATCTCGGTTAAGTTCGATTTTGGGCCGAATCGGAATATTGACCTCGGAGTTACGTGACCTTGAGAGACAAAAAAATTTGCCCATAGACTTAACGTAGGGAAAATGTTGTGACAGAAATAGCGACTTGAATTTTTGGCTCACGTGAGCCAAAGGCTCCAGTGAGCTGATAGTATACCAAGGCTTCGGAGTCCGTCGTCTGTCGTCCGTCCATCCGTCGTCCACACTTTCAATGAAGCATATCTCAGAAGGCAGTCGACCAATCTTGTTTAAATTTTATGTGTAGCACCATTGGGCAAGGGGAAAGGCTGCATTAGGTTTTGGAGCTAGTCTGCTTCATTTGTTCCTTCATTCTTCTTTCTCTCCATATAGAGATAATAGACCAATGTTAAATTTTTAATCAAAGATTTCTCAGGAACTATAAAAGCTAGAAGCATCAAATTTGGTATTCAATAGAATAATGATGACTTATTTTGTGTAAGAGACATTGGGCTTTCTCAGCTTATTTGTTCATCTGTTCTTTCATTCTTCTTTCTCTCCATTTTGACCAATGTTAAATTTTCGTCAAAGATTTCTCAGGAACTATAGAAGCTAGAAGTCTCAAACTTGGAATGCAATGCAATAATGATGACTTATATCCTGTAAGGGTCAATGGGCTGGATTCTATTAGCAGATTTAGTAGTCAAGTCTGTGAATTGTTAAAACTTAAGTTCCTCAGGTGAGCGGTTTAGGCTCATTGAGCCTCTTGTTCTTATTTCTGCTCTAAAATATAGATTGTGGGTACTCGTTAGAACCGCCTCGACGAGGCGGTTCTAACGATTGTCCACAATCTATATTTTGACCAGAAATAAGTAAAATATCACAATTATTCATCATAGAATTTTCATTTTTTTGGGCGATAAAGGTGGCAATGTATTTGTATAGGCGTGTTTTCGTAATGTTCACGGAAATATTCCGTCCTTTAGAATAGCGATGTCTGGGCGGGCGGGCGGGTGGGCGGGCATCCGCGTCCCGGTTTACCTTTGGGTTAACCCTGAAAAACACGTCCACAATGCCATTTGGTGTTTTTCTTGTTTTAACTCTGTAGAGGAAAAGAAATTCCTTACATAGTATTTCAGAGCTTTCAATTAACAGAGTTTCTCTGGAGTTAATTTTTCATTTAACTCACGTTATGTGGGAAATCCAGAACAATCAAAGATTTACTGAGAATTTACTCAATATATATGATGTGATAGCTCTGGATAAGGGCAGTTCAAGGATAATTATTCGTATTTCTTCATTGGGGCTTTGAGAAATGGACTGGGCTGAATAATGCTTCCACACAGAGCTGAAAATGACCAGACATGAATACCGTTAAACTGCTTAGAATGTCTAAATATGTTCTTCGAAAGGGTTATCCTTTGGAAGCAAGGAATACTCCACAGAACTGAAAAGTATGCAGTGTACAAGTTTTTCTTGTCCATACTAGCTAGTTTCAGCCAATTAGGCCTCATCAGTGACCCTCAAATATTTTCAACATTCCACAATGGAATCATTGATTGCAAAGGGCAAGAAAAAATAATCAACAGGATGATGAAGGGCAGGGAGACCTTTTACAGCCACCACAGGTAAAGTGATATGAGTCAGACCATAGCTGCATATAAATAAACCCTAACCCATTTGGACAGTAGGGCTTGAGTCATGTCAATGTCAGGTAAAAAGTCCCACAGAATTGGAAGCAAGTTCTCCAAAATGACTTAAAAAGTGTTGAAGGGGCCATAAAACCTCAATTCAAACAAACAAATCATACATGCCTGTGTTGTGACTACTTGTTAGAATAGGCTCACTCAGGCAATTTTAGCCCATTTAGTACCAGAAATCCCAAAATGGGTATTTGACAAACAGTGCAGGCCCAGATCAGACGCCACAGAATGTGGCGTCTGATCTGGGCCTCCACTGTTTGCAAAAAGTTCAGCCATTTTCCTACTAAATTTTGAAGAAAACACAGCCTGACATGCCTGAATTTTGAAATGGACACATGCTATATGTAAGGAGCAAGATTCCATTTGGTACTAAAAGGGTTAATAAGTAATCTCAACCCAGGTTTCTGATGGAAAATTATCCATTACTTATCCTCATGACTTCTTGTTGTCATAAGACAGGCGGTTCTTCTGTCGTGATTGATTTTTGTTATTGTTTGTCTTTTAAGCCCCGCCCATAGGGGCTTGAAGAAATATATGGGCTGCATGATGCTTCCACGCAGAGCTGAATCCGGCCCGCACACTGGTACTGGTAAACTGCTTAGAGGATCTAAGCCTGTCCAGGAACCGCGGTGCGAGGCGGACCGTCCATGCTAATAAACCCTATTGGTTTCATTGGGCGACAGGGCTTGAGATGTCATTTCATCTCAGTGTCGGGTAAAAGTCCCACAAAATTGGAAGCAACGTCTCCAAAACGACCTTTACAGTGTTGACGGGGACGTTAAACCTCAAATCAAACAAACAATTGTTTGTCTTTAGGTGTTTGTGTCGCTTGTGTTATTTATTTTGGATAGCCTATTGGCCATTTTGTGGGAAATTAACTGTCCTTTTGGCTTTCCGCTGTTGGTGTTTCCATGATTAGGTCTATTGTTGCATGTTTGTGTTTCTTTCCCTTTGGTGTCTCTGATGGGAGCTGTGGGTTGATTGTATCGATTCCTGATCATTGCCTCTACTTCTATTTTACTCATAAATTGTTCGAACAGAAAGATCTATAATCTATCTATCTATCTATCTTCTCATACTGAGTTGGTCATATTTGGCCATTACCTCAGTTGGGTGGGTGACTAAATTTATAATTTAGCACAAAAAAAAAAAATAATAATAATGACAGAGGTTAGAAAACTAAAATTTCACTGCTGATTTACAGTCAAATCTGACATTCTAATTAAAATTTTAATACTGATTACAGGAATTGGAACATTTTCAGGGGAGGCAACTCCTGCAAAAGTATTTTTGTCTCCCATGTCAATAGGGGTCAACTCTTAAAGGAAAGAATTTGCTCCAGAGGAGAAAATTCTTTCCTTAAAGATAGACCCCTTTTTCAGTGTGACAGGGCTTATGGAAAAGCGAACAGGAAGTCCTGAAAGTTGACTCCCGTTGAAAAATGATGGACAGATCTGCCAGGTGTTCCCATTCCCCTTAATTGAGCTCAGAACTAACAATCCAGTGAAGAAATGGCATACAATGTATTAATCCTTAGCTTGCTGAATATTCAATGAAGTCACACTCATTTCTGTCTGTCAACAAATCAAATCGCTTGATGTAATTTATTCCAACAAATTCCTAAACAGAATGTCAAACAGTGTAGATCCTGATCAGATGGCTTCTTCATAAGCCATCTGATCTGGATCTACACTGTTTGCAAAGATAGGGGTTGTTGTGAACAGCAAGATAAGGGTTCAACTTAATTTGTAAAGGTCATTTTGGAGATGTTGCTTCCAATTTTATGGGACTTTTACCTGACCTTGAGATGAAATGACATCTCAAGCCCGGCCATCCATTGAAACCAATAGGGTTTATCAGCATGGACGGGCCGAATCGCACCGCTTTGCCTGGGCAGGCTTAGATCCTCTAAATGGTTTAGCATTACTCATGTGCTGGTCGGTTTCAGCTCTGTGTGGAAGCATCATGCAGCCAATCTATTTCTTCAAGCCCCGATGGGCGGGAGCCGAAAAAGTAGTAACAATTAAAGAAGTAGTGTAGATTTAACCTTAACATGACAAAAGGTAAAAAAATAGATACTACACAAAACAGATATTACACAAAACAGATTTATTACACAGAACAGATTGAGGATAGGCCAAACAGATTGGGCTGCATGAGGCTTCCAGGCAGAGCTGAAACTAACCAAACATGAGTACTGGTAAACTGCTGAAAAGGTCTAAGCCTGCCCAGGCAAATTGGTGCAAGTCGCATCGTCCATGCGTATAAACCCAATTTTTTTTGGTGTGTGTGTGTGTGTGGGGGGGGGGGGGGGGGGGCAGCAGGGCTTGAGATGTCATTTGGGTAAAAGTCCCAAAAAATTGGAAGCAACATCTCTAAAATGACCTGTAAAGTGTTGATGGGGACGTTAAACCTCAATTCAAACATTAAAACACAAAACAGATGTTACATAGAAACATATATTACCCAAAAATAGATATTGCCAAGAAAAGATATTCAACAAAACAGATATTACCATAATGATCCTTAGTATTGGGACAGACAGGCCTGAGCAAACAGTGCAGACCCAGATCAGACTGCTCCTTCAGGAGCAGTCTGATCAGGGTCTACACTGTTGGCCATTCAATCTGCACCTTTTGGACTCCTTGCTGGGTCATGAAACAAATTTGTCAAAATTTTAGGAGAATTACAGCAAGTCCTCAAGGTGTCCAAATTTTTAGGATTTTACAGTACTTAAAACAAATATTACACAGTCTCATTAGAACATGATGTTTGTATTAATCTGAAAAATAGCGTTGTCAAGGGATTGTACTGTAGTTAGGTAATACAGTAAACTCCCACTATTAAGACCTCCTTAAATTAGGACTAATTCTGCAATAAAAAGCTTATTTTGAAGGGTACACTCATTTTTTCTTTGTGTTTTCTGCCTACAATGTCCTCTGGTCAGGGACCACCTTTGGGACTGTTCAAAAGTGATCTTTAAGACCACTTTTGAACAGTCCCAAAGGTGGTCTTAATATAGTAGTTCTACTATAGTTACCTAGCAACAGATAAGTTTTGTTTTTTGTGATAATGGAAGGTTAGTTTTTGTCAGTTCTCCATAAAAACCTCGGCAGTTCTAATGTAAATACCCATAACATAGATTTATAGAGAAAACCAGTGCTTCAGCTGAAGTGCACGACCCGCCGGATGCTTTTTGCTTTATGAGTGTTACCATATATGGGTATGGCGTCCATTTTGGTCATGTGACCTGGACCTAAAACGGTTCCCCTAGCTTTATGAGTGTTACCATATATGGGTATGGCGGCCATTTTGGTCATGTGACCTGGACCTAAAACGGTTCCCCCAATAAATGCGCCTTATTGTAAGGAGCAAAAATATTTTTTATACTTTAGTACTGTATTCTGAATCGTTTGCAGGATAAAATGCATTCTCACTTTTCCAATACAAAAGTATATGTGTCAAAGTTTAACCTAGGCACAAAGAAGGTCAAGGTCAACCCAGGGTCACCATTTTAGCAATTTATGATGGGCCTACGTCCCAGATGCTATTTATCAAGTTTCGTGGAAATCTGCCCAGTGGTTCTGGGGAAGACTATTTTTGAAGGGTTTTTACCATATATGGCTTGGCGGCAATTTTGGTCATGTGACCTGGACCCTATGAGCAAATTTTGGTTTCCCCCATCCCATAGAGGCTCCATATGAAATTTGACTTCAATCGGCCCAACGGTTTCCGAGGAGAAGCAGTTTGAAAATTTTCACATTTTTCGCCTCGGCGAGGCTATACTAAATGGAATGTAATATTTCGCAAGTTCATTGGTTAGATCTCATTGATATCTATCAGTATGCCAAAAATTGTTTAAATATTCCAACAAAAGCATATGTGTCAAAGTTTGACCTAGGCACAAAGAAGGTCAAGGTCAACCCAGGGTCACCATTTTAGCAATTTATGACGGGCCTACGTCCCAGATGCTATTTATCAAGTTTCGTGGAAATCTGCCCAGTGGTTCTGGAGAAGACTATTTTTGAAGGGTTTTTACCATATATGGTTTGGTGGCCATTTTGGTCATGTGACCTGGACCCCATGAGCAAATTTTGGTTTCCCCCATCCCATAGAGGCTCCATATGAAAAGTAGAAGTAAAACAAAGATCAGGAATTGATACAATTAACTTACTCCACCCATAAAAGACACCAAAGGGAAAGAAATACAAACATTATGCGACCAGACCATAATGGAAACCTAAACAAAGGAAGGCCATAAGGACAGTTACTTTCCCACAAAATGGCCATATGGCCATCCAAAATTAAAAGACACAAGTGAAACACACAGTAAGTAACAAACAACAACATAAATAAATCGCCACAGAAGAGCCACCTTGGAACGGTGAAATTTGACTTCAATAGGCCCAACGGTTTCCGAGGAGAAGCAGTTCGAAAATTTTCACATTTTTCGCCTCGGCGAGGCTATACTAAATGGAATGTAATACTTCGCAAGTTCATTGGTTAGATCTCATTGATATCTATCAGTATGCCAAAAATTGTTTAAATATTCCGTGCGGTTAAGTCACTATCACCAATTTTCACAAACAAGTTATGGACGGACAGACAGACAGACCATATATGGCTTGGCGGCCATTTTGGTCATGTGACCTGGACCCCATGAGCAAATTTTGGTTTCCCCCATCCCATAGAGGCTTCATATGAAATTTGACTTCAATCGGCCCAACGGTTTCCGAGGAGAAGCAGTTCGAAAATTTTCACATTTTTCGCCTCGGCGAGGCTATACTAAATGGAATGTAATATTTTGCAAGTTCATTGGTTAGATCTCATTGATGTCTATCAGTATGCCAAAAATTGTTTAAATATTCCAAGCGGTTAAGTCACTATCACCAATTTTCACAAACGGGTTACGGACGGACAGACAGACTGACCGAATGACAGAATGACACAGTGATTTTAGGGCACTCTTAGAAATCAACCGACTTCAGTCGGCCGCTTTTTCTGCGGGTCGTGCAATAGAGAATACTGACCTTATCTGTTGCTATGTTTGTTTTATTTGAGGTTTAACTTCCCCATCAACACTGTATAGGTCATTTTGGAGACCTTGCTTCCAATTTGTGCGACCTTTCCCCAATGTTGAGATGAAATGACATTTCAAGCCCTGTCACCCAATGAAAGCAATAGGGTTTATAAGCATGGACGATCCGACTAGCACTGCTATACCTGGGCAGGCTTAGAACCTCTAAGCAGTTTACCAGTACTCCTATGCGGTCGGTTTCAGCTGTGCGTGGAAGCATCATACAGCCAATCTATTTCTTCAAGCCATAATGGACGGTGTCACGGTGACCATCTATAGCTATATAGTTAACCTTTCAACCACATAAATTCCTTCAGGAAGCAGTAATCTGATTTTTTAGAAATATTATTCAGCGAAAAATAAGGCATGTCATAACGTGACCATCTGCTAGTGCCTCGAAATGAAACTATTCTAACAATAACAAATATCTAATACTCTGGGGCCAGTTGTTCAAAGCATTGTTAGCTTAACGAGCTTGTTAGCGGTCATATTGGATACTGTTCAGGCAAGTACTATATCTAAAATTCTATTATTTTTGCTGAAAAAATATTAGTATATTTGCCTTATTAAATGATAAAAGTTTTAACTATTCATTTGCTAACAACATTGTTAGTTTTGAAAAACTGGCCCCTGGTAATTTTGCTGAAAAAAATGTGAGTAGCTTTAGCATTTGTAAAAGCCATTCACATTTTTTCAGCAAAAATATTTGTATATATGCCTTGTTTATTGATCAAAATTTAATGATACATAAACCAACACTGTTTTTAGTTATGAACAACCCAGCCCAGGGTCCAGTTATTCTAAATTAACCCTTTTTGTACCAAATGGAATCTTCCTCCTTATATATAGCAGCAGCTAGTCCACTGCAGAATTTAGGGGTGTCAGGTTTTGTTTTCCTCAAATTCAGTACGTGAACAAGTCCGTGAAATAAAGACCCCCCTAAACCCCACTTTATATAGAGAAAACTGGGGTTTACGGGGGTAAACATTATTTTCCTTATTTCTGCTCCAATACATAGGTTGTGGGTACTCGTTAGAACCGCCTCATTGAGGCGGTTCTAACGACCACCCACAACCTATATTTGGAGTATAAATCAGAAAAATATCACAAATTTTCATCAGAAAAATTGCTTTTTTTTAGGTTTGAAAAATGCACTATAACACACGGATGTGTTGCCGTAATTTTATTTGGAAAACGGCTGAACTTTTTGCAAACAGTGTAGGCCCTGATCAGATGCCACATTCTGTGGCGTCTGATCTGGGCCTGCACTGTTTGCCAGGGTACCCGTTATGGGGTTTCCGGTACAAAATGGGTTAATGACATTATAAGTTAACATATATAAAAACTTCCAGCCCTCGCCCATTGGGGCTTGGAGAAATAGATAGGCCTGCAGGATGCTGCCTGGCAGAGCTGAAACTGACCACACACTGGTAAACGACTTATATGGACTACATAATGCTTCAACGCAGAGCTGAAACTGACCACACATGAATACTTGTTAACCATTTAGACAGACTAAGGCTGCCCTGGCAAAGTGGTGTGAGTCATACCATCCGGTGCATGTAGGCCCTATTGGTTTCATTGGGTGTCAGGGCTTGAGATGTCATTTTATCTCAGTGTCGGGTAAAAGTCCCACACAACTGGAAGTGACATCTCCAAAATGACCTTAATAGTGTTGATGGGGAAGTTAAACCATGATCAGTCAATCAATCAAATCGTTGAAACTTCGATCGTTTAATATGGCAACTATACTAATATTTTTTCAGCAAAATACCAGACTATTTGATATTGTACCTGCAAGAACAGTTAACAATTTGACCACTAACAAGCTCACTAAGCTAACAGTGCTTTGAACAACTAAGCCTTGGTGTACAAATAAAACATTTGAGAAAGTTCATTTTTTCAGTTATAGCATAAAACAGATGATTAATTTTTACAATAAATTATGATTGTATTTGACCCGTTCAGTACCAGAAACCCCAAAACGGTTACCCTGACAAACAGTGCAGGCCCAGATTAGACGTCGCAGAATGCAGTGTCTAATCTGGGCCTTCACTGTTTGCTAAAAGTTCAGTCACTTTCCGAATAAATAATGATGAAAACACAACCTGACACCCCTAAATTTTGAAATGAACTCCTGCTATATATAAGGAGGAAGAATCCATTTGGTACAAAAGGGTTAATCCTTATATTTTCAGCCTGAAGAGAAGTATCGGCTGGCCGACCCTATCTGTACATTCCTTTTCTCTATATTAGTGTTATTTACTACTGTTAATGTTTTACGAGATACTCTGCATGTGATAATGGAAGGTAAGAACTCCTTTTCTGTCTTTAAATAGAGGAACTTAAATGAGTGTTCATGTATTATTGAATTCATTAAATGAGTTGAGGAAAAGAGATAAAAAGCAAGGCTTTGCCGAGCATTTTATCCCTTTTCCTCATCGAGTTTAATAAATTCAATAATACATGAGCACGGATGCAAAATTCTATTTATCATGTGGCATTTAAAATGCGTTTTGTTTACAATTGTTTACAAAAATATCAATATTCTGCCATTAGTAAATGTGAGGTCGTTAAGGATGTTGTACATGTAATGTTACGGGACGTATCTAGCTAATTTGCATATTAAATCCACTTGTGGATTATCGAAAATATTACATGGCGTTATTACACTCTCAGATGCGACGTCATATGATAAAGGCATTTATTCTTAATTATTGAGGACTATGATTTCATTACATAATATTATGTAGCCCTCAGTGCTGACTGAAGTCCTCTGTCTTCAACAGGAAGGGGCCTCCTTGGGGAAAATTAATAGTTTACCAAGTGTTGACAAGAGTGTTGATTATTGATTTTCCTTTTAAGTGCCTTAGTCAGGGGATTCAATAAGAGCTACTAATCACCCTATTAAGGGCTTTCTTTGATCTGCTGTAGACAGTATAGCACAAGGGGCAATAATCATGAAGCTCACAGCTATGGATTGAAGCCACTTTCTGGTCACACCAGGTTCTGCAACAGGAGGTCAGGTGGTTTATGTCTTGGTGCAACGTTTTTGCCCACTTATGATTGACTAATAGCTGCAAATTAGTGAAATAATCTTTAAAGGGTTGGGATTTTCCTCTGGGAATTCCAGTTTTACCAGTTTTACTTTGATTAATGGTTGGCTTGATATAAATGAAATAATATTGAAAGGACTGTATAACAAACAGAAAAATAAAATAATAAAATTTATGCACAGGACAAGACATCTGAGTAGGAAAAAATTTATGAGCGCTGAGTTCAGCATAAAAAGTGTATTTTTGTGTTTTACATCCTACCAACAATTAAGGGCATATGGAGACGGGCCTTGGTTTAAAGACATATGCATAAGGCTGGAGAAGCCTAGAATTGAGACCACGACTCCTGGATTGTTGTTAAGATTGGCATGAAAAATATTGAAACCAATAGGGTTTAAATGCATAGACGATTCAACTGGCACCACTTTTCAAGGGCAAGCTTAGAACCTCTAAGCTGTTTACCAGTACTCATCTGCGTTGGGTTCCAGCTCTGCGTGGAAGCACCATGTAGCTAAATCTATTGCTTCAAGCCCTGATGGGTATTCTCATCACTCATGATTTTCTGGTACACAGGTGAGCGCTACAGGGCCAGTTGGCCCTCTTGTTCCAAGTCAAACCTCTGTACATCACACTTTATTCTATGTTGTAGGAGTGCCTAGAGATATGGATTATCATTCTATTAGAGACTGTCTACAAAGTATAAAGGGTGTGAAGTCAGTACATGGTCTGACTGTCTGGTGCTTGACATTAGAGAAAAATGCTCTGGCAGTTCACCTGGCTGCAGGTAGTACACAAGTTTTACTGCTAGTATTCTTGAGTTGACTGTTTGTTAACTCTTATCATGCTGTTCACGACAACCCATATCTTTGGAAACAGTGTAGATCCAGATCAGATGGCTTCATCAGAAGCCATCTGATCAGGATCTACACTGTTTGTCATTCAGTTTGGGAATTTGTAGCAATAAATTACATCAAGTAAGTTGATTGGTTGATAGACAGAAATGGGTGTGGCTTAAATGAATATTCAGCAAGATAAGGGTTAACCTGCTGTTCACGACAACCCCTACCTTTGCAAATAGTGTAGATCCTGATCAGCAATCTGATTAGGATCTACACAGTTTGACATTCAGTTTGTGAGTCTGTAGGAATAAATTACATCAAGTAATCTGATTGAATCAAGGTCAGAAATAGGTGTGGTTAAAATGAATATTCAGCAAGATAAGGCATTATTGCAGCCTTCATTTCTATTGTTCATGTGATGTCACTTACCATTAAAGTACACAAATTAGAAATGTTTGTGTACTGTTTATAATGGCTAATAATTGCCTAGAATACCACTTTTGGGATATCTGCAGACAGTGTAGTCCCAGAACAGATGTTCCTCAGATAGGGACGGGTCGGCAAAGCAGTCAAAAGAAAACTAATTACAGTTGACTCTCATTATCTCGACCTCGCATATTCGATCATATTACCTATGTCGAACCGATTTCTACGTCACTTATATTTCCCTTATATATTTATTGTATTTCAACTTCTCATGTGTGGAACTACTGTTAAGTAGACACTTCGGCTATCTTGCACATCATTTTCAGTCCCTGGATATATTTTTGACTTTTTATCCCCCGCCGAAGGCGGAGGGATATAGTTTTGGTGTTGTCCGTCCTTCCGTCCCTCCGTCCCTCCATCCTTCCGTCCGTCCGTCACACTTTTTTGTCCGGAACCGTTTCTCAGCAACTATTGCATGGAATTAAATGAAACTTGAAATAGATATGTATTATTATGCTGTGGTGATGCACGCGCAATTTTTTTTCGGATTGACTTTTTACATCCAGAGTTATGGCCCCTTGAATGATTGAAATTCTGGATTTTTCGTCGTCTCACTTTGTCCGGAACCGTTTCTCAGCAACTATTGCATGGAATTAAATGAAAATTGAAATAAATATGTATTATTATGCTGCAGTGATGCACGCGCAATTTTTTTTCGGATTGACTTTTTACATCCAGAGTTATGGCCCCTTAAATGATTGAAATTCTGGATTTTTTCGTCATCTCACTTTGTCCGGAACTGTTTCTCAGCAACTATTGCATGGAATTAAATGAACTGGAAATAAATATGTATTATTATGCTGCGGTGATGCACGCGCAATTTTTTTCTGGATTGACTTTTTACATCCAGAGTTATGGCCCCTTAAATGATCGAAATTCTGGATTTTTCGTCGTCTCACTTTGTCCGGAACCGTTTCTCAGCAACTATTGCATGGAATTAAATGAAACTTGAAATAAATATGTATTATTATGCTGTGGTGATGCATGGCATTTTGTTTCCGGATTTATTTTTTACATCCAGAGTTATGGCCCCTTAAATGATTGAAATTCTGGATTTTTCGTCGTCTCACTTTTTTGTCGGGAACTGTTTCTCAGCAACTATTGCATGGAATAAAATGAAACTTGAAATAAATATGTATTATTATGCTGTGGTGATGCACGCACAAATTTTTTTCGGATTGACTTTTTACACCCAGAGTTATGGCCCCTTAAATGATTAAAATTCTGGATTTTTCGTCGTCTCACTTTGTCTGGAACCGCTTCTCAGCAACTATTGCATGGAATAAAATGAAACTTGAAATAAATATGTATTATTATGTTGCCGTGATGCACGTGCAATTTTTTTTTCTCAATTTTGGCCAGATATATTTTCTTGCCATTCTACACGAAAAACCCATTCGGCGGGGGATATCAATTCAACGAATTTGCTTGTTTTTTTTACTACTGCATATCTCGAACCAGCATTCATGATGTAAAGAAGAAAGAAAACACAACAACAAATAAAGGATGCTGCCGGTCTTTCAGTTAAAGAAAAGTATAATAGACCTTTTCAAAACAGTTCATCGGTACAATGTTTTTTAATTTTCCAATTTGTCCAAGTTAAAATTAGCGCAAACAATTCCTTAAATCACGTGCATGTAATAAAGACTGACATGTGGTGCTCAACCTTTGATCTTAACTCCGTCTCCTTTCAATGATTTCCAAGATTTCTGCGCGCCCTCGCCCATCAGGGCCTGGAGAAACAGATGGGGATGCACGGTGCTTTTGCGCAGAGCTGAAACCCACCGAACTTGAGTACTGGTAAACAGTTTAGGTCTAAGCCTACCCAGGAAAAGTCATGTGAGTGGGACCGCTCCTTAAACCCTAGCGGTTTCTATGGGCGGTAGAGCTTGAGATGTCATTTCATCTCAATGTCGGGTATAGTAGTCGCAGATAAGATTGACTAGGTGGAGGTATCATTTGTACCTGCCTTAGGGATATTCCAATAACAAAAAAGGTAAACCAAGTCACCCGATTATGTAAATTCAACTGTAACACAAGCATAGTGGTGTATGAATGTCATTTGACGTGTCACCAGTAACAATTCTGATTCTGATTCATAGCTGTGGCATTTAAGACCATTTCGTTCTGTTGTAGAAAACGTGCGAAAGGCACTCTACTGAATCTTCGGGTGGACTAAGGGAATTTGACATATATTGACAACACCTGAATAGCTCCACCTAGTCAGTCTTATCTGCGATTACTCTAAAAGTCCAACAAAATCGGAAGCAACGTCTCCAAAATGACCTTAATAGTGTCGACGGGAATGTAAAACCTCAACTCAAACAAAACCAAGATTTCCATGATAAAAGGTGGCTGTGATTTGTATTAATGTATGATTAAGTATTCCAAGGCTCTTTAATGGTTGTTTTACGTACTCGTCATAAGTGTCAAAATTGGGTACTGTCCCTTGTCCCAATGCAAATACAAACAGTGTAGATCCTAAAAGATGGCTCATGACCAGCTTTCTCGGCAGGACCTAAACTGTTTAAATCAATACAAGGGACTACTGTATGACGTATAGCATTTACTGCTCACCGAAGTGATATAAGCATTGCATTCTCAAGCGGGGAATTAGTCCATTTAAGTACATATCTATCTATTTTTATCGTATATGGATACCCGAATTAGCAGGAATTTAAAAGACAACAAAACACATGATAAATCTTTTATAATTGCTATACTTCGACAAGCTCCATTACTTTCATAAACAAATTTTAAAAACTCAGTAAGCTGTACATGTAAGTGCTATTACTCTAGAATAACCAAGAATACCAAGCTTGTCACAGCAAATAATAGGCTCCGATATGCATGTGACATCACACTTTGGTTAATTATCTCGTACAGTTGTACTACGGATAACTTGAACATTTTTATCTGGTCCCTTAGGTTCGAGATAACGAGCACCGACTGTATTTACCTTCCCAAATGACAATTTTCACTTGTTTTGTTGAAAACAGTTCTATTAAACAAAAAGAAAAGTCTGGCCAGTCGGGGGTCACTTTCTTTGCTTGTGACCCTATGTTGTTCATACTTCAATAAACGTTAAACAAATTACATTCATGACATAGCCTTTGGTGTAATGATTGTTCTTTATAATTTCTCTGGGAAAGGCTCGTTCAATAAGTTCCACATTAAATCATCACTGACATGATATCATGTTAACAAGTCCATGAAATGAACACCCCTCTAAACCTCTTTTTATATGGTGAAATCTAGGGTTTAACTGGGGTAAACAGTTTTTTACTTATTACTGCTCCAAAAGGTACAAGTATGTTGTGGTATTCACTAATCCTTTTTTTACCTCATATATAGCAGGAGTCCATTTCAAAATTTAGGGATGTCAAGTTGTGTTTTCATCAATATTTTTTGGGAAAAAGACTGAATTTTAGCAAACAGTGGAGGCCCTGATCAGATGCCGCATTCTGCGGCATCTGATCTGGGCCTGCACTGTTTGCCAGGGTACCTGTTTTGGGGTTTCTGGTACTAAATGGAATAGAGCCGCCTCATTGAAGAGGTTCTCACTAGAACCCAAAACCCATGTTTCAGAGAATAAATCAGAAAAAATTGACAAAATTTCTTCAGAAAAATAACCCTTTTGGAGATGTAAAAATACAGTATGTTTGTTTGTTTGATTTGAGGTTTACCGTCCCCATCAACACTCTAAAGGTCATTTTGGAGATGTTGCTTCCAATTTTGTGGGACTTTTACCTGACACTGAGATGAAATGACATCTCAAGCCCTGTCGCCCAATGAAACCAATAGGGTTTATTAGCTTGGACGGTCCACCTCGCACCGCGGTTCCTGGACAGGCTTAGATCCTCTAAGCGGTTTACCAGTACTAGTGCGCGGGCCGGATTCAGCTCTGCATGCAAGCATCATGCAGCCCATATATTTCTTCAAGCCCCTATGGGCGGGGGCCTATGGTCATTATGTTTTGCTTCTTTTCAGATCCTCTGGTGAATCATAAACTGGTGCTGTTAGATGCCTCCGAGGCCTTGAGAAATAAGTTTGACTTCACCATGGTAACAATACAGGTTGAAGATTATAAGAATGATATTATGACCAACTGTAATAGCTGTCAGGATTACACTATATTCTGAACAGGTTCTGGCAAATCTGTATTGTAATAGCTGTCAAGATTATACTATATTTTGAACAGGTTCTGTCAAATCTGTATTGTCAGTTATGTGTTGGTATCATCATGTTAACAAGGCGGTCGTAGCAAGCACCCACAATCTATGTTTAATGCAGTAAACAAGAAAAATGTCGGGGAATACATTACGAGAACACACCCGTGCAACAAATTGCATTTTTTCACATCTACACAATGGCTGCTTTTCTGAAGAAAACTTGTGATATTTTTCTAATTTATAATTCAAACATAGGTTGTGGGTACTCGTTAGAACTGCCTTATTTAGGCAGTTCTAACGAGTACCCACACCCTATTTCTTGGAGCAGAAATAAGTATAATAATGTATACCCCTGTAAACCCCAGTCTTTGTCTACATAAAGTGGAGTTTATGGGGTGTGTTCCTTGCATGGACTTGTTCACATGAATGCAGGAAGTAAGTAAACTGATGCTTCATATCATATTTTTGAATCAGAAATATAATCCATATGTCATACATCATTAACTTTCATGCCAGTTTAAATTACATTTTCAGTGAAAATTAGTAAGGCAAAGAATCCTCTTTATTACACTCTTCATTGGTAATTATAGGTTTTGGATGTCACACAGTTTAAAGATTGATCCTGAAAATGTATAGGTTCTAAAGGGTCATTTTTCTTTATAATCCATACATTTTTGTATGGATATAACACATTTGTTTAAATAAAACTGTTTCTGCTTTAGACCCCAACAACAGGGATACAAAGAGGTTTTGGTGTAGCTTTTAGGTGCATTATTGAGCTATCTGGAAAAAATGCTTCCAAAAATAAAATACATATAGCCGGTATTTTTCTTTAAAACAATACAAATGAATGCATTTTATGCAAAAATGCAAACAATTATGATGGCAGGTAAACGAGTTTGAGAGGGATTCCCTAACTAGGTTTCGAACACAAGTTAGATCTATTTTGAGTTCGTGACAAAAATTGAGTCCCCATATATGATGTTATGAGACGTTCATTTTTGGCTTTGTTTGCTTGGGCCATGCCTGAATCGGAAAAAAATATGACGCTGAATACCATGCCATAAGTAACGACACTCAGAGACGATACTGTCGCCATGTATGTGTAAAGTGACAGTTTATTTTTAGAACAGAAATTCCGAACACATGTTCAGAGAAAAGGGTAAACACGAATGAAAACGACCATTTTCACAAAGTTCTGAAGCTGTATTTGGCTACAAAAGTGTACACATGACAAAGGAGTATGTATTGAAGATAAAAACCAGAAAAAAAAAATTTAGATCCGGTAGCTCAATAATGCACCTTTAATACATGTAGTGGGTATTCTTGGTGCATTCTAAGGGGCGCCCATAATCTATTTTTAATATTTCAAGCACTATGGAAAATTCTAGAGCAGACAATTTATTTTTCCTCTTTTTCAGAGAAACAAAAGGCTTGATATTTCATGTGAATCACATTATGTTTACAAATCTGTAATATATAGAGAGAGAAAACCAGGGTTTACATAGAGGATCTTACATAAATGTTCATGTATTATTGAATTTATTAAACAAGTTGAGGAAAAGGGATAAAATGCTCGGCAAAGCCTCACATTTTATCCCTTTTCCTCAACGAGTTTAATAAATTCAAAAGCCTCGCATTTTATCCCTTTTCCTCAACTCGTTTAATAAATTCAATAATGCATGAGCACGAATGCAAGATTCTATTTATCATATGACATTTAAAACGCATTTTATTCACAATTGTTTACAAAAATGTCAATATTCCGCCGTTAGTAAACCCGACGGCATTAAGGATGTCGTGCATGTAACGTTACGGGACGTATCTAGCTAATTTGCATATTTAATCCACTAGTGGATTATCGAAAATAATACATGGCGTTATTACACTCTCAGACGCGACGTCATATGATAAAGTGGTATACATCTGTTTAAAAGAAACACGTATAACGGGTTGGCTGGGGTGTATAAATTGACGTTTAGTCATATTGGCAGGATGCATATCTGTGTTGATCTGTTTAAAAGTAACGGGTATAACCAGGTTGGCTGGGGTGTATAAACTGACATGGACATACATGCATTAACATGATGCATATCTGTGTTAAGTCTGTTTTGTGACACAAATCATTTTTTTTATTGAAACTTAGTCCCATGATAACATTCAGTCATTTGATTTCAACGTTTTATGTTTTGTATATTTAATGTTCTGTATGTTGGTTTTTTTTCTCAGCACTCAACATTTTGAAATATTTTTCTTATTTTTCCCAGAAAACAGGACTTGACATTTCATGCAAATTGTCACCATAGTGAAAACTGAACTCAACATGTCCTATTCTGTTTTCTGGGAAAAATAAGAAAAATGTCAACAATTTGTTGTCTGCTGAATTAGCCCAGAGAGTGGTGAAGGTTAAGGTAAAAGTATAAGAATCCTATATGGGTGTGAGGGGTGGATGGAAAAATCTGTCCCGAGGGACACTGTCCGGCATCACGAGGCTTGCCGAGTGATGCCGGACAGTGATCCCGAGGGACAGATTTTTCTATCCACCCCTCACACCCATAATGGATTCTTTTTCTTGCATACCTTCCATTTCTATTGCGAATTTTTAATGCTGCTGTCACTTCGGTTACCGACGTCCGCCATTTTGTGATGACACAACAGAAATATTTAGTGACGTCACGTATGACGACGGCGCCCATGAGGTGTAATCAACCAGTGCATTTATCAAACACGCGATGATATTCAATTTGGGGTCGGAACACCTGGGTCAGAACATAAATTTCTATCCCAGGGTAAAATCACGGATTTCCTTGTCTGGTGTGCAAGAAAGATTTTTCTAGCACAGAAACCATTGTAATTATTTAAAATGTTTCAGCGAGAACCATACTGTCTTAGGGCTCCATACTTTGACTATTTTCAACTAAATGGAATTTTTTCTCACTACAGTCAAACCTCAATGGCTTGAACACATTTGGGGCCACAAAAATCTGTTCAAGACGGGTAGTTCAAGCCACGGAGGGTTGCTGTTAGGAGAAATAATGAGATATTTTTGGACATTTTTTGGTTGTTCTAAAATAAAAATGCATAGAACTTAGAATCAACTCATCAAGGTTATTCTAATGAGTACACCCAGCATGCATTAGCAATGTATTAGCAAGATAAAAGACTAAAAATCTCCTAAATTATTCTCCTGGAGAGGATTTCCCTAGGGGCTAAAGAATGGGTTCAACTTCACCATGGTAAACGAGCCATCAATGTTCAAGCGATCAAAATTCTGCTGTATTTATAGAGGGATCAGCCTGAGCCCATTATGAGATTTATAGATGGTAGATTAAGTTACTGTTAGAAATTCAGTTAGAAATTTGTTGAAGTATTTACAAATAGTGAAGGCCCTGACCAGTGGCCGCATTCTGTTTACCACTATGCCCATTTTGGGGTTCCCCCATCTGAAATTGCTTTAACATTCTATAGTAATTATTTGATATTTTCACATTATGAAAATAACATGACCATAAAATAAAAAGAAAATTTACTTTTCTTCAATAAATACCAATATTTCATTGAATTTGTCGAAAATATATTTCTTTGAGTATATTGAAAGTATCAGAAATTTTCACGAGTGCAAAGCATGTCATGAACACCTGTTCAATTACACTACATCACCAAAGCCTCTTGTAAAAGAAAAAACTTTTTTTTCGACAATTACCAAAAATGTTGAAACATCAGTTTTCACTCTTCAATTGCACTCGTGAAAATTCTGATGTTTTCTGCACACTCGATGAAATATTATTAGTATTCATCTCAAAAAAGTAAATATTCTCTATAGCTTGCACTCAAATATTGTTGCTACACCCCAACCTCTTTATAACACTATTGTCGGGGTCCAAAGCAGAAATCGTGTTAGTTAATCAACAGTGGTATAACCAAACAAAAATGTATAGTTATATAGAAAAATGACCATTTATGGTCATTTTTCTATATAATCTATACATTTTGGGGATCCATTTTGAAACCGTTATATCCAAAAATGTGTTATAACCAACCGTGTTATAATGAAATTGTGCTGTATTTTGCTCTGTAATTGTCCATTATGATAACACACCTGTGAGCTACAATGGCGCTTTTTATATGAATAGAACATTCATTTTTCAGATGTTTTTTTTTTTATCATTATGATAACACATTCTTGTAACATAGTGCATTTTTTCATCTGATGTGATATTTTTCTTATCTTCATTCTAAACTTAGATTCTGTGTGCTCATTAGAACTGCCTCATCAGAGCAGTTCTGATGAGTCGCCATAATCTATGTTGCTGAGCAAAGATAAGGAAAAAAATGAATACCCCCTGAAAACCCCACTTTTCTCTATATTAAGTGGGGTTTGGAGGGGTGTTAATCACACTGACATGTTAAGGGGAATGTGAACACCTCACAGATTTTTTCGACATTTTTCAAAGGGAGACAACTTTTGGGACTTCATGTTTGCTTTTCTAAAAGCTCTGTCCCACTGAAAAAGGGGTCTACTCCTAAAGGAAAGAATTTGCTCCTCTGGAGCAAATTCTTTCCTTTAAGAGTTGATCCCTATTGATATGGGAGACAAAAATACTTTTGTATGAGTTGCCTCCCCTGAAGGTGTTCCCATTCCCCTTAAGTGTGGTTTGGAGGGGTGTTTATCACACTGACATGTTAACGTCATGTTTTCCTTATATCTGCAAATTCTTTCCTTTACACGAGTACTGGTAAACCGCTCATAGGATCTAAGCCTGCCCAAGTAAAGCGGTGCGAGTTGGGCCGTCCATGCTTATAAACCCTATTGGTTTCATTGGGCGACAAGGCTTGAGATGTCATTTCATCTCAATGTCGGGTAAAAGTCTCACAAAATTGGAAGCAACGTCTCCAAAATGACCTTTACAGTGCTGACGGGGACATTTAACCTCAAATCAAACAAACAAAACAAAATCCTTATATATGCTCCAAACTTTGATTGTGGGTGCTCGTTAGAACTGCCTCACTGAGGTGGTGCTTACAAATTCCAACAATCTGTTGTTTTTTTTAAACTAATATAAAGAAAATAGCGTATACCCCTGTAAATCCAACTTTTCTCTGAATGAATTTGGGTTTACAGGGATGTTCATTTCACTGGCTTTTTGTTGTGATGCAGTTTTGCTAAGGGAGACAATCTATAGATAATAAAGTGTCTTACTTTGCAGAACTTGTTTCTTTCCCTAAATGTCTTTCATTGTTTTGTTGTTGTTTTTTTTTTTTGTTGTTGTTTTTTATGCCCCCGGAATCTAAGAGATTCGGGGGCATATAGTTTTTGGTCTGTCTGTCTGTTTGTCTGTCTACAAAAACCTTAACATTGGGCATAACTTTTGAATGGTAATAGATAGAGCTTTCATATTTCACATGTGTATACCTTATCACAAGACCTTTCCAGTGGTACCATATTTTTTGATCTTGTGACCTTGAACTTGACCTTTGACCTATTTTTTACAAAAATGTTCCGTTTGTCTGTTTGTCTGTGTACAAAAACCTTAACATTGGGCATAACTTTTGAATGGTAATAGATAGAGCTTTCATATTTCACATGTGTATACCTTATCACAAGACCTTTCCAGTGGTACCATAATTTTTGATCTCATGACCTTGAACTTGACCTTTGACCTATTTTTTACAAAATTTTTAAAAACATTAACATTGGCCATAACTTTTGATTGGTAAGTGATAGGGCTTTCATATTTCACATGTGCATTCCTTATCACAAGACCTTTCTAGTGGTACCATAATTTTTGACCTTGTGACCTTGACCGTCATGTTTGACCTACTTTTTAAAAACTTTAACATTGGCCATAACTTTCGATTGGAAAGTGGTAGGGCTTTCCTATTTCACATGTGCACTCCTTGTCACAAGACCTTTCTAGTGGTACCATAATTTTTGTCCATCCAGACACCCCCCTCCTCAAGGTCAAGGTCACTGTGGCTATTTTTAGAAAAACTTTGTCATCGCTCTAGCGCCAACATTTCTTTACTGATTTCAATATAACTTCACACAAATGTTCCTTATGACAATATCTCGAGCGAGTTCGACTTTCAATGTCATGACCTCAAGGTCAAGGTCAATGTGTCTATTTTTAGAAAAACTTTGTCATCGCACTAGTGCCTACATTTTTTCACCAATTTCAATATAACTTCACACAAATGTTCCTTATAAAAATATCTTGAGCGAATTTGACTTTCAAGGTCATGGCCTCAAGGTCAAGGTCACTGTGGCTATTTTTAGAAAAACTTTGTCATCGCCATAGCGCTTACATTTCTTCACCGATTTCAATATAACTTCACACAAATGTTCCTTATGACAATATCTCGAGCGATTTGGACTTTCAAGGTCAATAATTTTTGACCTCGTGATCTTGACCTTGACATTTGACCTACTTTTATAAACTTTAACATTGGCCATAACTTTCGATTGGTAAGTAGTAGGGCTTCCATATTTCACACGTGCACTCCTTGTCACAAGACCTTTCTAGTGGTACCATAATTTTTGTCCATCCAGAAACAATCCCCCCCTCCCCCCTCAAGGTCAAGGTCACTGTGGCTATTTTTAGAAAAACTTTGTCATCGCTCTAGCACCAACATTTCTTTACTGATTTCAATATACTTCACACAAATGTTCCTTATGACAATATCTCGAGCGAGTTTGACTTTCAAGGTCATGACCTTAAGGTCAAGGTCAATGTGTCTATTTTTAGAAAAACTTTGTCATCACACTAGCACCTACATTTTTTCACCAATTTCAATATAACTTCACACAAATGTTCCTTATAAAATTATCTTGAGGGAATTCGACTTTCAAGGTCATGGCCATAAGGTCAAGGTCACTGTGGCTATTTTTAGAAAAACTTTGTCATCGCTCTAGCGCTTACATTTCTTCACCGATTTCAATTTAACTTCACACAAATGTTCCTTATGACAATATCTCGAGCGATTTGAACTTTCAAGGTCAAGGTCACTGTGGCTATTTTTTAGAAAAACTTCCGTCATCGCTCAAGCGACTACATTTCTTCACTGATTTCAATATAACTTCACACAAATGTTCCTTATGACAATACCTCAAACGAGTTCCACTTTCAAGGTCAAGGTCACTGTGGCTATTTTTAGAAAAACTTTGTTATTGCTCTAGCGCTTACATTTTTTCACCAATTTCAATATAACTTCACACAAATGTTCATTATGACAATATCTCAAGCGATTTCGATTTTCAAGGTCAAGGTCACTGTGGCTATTTTTAGAAAAACTTTGTCATCGCTCTAGCGACTACATTTCTTCACCTACATGTATTTCAATAGAACTTCACACAAATGTTCCTTATGACAATATCTCTAGCGAGTTTGACTTTCAAGGTCAAGGTCACTGTGGCTAGGGTTAGGGTTAGGGTCACTGTGGCTATTTTTAGAAAAACTTTGTCATCGCTCTAGTGCTTACATTTCTTCACCGATTTCAATATAACTTCACACAAATGTTCCTTATGACAATATCTCAAGCGATTTCGACTTTCAAGGTCAAGGTCACTGTGGATATTTTTAGAAAAAACTTTGTCATCGCTCTAGCGACTACATTTCTTCACTGATTTCAATATAACTTCACACAAATGTTCCTTATGACAATACCTACAGCGAGTTCGACTTTAAAGGTCAAGGTCACTGTGGCTATTTTTAGAAAAACTTTGTCATCGCTCTAGCACCAACATTTCTTTACTGATTTCAATATACTTCACACAAATGTTCCTTATGACAATATCTCGAGCGAGTTTGACTTTCAAGGTCATGACCTTAAGGTCAAGGTCAATGTGTCTATTTTTAGAAAAACTTTGTCATCACACTAGCACCTACATTTTTTCACCAATTTCAATATATCTTCACACAAATGTTCCTTATAAAATTATCTTGAGGGAATTCGACTTTCAAGGTCATGGCCTCAAGGTCAAGGTCACTGTGGCTATTTTTAGAAAAACTTTGTCATCGCTCTAGCGCTTACATTTCTTCACCGATTTCAATATAACTTCACACAAATGTTCCTTATGACAATATCTCGAGCGATTTGAACTTTCAAGGTCAAGGTCACTGTGGCTATTGTTTAGAAAAACTTCGTCATCGCTCAAGCGACTACATTTCTTCACTGATTTCAATATAACTTCACACAAATGTTCCTTATGACAATACCTCAAACGAGTTCCACTTTCAAGGTCAAGGTCACTGTGGCTATTTTTAGAAAAACTTTGTTATTGCTCTAGCGCTTACATTTTTTCACCAATTTCAATATAACTTCACACAAATGTTCATTATGACAATATCTCAAGCGATTTCGATTTTCAAGGTCAAGGTCACTGTGGCTATTTTTAGAAAAACTTTGTCATCGCTCTAGCGACTACATTTCTTCACCTACATGTATTTCAATAGAACTTCACACAAATGTTCCTTATGACAATATCTCTAGCGAGTTTGACTTTCAAGGTCAAGGTCACTGTGGCTAGGGTTAGGGTTAGGGTCACTGTGGCTATTTTTAGAAAAACTTTGTCATCGCTCTAGTGCTTACATTTCTTCACCGATTTCAATATAACTTCACACAAATGTTCCTTATGACAATATCTCAAGCGATTTCGACTTTCAAGGTCAAGGTCACTGTGGATATTTTTAGAAAAAACTTTGTCATCGCTCTAGCGACTACATTTCTTCACTGATTTCAATATAACTTCACACAAATGTTCCTTATGACAATACCTACAGCGAGTTCGACTTTAAAGGTCAAGGTCACTGTGGCTATTTTTAGAAAAACTTTGTCATCGCTCTAGCACCAACATTTCTTTACTGATTTCAATATACTTCACACAAATGTTCCTTATGACAATATCTCGAGCGAGTTTGACTTTCAAGGTCATGACCTTAAGGTCAAGGTCAATGTGTCTATTTTTAGAAAAACTTTGTCATCACACTAGCACCTACATTTTTTCACCAATTTCAATATATCTTCACACAAATGTTCCTTATAAAATTATCTTGAGGGAATTCGACTTTCAAGGTCATGGCCTCAAGGTCAAGGTCACTGTGGCTATTTTTAGAAAAACTTTGTCATCGCTCTAGCGCTTACATTTCTTCACCGATTTCAATATAACTTCACACAAATGTTCCTTATGACAATATCTCGAGCGATTTGAACTTTCAAGGTCAAGGTCACTGTGGCTATTGTTTAGAAAAACTTCGTCATCGCTCAAGCGACTACATTTCTTCACTGATTTCAATATAACTTCACACAAATGTTCCTTATGACAATACCTCAAACGAGTTCCACTTTCAAGGTCAAGGTCACTGTGGCTATTTTTAGAAAAACTTTGTTATTGCTCTAGCGCTTACATTTTTTCACCAATTTCAATATAACTTCACACAAATGTTCATTATGACAATATCTCAAGCGATTTCGATTTTCAAGGTCAAGGTCACTGTGGCTATTTTTAGAAAAACTTTGTCATCGCTCTAGCGACTACATTTCTTCACCTACATGTATTTCAATAGAACTTCACACAAATGTTCCTTATGACAATATCTCTAGCGAGTTTGACTTTCAAGGTCAAGGTCACTGTGGCTAGGGTTAGGGTTAGGGTCACTGTGGCTATTTTTAGAAAAACTTTGTCATCGCTCTAGTGCTTACATTTCTTCACCGATTTCAATATAACTTCACACAAATGTTCCTTATGACAATATCTCAAGCGATTTCGACTTTCAAGGTCAAGGTCACTGTTGATATTTTTAGAAAAAACTTTGTCATCGCTCTAGCGACTACATTTCTTCACTGATTTCAATATAACTTCACACAAATGTTCCTTATGACAATACCTACAGCGAGTTCGACTTTAAAGGTCAAGGTCACTGTGGCTATGTTTTAGAAAAACTTTGTCATCGCTCTACCGCTTACATTATTAACGGATTTTAATATAACTTCACACAAGAGATGCTTATGATAATATCTTGAGCAAGATCTACTTTCGCGGTCAAGGTCACTATGGCTATTTTTAGAGAAACATTGTCATCACTCTAGTTTTACCTCGTTACCTTGATGTTTGACCTTTTTTTTTTTTAATTTAACATTGGCCATAACTTTCAATTGGTAAGTGATAGGGCTTTCATATTTCACATGTGCATACTATGTCACAAGACCTTTTCAACAATCCCATAATTTTTTACCTTCTAACCTTGACCTTCTTTTTTAAGACTTGAACATTGGCCATACCTTTTGATTGCTTAGTGATACTGCTTTCATATTTAACATGTGCTGTCCGGGGGCATCAGTGTTTCACAAACACATCTTGTTTTTGTATTTTTTTGCTGTTTTTTTTTGTGTGTGTGTGTGTGTTTCTTTTTTTTTTAACTTGACCTTCATTAGACAGTAGCATTATACATGTGATACTTCGTTAATCTTGTGGTGTTCAAATATTTTTTGTCTGTGTCTACATGCAACTTCCACTTGCTAATGTTTTATATTTGGGAATAAGAACAATATCTGTTGGCAGAATATTGCATTTCTTCGCTGTGTCCACAGTTCTCTGTGCTAACTTCACATTAACGGATCTCTGAAATGAAAATCCCTGTTAACATCACTTCATATAGAGGAACTAGTGTTTACAGGGGTTTTTTATTTTTTCTCATTTCTTCTCAATGACATAGGTTGTGGGTATCCATTAGAACCGCCTCAATGAGGTGGTTCTATTGAGCACCTATAGCTTACGTTTTGAGTTTATACAGTAGAACTTTGATGGTTCTAACACCGATAGCTCGTTTACCATGGATGTGTCGAACCCATTCTTGAGCCCCTAGGGAAATCCTCTACATAAGAAATAGTGGGGATAATTAAGGAGATTTTAGTCTTTTATCTTGCAAATGTATGCTGTGTGTACTCATTAGAATCGCCTCGATGAGGCGATTCTAATGAGTACACACAGCATACATTTTCATCATAGAAAACCAAAAAGATGTCTAAAAGTATCTCGTTATGCCTCCTGAAAGTAACCCTCAGTGGCTCGAACTATCCCCGTCTCGAACAGATTTTCGAGGTCCCAAAGGTGTTCGAGCCATTGAAGTTCGACTGTATAAGAAAAATATCAAAATTTTCATCAGAAAACTAACTGTTTGGAAGATACGAAAGAATGGATTTTGTTGCGTGGATGTGTTATCTCAATGATTCTTACTTATTGTGTGAGTGAAGTCACGAGGAAATCTATTTTGGCCATTTGTGAACAGCATCAGTGCAGGTCAGCCTGTACATCCATACAGATCGATCAGCATTGTCAAGTTAATGTTTACAATACAGTCAAACCTGTCTTAGTGGCCACCTCTATAAAACAAGCAACCTGTCATAAGCAAGCAGGCATTCAGTTCCCGAATAAGGAAAATGCATTAAAATTCACCGGTGTTAAGCAAGCACCTGCCTTAAGCAAGCACTTTTTCAATATCCCAGAGGTGCTTGCTTAATACAGGTTGGACTGTACCTTGTTTCCATATCAAAATTTCAAGACTCTTGTTACTGTAATGATCCTTAGAATAGGGACAGACAGGCCTAAGCAGACAGTGCAGACCCAGATCAGACTGCTCCTGAAGGAGCAGTCTGATCTGGATCTACACTGTTTGTCATTCAATCTACACTTTTTGGACTCCTTGCTGGATCATGGAACAAATTTGTTAAAATTTTAGGAGAATTACAGCAAATTCTCAATGTGTCCAATTTTTTTATGATTTTATGGTAGTCTATATAGCTGGGCAGGCCTCGAGTTTATAAAACTTTTTTATGCTCAACTCATTTGAGCATGAAATTTGAAATGCTAATAAAATATTGAAATGCAGATAAAATAGCTATTTTTCTGCTTAGATCAAGAGAAACTATCCTGCTCAAAAATAATAAAATGCCAACACTTGTTGGCATTTTAATATTTTTGAGCAGGATAAATTTCATGCTCAGCTGAACTGAATTTCATGGTGAGCTGAGCTGAGCATGAAAAAGTTTTAACCCTTATCTTGCTGTTCACGACAACCCCTATCTTTGCAAACAGTGTAGATCCAGATCAGATGGCTTCTGAAGAATCCTTATCTTGCTGTTCACGACAACCCCTATCTTTGCAAACAGTGTAGATCCAGATCAGATGGCTTCAGAAGAATCCTTATCTTGCTGTTCACGACAACCCCTATCTTTGCAAACAGTGTAGATCCAGATCAGATGGCTTCCGAAGAAGTCTTATCTTGCTGTTCACAACAACCCCTATCTTTGCAAACAGTGTAGATCCAGATCAGATGGCTTCCGAAGAAGTCTTATCTTGCTGTTCACAACAACCCCTATCTTTGCAAACAGTGTAGATCCAGATCAGATGGCTTCTGAAGAACCCTTATCTTGCTGTTCACTACAACCCCTATCTTTGCAAACAGTGTAGATCCAGATCAGATGGCTTCTGAAGAAGCCATCTGATCAGGATCTACACTGTTTGGCATTCAGTTAATGAATTTGTAGCAATAAATACATCAAGTAATTTGATTGGTTGATAGACAGAAATGGGTGTGGCTTAAATGAATATTCAGCAAGATAAGGGTTAAAACCTCAATGGCCAGGCTGGCTTGTGTCTTATCTGGCCATAAAACCAGAAAATAAGTTTATCCCTGACAGGGCTCAATTTTTATTGGCTTTATAAAGGGAGATAAATACACCTGACTTCTCGCATCTTTTTCGTCATTTTTACAGGGAAGACAACTTTTGGGACTTCCTGTTTGCTGTCCTATCACCTACCGTAAAAATTAAAAAATTCGGACACCTTGAGGACTTGCTTTAATTCTCCTTAAATGTTAACAAGTTTGTTTCACGATCCTGCAGGAAATCCCAAAGGTGGAGATGGGAATGGCAAACAGTGTAGATCCTGATCAGACTGCTCCTGAAGGAGCATTCTGATCTGGGTCTGCACTGTTTGCTAATAGACCCTGATCAGATGACTCCTGAAGGAGCATTCTGATCTGGTTCTGCACTGTTTGCTAATAGACCCTGATCAGACGACTCCTGAAGGAGCATTCTGATCTGGTTCTGCACTGTTTGCTAATAGACCCTGATCAGACGACTCCTGAAGGAGCATTCTGATCTGGTTCTGCACTGTTTGCTAAGGCCCACCTGTCCCAATACCTAGGATCATTACAGTAAGCCTCTTCAGCCAAGACACCACTGCAAGCAAGGAAAGAATTTTCTTCTTGAGAGCTAATTCTTTCCTTTAAGGTCTGACCCTTAGAAGACAAAGAAGACAAAAGTAATTTTTCCGAGTTGTTTCCCTTAGAGGGTATCATTGCTCCTTAACCCATTGTACGCTGGAAACTCCTACACGGGTACCTTGGCAAACAGTGCAGGACCAGATCAGACGCCACAGAATGCGGCATCTGATCAGGGCCTGTACTATTTGTATTTGCTGACAGAATTTTCCATCAAAAATAGAATAAAAACGAAAAATAGACTTGACGTCCCTTATATGACAAATGGACTTGTCCAATATAAAGCAATGGAGTCCACTAGTATACAATGGGTTTACATAGGGAAAGATTATGTTACTTTTAATTTCATGAAAATTGCATGTTATGATATTTCCTGAAAACAAAAATAAGTCGGTCAGTCCTTAACCCATTTAGTACTGGAAACCCCTAAACGGGTACCCTGGCAAACAATGCAGGCCCAGATCAGACGCCGCAGAACGCGGCGTCTGATCAGGGCCTCCACTGTTTGCTAAAAGTTCAGTCATTTTCCAAATAAATTTTGATAAAAACACAACCTGAAACCCCTAAATTTTGAAATGAACTCCTGTTATATATAAGGAGGAAGATTCCATTTGGTACAAAAAGGGTTAAACTAGATAGTGATACGCTTCAACAACATAAATTTAATTAAGTTTCCTCTGACAGGAAATCAATATGTATCAAGGGGGAGGGCGGGGATTTTGCCCTTCTACCTAGACAGTATCCACCAGCTACTTTTCATCAATCCCAACTAAACTCAACTTTATTTATTTGCAAATCACATACATGTATCATAACACTGAATTCATGAAATGCGCCCATAGAAGGCAGAGAATACCAACAAGAATAATAAAAAAAAAATATAAATAAATAAAAAATACATAACTACAAACAATTAAAATTCAGTTAGTTTTCGTAAATATTCGGAAGTCTCCGCCAAGTCTAATAGCTAAGACAAGGTACCGACCTGAGAATTCCATATCACAGTGATTCCACACACTCAGAGCAAGCCTGCGCACATATTGACCTTATCCGCATCATTCCAAGGCCCCTCAGTGCCGGGAAAACGGGCAACCAGATAATCTGTATATGGTTAATACAAAGCAGTGTAGATCCAGTTGTGACATCTCATTTTGTGCCAACTCATCTAGATCTACATTGTTCACATAGGTGTCCGTATTGGACTGCTTGGTCAGAAGTGTTAACCCTTGTCCTGCTGAATATCTTAATTGACCACTCCCACCAGCAATTATTAACCAATCAGACTACTTGATGCAAAGTATTGTAACAATTCCACAATCTGAATGACAAACAATGTAGATCCTGATCAGATGGCTTCTTTAGAAGCCATCTGATCTGGATCTACATTGTTTGAAAGATCAGATATTTCCGGGCTCAGCAGAAGAAGGGGTAAGTTATAACTGGGCCAGTTGTTCAAAACTAGCAATGTTGTTAGTTACAGTACCGTTAAATCTTTAATCATTTTATATGGTAAATGTTCTAATACTTTTGCTGAACAAAATGTGAGCAGCATTTTTTTCAGCAAAAAAAAAAACAAAAAAAAACCTATATTAGCTATTGTACTTTAAAACAAGAACAGTTTGCAATTTTTTAATATTAACCCATTGTATACTAGTGGACTCTTCCGTTGCTATATGTTGGACAAGTCTATTTGTCTTATAAGGGATAGTAGGCATATTTTTCGTTTTTATTCTATGTTTGACAGAAAATTCTGTTAGCAAATAGTGCAGGTCCTGATCAGACGCCGCATTCTGCAGTGTCCGATCTGGGCCTGCAATATTTGCCAAGGTACCCTTTAGGGGTTTCAAGCATGCAATGGTTAAAAAACTCGCTTTGAACATCCGGCCTCTGGTTTTATAAGCAATGTGATATCTCAAAATAACGTGGTAACTGAACACTATAATTTCACTGGTGACATGGTGAAAACATACTGAAGGTCTACAGAAACAATGTTGACATGTCTCAGACGGCTCGGATGACGCATCTCCGTAAAATGGAATATCCGACAGTAAAACCTCCGACTTACCTCCCCTAAATCACGATTTTGAATATAGTTATCCGTTAATTTTGTTTGATTTTTAGCTCACCTGTCACGTAGTGAGTAGTGACAAGGTGAGCTTTTGTGATCACATTTTGTCTGTCGTGCGTGCGTGCGTTCATCCTTATGTCTGTGAGTCCGTAAACAATTTTAAATAAGTATATCTCTAATACGCCATGGCCAATCTTGATAAAATTTCATTAGAAGCATCATCAGGTAGGGGGAAAGGCTTCATAAGGTTTTTGGGCTGATCAGATTGAAATTCTGGTTGTCATGGCAACATATAGCTCCCATAGACTTACAATGGGAAAAATTTAAAAAATCTTCTTCTCTGAAACCACTGGGCCCAGAGCTTAGATATTTAGCTAGTAACAATGTCAAGTGGTTACCTACATAAATCCTGCCAATCATGCCCCTAGGGTCCAAATTGACCGCACCCTGGGGCCCCTTATCTCCCATAGACTTAAAATGGAAAAAAAATCTTCAAAAATCTTCTTCTCTGAAACCACAGGGCCCAGAGCTAAGATATTTAGCATGTAGCAACAGCAAGTGGCCACCTACATAAATCCTGCCAATCATACCCCTGGGTTCCAAATGGGCCACATCCTGGGGCCCCTTGTATCCCATAGACTCATAATGGTAAAAAGCTTCAAAAATCTTCTTCTCTGAAACCACAGGGTCCAGAGCTTAGATATTAAGCATGTAGCATCGGCAAGTGGTCACCTAAATAAATCCTACCAATCATGCTCCTCGGTTCCAAATGGGCCATGCCCCGGGGCCCCTATAGACTCATAATGGAAAAAAGCTTAAAAATCTTCTTCTCTGAAACCACATGGCCCGGAGCTAAGATATTTAGCATGAAGCAATGGCAAGTGGTTACCTACATAAATCCTGCCAATCATGCCCCTTGGCACCAAATGGGCCACGCCCCAGGGTCCCTTAGCTCCCATTAGACTCATAGTGGAAAAAAAGCTTAACAAATCTTCTTCTCTGAAACCACAGGGCCCAGAGCTTAGATATTTAGCATGTAGCAACGGCAAGTGGTCGCCTACATAAATCTTGCAAATCATGCCCCTGGGTCCAAATGGGCCATGCCCTGGGGCCCCTTAGCTCCCATAGACTCATAATGGAAAAAAGCTTCAAAAATCTTCTTCTCTGAAACCACAGGGCCCAGAGCTTAGATATTTAGCATGTAGCAACGGCAAGTGGTCACCTACATAAGTCCTGCCAATCATGTCCCTTGGGTCCAAAATGGGCCACGCCCCAGGACCCCTTAGCTCCCATAGAATCATAATAGCTTCAAAAATATTCTTGTCTGAAACCACAGGGCTTAGATATTTAGCATGTAGCAATGGCAAGTAGTCGCCTACAGAAATCCTGCAAATCATTCACCTGGGCTCCAAATGGGCCACGTCCCTGGGCCCCTTAGCTCCAATAGACTCTTAAAGGAAAAAAAGCTTCAAAAATCTACAAGTGACATTTATCTACTACATCTCTGAAACCACAGGGCCCAGAGCTTAGATATTTAGCATGTAGCAATGGCAAGTGGCCAATTACATACATCCTGCCAATCATGCCCCTGGGGTCCAAATGCCCTTGGACCCCATTAGCTCCCATAGACTCATAATGGAAAAAAAAACTTTAACAATCTTCTTCTCTGAAACTACAGGGCCCAGAGCTTAGAAATTTAGC
Organism: Lucinisca nassula; assembly: GCA_963580285.1. Classification (NCBI taxonomy): domain Eukaryota; kingdom Metazoa; phylum Mollusca; class Bivalvia; order Lucinida; family Lucinidae; genus Lucinisca; species Lucinisca nassula. Next base: position 143,934,936 of record OY757019.1, on the reverse strand, counting down.
ATGTAGCAATTGCAAGTGGTCATCTACATAAATCCTGCCAATCATGCCCCTGGGATCCAAATGGGCCACACCCCAGGGCCCTTTAGCTCGCACAGACTCATAATGGAAAAAAGCTTCAAAAATCTTCTTCTCTGATACTATGAAGCATAGAGCTTAGATATTTAGTATCTAGCAACATAAAATAGTCACCTAAATAAATCATGCCAACCCTGCCCCTGGGTTCAAAATTGGCCACGCCCGAGCTCAATAATTCAGCTCGCATTGACTTATAATGGTAAAAAAAAACTTTAAAAATCTTCTTCTCTGAAACCATAAAGCCCAGAGCTAAGATATTTCCTATGTATCAAAGTCAAGTAGCCATCTTCATAAATCCTGCTATTTATGCCCCTGGGATCCAAAATGGCCACACCCCAGTGCTCTTTAGCTCCCATAGACTTACAATTGGAAAAACTTCAAAAATCTTCTCTGAAACCACAGGGCCCAGAGCTTAAATATATAGCATGTAGCAAAGTTAAGTGGTCACCTACATAAATCATGCCAACCTTGCCCCTTGGGCCAAAATTGGCCATGCCCATGGGCCTATTAGCTCCCATAGACTTATAATTAAAAAAAAAAAAAACTTAAAAAAATCTTCTCCTGAGCCCATACCTCCCAGAGCTTAGTTATTTAGTATGTAGCAACATGAAATGGTCATCTTAAGAAATCCTGCCAACCATGCCCCTTGGGCCAAAATTGGTCACACCCATGGATCCATTAGCTACCATGATAGACTTAAAATGGAAAGAAAAAACAACTTAAAATGGAAAAAAAACTTCAAATATCTTCATCTCTGAAACCATAAGGCCCAGAGCTTAGGTATTTAGCATTTAGTAATGTCGAGTGGTTGCCTACATGAATTCTTCCAATCATGCCCCAGGGGTCCAAATGGCCAAATCCTGTGGCCCCTTAACTCCAATAAAATTATAATGTAAAAAAAAAGCTTCAGAAATCTTTGCTGAAACCATGAAAAACAGACCTTAGATATTTAGTATAAAGCAACAAAATGGTCGCCTACATAAATCCTGCCAACCATGCCCTTTGGATCAAAATTGGCCATGCCCCAGGGCTCATTAGCTCCGATAGACTTATATTGGAAAAAACATCACAAATCTTCCTCGCCGAAACCATAAGGCTCAGAGTTTAGATATTTAGTATGTAGCAATGTCAAGTGGTTTCCTACACTAATGATTTTCTGGTACACAGGTGAGCGATATAGGGCCATTGGGCCCTCTTGTTTTGTTTTGTTATAGTCTGCATAAGATATTTATCAGATAGGTGTCAGCAGCTGCTGACATCTTTGACTTCTACATCTATGGTTGTGAAAATATTTTTTGTTGAATTGTTTATTTATATTAATTACCGTAATATTTATTAACCCATTTTGTACCTGAAACTCCAAAATTGGTAACTGGCAAACATTGCAGGCCCAGATTAGCCACTGCAGATCTAGAATGAATCCAAAAAATTCAGCCATTTTTCAAATAAATTCTGAAGAAATCAACCTGACATCCCTAAATTTTTAAGTAGACTTGGGCTATATATAATGAAGAAGATTCCATTTGAAACAAAATGGGTTAAACGGATTTTTTCATGAAGACTGAGTAGAACCTATAAAGGATCTTACATGTGTGTTCATGTATTATTGAATTTATTAAACAAGTTGAGGAAAAGGGATAAAATTCGAGGCTCTGCCGAGCATTCTATCCCTTTTCCTCAACGAATTTGAAGCACTATATTCTTTGAAGCACTATATCTCCTTAACCTATTGATAGATACTTACTAAACTTGCATGGTTACATCACTAGGATAGGGGAAAACACCTATTAGGTTTTAATGACCTTGGCCTTATTTGCAAGGGCACAGGCCCCCAAGAGCTGTTAATTTCGGACCCTATCTCATTAACAAATCAATGAAAGTTGGTCAAACTTGGTACAATATATGTTTGCAACCAACCAAAGATTTGATTAGATTTTGGTGACCTTGTCCTTATTTCCAAGGATACAGGCCCCCAAACTGTCAATTTTGGTTTTTCTGCACCCTTGGGTCCTATCTTTTCAATGAATAGATGACATTTGCAACCTACCAAAGATTTGGTTTGCTTTAAAGACCTTGACCTTATTTTCAATGTCACAGGCCCCTCCAAACTGTCATTTGGGGCCAGAAATGGCTTGTGTGCACCCATTTACATGAACGAATCATTGAAACTTGGTCAAACTAGGTACACATTTAAGCTCTTTGAACATTGAAAGTAACGATTTCTCTGATATACAGTAAAATTCCTATATTAAGACCACCTTTGGGGCTGTTCAAAAGTGGTCTTTAAGACCACTTTTGAACAGTCCCAAAGCTGGTCCCTGACCAGAGGACACTGTGGGCAATAAACACAAAGAAAGATTAAGCACACCCTTCAAATTAGCTTTTAAAAGCAGAATTAGTCTTAATTTTAGGTGGTATTAATAGCGGAATTTCACTGTATTTGTATCTACTCTGTAAACAGGGATCTATTTTAAGATATTTTCTGTAAACGTCACACAAAGGTTAAGCACCATGAGTGGTTCTGCAGAAAATGAGAACTCTAATTAGGGCCCCGCACTGAAAGTGTGGGTGCCCTATAGTAATCACTCTGTCCCTCCGTCTGTCTGTCCGTCCACAAATTTTCCTACTCCTCTGATAGCGCTGCCGGCGCCCTAGTCAGTTTCACTGACAGCTCTAGTTCTGGTTTACTTCCTTTTGGAGCTATATGGCCCTTTGAACTTTGAAAATAATTATCTTACTTGTGTATTCATGTCAACTTTATTTAGGGAAAGACTAACGCACCTTCACTTTAAATTCCTTTTGACAGTGTTATGGCACTTGCTTGATTTAAGTGTAGTGGCGGGGCATGATACAGTGTTTGCAGTGCTTTTATTTTTTTTATCAAATCCCTTGTTATAAGAACGGATGTTTCCAATGTCAAAGATGGAAGAGACCACTTCAGAAACTAAAAGGGTTAAAATCTAATGTAATGCTATCCTAAGAGAACTTCACTGAATAACTAGGCCAATAATAGGTTGCCTGTCTTAAACATATTTGAGAAATGTTACTGTTTGTGTGTTATAAGATGGCTGATAAGACCGATTCTAGCTCTGAACTATCTGTTGCATATAGAGCAACAGAGGCTAGAGGAAGACTGGGCCAATATGTTAACTAAGTCCGATATTGAAGGGGGATGGTTGCACCATCAGGGGACACAACTCACTCAAAATATTGTTGTCTCCCTTAACAGTAGGTGCCAACTCTCCTAAGGAGCAAATTCTTTCCTTTAAGAGTTGGCCCCTTTTTCAGAAGGAACCAGTTTACAGGAAAGCAAACAGAAGTCATAAAAGTTGTGTCCCTTTAAAAATTTGCAATATTTGTCGGCTGCTTCCACTCCCTACTGTTGATTCTTTCACATTCATTTATTAATTTCATAATAATCATCATCTGAGATGACGTATTATGATTGTTATTTATATATCTTTTCTTGCATTCCTATTCCATGTTTCTGCATGATTTTGACCGGTGCTGGATTGTTTGTTTTCACCTAACCTTTCTCTACCCATTACAACTCTTTTTGGTTTATGTTTGTTTGATTTGAGGTTTAACATCGCTGTCAACACTGTAAAGGTCATTTTGGAGACGTTGCTACCAATTTTATGGGACTTTTACCCGACATTGAAATGAAATGACATCTCAAACCCTGCCGCCCAATGAAACCAACAGTGTTTATAAGCATGGACGGTCCAACTTGCACCGCTTTGCCTGGGCAGGCTTACATCCTCTAAGCTGTTTACCAGTACTTGTATGCAAGTCAGTTTCAGCTCTGCGTGGAAGCATCATGCAGCCCAACTATTTCTTCAAGCCCAGCTGGGCGGGGGCCTCAGCTTTTTTTTGGATGATAATCATCTGACTACATTATGTATGAAATGTTGAAATTTTGTATATTCGTTCTTTTGCTTGATGCAAGAGTTTCAGCAATATATATATATATATTGTCATATTAAATTATATATTATTTTATTATTTCAATTGAATTATGTTTATCTAGAATTTATTTTTCAAAGAAGACTTCAAAATGAGCCACGACTTTTGCTTGATGCAAGAGTTATTATAATATATGTTTTTGGTATACCTGTATCTGCATTTATTTATTTTTTAGTTCACACAGTGGAAGGTGTGCAAAGTGCACATCTACCCAGTCTTATCAGAAACTTTGTAGTGCTCTACATAGATGAACATTGACTGAAAGCAGCTTCATGCAGTCAAGAAATGCTTGTTTGTGTACAGGAGTAGTCTGAGTTTGCACTTCCCTCTGCACTCCATGCTGGATCGTGGAACAAATTTGTTCAAATTTTAGGAGAATGGTCTCATATTCTGGAAGATAGGTTACAGGTGTATACTCAGATTGAATGTTGCAGAAAGTGGCTTAAAATACAGGAATCAGAATTTAAGGGTTAAGACCTCGTTCAGGACCATTTACCCAGTGTACAATAAACCCACCAGTCTGTCAGCCCTTTGATTTAAGGAAAATGAGAACACCTTCAGGGGAGATAACTCCTATAAAAATATTTTTGTCTCCCATGTCAATAGGGATCAACTCTTAAAGGAAAGAATTTGCTCCTGAGGAGCAAATTCTTTCCTTTAAGAGTTGACCTCTTTTTCTGTGGAACAGAGTTTATAGAAAAGCGAACACGAAGTCCCGAAAGTTGTGTCCCTTTGAAAAATGGCAGAAAAATCTGCCAGGTGTTCCCATTCCTCTTAAGCTGACTTGAAGCTCAGTAAGGTAGGTAAGGTTACAAGTACTGTGTTCAAAGTAATGTTTCAATGCTTTCACCCCTATTTTCTAAAGTGGACTCTCACCTTTTGAATTAGGTGTGTCCATTCTTGTAAATAATAAGTTAGTCAAAATCATTTACATTGTGTTAAACAGTATAACTGATGATGAGATCCTTTATTCTAAGATGCATCACAAAAACATGCCTATATAAATTTGACCCCCTTTAACCCCACTTTTTTATAGTAAAACTGGGGTTTGTAGGGGTATACATTATTTTTCTTATTTCTGCTTAAAAACATAGATTGTGGGTACTCGTTAGAACCGCCTCATCGAGTAACCACAATCTATGTTATGAGCAGAAATAACAAAAAAAAAAAACCCACAATTTTTCATCAAAAAACCACAATTTTTCATCTGAAAAGTTTCATTTTATGGTGTTAAAATTTACAATGTATTTGTATAGGCGTGTTTTCGTAATGGTCTTACCTTGATCTTAATTGTTTGCATTGGTACCTATACCAGTCTACTGTGTTGCAAGAGTTTATCTACTGATACCATAATTTTGTTTGGTGTTAACAGCCCAGTCAATACTATTTAGGTCATATGAAGCCGGTCAGTTTACTTATTCCAATTCTTATCCACACTTTTCCTTGGCAGGCTTATACTAAGCGGTTAACCTGTACAGTGCATATTCTTTCGCAAGAAACTGACAACTGCCCTTCTTGAGTCAGTGGAAGTGAGAGAAGAACTGTAGAAAAGATTTCATGATCAATTCCCACAAAAGAATGTTGCCTACCCGGCAGTTATCAGACCTGCAGCCTCCTGATCACCAGTCAGACGTGCGTCCAACTGAGCTACTGAGGTTGGCACTGATGTCATGATGTTAACATATTTGTGTAATAAACACTCCTGTAAACCCCATGTTTTATTGAGAAAATAGAGATAAACAGGGGTATTCCAATGAGCACCCACAACCTATATTTGGAGTGTAAAATAAGAATTAAGAAAAATAATTGTTTTGGATGGATGAAAGAATGTGTATTTTCAAACAGATGTTATCATATAATGATTATATAATGCAATAATTTGTTATCATATAATGATAATATAATGCAATATTTTTTTGTAATGCTTCATTTTGAGAATAGTATTTACTCAAGTAATCGGAAACCTCAAAATATTTTTTCTTATAATGCTTCATTTTGAGAATAGAATTTACTCAAGTAATCGGGAACCTCAAATCTTTATCACACTTGTTTTTTAAATTTGAACAGAGTTTACTATCTGGGTGGGTCCAGATGTTCAGAACACTATTTAGGTCATTTTTGAGCGAGTCGACTTTCCTATTCACATTTTTCCTAGGCATGCTTATACAAAAGGGCTTAACCAGTACACTGTACATTCTTTTCCAAGAAACTGACAACTGCCCTTCTTGAATGATCTGCGAAAATTTTTGAGTTTAATAAATGATTATTTGTAGGTGCATCTGTACCCCTAACTACCAGACTACTGTACAATTAATACTGAGTAAATGTACCCCTAACTGTGATGGCAGATTAGTTCAAGTCGTAATAGTAGTCACCAATCTCCATTTTATTTCTTTATTCGGGGTGGTTGGGTAACGCAAACCCGATGTGTATCTTGTGACACTGTGGTGTGCACCGATATTGACTCGCAGTTGGGCTAGTCCTGGGCCCAGTTGTTCAAAGTATTGTTAGCTTAACAAGCTCTTTAGTAGTCATATTGTTTACTGTTTTAGCAAGTTTAATATTTAAAATTTTGGTATTTTTGCTGAAAAAATGTGAGCAGCTTTTGCATCTGCAAAAGCTGCTCACGTTTTTTCAGCAAAAATATTAGCATATTTGCCATAATAAATGATCAAATTTTAATGATATGTTAACTAACGACATTGTTAGTTTTGAACTCCTGGCCCATGGTGATAGAGAAATGTCATACTTGAATTGTAAGTTCCATATGACCTGATGATTGGTATAAAAACATATCTTGGTCAGTGTGACCTATATTTCATGGTTCATTGATTTTGTCACATAGCTCTTATACTACCGGCCCCGATAGCTCAGTTGGTAGAGTGTCCGCTCCGGGGAACGGGAGGTCTCGGGTTCGATCCCGGGCCGCGACATACCAAAGTCGTTAAAAATGGTACTAGCTGCTCCTCGTTTGGCACTCAGATTTACGGGGTAGAGCTAGGACTGGTCGATCCAGTGTCAGGATAATGTGACTGGGTGTGGTATCATGTAATGTGTCTGGGACATGATACTTCAGTGAGGCAGCACTATAAACGTGAGCATTGAGCTCCCTGTCGCAACCAGACACCGTCGTGATATGACTGAAAAATTGTTGAAAGCGACGTTAAACCCGAATTCACACACACAGCTCTTATACTATTTGATAGAGAAATATCGTACCTGGAATTTAAGTTCCCTGTGACCCAATGATTGACCTCAAAATATATTTAAGTCAGTGTGACCTTTATTTCAAGGTTCAAAAATTTTACCATATATCTACAAGTCTTTTCGTTGGAGAAATATCACATCTTGGATATTAGTTCAATGTGACCCAATGACTGATCTTAAAATGTATCTAGGTTAATGTGGCCTATATTTCATGGTGCAGTGATTTTGCCTTATATCTTGAATACTTGATGGAGAAATGTCCTGCATGGAATATATTTGTCTCTGGAATAAAATCCCATAAAAATACTAATTGTAGAAGTGTTCTTAAAACCTTTCTCATTTTCATGTGAAAACATCCCAGCAGGCACACGTCGCTAGGGCAACTTCAAATCAATGTCGGTGCAATGTCATGACATTGCACCGACGTAGATTTGGCGTTGCATAAACGCCATGACGTTGTACCGACGTTGATGTGACGTCACAATTACGTCATGTGCCTGCTGGGATAAGAGACAGCTCTTGTTTGACATAGAATTATAACCAGATTAGCTTATTGTCAACACTTGTTCATATACTGTTGTTTTAGCTATTTCAGAGCAATTTGTTGATACTGAAATTAAGATGGAAATTAGTCATATTTGTTATATATTAACCAGAATGTTCACTTACATGAAACATGAACTTACCAGTTCATTTTTATTGATTTGTTTTATTATACATGAAATAAATCTTTGTTGATATCAAAAACAAAACTTGTTTTTTGTTGCTCCTATTCAATAAGCCAGAAAGTGTTCCTAAACAAGATCACTATTGACATTTTTATAGATAGAAGATAGAGAAGTTTTTCTTGGTCGGTTGGAAAATGGCTGAACTTTTTGCAAACAGCGTAGGCCCTGATCAGACACTGCAGAATGCAGTGTCTGATCTGGGCCTGCACTGTTTGCCAAATACCCCTTTTGGGGTTTCTGGTACTGAATTGGTTAAGGTTCTTTCAACAAGACAATGTTAGGCCACATCTTGCCAGGCTCCCCACTGGTTTTCTTGCACACCAGACAAGAAAATCTGTGATTTTACCCTGGGATAGAAATTTATGTTCTGACCCTGGTGTTCCGACCCAAAATCGAATATAATCGCGTGTTTGATAAATGCACTGGTTGATTACAACATCGTATGTGACGTCGTTAAGGTTGACGTCATGCACGTTACGTGACGTCACTAAACATTCCTGTAGTGTCATCACAATATGGCGGACGTTGGTAACCGAAGTGACTGCAGCATTAAAAATCCGCGCTGAGTAATGGAAGGTATGCAAGAAAAAGAATCCAATATGGGTGTGAGGGGCGGATAGTAAAATCCATCCCTCGGGATCACTGTCCGGCATCACTCGGCAAGCCTCGTGATGCCGGACAGTGACCCTTGGGTCGGATTTTTCCATCTACCCCTCACACCCATATAAGATTCTTATATTCTGTGCCAAGTGTGTCGTCCTACCATTGTTTTTCTAGAGTCCCGATTAAACCCATTTTATACTGGTGGACTCTTCCATTGCTATATTTTGAGTAGGTCTATTTGTCATATAAGGGGTATCAGGTCTATTTTTTTAAATTTTTATTCTATTCTTGATGGAACATTCTGTTAGCAATGAGGCGTCTGATCTGGGCCTGCACTGTCTGCCAAGGAACTCCTTTAGGGGTTTCCCCGCATACAATGGGTTAGGGCAATCTGCCAAAGCATCAAAACGTTTTCAATGTCATTTCAACATTGATTCAATGCTGAGTACCTGCCAGATTCTCTGCATTACGAAAACAAGCCTATACAAATACAGTGTAAATTTTAATGCAGAAAAAAAAAACACAAAAAAATTAAGATGAAAAATTGTTATTTTTCTTATTTCTGCTCAAAACATAGATTGTGGGCACTCATTAGAACCACCTCATTAGGCCGGTTCTAACAAGTACCCACAATCTATATTTTAGAGTAAAAATAAGAAAAACAAAGTTTACCCCTGTAAACCTCAGTTTTACTGTATAAAAGTGGGGTTCAAGGGGATCAAAATTATATCGTCATGTTTTCATGATGGAAACAACATGGTATGGATATACGGACGACAGAGTAAAGTTTCTCGGCCAAGTCAGTGATGTGTGTCAAAGACTCTCTATCGACACGTCGTCTCCAGAGTTGCTGGTGCGTCTAATCCTTGATCCGTCCACATATATCAAAAGTTACCAAGACATTTGTGTAGTTGAGCTCCATAGCAGAGAACTGATTGATCAGATACATTATAAACGCATAAAACTCTTATCAGTATTCGAAGGGCAACGGGGTCTCGCGGTCTCTGGTTTAAACTCTCTTGGTTCTGAGTCAGTTCCAGCAGCCCGCATCTGTAAAGAAATCTGAACGTGCCCCTAGTGACGTCGACCACGACGGTTCGCCGACAAGTCAACGGCGGAAACCTACTTAACAACAACAACAACAACAACAACAACATGGTTTCCCATTTACTGCTGAGTGGACATAAAAAAATTTCATTCCCTTTCTTGACATCATGAAAACACACCTTTATAATTTTATCCCCTTAAACTCCATTTTTATGCAGTTAAACTTGATTTACAGGGGAATACATTACTTTTCTTATTTCTGCTCAAAAGCATATTGTGTGTACTCATTGCGGTTCGAATGACTGAGTTCCCTATGTGTTGAGCATAAATATGAAAAATATCTGAATTTTGAATCTGAAAATTTTCTATTTTTGGTGGTAAAATTTTCAATGTATTTGAATAAGTGTGTTTTCATACTGAGCGAGACTTGTACTCGCAACACTAATTAAGAAGTTGACCTCATACCAGCTGACCATTACCCCTCTCAGACATCAACTGTTGGTGGTACCCTAGTTTGGTGCTGCTGCCTGTCAATATACTTTATAGGTACCAGTCATTACGCAAACACGCCTATACAAATACATTGCCACCTTTATCGCTGAAAAAATGTAAATTTTAAGATCAAAAATTGTGATATTTTTCTTATTTCTGCTCAAAATATAGATTGTGGGTACACGTTAGAACCGCCTCGATGTGGCGGTTCTAACGAGTACCCACAATCTATATTTTAGAGCAGAAATAAGAAAAATAATGGTTACCCCTGCAAACCCCAGTTTTACTATATAAAAGTGGGGTTGGCGGGGGTCAAAATTATATAGGCGGGTTTTTGTGATGCTTGGTAGCCAGGTTGGATAAAGTCTGACTGGTCACCAGGACGAACTGACACTGTTAAAATGAGCTCGTTATGACCTATAATAGTGTTGAATGTGCTGTTAAATCGTTGTATACTAGTGGACTATTCCATTACTATACAAGTTCATTTGTCATTTAAGGAGTGACATGTCTATTTTTTTATTTTTATGCCCCCGCCATCCAAAGAAAGGTGGAAAGGGCATATAGCGTTGCCCCTGTCCGTCCGTCCGTTCGTCCGAAACTTAAAGCAGTCAATAACTTCCTTATTTCTTGATGGATTTTAAAATTACTCGGCAGAAATGTTAACCATTATGAGACGACGTGTCCCGTGCAAAATCCAGGTCTGTACCTCCAAGGTCAAGGTCATACTTAGAGGTCAAAGATAAAAAAAAGGGTCCAAAACTTAAACGCAGTCAATAACTTTCTTATTTCTGGATGGATTTTGAAATTACTTTGAAGAAATGTTAACCATCATGAGACGATGTTTTATGTGCAAAACCCAGGTCCCTACCTCCAAGGTCAAGGTCATTATTGGAGGTCAAAGGTCAAAAAAGGGTCCGAAACTTAAACACAGTCAATAACTTACTTATTTCTGAATGGATTTTGAAATTACTTTGAAGAAATAATAACCATCATGAGACTATGTGTCACGTGCAAACCCAGATCCTTACCTCCAAGGTCAAGGTCATACTTAGAGGTCAAAGGTCAAAAAAAGGGTCCAAAACTTAAATGCAGTCAATAACTTACTTATTTCTGGATGGATTTTAAAATTACTTTGAAGAAATATTAACCATCATGAGACGATGTGTCACGTGCAAACCCAGTTCGGTTCTCCAAGGTCAAGGTCATACTTAGAGGTCAAAAGTAAAATAAAATGGTCCGAAACTTAAACACAGTCAATAACTTTCTTATCTCTGGATGGATTTTGAAATTATTTGGCAGAAATGTTGGCCATCATGTGACAATCTGCCTCACACAAAACCAAGGTCCTTACCTACAAGGTCAAGGTCATACTTAGAGGTCAAACGTGAAAAAAGGGTCCAAAACTTAAACATGGTCAATAACTTTCTATGGATGAATACGAACATAGACATATTTTCAGGCGGGGGCATCCGTGTCCTATGGACGCATTTCTAGTTTGTTTGTTTTTTCATTCTATTTTTGATGGAAAATCCTCTTAGCAAACAGTGCAGACCCTGATCAGATATCGCAATATGCAGCATCTGATCTGGGTCTGCACTGTTTGCCAGGGAATCCCTTTAGGGGTTTCCAACCTGAAATTGGTTAACCTCCAAAACAATAAACCGTAAAAACCTTAAAAATTCGGACACATTGATGACTTGCTGTAACTCTCATAAAATCAACAAATTTGTTTCACGATCCAGCAAGGCATCCAAAAAGGTGCAGGCAGTCTGGCAAACATTGCAGAATCTGATCAGACTGCTGATATGGGTCTACACTGTTTGCTTTGGCCAATCTGTCCCAATACTTAGTCTCATTATCCCTTTCCCACTCAGATACGTGTTTTTACGTGTCTGCACCCCCCCCCCTCATTTTAAGCCCCAGAAGCACCTAAAATCTGCATTTCTACCCCTGGATAGTTATATTAGCTTTAGGATTTGTTGGGCAAAAAAGTGGCCTGTTTTTTCGCGCGCCTCCCCACTAAAAATATTCTTGGGGGGATTGAAGGGGGGCGTTGCCCCCCTCACATCCCGAAAAAATTCTGGGTGTATGGCCCAACCGGCCACTAAAATCTATATCTGAGGGTGTCTGGGGTCAAAAATGCCTGAAAATTGATGCTGATAAAACATGCTGCAAACAGTGAAAATGGCCAGTGCCAAACACCTTAATTGTTCCCTTGACAGCTCTGTGATGATTAAAATGTGGTCAAAAATTCATGTGAAAACACACTTTTTGCCAACTTTGAGATGCCCCCTCTTTACCATGACAACAATGATCAAGTCATGAAAGGTTGAATTTGAAAGGCTACTGCCCAATGAACATTCATACCGAGTTTGGTGTAAAACAGACCATCCATTATGAAACAATGACTAGTTGAAGATGCTGTCAGGTGCAACACTGTGAAAATCAGCGAAATTCACATAATCCCTGAGTGGTAAAGGGTTATGGTATTCTGTTTTCATTGGCCGTACATGGTTTCATAGATTTAAAGCCAATATATCCTTAATGGTCCTTATTGTGAAACTCAATTATTAGCTCCACTGGCCGAAGGCCAGCGGGGCTATTGTCATGGCCCTGTGTCCGTCGTGCGTCCGTGCGGTCGTGCGTCCGTGCGTTAACTTTTTCTTTAAACATCTTCTCCTCCTAAACTACTGGGCCAATTGTAACCAAACTTCACAGGAATGTTCCTTACATAGTCCTCTTCTCAATTCCTTCAAAGAATTTTGTTACACTCAGAACTCTGGTTGCCATGGCAACAAAACCAAAAAAAAAAAATAAAAATCTTTAAAAATCTTCTCCTCCAAAACCACCTGTTGGATTTCATTTTTATTTTGCAATTTTGATCCGACAAAAAACATGGCCGCCATGGGCGGGGCTTATTTTCACTATTTAACATATAACGTAATGCTAAAAAATCATTTTCTGCAAAAGTATGCGTGGGATTTCATTGTAATTTGCATGAATTGTCCTTGGGTGGACTGTTGTCAGATTCCTTGAAGAAATTTTGATCCGACAAAAAACATGGCCGCCATGGGCGGGGCTTATTTTCCCTATTTAACATATAGTGTAATGCTAAAACATCTTCTCCTCCTCAACTACTGGGCCAATTGTAACCAAACTTCACAGGAATGTTCCTTACTTAGTCCTCTTCTAAATTCCTTCAAAGAATTTTGTTACACCCAGAACTCTGGTTGCCATGGCAACAAAACTACACAAAAAATTAAAAATCTTTAAACATCTTCTCCTCCAAACCCACCTGTTGGATTTCATTATCCCCTCGCACAACATAGTTGTGAGGGGGGATATAGCATTTGTCCCGTACGTACGTACGTACTTTTGCCATCGCTCTAGCGCAACGTACGTACATACTTTTGTCATCGCTCTAGCGCCACGTACGTACGTACGTACGTACTTTTGTCATCACTCTAGCGCCTACATTTCTTGACCGATTTTAATATAACTTCACACAAACGTTCCTTACGACAATATCTGGAGCAAGATCGACTTTCAAGGTCATGACCTCAAGGTCAAGGTCACTCTGGCTATTTTTTGAAAAACTTTGTCATGGCTCTAGCGCCTACATTTCTCCCCCAATTTCAATATAACTTCAAACAAATGATCCTTATAAAAATATCTCAAGCGAGTTGGACTTTCAAGGTCATAACCTCAAGGTCAAGGTCACTGTGGCTATTTTTAGAAAAACATTGTCATCGCTCTAGCGCTTACATTTCTTCACCAATTGCAATATAACTTCACACACATGATCCTTATAAAAATATCTTGAGCGAGTTCCACTTTCAAGGTCATGGCTTCAAGGTCAAGGTCACAGTGGCTATTTTTAGAAAAACTTTGTCATCACTCTAGCTCCTACATTTCTTCACTGATTTCAATATAACTTCACACAAATGTTCCTTATGACAATATCTTGAGCGAGTTGGACTTTCAAGGTCATGACCTCAAGGTCAAGGTCACTGTGGCTATTTTTAGAAAAACATTTTCATCGCTCTAGCGCCTACATTTCTTCACCAATTTCAATATAACTTCACACAAATGTTCCTTATAAAAATATCTCTAGCCAGTTCGACTTTCCAACTCATGGCCTCAAGGTCAGGGTCACTGTGGCTATTTTTAGAAAAAAACTTTGTCATCGCTCTATCGCCTATATTTCTTCACTGATTTCAATATAACTTCACACAAATGTTCCTTATGACAATATCTCAAGCGGGTTCGACTATCAATGTCAAGGCCTCAAGGTCAAGGTCAAGGTCACTGTGGCTATTTTTTAGAAAAACTTTGTCATCGCTCTAGCGTTTACATTTCTTCACCAATTTCAATATAACTTCATACAAATGTTCCTTATGACAATATCTCTAGCGAGTTCCACTTTCAAGGTCAAGGTCACTGTGTCTATTTTTAGAAAAACTTCGTCATCCCTCTAGCGCTTACATTTCTTCATCGATTTCAATATAACTTCACACAAATGTTCCTTATGACAATATCTCACCATTTCGACTTTCAAGGTCAAGGTCACTGGCTATTTTTAGAAAACTTTGTTATCGCTCTAGCGCCTACATTTCTTCACTGATTTCAATATAACTTCACACAAATGTTGCTTATGACAATACCTCGAACGAGTTTGACTTTCAAGGTCAAGGTCACTGTGGCTATTTTTAGAAAAACTTTGTCATTGCTCTAGCGCTTACATTTTTTTCACCAATTTCAATATTACTTCACACAAATGTTCCTTATAACAATATCTCTAGTGAGTTCCACTTTCAAGGTCAAGGTCACTGTGGCTATTTTTAGAAAAACTTTGTCATGGCTCTAGCGCTTACATTTCTTCATCCTTTTCAATATAACTTCACACAAATGTTCCTTATGACAATACCTCGAGCGAGTTTGACTTTCAAGGTCAAGGTCACTGTGGCTATTTTTAGAAAAACTTTATCATTGCTCTAGTGATTACATTTTTTCACAAATTTCAATATAACTTCACACAAATGTTCCTTATGACAATATCTCGAGCTATTTAGACTTTCAAGGTCAAGGTCACTGTGGCTATTTTTAGAAAAACTTTGTCATCGCTCTAGCGCCTACATTTAATGATGGATTGTAATAGAACTTCACACAAATGTTTCTTATGATAATATCTCGACTTACTTCGACTTTCAAGGTCATGACCTCAAAGTCAAGGTCACTGTGGCTATCTTTAGAAAAACTTTGTCATCGCTCTACCGCCTACATTTATTAACAGATTTTAATATAGCTTCACACAAAAGATGCTTATGATAATATCTTGAGCAAGATCTACTTTCGTGGTCATGGCCTCAAGTCAAGGTCACTATGGCTATTTTTAGAGAAACGTCATCACTCTAGAATGTACATTTATTGGAGGATTTTTAAACAAACTTTACACAAATGTTGCATATGATAATATCTCAAGCAAGTTGGACTTTTGCCATTTCAGTGTTTTCCACACACGAAGTTGTCTAGTGCGAGGGGATTTGTATCGCATGCGATGCCTTGTTTTTATTTTGCATGAATGTTCCTTGGGTGGACCTCTTTTAGATTCCTTGAAGAAATTTTGATCCGACAAAAAACATGGCCGCCATGGGCTGGGCTTATTTTCACTATTTAACATATAACGTAATGCTAAAAAATCATTTTCTGCAAAAGTACGCGTGGGATTTCATTGTAATTTGCATGGATTGTCCTTGGGTGGACTGTTGTCAGATTCCTTGAAAAAAATTTGATCTTACAAAAAAACATGGCCGCCATGGGCGAGGCTTATTTTCACTATATAACATATAGTGTAATGCTGAAAATATTTTCTGCAAAAGTTCTTGTTTTATTTCATAGTTATTTGGCATGCATGTTCCTTGGGTGGACCTCTGTCAGATTCCTTGAAGAAATTTTGATCCGACATAAAACATGGCTGCAGTGGGCGGGGTTTATTTTCACTATATAACATGTAGTGTAATGTTAAAAAAGTCTTCTCTTCTTCAAAAGTTCTTGTTTATTTATTTATTTATTTATTTATTTAAAAGTACCTTCCTGTATCTGAATTAATCTCCTCCAATTTTGCTGACTATCACATATCTATAGAGGTCCACCTACAAATTGTCATTCTTAAATTCAAAACATCAGAAATTTCACATGCCCATCACACTGATGATAGATTTGATGTTTTCAACACAAACTCTATTTATACGACTTGATGTTTCGAAATAAATTCAAAATACTGAGGGAGATTGATTTATTAGACCTAATTATACTACAGTGTCAACAGTTCTCCAGTTCCCTGAGGGTTAAAATGGCTTAGTTGAAAAGGGAGGCATACCGAATCCGACGGAGGAAAGGAAAAAATAAATAAATAAAGAAATAAAAACATAAATCTGTTCATTTTTTAGCTCCACTGGCCAAAGACCGGCGGGTCTTATGTTATATGTTATGGCCCTGTGTCTGTTGTGCGTCTGTGCGGTTGTGCATCCGTGCGTTAACTTTTTTCTTTAAACATTTCCTCCTTAACTACTTGGTCGATTGTAACCAAACTTCACAGGAATGTTTCTCACATAGTCCTCTTCTGAATTCCTTCAAAGAATTTTGTTACATGCAGAACAAAATGACATGGAAAGCAAAAAAAAAATATTTAAAAATCTTCTCCTCAAAAACCGCTCAATGGATTTTATTCTTATTTTGCATGAATGTTCCTTGGGTGGACCTCTGTCAGATTCCTTGAAGAAATTCGGATCAGGCAAAAAACATGGCCACCATGGCCATGCCCCACATGACTGCCATGGCCGTGCCCCTTGGCTCATTAGCTTTCAAAGACTTATATTGGGAAAAGTTTTAAAAACCTTCTCCTTCAAAACCGCTCAACGTAATGGATTTCTTTCTTACTTTTTATGAATGTTCCTTGGGTGGACCTCTGTCAGATTCCTTGAAGCAATTTTGATCAGACAAAAAACATAATCTTCTCCTCCAAAACCGCTAAATGGATTTCGTTCTTAATTTTCATGAATGTTCCTTGTGTCTACCATTGTCAGATTCAGTGAAGAAATTTTGATCAGACAAAAAACATGGCCGTCATGGCCACCACCTTTGGCTCATTAGCTTCCATAGACCAATAAACGGAAAAACTTCTTCTCTGAAACCATAAAGCCTAAAGCTAAGACATTTACAGTAAAACCTGTCTTAGTGGCCACCTCTATTAAGCAAGCCACATGTCTTAAGCAAGCATGCATTCAGTTCCCAAGAAAGGCAGATGTGATAAATTTCACCTGTATTAAGCAAGAACCTGTCTTAAGCAAGCATATTTTGACTATCCCTTAGGCACTTGCTTAATACAGGTTGAACTGTAGTATGTAGCAAAGTTATGTGGTCACCTACTAAGTCCTGCGAACTATGAGTCTTTAGTCCAAATTGGCAACGCCCCGGTGCTTAGTAGCTCCCATAGACTAATAATGACAAAATCTTGAAACTTTTCTCCTCTGAAACCATAAGGCCAAGAGCTTAGTATGTAGCAACTTGAAGTATTCATCTGCATAAATCCTGCCAACTATGCCCCTGGGGTCCAAATTGGCCACACCCTGAGGCCCATAAGCTCCCATAGACTTATACTGGGAAAAACTGACAAAAATCTTCTCTGAAACCATCAGAGCTTAGATATTAAGTATGCAGCAACGTCAAGTGGTCACTCAAATAAATCCTGCCAACAATGCCCCTGGGGTAAAAAATTGGTCACACCCAGAGGCATATTAGTTCCCATAGACTTATAATAGGAAAAAAAAGTCTTCTTCTCTGAAACCATAAGGCCCAGAGCTTTAGATATTTAGAACGGAGCAATGCCAAATGGTCACTCACATAAATCCTGCCAACCATGGCTCTGGGGTCCAAAAAATATAGAATGGACATTCCTTGGGTGGATCACTTGTTTCTTTTTTACCCATTGCATGCGGGAAACCCCTAAATGGGTACCTTGGCAAACAGTGCTGGCCCAGATCAGACCCCACAGAACACCATGTCTGATCAGGCCTGCACTATTTGCTAACAGAATTTTCCATCAAAAATAGAAAAAAAATAGGCCTGACACCCCTTATATGACAAATGGACTGGTCCAACATATAGCAATAGAAGAGTCCACTAGTATACCATTGGTTAATGTAATAAATATGACAATTGTCTGAAGTTAGCCGGTGGAGCGACAGGCCCTCTTGGGCCTCTTGTTCTATTTTACCTGGCCCCCGTCCATTGCGGCTTGGAGAAATAGATTGGGTTGCAAGATTCTTCCACCCAGAGTGGAAACTGACTGCACATGAATACTTGTAAACTGCTTAGAGGGTCTAAGCCTGCTCAGGTAAAGTGCTGTGAGTCAGACCATCCATGCATATAAACCCTGTTGGTTTCATTGCCTGACAGCGCTTGAAATATCATTTCATCAAAATGTTGGGTAATAGTCCCACAAAAGTCATGTCTCCGAAATGACTTAAATAGTGTTGACGGGAACGTTAAACCTCCAATCAATCAATTCTTTTCTCATCACAAAAACACGCCTATATAATTTTGACCCCCTTGAACCCCATTTTTATATAGTAAAACTGGGGTTTCCGGGAGTATACCTTATTTTTCTTATTTCTGCTCTAAAATGTAGATTGTGGGTACTCGTTAGAACCGCCTCGATGAAGCGGTTCTAACGAGTGCCCACAGTCTATATTTTGAGCATAAATAAGAAAATATTGCAATATTTCGTCATAAAATTGTCATTTTTTCGGCGATAAAGGTGGCAATGTATTTGTATAGTCAGCTTGCGTACTGTACCATGCCCCTTTAAACTTCATTCTGCTGAATAAATTAATTTTGCCAAAGCCATTTTGACTATCAACCAATCAAATTACTTGATGTTATTTATTACCATTAATTCACCAATTGAATGACAAACAGTGAAGAACCAGACCAGATATAGCTTCTCCATTATAATCAGTCTTTACTGTGCACTTGTGGCTGGCCCAATATCATACGTCACATGAACAAGTCCTGAAATGAACACCCTCAAAACCCAAAATTATAGAGAGAAAACTAGGGTTTACGGGGGTATATATTATTTTCTTTATATCTGCTCCAAGACATAGGTTGTGGGTATTTGTTAGAACAACCTCAAAGAGGCGGTTCTAACGAGCACCCAGAACCTATGTTCTAACGAGCACCCACAACCTTTGTTTACTGTATAAATAAGAAAAATATCACAGATTTTCTTCTGAAAAGTAGCCATTTTGGAGATGTGAAAAATGCACATTGTCACATGAACGTGTTCTCATAATGACACACCCATGTAAAAATGGGATCTTATCTATAGAACTAGAAAATAATTTTCAATATTTTTCTTATTTCCAGCCCAGGGGCCAATTGTTCAAAACTAATGATGTCGCTGGTTAACATATCATTAAAACTTTGATCATGAAAGATTCCAAATATACATGTACTTATTTTTATTTTTGCAGAAAAAAATCATGTTAGCAGCTTTTGCAATATTAGCACAAATACCAGGGGCCAGTTGTTCAAAGCATTGTTAGCTTAACTCGCTCGTTAGTGGTCATATTGTTAAGTGTTCTAGTAAGTTCAATATCTAAAATTTTGGTATTTTTGCTGAAAAAATGTGAGCAGCTTTTGCATCTGCAAAAGCTGCTCACATTTTTTCAGTAAAAATATTAGTATATTTGCCATAATAAATGATCAAAATTTTAATAATACGTTAACTAACGACGTTGTTAGTTTTGAACAACTGGCCCCAGAGTATTAGATATTGTACTTACTAGAACAGTTAACAATTTGACCACTAACAAGCTCATAAAGCTAACGATACTTCGAACAACTTGCCCCAGATATAGATTGTGGATGCTTGTTAGAACCACCTCATTAATGAGTACCCATGATCTATTTTTGAGCCAAAATTAGGAAAATATTGAATACCCCAGTAACCTTCATTTGCCTCAATATAAAGTGGGGTTTTTTAGGGGTGTGCTTTAATACATAGCCTTGTTAACCTGATGGGCATTGATAACAAACTTCTTCATGCAATATATTTGAATAGACGTCTTTTCATACTATGCTTATTGTGGTTCAATTATTGTACCAAACAGTTCAATGGATGTGCTAGTATGACTTCAGGTTCTTGTACTGACATGACCACTCTTCTCTACATTGTTTTTGGCGACTCAACAAACTTTTTGTACAATATGAGCCCAGCGAAGAATCAAGATCAGCCTGTGCATCCATTTTGTCTAACCAGAGCCTTCTCTTGCTGCATGAAGGAGCATTGGGCCCTTAGCTATCCTTAGAGTGTGCAACGAAGACTCTGATCAGACTGCGCGGATGTGCAGGCTGAACTGAGTCTTTGTTGGATGCACATGTCTTATTGTAGGTGTTGTCGTGCACTGGCTCATATGATAGTGTATAATGTTCAAGTTTCTATACCATAAACACAACAACTTTTTTGGGGGGGTCTGGGTACATGCCCCTAGCAGGAACCACAATGTGTGTGCAATGTCATATCGACTTCGATACATCGTCATGATGCTGGACTCTTTAATTACTCTTAAGCAGCTCTTAATAAAGAATTTCCATGATTTTTGATTTTCAGGACATTTCAAAAGGTGTCTTCTTCAACTTGTATTAAGCAGATGCCTGCTAGATAAAGAAAAGGTGTTTGCCTGAAACAGGTGCTAACATAATACAGGTCACTTTTAATTCATTTGCTCTTTCCTGTAAATGAATGTAAACTTTCTTAATGCTTCAACTGCTAAGCATCTTCAATATATATTATTCCATGATGTTTTGGCATGCGATTTCAAACAAAACAGTAGAGCCGCATTCATGGGAAAAGGGTCACTATCGCACCAGCTATATTTGCTAAAGATATTTTAAAAATCAGATTGTTCTTTGCTGCAGAAGTATGTGTGCTAGTTGAAGGGTTAAAACAGTTGCATGGTAAACAGAGGTGGCCACTATGACTAGTTTTATTATTGTTGGAAAATCAGGTGTACCCATTCCCCTGAAGTCAATATTTCACCCTTAAAATGTCACGAAAAACTACATCTGAAAATGTTGTCTGCTTATGTCGTCTGCTGATTCTTCTTGCAAATTTTTAAAAATGTTTTTTCATATAGGTGAACAGTGTGGGCCCAGATCAGAGTGCTCCTAGAAGAAGAGTCTGATCTGGGTCCACACTATTTGCAAAATTGACTTTAAAGTAACGAGCACATGACACAGCAGACAACGATTGTCGTGATTGCCATTTTATAGGTTAAGCTTCCATCTGTTTTCCAAGTTTCACAATCTCTTCAACAACGAAGTCTAGGTCTGAGGTGGTGATGGCGGGGTTTGAGAATGCTATACGGAAGAAGTTAGGCAGGTCGCCGAGGGGCTGGTACTGAATCATCATGGATCCCTTCTCCATCATCATTGCCTTCAGGCGGGAGGCAACCTACAAGAAATAAAAAGGTTTAACCCTTTTTGAACCATGTGGAATCTTCCCCATTATATATGGCAGGAGTCCATTTCGAAATTTAGGGGTGTTGGGCTGTGTTTTCCTCAAAATCTGTTTGGAAAATGGCTGAACTTTTTGCAAACAGTTCTGCGTCTGATTTGGGCCTGCACTGTTTGCCAATTACCCGTTTTTCCGGTAGAAAATGGGTAATGGGTAATAGATTAACCTTCAGGAGGGACAATAAGTTCAGATTTGTCTCTCTCCTGCCGGCATTTAACATTGACTTAACGTTGATTTAACACTGCATCAACGTTTTCAATGTTGTTTCAAATTTTGTTCAAAGCTGCGCGCCTACTGAGTGTTGTCAATAGGAGTCTGCTGATAAAGGAAAGAATTTGCCCCTTTGCAAATGCGAAACCTGCTCTCATTTTATAGTGTTCAGCAAAATACTACTAAATTGGGAATATTGTACTTGCTAAAACAGTTTACAGTTTCGATTACCAATAACAAGCTTGTTAAATTAACGAAGCTTTGAACAACTGGGCCCAGGTGTGCCCATGTCCTAGATAAACTTATTTGCAGCTCAGTTATAAACACGGTGAGTTATCTAAATTGACCCCGCACCTTAACTCTCATGCGGAACATCAGGATCACGTGCGTCTCCGAAGTTGTAGCTCGTAAACAACTGGTCTTAGACACTCTAACCTGTTGCTGTTTTTACAGAACCGTTGTTTACGAGCTGCAACTTCAGAGCCGCACGTGATTCTGAAGTTATATATAAGATTTTAGGAGCCAGCGGTTACGTTTATTTTGATGACTCATCGTGATAAATAGAAAGAAAAAGTTAAATAAGTATGTTCAATACAAGGGTTACCCTTTGGAAGCTAGGAATACACTCCAGAAATTAAAACAATGGAGTGTACACATTTTTCTGGACCAGACTAGGTACTTGTAGCCGATAAGCCTCATCGGTGACCCTAAAATAATTATAAAGTTCCACAATGGAATCAATGTTCCGAAAGCACTGAAATATAATCTACTCTATGATAAAAAGCAGGGTGACATTTTACGGCTACAACTCATTCTTTCGAAAAAGACTGGTCTGCATAATGCTTCCTCACAGAGCTGAAACAAACCGTACTTAATAGTACTGGTAAACAGCTTTGAAGATGCCGAGGCAAAGTGTAAAAAGTCACCCTGTTTTTTACGGCTACAACTCATTCTTTCAAAAAAGACTGGTCTGCATATTGCTTCCACACAGAACTGAAACAACCCGTACTTTAGCAATGGTAAACAGTTTAGAAGATGTCCAGGCAAAGTGTTGCGAGTCGGACTATCCATGCAAATAAACTCTGTTGGTTTCACTGGGCGGCAGGGCTTGAAATATCATTTCATCTCAATGTCGTGTAAAAGTCCCACACAATTGGAAGCAACGTCTCCAAAATGACAAACATGGTGTTGATGGGGACGTTAAACCCTAAATCATGCATTTCTTCACGCCAGCCTTTGTGTAACGGTTCTATAATATGGTTATCATTTGAAATCGAGGAATAAACCGCAGAACTGAAAAGAATTGAGTGTACATTTTTTTCTGGGCTAAACTAGACCGTTTTCAAGACTATAAATACGACTCATTGCTGTTTGTGCATTACGTATGAATGTCTACCGCTGTATCATGTGGTGAATAATGAAGTACCTTGTGCAGCTCTGTATTTTTTCTCTCTCCTTCTTCCATCCTTCTGATATCATCAGGGAGATACCAGAAACATACATTGGGTCCTTCTATCTGAAATGGTAATATAATGTTATTAATCAAGTAATTTCGTATTGGCCCAGGTACAGGTCCGAGGTCTGCTGTATTTGGCACGAGGCCGAAGGCCGAGGCCAATACAGCTGACCGAGGACCTGTAACTGGGCCAATACGAAATTACTTGATTAATGACAATTTTATTAATTGACGCGATTAAAAACATGATTTATGATTTTTGAATATTGGTTGACCTTGTGTAATATAGGATAATCAATTAATAATATAAAATATAAATCGTGTTTTGTTTGTTTATTAATATTATAATTATTATTTTTTTTTATTTATTTTATTTATTTATTAGTCACACCTCTTGTTTTCCTCGTTGTAAATTACTCTTCCTTTTGGTGCCATTGGTGGCCTGTAATCTTTGACTGTGGTTTTTCCTTGGCATCTATTTCTATATTTTTAAAGCTTCCACATCTCACAAACTAACTACCACATTAAAGACCTAGTAGAGTCCCATATTTTTTTATTTTCCTCAAATAAAGTGATTGAAGCACCTGTACGTTGGCGACCCGGCGAATGCTACATTGCTGTCAGCGATGAGATGGAAACATAACCGATGTTATATTGCATAGACTCCGCCCTCGGGTTTACCTAATGAGGCTTGTTGTCTTCGGGACGAAGTCAAGCGATGAGGGGGAGAAATACAACCATTATTGATATGTAATACTTCTACAGCATTGTTGTAGAATATGTTCTATAAAAGGGTTATCCTTTGGAAGCAAGAAATACACCACAGAACTGAAAAAAAAATATGGAGTGTACATGTTTCTGGGCCAGACTAGCTAGTTTCGGCCAATAAGGCCTCATCAGTGACCCTCAGATATTTTCAAAATTCCACAATATAATTAATGATCCCAAAGGACAAGGAAATATAATCTACACTATGATGTAGGGTTAGAGTCGCCTCTTTTAACGACGCGGGTAGAGTGGTTGGCTTAAGAAACAGATATCGCGATTAGTACCTGGATGGGTGACTTCGTGGACGGCCAGACAAACGCTACACAAATAAATAGAGTTTATTTACGGTGAAATAATTCACAAGTGTTCTAAGGCTTCCGAGTAAAAAAAAAAAAACGTGTGAGCGAGAGCGAGCAAATTGTTTTTTTTTTTTTTTTTGTTTCACACGAAAACCTTTGAACAGAGTGAATATTATTTCTTCTCAATCAATCAAAACAACAAAATAAACTGGGTTTTTTTTACATTACCATTCCGGCCCCCGCCCATAGGGGCTTGAAGCAATATAATGGGCTACATGATCCTTCCACGCAGCGCTGAATCCGGCCCGCACACTAGTACTGGTAAAACCGCTTAGAGGATCTAAGTCTGTCCAGGAACCGCGGTGCGAGGAGGACCGTCCATGCTAATAAACCCTATTGGTTTCATTGGGCGACAGGGCTTGAGATGTCATTTCATCTCAATGTCAGGTAAAAGTCCCACAAAATTGGAAGCAACGTCTCCAAAATGACCTTTACAGTGTTGACGGGGATGTTAAACCTCAAATCAAACAAACAAAACAAACATTGCCATTCTATTCTATATTTGAATTGATTCAACCATTCTGATTTCCAATCAAAATAGTACCAGTCAGGGTATGGATTTCAGGAGGCATCACTCGCCATCTTGTTTTCATCTTAATGCAAACATTCATCCTGTGCTTGAAATACAGATGCAACAATGTTATGAAGGTAGAAATGTATTATCAAGAAAATTATTCTTTATCTTCGTGTTGCAGGTCTGTCGTCAAACATGTCAAATAGACACGAAAACTGAAGTCTGATTTCTACGCTTTATCAGATTTTCCGCGATTATTGTTGTTACAAACTACGTCAGCAATGTCGCCTAGCCATTATGACGTCAACCCATTCGAAATGAAATAATTCACTCAGTGAATTATAACCCAGGTTTCTCTATATAATGTGGGCCCCGTCAAGCGATTTTGGTACTTATCGCCTATGCGAGCAGCGAAGGTTCAGGCGAGCCTGCGCATCCGCGCAGTCTCGCCAGAACCTTCTCTGCTCGCTCATACAAGCAGTGAATCAAGAGGAACCTTCAGACAAAAAGCCATATCCCTGGTCCTCTGAATGGCTGGGCATGCGCAGTTAAAACTTGTCATGACGGAATGCTCGAAGACCCAAATTCGCTTGGCGGGGCTCATGTAATGTGGGGTTTTACATAGACTTGTTCACCTGATAGAGCCTTCACAGATCAAGTCACTCTAGCCAAGCATTTCAACTCTGAATTATAAATACAACAAGAGCACCGCATGCGGGTCCCAACGCTCGGCTGCAGTTTATTTTAGTATAACAAAAATTCTATTTCGAAAATGGGGCATAACTGTGCCAAAAATATTTTGAGAGTTACCTCATCTATTGGTATGAGTTCCTCTATTCATAATGAACATCTAGGCCAAGTTTCAAGTAAATATGTTCAGTAATGACTGAGATATTACAAACTGTGCAAGTTTTTGCATGACGACGACGCAAAATTCAAAGTCGAAAAAGGGACATAACTGTGCCGAAAATATTTTGATGGTTACCTCATTTATTGGTATGAGTTCCCCTTTTCATAATGAACAACTAGTCCGAATTTCAAGTAAATATGTTCAGTAATGACAGATTCTTAGTCGAAAAAGGGGCATAACTGGGCCAAACATATTTTTAGGGTTACCTCATCTATTGGTATGAGTTCCCCTTTTCATAATGAACAACTAGTACGAGTTTCAAGTAAATTTGTTCAGTAATTACAGAGATAATACAAAATGTCCAAGTTTTTGCAAAAATTATAAGTCGAAAAAGGGGCATAACTGTGCCGAAAATATATTGAGGGTTACCTTATCTATTGGTATGAGTTCCCCTTTTCATAAGGAACAACTAGTCCGAGTTTCAAGTAAATATGTTTAGTAATGACAGCGGTATTACAAAATGTCCAAGTTTTTGCAAAAAAAAAATAAGTCGAAAAAGGGGCATAACTGGGCAAAAAATAGTTTTAGCGTTACCTCGTCTATTGGTATGAGTCCCCCTTTTCATAGTGAACAACTAGTCCGGGTTTCAAGTAAATATGTTCAGTAATTACAGAGATATTACAAAATGTCCAAGTTTTTGCAAAAAATCTAAGTCGAAAAACGGGCACAACTGTACCAAAAATACTTTGAGGGTTACCTCTCCTATTGGTATGAGTTCCCCTTTTCATAATGAACAACGAATCCGAGTTTCAAGTAAATATTTTCAGTAATTACGGAGATATTACAAAATGTCCAAGTTTTTGCACGACGACGCCACGACGACGCAGACGACGCCAGAGCTATGACAATACCTCGTCGTTTTCTTCGAAAACAGCCAAGCTAATAATGACCAAAAACGACACATGGGGAAACACACTTAGCATGCATTTATGTTCTTCAAACGCATTTGCACTGCCAAGTAATTAATACGGCTAGACCCTGGAGCTAAGACAACGTCTCATCTACATGCGTAGCAACAGATAAGGTGTGTATTTTGTGATAAATGAAGGATAGTTTTTTCTTATTTCTGCATTTGGGCATTCATTGGAACTGCCTCACAGTTCTAATGAATACCCACAACACAGGCTTTTATGAAGAATTGACAAAAACCATCATTTGGGCCGCGTCAAGCGATTTTGGTACTTATCGCCTATGCGAGCAGCGAAGGTTCAGGCGAGCCTGCGCATCCGCGCAGTCTCGCCAGAACCTTCGCTGCTCGCTCATACAAGCAGTGAATCAAGAGGAACCTTCAGACAGAAAGCCATATCCCTGGCCCCTCTGAATGGCTGGGCATGCGCAGTTGAAATTTGTCATGACGGAATGCTCGAAGACCCAAATTCGCTTGGCGGGGCTCATTTGGTAATCACAAAATACCAACCTTATCTGTTGCTGTGTACATGTCTGTAAAAGCAAATACTCAGACGACACAAATAAAATCGGCAAAATAGTTCAAATAACTATATTATATCTTTAATTTTTGCAGTATAAAATCCTAATTTTTCTAAAACTAAGACTGACTTGTCAGGTGAGACATGGATCTCAGCGGATTTGGTTGCCACGTTTTGTTATATTTTAAATTTTGCCAGTCTCGCTACTTTGAACATCTCCTTCCTGATGCTCGAGACTTCCGTGGAGTGTGGGCCATGTTTGCTGATGTTGGCTCGGTGGGGACGCCTATTAGTCCTAGGGTAGGCGTCTCTTGCCTGATGCCTGCAGTTGACATGTCTCATGTACTACGTCGGTCGGTAAGTAAGTAAGTAAGTAAGTAAAGACTTTAACGAGGGTGACAGCATTTAGCATATAATGAAGCTAATCTTCCATGAGGCCCTCTAAACAAATACATGTAACGACAACAACAAAAAAAAACAAGTAAATATACAAGAACATATTTGTAGCAAAACATGCAATGTGATTACATTATGATTATGTGATTACAGTAGGTCGATGAGATGTCCTCTTATCCTATAGAAAAATGAAGAGCAAGGTAAAAAAAACAATGTGTGTGCTCGGAGGTGGATGTGCTGTGTTTTCTGGGTCTTGTCCATCATCCGTTTCGGTTTCAGATCTTTGGGGTTGAGAAACACTGATGAAGATTAAATATCAGAAAGGCCTCTGTGTCACTGAATTTGGTATAGTTATACCATAATTAAGACTTGTCAGTATTTTAAGATGGTAATCACTTTAGACTTATAATCATAAGCTTTCACAAATGTTACAGATAAATAAATTTAACAATCATCGGGATCAATGTTTTAAAATATTATTAAGTTTTAAGAGTTGCCATAGAGTTTTAAATATACCATTACAGCTAACCACTTCAGACACCCCATTTCATGTTATGCGTTGCGCTTTTCATGCCAATATTTATAGTTTTATAATGAAAGATTTCCTACAGTGATACTGGCGATTAGGATAGCAAAGGCGCGTGTTGTTAGATATCCAAGCTCGGGACAAATTTTGCATGTGCAATAATGGTATAGAGTATGATGTTATTAATCACGTAATTTCGTATTTACCCAGTTACAGGTCCGGGTTCTGCTGTATTGGCCCAGGCTGAAGGGCAAATACTGCTTGCCGTTGACCTGTAATTGGGCCTAAAATTAAAACGAAATTACTGACAATTGTATTAATTAACACAATTAAAACATGATTTTTGATTTTGACCTCAGTCTAATGTCACTTCGGTTAATACGGGATGACCTGATGTTAATACGGACTTCCGATCAATACAGGTTAGTCAAATACAGTAGAACTTCGATGGCTCGAACATCTCTGGGACCTCGAAAATTTGTTCGAGACAGGGGTAGTTCGAGCCACTGAGGTTACTGTCAGGAGGCATAACGAGATACTTTTAGGCATCTTTTCGGTGTTCTATAATGAAAATGTATGCTGTGTGTACTCATTATCGAGGCGATTCTAATGAGTACATACAGCATACATTTGCAATATAAAAGACTAAAATCTCCTTAATTATCCCCCACTATTTCTTATGTAGAGGATTTCGCTAGGGGCTCAAGAATGGGTTCGACACATCAATGGTAAACGAGCCATCGGTGTTCGAACAATCGAAATTCTACTGTACTATTATTTAGTAATTTGGTGTGGTGCGATGGTATTACATGTATATCCTTAGTAGAAGTGACGGCAATGCCCAGGAATCGATACAATTACCTCACACCTACCATCCAAGACACAAAAAAGGAAAGAAACATAAAACAATTTCACCATGATGAAAACGTCACAAGTGGAAAGCCCAAAAAAAGGGAACAGTCACTTTCCCACAAAATGGCCAAATGGCCATCCAAAATAAATAGATATCATCAATACATATATGCAAAGACGACCATGCAATACAATAATTAACCACAACTGAAGAACCGCCCTGGAACGGTCAGAAAAATGTTCTTTACTGAGGGGCTTAAATTTTACGTGACCACGTTCCTCGCCCTTGGTTCTCTCGTGGTTTAGACAAAAACTTTAGTCAGTGCACTTTAGGAATTTCTAATTCATCATCTCTGAGAACATAAACATCAAACGAATATAGAGACGAAACAACGTTGGGGACTCGACAGCATGAAATAACTAAAATGCTGACACAACAGAAAACCAACAGTTGGACTCCTCTGGGCCAAACCAGAGAAAGAGTATCAGGCACCAACCGACATTACTTTAAAAAGTTTAAGTCTTTAGGCTGAGGCCGTCATATAGTCAGAAGCCCGACCCGCCGGCATGCTATAACAAGTAGCCGGATACATGACTCGTTTGATAACTGCCCACACCCGGCGCGAATAACATGTATATGTAAGCAACCGTCTCCTTTTTAAGAAAACTGAACATGTTGTGTTTTATATTGATAAAGTGGAGACAAAAATACCATAATTATACAACATATTATGAAGGGATTTTTTTACACAAATACAATACGACAGCAATTGACAAGACAACACTCGTGCACACACATTTTTTGTCTACCTTATCAAGGACCAATTTGAAGTCTGACCGTCTTTTCAGCTTCTCCACGAGATAGCTTTTTCAAACATAAGATTTAACAGGTATTAGTATGTCGGAAACAATATAACTATCAAGGATATTCGAGTGTTACTGTAGAGCATATAACATTGGGTTGTAAGCGGCAGTGAGATTCTACGAGGACGGTTCAAATATGAATGCAAGAAGAACGTTTTCTCATCTGGAAATAAATATCACAGCGTAGAAAAACATTTTACCTATACATTGATACCAAACCTGTTAAAATCCGTTGACTTTAGCCATGTATACCGTTCGATAAACACTGTCTACTCTTGTATACTAATACAAAACATGGTTGGAAGAAGGTCAGAGTACGCCGTTGAAATACGGTCCTATATTAAGAATCGTTGTATTCTTGGTATACGGTGCAAAGACATTTTTGATGAAATATGTTCGGTTTATGGGCATAATGAAATGTCTTTTCCGACAGTTTTTCGTTGGTGTAAGAAATTCAGCTGTGGGCTAGGCTCAACAGAAGGTGCACCACATGATCGTCGGCCGAAAAGAGCAACATCTGCCAAGATTGTTGCTAGAGTGAAAGAAATAGTTGCTACCGATGCACAATACACCACTAGGCAAATAGCTAGTATGGTTGGCATCTCATTAGGAGCAGCTCATACAATTCTGAAACGGGTTTTGAAAATGAGAAAGATCTGTGCTTGATGGATTCCCCATCTGTTGACAGATGAGCAGAAAAAGACACGCGTTCAGTGCGCCAAGAAGTTGCTTAAAAAGTTTCCAAATTACAATGCGCGGTCTTTCGCTAATGTCGTCACAGGTGACGAGACATGGGTTTACTTTTTGGAGCCAAAACGAAAGATTCAGAACAAAATATGGGCAACAAAGTATTGCAACAGACCATGCATTGCAACGCGGACCATGAGCGTCAAGAAGGTAATGTATGCCATATTCTTTTCAAATCAGGGCCCTGCTATTCAGGTTGCTGTGCCTAAAGGCAAATCTGTAAATGCGAAGTTTTACAAGAATAAAGTTCTTCGAAAATTGAAGAAATATTTCAAAGAACGAAGACCAGCAACTGGTTTGGCCAATGTCAGATTTCTACATGACAATGCGTCATCGCACAAGGCGTTCATTGTGCAAGACTATCTGAAGCAGGAAAAGGTTGTTGGACTCCCTTACCCCTGTATTCCCCTGAGCTTGCCCCGTGTGACTTTTTTTTTGTTCCCGCGGCTGAAAAAATACCTTTCTGGTCGAAAATTTGTACAGCGCAAACACCTCGGTTCTGCAATATTCCAGTGCCTTCATAGTATACCTCGAAAAGACTATCAAAATGCATTCAATGATTGGATCAGAAGACTGACAGTTTGTATATCTGATAAAGGGGAATACTTTGAGGGGACAAAATAAATTTTTCAACGAAATCTATCACGGAATCATTTTTATAAGCTTATTTGCATTCATATTTGAACAGTCCTCGTCCACTAAAATGAACATATTAATATTGATTTGTTGTCCCCGTCAACACCATTTAGGTATTAGTGGAGTCATTGCTTCTGATTCTGTGGGACTATTACTCGACATTGATATGAACTGACACCTCAAGCCCTATACCGTACAAAGAAACCGCTTGGGTTTAAAGAGCGGTCCGACTCCCACCACTTTTCCTGGGCAGGCTACGACCTTCTAAGTGGCTTACAAATACTTATATTGGGTCAGTTTTAGCTATTCTCTGAGGCACCATTCAGTACAAACTATATCTCCAAGGGTCACATATTTCTATAGCAACGTCTCCAAAATGACCTTTACAGTGTTGGCGGGAACGTTAAACCTCAAATCAAACAAACAAACAAACAATTTCTATTGAAACTATTGATTCTGGAAGGGGTATTTATTCATTAAAAAGATCTCGTTTAAGTCAAACTAGAACTGTCAGAGGATCTGACTATAGCCCCGCTATAGCCCTGTCAGAGGAGAAAGACTCATGAATTAAAGGTAAAGACTTGTGAGAGGGTTAAATCCCTAACAAGGTACCTACGCCTTATAGACTTTTCGCGTTATTAGATCTGAAAAACAGTCTAAGTTAAAAAATAGGTTTTGGATAATGAAAAAGCACATGCACATCTTCAGACCTATATGAAAACACCTGTTAAATTTCAAAAGGATTGACTAGAACTGTAAGAGGAGTTGCGATCACAAGGTAGCAACTCCCTATACATTTTAACATTAGTAGATCTCAAAAATTGTCTAAGTTAAAAAAGGTGAAATAAGTGAAAAAAATTATTTAAGGATAATGAAAAAAGAATATGCACATCTTCAGACCTATATGAAAACACCTGTAAAGTTTCAAAAGGATTGACCTAGAACTGTAAGAGGAGTTGTGGTCACAAGGTAGCTACTCCCTATACATTTATACATTAGTAGATCTCAAAAATTGTCTAAGTTAAAAAAGGTGAAATAAGTGCAAAAAATTATTTAAGGATGATGAAAAAAGAATATGCACATCTTCAGACCTATATGAAAACACCTGTAAAGTTTCAAAAGGATTGACCTAGAACTGTAAGAGAAGTTGTGGTCACAAGGTAGCTACTCCCTATACATTTTAACATTAGTAGATCTCAAAAATTGTCTAAGTTAAAAAAGGTGAAATAAGTGAAAAAAATTATTTAAGGATAATGAAAAAAGAATATGCACATCTTCAGACCTATATGAAAAACCCTGTAAAGTTTCAAAAGGATTGACCTAGAACTGTAAGAGGAGTTGCGGTAACAAGGTAGCTACTCCCTATACATTTTAACATTAGTAGATCTCAAAAATTGTCTAAGTTAAAAAAGGTGAAATAAGTGAAAAAAATTATTTAAGGATAATGAAAAAAAGATATGCACATCTTCAGACCTATATGAAAACACCTGTAAAGTTTCAAAAGGATTGACCTAGAACTGTAAGAGGAGTTGCGGTAACAAGGTAGCTACTCCCTATACATTCTAACATTAGTAGATCTCAAAAATTGTCTAAGTTAAAAAAGGTGAAATAAGTGAAAAAAATTATTTTAGGATAATGAAAAAAGAATATGCATATCTTCAGACCTATATGAAAACACCTGTAAAGTTTCAAAAGGATTGACCTAGAACTGTAAGAGGTGTTGCGGTAACAAGGTAGCTACTCCCTATACATTTTAACATTAGTAGATCTCAAAAATAGTCTAAGTTAAAAAAGGTGAAATAAGTGAAAAAAATTATTTAAGGATAATGAAAAAAGAATATGCACATCTTCAGACCTATATGAAAACACCTGTAAAGTTTCAAAAGGATTGACCTAGAACTGAAAGAGGAGTTGCGGTAACAAGGTACCCACTATCAAATATTACAGACAGACGGAATTCCGGACAAATTACAGACAGACAGACAGACAGACGGAATTCCGGACAAGCCAAATCCAATATAGCCCCCACTTTTTCAAAGCGGGGCTATAAATATCTCGTTCAATCGAATTGTAGTGAATGCAATTTAACATGAGACTGATGACCATAATTTCAGACCCGATTGAATGCATATCTTCGCCTTTTTACGAAGAGGTCGATGTTGTTATTCAATACATAGAGGTCGGTAAATGGGTCGCCATTCACGAGATGCCGAAAATTCACGAGAACTGTACGAAAATCGACCTATAAGGCGATATCATTGACTAATTTATTCTTTGCATAGGGGCCAGTCTCATGTCAAATTGCGCCAGATATGTATTTGCGTGTTTTGATTTTACCCTTCGGTTTGTTTATTTTCCGTTCTGTTCTTATATTGTTTTTTTTTTATTTTTATACATATTTGAAAGGAAATATCACTTCCGTGGAATTATGAGAAAAGTAACAATTCCATTTAATTTGCGTGAGAACAACGTTGAAAAGAGTTGTCGCAACGTGACTCAACGTTGAGTCACAATTGTGTGCCTGCAGGCAGGGTTCGCGTTGAACAATCCATGCAAACTGGATTTACCTTGCACAGCAGATGGACTGGAGAGCGGCACACACACGCATGGACACAGGGTCACTGCTTGGTAGTGCAACTTTATCGGCATAAGAATGATCTTTATTTGATGAACTTTGCATATTGATATGCATGTTCTCTTAAAATTTCAATAGGTTTTCACAGCTTACATATATATGTGGTACGACTGATAAACTGCACAAAATTTGCAGTGCTCACAAGATTTTAATAAACTGTAAACCATTAAATTGTTCTATGGACATGGCAATGCACACTTTGCGAAGAGGAAATAGATACTTACTTGGCAAGGAAGAAATTGTTATCTATCTGTCTCTCAAACCCTTTGTCGCCCTTTGACCTCCACATGAGCCACAGTTTGAAGATGTCGTTATGTCGACCACACTGTATGGCTTTGTCTCCTGTGTCGTATTGTGTGTCATATAGCTTGTCTTTCTGGAAGAGGTAGTCTGCACCGAGCTGGTTAACACTTGCTAATATTCCCTACAATATAACAACAAGACTAGAGAGAGAGAGAGGGGTGGGTGGACGTCGTAATAGCTTGTCTTTCTGGAAGAGGTAGTCTGTTCAGCGAGCTGGTTAACACTCGCTAATATTTCCTACAATGTAACAACAAGAGAGAGAGAGAGAGAGAGAGAGAGAGAGAGAGAGAGAGAAAGAGAGAGAGCATTATTAGACCTTGGGTCAGTTTGGCGTTATTGTTATATCGACCTTACGCCTTGCATATTATTAAACAGGCTGATGGTATTTGTATATCTGTAGACACCTCCATGAATGCCCGCTGACACTATTTTCGAGTATCTATTTTATCTAGTTTTCATAGCAACCCTGACACCCAATATAGGTTCCGAGTGGATATCAGCCGATCCAAAGATACTAATGAGGCGAGTCTAGCAAGTACGAAAAATAAAAGAAAGAAAGAAAAATGTCCCTTAATTTATTCCTGTTACTCCGCCTCTTTGTCTAGGGCTATGGTTACAGTTTCAAAATCTCACCAGCCACTCAACGATGAACCAACGTTAAAACGTTGAAAATGTTGTCTTAACGTTGAGTCAACTTCGTTCGTCTGCAGGGATGCTTACCTTTTCTCTGAGAAAAACGGCTGAACATTGTAGAGGGGCACCCATCATCTTGTGAGGATTCCAGGTCATGGAGTTAGCCCTGCGGGTCAAAATAAGAAATTATATGAACCTAGCCAAGCAAAAACTTATCTTTGGAAATTTGCGACCAGCGAAGACTCAGATATGCGCAGGATTATCAATGTATTCGCTGTGTAATGTACGGGTGGCCGTAGAAACAAAGTTTATTCATGCGGGGCAACATGTGAATAAAATAGGAATAGATGCCAAGGAAGAGCCACGATCAAAGATTACAGCCTACCAACGGCCCCGATAGCTCAGTGGTAGAGCGTTCGCTTCGGGAATGGGAGGCCGCGGATTCGATTCGATACTGCATTTTTTTTATTATTATTTTTTATTTATCTATTTATTTATTTATTTATTTGTGGGTGTGTTTCAGTCGATAATTTTAGCGGGGTTTCTTCTAACAATGGCGAAAGGTTGTGAGATTTTGAAGGAAACAACATCATTATTGCCGATTTCCAGCCTGTTAGAATCGAAATAGATCAGCTGTAGCCTTATTTGTTGAGTAATAAATCACAGTTTGTCGGTCAGTTGTAAGTACACAAATCACGCACGCTACGCGCTTGTGATTTGATTTACTTTACAACTGACCTCCAAACTGTGATTTATTACTAAACAAATCACAGCTAGAGCTGATCTATTTCATAAATAAATAGTGCACGTCACTGGGAATCCTAAAGAAATCAGCTCCATAAAGCTCGTATAGGCCTAAACTGAAAAAGTTGATTATTGTCAACGTCACTATCGCTGGCTGTGTGCACAATCCAGGTAACGTTCCCTGCAGACACATGACGTAATTATGAAGTCACATCAACGTCGGTGCAACGTCGTGGCACTTATGCAACGTCACATCAACGTCGGTGACGTTGTACCGACGTTGATCTGACGTTGCCTTAGCGACGTATGCCTGCTGGGGTTATTTCTATCCGCGCTAGTCTTGTTCGTTTGACGTCTAAGTGTTTTCTAACATTATAGTCTGGAGTGAGCGTATGTCCTGGGACATTTGCGAACAGTTTATATCCAGATGCCACAGAACCAGGGTCTACACTGTTTGCATTAAATTAGTTTGTTTGATTTGAAGTTTAACGTCCTTGTCAACACTGTATAGGTCATAATGGAGACGTTGCTTCCAATTTTGTGGGACTTTACCCGACATTGAGATGAAATGACATCTCAAGTCCTGTCGCCCAATGAAACCAATAAGCATGGATGGTCCGACTCGCACCACTTTTCCTGGGCAGGCTTAAAACCGCTAAGCGGTTCACCAGTACTCGTGTGCCGTCGGTTTCAGCTCTGAGGGGAAGCATTGTGCAGCCCATCTATTTCTTCAAGCCCCGATGGGCGGGGGCCGTTGCATTATATTAGAATTTAAGGGTAAAACGTCTATTACGAAAAGACGCCTATACAAATACATCTTAAACTTTATCGCCGAAAAAAGCGAAATTTAAAGTTGAAAATTGTGCTATTTTTCTTATTTCTGCTCAAACTATAGATTGTGGGTACTTGTTCGAACCGCCGCAAAGAGGCGGTTTTAACGAGTACCCACAATCTGTATTTCAGAGAAGAAATAAGCAAAATAATGTTTATCCCTGTAAACCCTAGTTTTACTATATAAAAGTCGGATTCAGGGGGATCAAAATTATATAGGCGTGTTTTCGTGATATCTCACCGTTGTGGTTTGCGCCCCAAGCAGGCCGCATGCGAGACGCCAGATTCTGCAACCGAAGGTCAGGTGTTTTTTCTCCGGGTACTCCGGTTTTCGTTCACCTCTGATCGGTTCGAATAAGTGAAATAATCTTGAAAGGGCCGTAAAATTAAAACAAAACACAATTTAAAAAAAGAAAAAAAAAACGAAAGAGTCTAAGCCTCGGTCCTAGCCTATATTCAGGACAAATTGACCCACCAGTACTGTCAGTGCTTTGATTATCGCTGGATTCTAATATTGGCCTAACAACTTGTAATGGACCCTAGACTACTAATAAAGTTTCGCTTTCCAAACGTTTTTGCGGAAATCCCCGAGCAGTAAGCTATGCATTTACGCATCGTAAAAGGCTGTTTTGTAAGGCTATCTTATCCCAAAACTTAATAGCATGATCAGGAACTTTAAGCGTAAAAAATTAACTCTACTGTAAAGGATGTTTCAACGAAATGGTCAACAACGCCCATAGCTCTGTATAGAGCAAACAAATCACAAAATAACAATGATCGTAAGTCTTTGGACAGATATACCTGAGCAACAGTGCAGCCCCAGATCAGACTAATCGCTGGATCATGAAACAAATTTGTTAAAAGTTCAGGAAAAATACAGTAAAAATGAAGTGAAGGCAATAATCAGGAATCGATACAGTTATCTCACACCCCCTATCCATAATATCAAAAGGAAAGAAACGCAAACGTAAATTAACATTATAATGAAACCGTCACAGCTATCTAAAATAACAATACCCTTTCTTTCTTTCTTTCTTTCTACTGGTACTGCGATCGGTCATATCTGACCATTACTCGCAGGTGTACATTACATACACCCCGGGTTTTGCAGGATGAAAGCCTACACAGTAGTCATGTAAATGCGTCTTATCATAAGGAACAAGAATGCATATGGTTAATGGGTAGGGATCTGACTGGTTTCTGAGATATACGACATTTTATAAAGTGGAGATGGTGGGCATGGCCCCGGCACAACATTGGGGGCCCCCAGGTTGGCATAAAAGCATATGGCTGAGAGACGTTTACTCAAGGAGCATTGCTATAAAAGTTTTGTCAAAATATCTGCCATGACTTGGCAGTAAAAGGCATTTTTTAATTTTCCCAATTGTAAGTCTATGGGAACTATGGGTTGCCATAGCAACCAAACTAAAACGCAGAATTTCATTTAAAAACACACAATTTTTCAATCCCAAAGCCCAAGGATGCTACAGATGAAACTTGGGCCTTATCTGCCCAGTGGCTTCAGCGGAGATGTCGTTTGAATGTGTTGACGTCACAAGACAAAGGTCTGGCGTCTCACGACGACGACGCAGACGACGACAGACAACTGCCTATCCTATTAAACTCCACCGAAGCCTTCGGCTCTGGTTAGCATAAACATGAAAAATGTGACCGGACATACATACATACATACATACATACATACATACAGACAAAAAAGTACAGCAACTTTCATATCTATAACCAAACATTTTGCGGGGGCCCTAATTAACAGACAGGGAAATTCCGCTTTTGAGACCAGCAAAAAATTAAGACTTATTCGGCTTTTAGTAGCACAAGTTTTTAGTTATTTATTCGTCTGCACACAGTTTTCGCTGGTAAAAATCCATCTTTGGAACTGTTCAAAAGTGTCTAAAATATGACCTTAACACATTGTATACTAGTGGACTCTTCCAGTCCTTTATGTCGGACAACTCAATTTGTCAAATATAAGGGGTGTCAGGCCATTTTTTTTAGTGTTTATCTTTGACGGAAAATTCTATTAGCAAATAGTGCAGGCCCTGATCAGACGCCGCGTTCTGGCCCTGCACTGTTTGCCAAGGTACCCCTTTAGGGGTTTCCCGCATGCAATTTCTAAATGTAGGAATCTTTACGGTTAGAAACGACTACCTTGCGATAACTGAATGGTGCCAAGGCTTTAACTGTTCTCAACTCTCATCCACAGCATTATGTACTATAACACATTGATCTTGCTGGCTCAACGCGTTGGCGTAGTCAGAACAAAATATTATTACCCACTACAAAGTTGTTTTTTTTTTGTTCTGGCATATAACAGCCCTGTCAACACTATTTAGGTCATATCGAGCCCATCCGTTTACCTAACTAAACTACCGGCCCCGATAGCTCAGTTGGTAGAGTGTCCGCTCGGGGGAACGGGAGGTCACGGGTTCGATCCCGGGCCGCGACATACCAAAGTCGTTCAAAATGGTACTAGCTGCTCCTCGCTTGGCACTCAGATTTACGGGGAAGAGCTTGGACTGGTCGACCCAGTCTCAGGATAATGTGACTGGGTGTGATATCATGTAATGTGTCTGGGACATGATACTTCAGTGAGACAGCACTATAAAAGTGAGCATTGAGCTCCCTGTCGCAACCAGACACCGTCGTGATATGACTGAAAAATTGTTGAAAGCGAGGTTAAACCCGAATTCACACACACAATACCTAACTAAACTGACTGACTGTACAGAGTCGAATAACCATTACAATGCACAGATTGAAACTGGCAACTGCCGTTATTTAACCGG
This sequence comes from Lucinisca nassula, assembly GCA_963580285.1. Lineage (NCBI taxonomy): Eukaryota > Metazoa > Mollusca > Bivalvia > Lucinida > Lucinidae > Lucinisca > Lucinisca nassula. Next base: position 143,895,616 of record OY757019.1, on the reverse strand, counting down.
CGAAAGGAAAAAAACGGCTCGTATCCGGGAACCGCGAGCTCCTGAACACTAGTGAGACCGGCTGCGCGCATCAACTTTCTCCGAGACGAGGTAAAATTGCTCCCTTGTGGAAAAAAAAAAAAACGTTTTCGTCTAAGAGCAGCTCCTAAAATGTGTCACGGAAATTGCTATTACTTAGGGAATTACTGAATTCAAATTTGTCATTGGGAAGGTAAAACGGAATTTGCGATCGTAAAACCGACGGTGACAATTTTGCAACACAGGATTTGTTTGATTTGAGGTTTAATGTCCCCGTCAACAATATTTAGGTCATTTTGGAGACGTTGCTTCCAATTTTGTGGGACATTTACCCGACATTGAGATGAAATGACATCTCAAGCCCTGCCGCCCAATGAAACCAATAGGGTTTATAAGCATGGGCGGGCCGACTCGCACCGCTTTGCCTGGGCAGGCTTAGCTCCTCTCAGCGGTTTACCAGTACTCGTGTGCGGGTCGGTTTCAGCTCTGCGTGGAAGCATCATGTAGCCTATATATTTCTTCAAGCCCCGATGGGCGGGGGCCGTTTGCAATATAGTTATCCCCATTTTCATGCACTTATTTGTTTGTTTTGTTATCAAATATACTATTTTGTACACAACAGCAAGCGCTGTGAGCTGTGCAATTACAAATGCCAGCCAATGAAAACGCACCGTAATTACGTCGAGTTTTAGACAGTATATCGCAGAATATACTGTCGCAACTTTTGACGTTATCCAATCAGACGCCGCGTTACATACGCAAGCCCATTAGAATTAGCAATCGGTAATTTCTCTTTAATGCGAAAACAAATCATTTTGCAATGGCCTCCGTGACCTAATGGGTAAGAGCGCTGCCTTTTAATCATTAAATCTCTCACCGCTGTCGGCTCGAGCCTGTTCGGGTCACACATGAGGTGCAAAGTTCTACAACGGAAGGTATGTAATAATAATTATGGGTTTTCTCTGGGTACTCCGGTTGTCGCCCATCTATGATTAATGATCGGCTCGAAATAAGTGAAATAATCTTGAAAGGGTCGTAAAACCAAAATCCAAACAAATACATTACGTATATTTGTAATATACGCGATGGAGATTATGCCTATGTAAGACTGAATCTTCTTGGCAGCTCACTGCAGAGCAAAGCGACTATGTATGAACTGAGATCAATGTTGAGGGATTAAAACAAGCTGACGTCAGTGCAGAAGAAAATCAGTTAGACCAAAGAGGGTCCAAATCAAGTCGGGTATAACCCGTCCTAAGTTTATCTGTGATTTTTACAACATCACTGGAGGAAGCTGTTTGTTTTGATTTTGTTATTCCAAAATGATTATATACCGTGCAGGTTCGCCGGCCTCGGTAGCTCAGTCGGATGCGCGTCTGACTGGTGATCAGGAGGACGCGAGTTCGATACCTGCCGGGATCGGCAACATTCTTTCGTGGAGATTGATCATGAAATCTTTTCTGCGGTCATTCTCTCCCTTCCGCGGATTCAAGAAGGGCAGTTGTCAGTTTCTGGCAAAATAATGTGTACTGAACTGGTTAACCGCTTAGGTATATGCCTGCCAAGGAAAAGTGTGGATAGGTAAACTGACCGGCTCAAAAATGGCCTAAAATAGTGTTGACTGGGCCTTTAAACTCTAATACAAACAAACAAACAAAACTGTGCATGTTGTTTAAGAAATTTCTAAATTTTTAATGATATACGTTATTGCTGTACTTCCTGGCTATCTGAAACAGTCATGCGACATAATGCATTCTTTAATCATCACGAAAACACGCCTATATAATTCTGACCCACTTGAACCCCACTTTTATATAGTAAAACTGGTTACAGGGGTAAACCTTATTTTTCTTAATTCTACTCTAAATTATAGATTGTGGGTACTCCTTAGAACCGCCTCGATGTGGCGGTTCTAACGAGTACCCACAATCTATACTTTGAACATAAATAAGAAAAATATCGTTTTTTTTGTGTCTGAAAATTTTCATTTTTTGGCGGTAAAATTTCAATGTATTTGAATAGGCGTGTTTTCGTAATGGATCTCAAAACAGACATTTTTTCAGTTGAAACTATTTTTTCTTATGTCTGCTACAAACAGAGGTTGTTGGTGCTAGTTAGATCGGTTCTAACGTGTATCAACACTCTGTTATGAGCCAAAATAAAGGAAATAACACAAACCAACCCAAACCCCGTTTTCTCGTCTAGTCATATTTATTGCAACTTAATAAATGCAGGGGGTTGGGCCACACGTTCTCACAATAATAGTTACGGTCCTTCCCCTACCCCGTTTTTTCTCTATATAAAGTGAAGTTTACAGGGGTTTTCATTTCATGGAGTTGTTATCGTGATTTGGGGATGACTTTCTAATTTAACACTGGAAAAAGACAATCTTTTATTTCTATATATCAGATTTTAAATTCTCAAGGTCCAGTGATCCTTTAATATCGGTCTCCGTTTTTCTTTTGATATCCAACCAAGAATAAAATAGCTGACAGTGTTTTTGCTTAAACAATGGGCATTTATGAAATCAATACCTATTAACGTCAAGCTTAATTGAGCCCAAAATTTATTCTAATTTTACTTATCAATTTGATAAGAGTTTTTCTTTTGTTATTGTTTTATTGCATTTAGTATATTAGTTGTATTACAGGAAGCGTTGGTGATAAAACACATTTACGAGAATCTTAAACTCCGATATGATATAAATATACAGAATACTAAAGAGTGTAAACTATAATAACAATGTAGGAAGCTGTGATGTGTAATGTCTTCGACAAAAGGAACAATTAAGGTGTCGAAACCAAACGATCCGAAATTAAAGACACCGGTAAAGAAGAAGAAGAAAGTTAAGAAAGACGCAGCTACAATGGAGAAAAATGCGGACGAAAAGGCTCCAAATCGACCAGTTCAAAAAGCATGTGACTTTTGTGAACGTGAGCACAAAGTTGTAGAATCAGTATGTTTTTGTTTTGACTGTAATGAGAAACTTTGTGAGGAGTGTAAAGCCGTTCACGATAAAAATACACAGTTACGGAAACATAATATAACAGACATTGATAAAGTTAATGAGGCAAATGAAGAGATCCTAAGGGAGATTGACAGGTGTTCTGTACATCCAGATAAAAAGGTTAAGTATTACTGTATTGACGATGATGCGATATTCTGCAGTAACTGTGCCATTGTAAAACACAGGACATGTACTGTCCTTGACGCTATTGAAGACAGAGTTAAAGACATGGAAGTTAATGGCGGTGTGGCAAAGATACGACAAGACGTTGGCACGTTGCTGAAACATGTCAAAGCACTGAAGACTCATGACAAGAAACTGATGAAAGCCCTTGATGTAAACAAAGCTCAGAAATGGGTTCAGCTGCAACGAGAACGAGCAATGGAACTTTTTGATCAAATTGAAGCTAATATACAAGAAGACTCCAACAGGATAAGAAAGGAAGAACATCAAAAAGTTAAGAAACACCATGAAAACTGCGAAGAAATAGAAACAGCAATGAATGATGCACTGAAAGTACTGACAAACGTATGTGATGCTGGAACCGCTATTCAAATTTTTGTAGCCATTCAGAAGATAACATCTGAGCTGAAGGCACGTGAAAAAGAGTTAATAGCCTTGCATGAACAGACGAATGACGTCAATATCGAGTCTAATTTCTTTGAAGCTCGCTTTGAAGAAACACTGAAACAGCTGGAGCGCTGCTTTGCCGTAAAACTTAGTCTCACGGACGCCAACATAGAAAAACTACCTTTCGAAATCCCAAAACCAGTTCCAAAGCTTAAGCCAAAACCAGAACCAGAATCCACAGAAAAAGAAGTAAAGTTTGAAATGGAAATAAATGTCAAAACAAAACATAACCTTAGGCAACCGAGAATCACGGGTTCCTTATTTCTTCCTGACTCTCGAATAGCACTTATCGACAGGAAAAACCGCCAGTTAAAATTGTTTGATGCTGCGTTTTCGATGGTAGGCGAGGAACATTTCGAGGAAATGCCTTGGAGCATAGTACAAATGGAAGGAATGACTATCGCAGTGAGCTTAAATAACAACAGGATAGCCATGATGGAGATAGATGGCAACAGTATCTATCTCATCAAGTACATTTCAACCAATTATTCTCTCTGCCCACTGGTTATCACAAATGACAAAGAGTTCGCTGGGTTGTCAAACAGTGGCAGATCTAGACTGGAAATGATTAACATGGAAGGAAAGACTGTATCCCATTCCAAAATGTCATTTGCGGCGCCGCTTGGACTAGCTCTAGACAAACTTCGAAATGTCATGTACGTATCTTGTCGAGACGAAAATAAAATGTATGCCGTTGATGAGAACGACGAAGTGCTCTTCACATTTACCGATCTCCTCGGGCCAATGGGAGTGAATGTCGATAACGAAGGAAATATTTATATTTGCTCTTCGCGTTCCAATGAAGTTATCCAGCTCAATAAAGAAGGAGGACTACTGCGGCGATTTCTAACAGAGAAACACGGAATAAAGAAACCGCTGCATATTTCGTTTAATCGTGACTGCAGCAGATTTTTGGTTTCGAGTGAAGACTCTGACACTGTTAAGATATATCGTTTCAATTAAACGGAATGAACTAAACACGACGCTTCATAAACAGTACAAGCAATTCTGTCGATTGTTTTCATAGGGGATCTCATATAAATGGTTGTTTCATACATGTATATAATAAATGAAACAAGACTTGGTAGAGTTAAATAAATTCAATTTAGAATGACCACGACAAGATACAGTGTACGCGTATTTTTATCGCGGTCATGACCATTCTCTTTTAAATAATCTCCCTATAAATTAAGCAACAGTTTTATAGAAACCATTACTAATCTACTTGTCACAGAAGATGTGGTGAAGTTTTGCTACGTCGCTACGGGATGTTATTACATTTTCAGGCTAGACGTCATATGATATTTACATCTCTAGTGTAAAGCCTAATGTAAACCTATAGAAAACAATGTAGTTCATTCTCCCGTGAACGCATCGAGTCACATAATTTTCAGTGACGTCACGTGACGTCAGTCTTAACCATTTTTCTCTACAGGCGTTGGTGACGTCAATGCTCGTCCGCTCTTTGTAGAAAAGCTCTGTGTAAATGTTTTCCAGCTTTAAAAGTTTGCCCTATAAGCATTTTTTCGCCCAGTGATGAGGGGCAAAGAATGTAAATATAAAAAATAAACTTATTTTTTCTGCTTTTCATGAAAGAATGAACGACAGCGGATCGCTAGCAAAATTAACATGGGGTTCATTTACTTTGCGCGTGACCCACTGTGTTCATACTTTCATTAGCAGCAGAACAATGAAATTCAGTACTTAAATATTTACATTTTCAGTGTAAAATATAATGTAATCCTATAGAGAACAGTGCAGTTCATATTTCCATGAACGCATCGAGTCACATGATTTTCAGTGACGTCAAGTGACAGTCAGTCTAAACCACGGTTCTCTACGGGCATTGGTGACGTCAACGCTGTTCCGCTCTTTGTAGAAAAAAGTGTATGAATGTTTTTGAGCTTTAAAAAAAATGCCCTATAAGCGTTTTTGTCTCCCAGTGATGAGTGGCAAAGAATGTAAATATAAAAACAAATTTAAGTTTTCAGCTTTTCATGATGGTATGAACGACAGCGGATAGCAAGCAAAGTTTATATGAAGCTCTTTCGGGGTTCATTTACTTTGCACGGGACCCACTGCGTTCATACTTTCATGAATATTTGTTTTGTTTGGTTCCCCGTCAACTCTGTAAAGGTCATTTTGGAGACGTTGCTTCCAATTTTCCGACATTTAGATGAAATGACACCTCAAGCCCTGCCGTCCAATGAAACAAATAGGGTTTATATGCATGGTCGGTCCGACTCGCACCGCTTTGCCTGGGCAGGCTTAGCTCCTCAAAGCGGTTTACCGGTATTCTTGTGCGGGTCGGTTTCACCTCTACGTGGAAGCATCATGCAGCCCATCTAGTTCTGCAATCCCCGATGGGCGGGGGCCTTACTTTCACGAATAGCAGAAAAATAAAATTCATTTCTTAAATAATACTCAGATCATTTTAAATATGAGATTCATAAAGCGAGGGAGGTTGAATATCAGATAAAGAAACGAGTGCGCTTGTGCACGAGTTTCTTTATCGGATGTTCAGCCTCCCGAGGTTTATAAATCCCATATTTAAACTGGGCTGAGACAAAAAAAACTGGGTATTACATGTGTTGCGATAGACTTGATGGATCATTTCGCAACTAATTCACTGTACAGTTCACTCTTAACATACAGTCTATGCAAACGGTAGCGGGTGCAATGGCACATAAGCTGATTGAAACAAAAACTGTGTAGACGCCATCTTGAAAGCGCTTTCTATTGTACTGAACGAAAATAGAAGAACTACAATTATTACGGCAATCTGATTAAAATCCGATCTCGCTGCGGCTAGATCTGACATCGACCCGTAGGAGGTCACCTTCAGTGACCTTTGACTTTAACCAATCGGTGATCAGCTTCCAAAATTCTGGAAGTAAATTCGGATCTACTCGGTCGTTTTCCACATATCGGTCTAAGCAACGTTAAACAATAATAAATATGGCGGCGTGTCAAAATCTATATTTTGCATGATGCTTTTATTATAAGCGGTTTTGTATGTCACTCAGATTTTTCTTGGCTACAAATTAAAAACAACAACTGAATAATAATAATAAATTACGATTAACATCTGAGAGACGCCAGCTTATTGCAAAAGCATCTGGAATCGAAGTTAAAATTCGGCCGAGGGTCAGCACTGGTCAACACGGCTATCGCTTATTGTTGATAACTCGGCACATTCCGAAGCTATTTCAACGTTGTAGAATGACTTGAAATAGCTTCGGAATTTTAGGTTTACGGTTGAAGAATGACTTAAAATGTCATTACAGAGATTAGGCGAATCGATTTATGCTCCATATGGTTTATTTCCTATCCAAAACCTGACAACATTGTCAGAGAAGCACCTGCTGTCAGACTGCACCCCTGTGGAAGATCACTATCACAACAACAACAATCTTTCTTTCCTTTCTGCGATCAGTCACATTTGACCATTACTCGCAGGTGTACATTACTTACACTCCAGGTTGCAGGGTTGAAAGCCAACACAGTAATCATGTAATTACGGTAGGGGTCTTTAACCTGTACATGACATGACTCTTCCTGCACAGGGGGCTTCCAGTTAACGTCCCAATCCGAAGGACGGTGCACTTTTTGGCATTCATCCCTGCAAATGATGCAAATGGAGCATGTTTGGACACCAAAATAATTACCGCCTCCGGGGATCGAACCGGGGCCCTGTAGCATCAGAGGCAACACCTAAACAAGTAGGCTTGCCGACAGGTCTTTACAATGACAGCAAACCAAAGGAAGCGTTAGATTAATTATGGCACTGATTTCTGCTCAAAATAGAGACTATGGGTACTCGATAGAACCGCCTCATTGAGACGGAGACTGTGGGTAACCGTTAGAACTGCCTCATTGAGGCGGTTTTAGTGAGTACCCACAATCTTTAATTTAGAGCAGAAATAAGAAAACTAAGGTTACCCCTGTAACCCAGATTTACTATATAAAATTGGGGTTCCAGGGGGTAAAAACTAAAAAAATATGTAGGCATGTTTTCATGATGCAATTATCAAGAATGACATATTGTAAGCTATCTTCATATACTGCGGCAACCTTTTGGGAGTATAACGTGCAGTTTAAGCAACTTGGACTTGGCCGTTGAACACACAAGGTTAAAATAATGATGTCTGGACAAATAAGTCAAATTTATATAGGTTTTTGTGATGGTTGCAAATTAACGATGGAAATTTTGCCCATTTAATAATGCCATTAAGACATGTAGTAAAATTTCAAAATAGAGCCCTAATGAAGTTTCATGTTGGATTACTGAAATAGTAGATTTTATCAAACATGACTGTCACTAACACCACCTTAGCCCCTGACCATTTGGGCTTGAAGAAATAGATGGGCTGCATGATGCTTCCACACAACGCTGAAACCAATCCGCACATGGGTACTGGTAAACCACTTAGAGGATCTAAGCCTGCTCAGTCAGTGTGGTGCAAGTCAGCCCATACATGCTTATAAACCCTATTGGTTTCATTGGGCAGCAGGGCTTTAGATGTCATTTCATCTCAATGTCGGGTAAAATTCCCACAAAATTGGAAGCAACATCTCCAAAATGACCTTTAAAGTGTTGACGGGGACGTTAAACCTCAAATCAAACCACTAACACCACTATATAACTTTCTAAATCAAATTTGGGATTTCAATGCCCCTGTCATTCAGAATTGGTTGTGATTTTACAGTGAAAGCAACATTTCCACTTTGTGTCAAAATTCATATCTTCCCACGAATAGAAGATAGCAGTGCAGCCTGTTTTCAGGCACCTTTGGCTATAATATAAGCTTATTTATCAAAATAAGAACCAGCTAGTAGCAATCCTATTTGAATGTTAAGGTTATTTGAGTATGATGAGGTATAGGCAAATAGCTAATTTTTCAACTTTGCATCATAACAAGGGTAGGTCAAAAATATTTTCTGCTCTTCTATAATACATGTATATAGCATGTCAACTTTGTTGTGTTATCAGCATTAACAGTATGCAATTGTCCAATGACTGGACTACAAGTGAATGACCAAATATAAAAGGCAAGCAAGAAATCAAAATAATGATGCACAGTTTATAGGGCTAAATTTTGACATTATCAAAAAATCATTGTTTTGGCCTTACTCAAAATTCTGTCAAATGTCCCATGAGCAGAAAATGCTGGTACATACATTTTTCAGACACCTTTGCTATAAGGTGTTTTCATCAAATAAATAAGAACCTGCTTGTATCAAACCTTCTATTTGAGTATGAGGTACAGGCAAATAACCATTTTTTCAATTTATGCACAATTTCAAGGGTTGGTCGAAATCTTATTCCACCTTTTTGTAATGTAATAGCATGACTTTGCTGTGTTCAACATCAACAGAAGGCAGTTGTTCAATGATTGAACTGCAATTGAAAGATACAATCTAAAAGGCTAGCGAGAAACAAGAATTATGCTACACCATGTATAGGGCTAAATTCTGACATTTTCATAAAATCATTGCTTTTGGCCTTACTGAAATTTCTGTCAAATCACCTCATGGGCAGAATTTGCTTGTACATACATAATTTCAGACAATTTTGACTATGAGGTGATTTAATCAAATGAATAAGAACCTGCTAGTGTCTAACATTTTTAATGTGAAGATTATTTGATTACGAGGTAATGGCAAATAGCCATTTTTTTCAACTTATGCACCATTTCAAGGGTTGGTCAAAAAATTATTCTGCCCTTCTGTAATGTAATAGCAGGATTTTGTTGCCTTCAGCATTAACAGAAGGCAGTTGTACACAACTGAACTGCAATTTAAAGACCAAATCTAAGAGGGTAGCAAGAAATCAGAATTATGCTACACCATGCATATCGCTATTAAAATTCTGACATTTTCATAAAACCATTGCTTTTACCTTACTCAAAATTGTCAAATCGTCCATGGGCAGAAAATGCTAGTTCATCTGTTTTTTTTAGGCACCTTTGGCGATAAGCTGATTAATCAAATAAATAAGAACCTGCTAGTAGAAAAACTTTTTGAATGTGAAGATTATTCGAGTATGCAGTATAGGCAAATAACTATTTTTTTCAACTTATGCACCATTTCAAGGGTTGGTCAAAAATTTATTCAACCCTTTTGTAATGTAAAAGAATGACTTTGTTGTGTTCACAATTAACAGAAGGCAGTTGCCCAATGATTGAACTGCAATTGAAAGACCAAATATAAAAGGCTAGCCAGAAACAAGAATTATGCTACACCATGTATATATTCTGACATTTCCATAAAATCATTGCTTTGGCCTTACTGAAATTTCTGTCAAATCAACTCATGGGCAGAATTTGCTTGTACATACATATTTTTAGACATCTTTGGCTATGATGTGATCAATCAAATGAATAAGAACCTGCTAGTATCAATCATTTTTTTATGTGAAGATTATTTGAGTAACCATTTTTTCAACTTATGCACCATTTCAAGGGTTGTTCAAAAAAATTATTCTGCCCTTCTGTAATGTAAAAGCATCGCTTTGTTTTCTTCAGCATTAACAGAAGGCAGTTGTTCCATAATTGAACTGCAATTGAAAGTCCAAATCTAAAAGTGTAGCAAGAAACCAGCATTAAGCTACACCATGTATATGGCTAAATTCTTACATTTTCATAAAACCATTGCTTTGGCTTACTTAAAATTCTGAGAAACTGTCCCATGGGCAGAAATGCTAGTTCACCCAGTTCTTTAGGCACCTTTGGCAATAAGCTGATTTATTAAATAAAAAAGAACCTGCCGGAAGCAAACCGTGTTGAATGCCAAGGTTATTTGAATATGATGTAAGGGGCTGTCAATATTTGTTGTGTCACTCTATAATATAGAAGAATGTTTTTGATGGCTTCAACATCAGCAGTAGGCAACTGCCCATTATGATTGTAATAAAATAATAAAATTAATTGGTAAGATTAGATTTTAAGGGCTAAGCAAGAAATCAGAACTATACTACAGCATAGGGTGAATATTAGATATTTTCATAAAATCTGTGTTGTTTGCCTTCACTCAAAATTCTGATAGATCTTGCCATGAAATGAAAATACTGTTTCTTTGACTTTTAAGGTCTCCTTCATAAACAGACTGATGAATCAAGCAATTAAAAACCTGCTAGTATAAATCCTTCTAGGATGCCTTTAGGCTTTTCGAATTATTATGCAGTATATAGGCAAATATTGCCATTTTCCAATTTCACACCACATTTTCGGGTGGTCAGTTATTTTTTCTCCCCTTTTATGATATAGACCCTTCATTTTGGTGCATTCAGGATTAACAGTACTTAATGTTCCAGTGACGGAATTAAAATGGAAAGACTAAATCTAAAGGACTGCTGAATAATTAGCATTATCCTACACCAGGGCTCGAGAAAATGCCGGTTTTCCGGTTCTGGACCGAATTTGGCTTCATAAACCGATTTTGACTTCAGAAAAAGATAAAAAAAATCGGTCCGTAACTATTTAACATTTTAAAAAAATCGGTTCGAAAATTTTCCCTAAATCATTATGTTGTAAAAACAAGCTGACCGTTTGCCACTGATAATCCAAGCATGTATACAAAAAGGCTGCAGCACAAGGTGTTAGACCGGTTCATTATCTAACTTGGTGAAAATTGGACAAGTCCACGTCGGGTTCTTTGATGTTATCGCAGCGCAATTTGACCTGTGTGTCAAAATTATTAATCCGTGAAAACTGGCCTGAGGCGTTATCGGCAAGCTGGCAAGGTGAGAAAATAAGGTCAATAAATGCAGGAGATACGCTAGTTTGTTTAGACAAGACATTAATTTATGGCTTACTATAGAACCGGTATTTGATATATTTTTTTTTTCACAGGGCGCAAGTTTCAATACACACCTGTCATGTCTGAACATTGCGTGTTATGCCTTCGAGGGAAAATGCCTTATTTCACCCATTCTAAACGATATTTTTATTTAAGAATACGCTGCATTGAAACCAATAACATAAACCAAGTCATTTGTAGACAAAGCGATTTGTTTCAGGCTTGTGTAATCGTGAAATATGTATTTATATTCTTTTAAACACGGTTCGGCCATGTAAGATTTTCAATGACTCTCGTTCGGCCATGTTTTATTTCGAGAGTAAAGAAATGTTTTTCGATTTTTTAACCCGTTCAAAACGATTTTTTTTAGAAATAAGCTCTATTAAAATCAATCACTTAAAACAGGTGTGTGGGTTACGTCCTTGACTGCATTAATGTGTATTGTGTAAACGGAAACCGTATGACGTCATTTTCCGACCACGTTGCTGCACGTTGTCGCCATTTGTAAACAAAGCAATTTGGGCAAAATAAAATGCGTGAAATAAGAGAACTATTTTAAAGGTTTTAAAAAGGGGGAAAATATAGTGACCATCGAAATGGTCTTTTACTGCCCCACGTCGGTTGTTTCCCTTTAGCGGTCTTCAGGTTCTGAGTGACCCGGATATTGGGAAAATGAAAGTAGATGAAATCTGGCGTAGAAATTGAAAGTAGATGAAACCTGAACGATGTGAGCAATAATTGCTGTTTATAATCGAGATATTGGTGCTCATATCCGTTGACAAGTGTAAGAGCAACATTGGTATGTCATTCATTACGCTAATAACACATTTTGAAATTGAAAATCGCCAATTGAGTTTACAGAAATTACCGAAACCGATCGGCAATTTCCGTATTTTTTGGCGAAATCTGGCTGGACCGATTTGGATTCTTCAGTTTCTCGAGCTCTGTCCTACACTATGTATAAGGCTAAATTCTGATAACACAATGTTTGAAGCATATTATACAATTATCCCAATTACATAAAATTGTCATTCTTGTAGACACAGTGGATAGCATTATCTCACATAAGGGTTTGTAATATGAAAAAAAAACTTGCCAGCAAATCAAATAAGCAAGATCAGATCAACAACTGGCCTCCATGGATTGCAATAATGAAAACAGATTTGCTATTGATAGAATAATAACTCCCAAGTATTATTACTCTTGCAAAACTGGAAAAAAATACTCTACCTGTTCTTGGAGATTATCCACCATTATGAAATTGTAAATGAATACATACAAAATATCATACAATGCCTTTTCCAATAAAAAGCAGCAATGCAAAACTGAATGATTTTCTACAACTTACATTAGCCGAATATATACCTTCCATTGTCCCCTGCTCATGATGGGGAGGTGGAAGACTGAGCAAGATATTTTACTACATGTACTTGTATGTATTTTAAATGAAGTCACTTTTGATTTATGTACTTTGAGCAGTCACTACTGTGAACAAAAGATACTTGACTGCCTTAACCCATTTAGTGCTAGGTACCCCAAAACGGGTAATTGGCAAACAGTGCAGGTCCTGATCAGATGCCGGGGCCTACACTGTTTGCAAAACGTTCAGCCAGTTTCCAAATAGATTTTTAAGAAAGCACAACCTGACTCCCCTAAATTTTGAAATGGCCTCCTGCTTTATATTAAGAGGAAGATTCCATTTGGTACAAAATTGGGTTAAGGCTGATCAAATTTACAAATTAAAAATCCGACTTGAAACCAATAATGAATGTCATCATTTAACAAGGAGACAACTTTCATGACCTTTTGTTTATCTTTTTACATTTTTTTTCCAAATGAGGACCTCTGAAGAGGGTTCTACTCTATTTTTTTGTTTGCATATGCCATTCTGCTATACAGCCCGGGCTTCTCCAGACTTTTGGTTGAGTCTTTAAACCGAGGCATTAGGAAAAACAATAAAATGATTCAAGGAAATTTAAATGGATTCAGTTCTGGTGTCATTGAATTTTTCAATATTGTTGACAGAAGTGAAAGGACTTTAATTATTCTCGAAATGACCTGCTGTGATGACGTCATGTAACTCTTTATTTAAAAAATAATGCGAGGGAACTTACAGTCACAGAAACAGGTCAGTCACCATTTCTGGGCTTCTGATACTGTAATCGGTCAAATGTGACCATTGCTCCCATGTGTATCTATCTATTTTTACTGCAGCAACTAACCTGTAACTATATTGTACATTGTATACACTCCAGGTTTGCAGGATGAAAGCCTACACAGTAATCATGTAAGATAGGTTTGTTTGATTTGAGGTTTAACGTCCCCGTCAACACTGTAAAGGTCATTTTGGAGACGTTGCTTCCAATTTTGTGGGACTTTTACCCGACATTGGGATGAAATGACATCTCAAGCCCTGTCGCCCAATGAAACCGATAGGGTTTATTAGCATGGACGGTCCGTCTCGCACCGCGGTTCCTGGACAGGCTTAGATCCTCTAAGTGGTTTACCAGTACTAGTGTGCTGGCCGGATTCAGCTCTGCGTGGAAGCATTATGCAGCCCATATATTTCTTCAAGCCCCTATGGGTGGGGGCCGTCATGTAAGATAGGGCTCTTTAACCTGTACAAGAGATGGTTCTTCCTGCACAGGTGATGGGGGGAGGTGGGTTGGGGGGGGGGGGGGGGGCTACACTAGTAACGTCCCGATCCGATGAACGCCTTTCGGTTCATTTTGTGGCAATCATCTGGGTCTAATTCTCCGTTCAAAGCAATATATAGTTGATAAGATAATGATTTCCTGTAACTGTTGAAAGAATGGCAAGACAATCTAAATCTTTTTCTGATGGATTTTTGATATTCTTCGATATAAAGCTTCCACCGCCATTGTTGTTGTGTATAATTTCTGCCAGTAGAGGCACACCTCCAGCAGGAGTATCTTCTTGAGTTAATCTCGGTTGTTGGCGATATTTACAGGGACTAAAATGGCAACCTCTTTTTATAGTTCTAGTTTTTATTAAAATAATTACAGTATATGACACATTTTATATAAATAAGTAATGTATATTCAAACATAAAATATATCAATTAATTTTATGATTTTAACAACTACAAAATTAAAAATATATATATATAACACGTGTAAAACCAAAACAGGAAAGTAAAGTAGAACGGCCTGATCTTTGTCCTCGCCACTGTGTTAGCAGTTTATACACATGTAAAGACATGACGGAGAATATTTCGATTAGTCTGTTTGATTGATTTGGTGTTTCACGTCCCCGTCAACACCGTAATGGTCATTTGGGAGACGTTTCTTCTCATTTTGTGAGACTTTCACCCGACTTTGACATGAAATGACATCTCAAGCCCTGTCGCCCAATCTACCTTTTTAACGCTATAACGGATTAATTGATTTTTTTTGTCGAATATGTATATGTAGCTCAGTAGTGGATAATTTCGCATCAACATCAAAATACATCTTCAGTCATTGATAATAGTGTATTTCAAACATTGCGAAAACATAACTATATAATTTGGACCTCTTAATCCCACAATTTCATATAATGAAATTGGGTCTTTTAATTTTGGATGGCCATATGGCCATTTTGTGGGAAAGTAACTGTCCATATGGCCTGCCTTTGTTTAGGTTTCCATTATGGTCTGGTCGCTTAATGTTTGTATTTCTTTCCCTTTGGTGTCTTTTATGGATGGAGTAAGTTAATTGTATCAATTCCTGATCTTTGTTTTACTTCTACTTTACAATGTTGGGTAATTGTACCGATTCCTGATCATAGCCTTTACTTCTATTTTACAGGGTTATACATTATTTTTATAGAAGTGAAGGCAATGATTTGTTCAGTCCACATGAAGCCCCCCTCTAACACATAAGTTGTGGTTACCCGTTAGAACCATCTTGGTGTCCTAATGAGTGCCCACAATCGATGTTTGGAGCAGAAATATACAAAAATATCGCATTTTTCTTCAGAAAATTGATATTCTATTTCTATTTACGAATTTATTTTTTAGGTAAAGTTATCAATAATTCTGTAAAAATAAAGTAAAAATAAATAAAACATTAGAAATAACATCAAAGATTAAATATTCGCCGACATTTTGCCATATCATCTTTGCAGAGACACACTTGAGACTATTCATTAGGTGTGAAAAGTATTATCAGACGAAAAGGATTAAGCGAACAATAACGTAATCAGTAAACAAGTGGCCGTTTGCATGCATAGGTATCAGCTATTAATAGTAACTGACGGGCATTAATGAGATAATTAAACTATATACTTGTATTCGGTACCTTTCATCCTGACATCGGAAAAAAATGGATGGATAGGTTACTTGACATTATTTTTTTTTTTTTTTTACTAATTACGAACAAAAAACAAAAAACAAAAAAAAAAAAAAACATACAGAACGATAAAATGTACCCTAAGATACAAGGTTTTGGTTTTTAACTTTGAAGCAAAACACTTATTTGATAAATCACAAACTCAAAACTATAGAACAGATAATACCATTTTATCTTTATAACTTTTCATCTTTTCATGTTATAAATGTCGTAGATGGAATGACAATTAACAATAATTAACAATAAAGACAATAGATAAGTAAGTGTCTTGGGGTGTTTATTACATTGCCGAATTGCATTCGATGACAGCTACCAGAGTATATACAGTGCTTTATGTGACGGTTTTAGGACGTAAACAGCGTCTCAATTTTGTTTATTAATAATTTTAAATAGTTTTAGGTATTGAAAAGCCTTCTAAAACTCTTTAGGAAATAAATAAACAATAAATTTTTGTGTCTTGGGGTGTCTTGTGGTGTCTTGGGGTGTCTTGTGGTGTCTTAGGGTGTCTTGTGGTGTCTTGGGGCTTTCAGACTGACCGGTATAAAGGTAACTGGTCAACTCGTACCTAAGTCAACTCGTACCTGTTTTTGGTCAACTCGTACCGGTTCTTTGGTCAACTCGTACCCCCTAGTCAACTCGTACCTATTTTGGTCAACTCGTACCCCAGGGGTTGGTGGGGTACCGGGGCCCTATTTTTTGGCCGAACAATAGCAGAAATGGGTCATAACTTGCCCCGAGACATGTCTTGAGTTCACCGGAGGCCAGAGAGAAGTACTTTGGGTCCTTTTATTGTAACATGGTTTTCACAGCGCGGGGATATGCGATGGCGTGCCATCAACCTGCTCTAGTTATTATTATTTTTATTATTATTGTTATTATTATTATTATTATTTTATTATTATTCACTTTTAACCCATTCAGTATCAGAAACCCACAAAGGGGTACCTTGCCAAACATTGCAGGCCCAGATCCGACGCCGCAGAACGCGGGGATATGCGATGGCGCGCCATCAACCTGTTCTAGTTATTATTATTTTTATTATTTTATTATTATTATTCACTTTTAACCCATTCAGTATCAGAAACCCACAAAGGGGTACCTTGTCAAACACTGCAGGCCCAGATCCGACGCCGCAGAACGCGGGGATATGCGATGGCGCGCAATCAACCTGCTCTAGTTATTATTATTTTTATTATTGTTATTATTTTATTATTATTCACTTTTAACCCATTCAGTACCAGAAACCTACAAAGGGGTACCTTGTCAAACACTGCAGGCCCTGATCAGACGCCACAGAACGCGGCGTCGTATGATCAGGGCCTACGCTGTTTGAAAAAGTTTAGCCACTTCCCGAATAAATTTTGAAGAAAACACAACCTTACACCCCTAAATTTTGAAATATATAAGATGGAAGATTTCATTTTGGTTAATTTAATTAACACTTTAGTTAATCGTGTACCGATTAATGTGGGTGTAAAAAACGATTATCGGTACTAGTTTAATCTAATCGTCCTTCATTAAAGAGTTTTTAATTGCTTTAATTTTGCCGGCGAGCGACTGTTTTTGTTCTGACAAAACTTAATAACACGCAGGAATTTAAAGGTCAGTTATCTTTTGTGTATTATTTACTTTTGAATTGCCGATTACTGGATATATAAGAAGTACAGAATCCTTGCAGTAGCATTCATCTTTGAAATCTCTTACTGAGAATCAAAGCTTAAAACTTTCATCAAAATGTCTGATTTGTGCATTGCATGTGGTAAGGTTGTTGGTGGACGTCAGCATGCTGTAAGTTGCGATGTCTGCGATCGTTGGCAGCATCGTCTTTGTGGGACAGGTAATACAAATTTATTAGATATTTTTAGACTAGTGTTCAATTTATTTATCTATTCATTTTATTTATTCATTTATTTATTGCATATAAAGGGGAAAATTATCCTGCGTGCATTACGAAAACACGCCTATTCAAATATAACGAACAATTCTTCAGTTGTGGATACTCTTTAGCCGTTATTACCGATGATGATGATGATAATAATAATATTAATACTAATTATGCCAATTGTGAGGTAAAATCGATGATTTGTTTTATATGGAATGTGTATGCTATGATAATGTTTCAGGTCGCTTGAAGATCTATGCCCTTCCTAGTGAGTCCTTATAGGTTGAGGGTACTCGTTAGAACAGCCTCAACGAAGTCGTTCCAACTAAAGATCACAACCTATGTTTGAAGTATAAATAAGAAAAAAAAAACACGGATGTTCGTAAGAAAAATTGCCGTTTTGGAGATGTGAAAAACGCACTATATTGCGCGGGTGTGTTATCGTAAAGTAACAGTAATAAGGAATTTGCAACATTTATGTTAGCCAACAGTTATGTTTTGAGCATATATGAGAATAAATTATAATTGTATAACTAAATTTTATTTGCAAATGAGCATGACATGTAAGTTCTACAATTGTATTTTTCTCGTTATTTTCATTTACATATTTACATATGAAGTTCGTCTTATGTTCAGCATGGTGTAATGTACCAATCACATCCCTCTGGAGCATAGATTGTTGGCACTCCTTAGAGCTGCCCCACAGGGATAGTTCTAACGAGCACCAATAAATTATGTCTGGCTAAAGAGATATGGGGGTCATACATATGAAATGCGCCGTTTTGGCGCACGTGTGTAATGGCGTCATGCACACACTATGTATCGTCTTCATCGTCGGGAAAAGGATCAGGAGTCTGCATAAACCATAAAGTTGACCTGTATATATGTGTACTTTAGCCAAACTTACCCCAAAACAAATTTTATTTTTTCTAAGGTACGAGTTGACTTAGGTACGAGTTGACTAAGGTACGAGTTGACCAAACTCGGGTACGAGTTGACTAAGGTACGAGTTGACTTAGGTACGAGTTGACCAGAAACCGGTATAAAAGCCAAGGCCGCGCCGGGCCGGGCCGAGCCGCCGAGCCTACCAAAATTTTTATTTTTAGTCTCTAGGTACAAGTAAGATATATATTTTGGTGACTGTGGGATTAAATTATTATAAATTAGATATGTTATAACTACAAGTAGTTTCACTTATCTACATTGCTTATTTATCTTTTAATAACTGTCTTCCGAAATCCAGGGGTATAAAAGCCAAGGCGGCGAAAAATTATTGACAATTCCAAATTTCTTTCAAATTCATAGGTTAAATTACTTCTTTTTGGTCCTATGATATTTAAATTTGATTTTACTTATTATGTGTTCGTGATAAACTCAAATATATTCACCAGAATCACCTAAATTGATCGAATTTCTTATTTATTTTCGTATCTATTTTTAGAATTACCTTATTACAGGAAACGACCGAAAAGGACCGAAAGGGAGGGCACACAACGACCGAAATGATCCGAATCGAATGACGACCCATGTTGTTAAGTGACATCAGACCGTCATCCCAGTGGACAAAGTTTGTATATGCGACGTTGTTTCAATGATTGGTCAAGGACTTCAGGGTTTTACGAGGTTGATTCGATGTCGTTAAAACGACATTGGGATACTTTGTAAGGGAAATAAACAATCTTGTCCACCAAACTTTTTTTTTAGAAAAAAGGTTAAAAAAAAAAAATGTTCCCAGCAGGCACTCCACGTTGAAACAAGATTGAAACAACGTTGATTCAGAGTTATGTGCCTGCAGGGTTCTGTTTACTTTTACTGATACCTGCTGAGGTCGGCAGCCTTCTTTCGTGGAGATTGAACATGAAATATTTTCTTCAGTCATTCACTCCCTTCCACTGATTCAAGAAGGGCAGTTGTCAGTTTTTTTTTTGCGACAGAATGTGCACACTCATTTATAAGGAAACAATGGACTAGGACAACTCGCTCTAATTTTTAATTTCTACATCCATCACACATCCACAGTAAGCTGTCTGACTGAAGCATATTAATAAGCAATAATAATACAGTAGGTAAGTATCAAAACATAATTAATATGTCTAAAACATGATTAAGAAATATGATAAGTTTCATAAAGCTCTATCTTTAGTTCCTACCATTCAGATAGTATATTTAAATGCCTTTATCATATATCTGACATTGCCGTCCGTTGCGGTTCATTACGACGTGGCCTACATAAAACCACCAAAATACCGTTATTACAGATACTAAAAGGAATTGACAGGAATTATTACAATAAAAGGTTTAGAAAATACTTTTTTGGGGTTGTCATGTACATTTTTTCACACATCCATGTCTATTTCATTCAATTTCGATCAAAAAGTACGATAAAAACCGCCTTGGCTTTTATACCCCTAAAAATTGCAAAATTGCAATAAAATAAAAATTAGGGCACCAAAAAGAACAAAAACTATGCTGAGTATCACATTTTGTATAATTAACATCATCATATTAAAATTTACCACTAACATTTCTTCTTCGGTTAGAATTCCGAAAAATAAAATCTTCGGATCGGCAATTTTTGGCTCGGCCCGGCCCGGCGCGGCCTTGGCTTTTATACCCGACCATTTTGTCCTGCTCACCGAGAATATTTCGTAAAAGGTGCACCGATTGGTTCGTTTAAAATAGAATAAAACGGAAATTCCGAGGTCATGGAAGGTGACCTTTCATGGGTCGTTGTCAGATCTAGGCGTACATAGTTCAGCTTAGATCGGGTTTCAATCAGATTGATTATTACGGTAATAGAACTATTAAAATGTGAGAGTGCCTTAGACGAAATAGATCTTCCCAGGCCTGATTTAATTCATTTAGAAATCTAGAGTGATGAAAAAAAAATTCAGAGAACAACTTCAAAATGTACAAATATTTATATTCACACAGCGTTTCAGCCTGTAATGGCCTTCATCAGGTGTAATAAAAAAATAGATACGAAATGACGTCAACATCACATGACGTCAGCGACGACGACGTCAAGATGAAACATGTTAGTTGGCGTAAAAGTTCGAAATAAAGGATTTGTATACGTTACATATTACTGACAGAAAACAATTGTAAAGCAAACAGAAATGAAGCCAGTAAAATCTTTATTAAGACGCATTAGCCTTATCTTGCTGAATAATTTAATTAGCCACACCCACTTCTCAATATCAGCCTATCAGCTGCCATGATATAAGTTATATCATGGCAGCTGATATATACAAATTCACAAGCTGAAAGGCAGTGTAGATCCTGATCAGATGGCTTCTTCAGAAGTGGATCCACACTACTTGCAAAGGCAGGTGTTGTCGTGAACAGAAGGGTAAGGCCTAAATTACTGTTGAATATTTTAATAAGCCACACCCATTTCAGAATATCAGCCAGCCAGTGATAAGGTTTTCTTTCAAATTCACAAACTGGATTAAAAACAATGGACATCCCGACCAGATGAATCTTTCCGTAGCCATCATATCTGGATCCTTACTGCCTGCAAAGGCAGATGATGTCCTGCTGAATATATGAATCAGTTATATGTAATGTTTTCTTTCAAACTCACAAAATGAATGACAAACAGTGTAGACCCCGATCAGATTGCTTCTGATCTGGATCCATGCTGCCTGCAAAGGATAAGGGCCAAACAATATTTTAGAATTTAACCAAAACCAGGAGGATAAGGGCCAAACATTATTTTAGAATTTAACCCAAACCAGGAGGTCTCTCCAGTTAGAAATCGTGGTATATCTTCCTTATGTATGTAATATAATATATATATACCCAGTCAAAAAAGTTCTTATACGTTAAAATGCTTCTGTTACAAAAGCTACTACAGATAAAAACTACACAAAGTTTTTTTATGTTTTAGTAAGAAGATTCATTTTTTCTGTGCAAAACCCCATTTCGTTTTTGTTTTCGTAAAGACATCATCTAATACTATTGCTTTGAACACCCAAATTTGCGTCATTTTCACAGAGACAATCATAAAAACATGCTATGATTTAACATCACAAAATTTCCCTGTACCCAAAAATGTCTAAAATTTGAAACATGTTACATGTTACATTTCTATAGATACCATTTGCGTCTGTTCGCAACAGATTTAGAACTTTAGTTGAATCAGCCACGAGTGCTACATGCTACATGAATTTTCTGTATTTTGTAGCATCATGATGAACAGCAATGGTGGAAACAAAGCGTTTTTTGAAAAAAAAGGCAAACAATTAATGACAGCAATAAAAATTACAGCAGGTCAAAAATTGCTAGATTTTTAATTGCAAGGAAGATAATTTGAGAATTTCACAAATTAAAACCTCACTTATAATGCGAGCTCATGACATATTGTAAAAGTAAAGTGTTATCCGATGTTCAGAGGATATTATCTTCAGCTTAGACAAAAGAGATTTCTGCGCATGGGCAATGTCCATTTTCTACCAAAATCTTACTAGGCACATATTCCGAGACAACTCTGGAGCAGAAAGCTATGGGAAATTGAAAGTTTGAGCATTCTCTAGCTAAACGTCCGATTTATATGTGTACAGCCAAATTTAGCTCCAAGGCGGTTCTTCTGTGGCGATTTATTTATGTTGTTGTTTGTTACTTACTGTGTGTATCACTTGTTTCTTTTAATTTTGGATGGCCTTATGGCCATTTTGTGGGAAAGTAACTGTCCTTATGGCCTTCCTTTGTTTAGGTTTCCATTATTGTCTGGTCGCTTAATGTTTGTATTTCTTTCCCTTTGGTGTCTTTGGTGGGTGGAGTAAGTTAATTGTATCGAATCATTTATTCAGTTAATAAGTTATTCATGTGCATTTTATTGCCAACTCGCTATGCAACCTTTATATAAATTAATAGGTTTGTGTGAGGCTCGATAATCCAGAGTGCTCGTGGTTAGAAATATGTTAGTTTAAACATATTTATTTCATAAAGGTAGTGAATAATATGCATCCAAATGTAACACAAGCAATAATAGGATTAGAACGAAAGCACAAGTACTTATATAGTTCTTCTCCTGACATGTGTTAAATGTAAACAATTGGTGGAAACTTGTCAGAATATTAATTGACATGTTATATCGTAACGTTTCTGTCTATGACAATATATTCATTAAATAAATAAGCAACTGAATAAGTAACTGAATAAATAAATAAATAAATAAATAAATAGATAAATAAATAACCTTAGTTGTTGGAACAAGAAGATAATATATGTATATAGGTTAATTAACAATAATAAGAAATACAACAGGCAAATGGGAGAGGGAGAGCGCACCCGCAGAGCATACCTACACAGACTTATACCATTAATTGAACCTGTCGCATGACCATTAGCTGGTACATGTATATCAAAATCGTTTTGTTTCAGTAAGGAATCGATGCACTTGTTGAAATATAATTACGTTTGTTTCGTGTGTGAGTGAGTCGTCGCCGTATAGAAGCAGATTTAATGTTGGCGTACAATACATTGAAATACCATTCAGCAGTTCAGTCCGTTGGGGTTGGTAATTTAAACAATGAAAAAAATAGTGTTGAGCGTCCTCGATACTACCACACTGACACATAGGTGAATCCGTAATGTTTTTCATAAAAAGATCTAAGTTTAAAGAGCTACAATTTGTCCTTAGACGCGTGTGTAACACCTGTGTTTTTCTTTTGCCAGAGTAATAATATTTTGGTACTGGAGATTTGTCTTTATTTAGGGAGTATTTGAAAGAATTTACTGATTCAGATTGTTTAGCCTCGTAGGGTAAGCTATTCCATGCTCTGGTGGTAGATGGTAAGAAGGAGTTAAAATACAAATTTGTTCTAGCATTAATAGTCTGTAAGTCATTGGAGTTTCTAAGATTGTAACGACTGGCACTGCTGACCGTTTGTGGCACAAGGGAAGAAAGGTATGAAGGAGTGAGGTTGTGACTCATTTTATAAAATAATGTCAATTTGTGATTCCTTCGCCTGTCTTCCAGTGTGTCCCATCGGACCTCCTTATAAAGGGCGTTTAAAGACGTAAGTTTCGTGCAGCCGGTTGCAATTCTAGCTGCTTCATGTTGTAGCTTATCTAATTCAAACTTTTCATACTGTGTACAATTGTCCCATAAGACGTCACCTTATTCAAGTAGTGGTCGTATAAAAGTTAAGTAGATAGTTTCGAGCGACTTTCTGTCCAGCTTGAATTTTAACTTTCTCATAACGTTAATTCTTACCCATGCTTTTTCTGTAATATATGCTATATGCTCGTGCCAGGTACAATCGTTCGAGAGGTAAATATCAAGGTGTTTATGTGTTTCAACTTCAGTGATTGCCTGGTTTTTCATGTAAATAGGTGGGTGCTGATTTTTATTTAGTTTACGTGAAATTAGAAGAGCTTCGGTTTTTGAAGGATTGAAAGATACAAGCCACGTTGATGCCCATCTAGAGATTTTAGAAAGATCAGTATTTAGACAGGCCGCTGCAGATGCAGGAGTGTCAACAATTATAAAGAGACTCGTGTCATCTGCAAACAAACGAATGTTCGACCCAATGTCTATAACAATGTCATTTATGTATACAAGGAACAACAGGGGGCCTAGTATGGAGCCTTGTGGCACTCCAGCATGTATGAAGGTCCAGTCTGACTCAATTCCTGGAGTAACTACACGTTGTCTTCTATTCGACAGATAGCTTCGAAACCAATTCAGGACTTCTCCCGTGACACCAGCTGCTTGAAGTTTTAGTAGGAGTCCAGCATGCCAAACGCGGTCAAATGCTTTGCTGATGTCACAGAAGACGGCTCTTACTTCTTTACCTGAATCAAGTGCTTGACAAAACACGTTATAAATGTATGTTAACTGGTTAACAGTTGAATCACCAGGGATAAAGCCAGACTGGAGAGAGGAGAGCAGTTGATTGTCCCGTAGATGATTGAATAGATATTTGAATATTAGTCTTTCAAACAGTTTATCTTCAGTGTTCAGCAAGGATATAGGCCGATAATTTGTAATCATCGACGGATCACCTTTCTTTGGGACGGGGCAAACATTAGCGTCTTTGTAAAAAATTGGTACAGAGCCAGTACGAAGGGACTGATTAAACAAACAGCAGTATGGGTAAGAGAGTTCAGAAGATAATTCTCGAAGGATGCGATTGTTGAGGTCATTAGGACCAGAAGCCTTGCCCATCGGTAAAAGTTTTAGTACAGCTTCGACCTCATTTGGAGTTAAAACGATGCTTTGTAAGTGTGTTTTTATTGTAGATGGAAGTATATTAGGCAACGTAGCTCCATTTTCGTTTAATGTACACTGGCTTTGAAAATAGCTATTTAGTATATTTGCTTTATCTAGTTCTTCCGAATAAATTGTGTTATCAAACTCTAGTGGTGGAATCGCTGATTTAAAACTTGAACTTACAAATGACTTTAGCAACCTCCACCAGTCCTTAGAACTAAGCGAAGCAGAAGAAAGTTTAGATGCAATTGTTTCATAATGTGTCCTTTTGGAATCACGTATAATTCCGACTACCTTATTACGTAGAGTTTTAAATGTCTTCCAGTCTGTTGTTAAGTTTGTTCTTTTGGCTTTTCTGTATGCTCTTTTGCGTTTCCTAATGTGTTTTTTAATGTTACAGGTTATCCAGGGAGGTTCAGTTGGTTTAATTCTCACTTTTCTGTTGGGTATACAGTCGGCTGCTAGAGATATTATCTGATTACTTATGTTTAGGGCATATATGTCAATATCTGAATCGCGAAGTGAATCCCAATTAATTTGTGTTGCTTTGTTACGTAGTGATGTGTAGTTTCCCTGATCATAGTACCACACGGTACGAGTGAATGTATGTATTCTTGGTTTAGAAAATTTAAATATTCCAAAAACAGGACAATGATACCTAATGTACTGGTCAAGAAATGGCTCACCAACTCCACTGAGTATCAAGTTGTGTTTATCACTAACAAAAAGTAAATCTATTATCGAAGATGAATGTTCAGTAAAGTGCGTTGGTTCATTGATAGTTTAATGAAGACAGAACTGGTGACAAATAGAATTTACTTTCCTTAAGCCGGCAGGATTAGAAATATTCAGGTTGAAATCTCCGGTAACCATTATTTCAGATATACCAGTATCCTCAGCCAAAGCAATGGAATCCTCAATACTGGAAAGGTAGGAAGCATCTGAATTCGGCGGTCGATAAAATAATCCCACCAATATATGTTTATGCGCATTTCTTAACTCAATCCATATAGATTCGATATTTCGTAACTCTAAATCTCTGCGGCGTTTATAAAGAACCCCCTCCTTTACATATAAAATAAGCCCTCCATGACTGTCCCCGTCTCGATCCTTTCTTTCAGGTGTACTATATGATTGTAATATCAGGTCCTCAGTTTCGACAGTGGGACTAAGCCAAGTTTCTGTAAATGTTAATATGTCAAACTCGTATAATTCAGTATGCAATACATCTAGTTTTGGAAGAATGCTTTGAACATTATAATGTACAACAGATAAGTTGTGGGTAAGATTAATAGAATTGAAAATGTTATTAGAGGCTGTTGTTGAAGAGCTTGAGATACTGCTTGAGGACGCTGATGATACGGGACCAGGATTAGGATGGATGTCACCTGACAGGTATATACTGAGAGAAACAAGCCATGTTGCTAGTAAAACTATGGAAAAACTGAGCGCACGTCTGAAGAAGAAATCTAAGTTTAACTGTATCGAAACATTACGCGTTATTTTCTTGAAGTTGGTGTGAACATAAACTTTGTTTGCTATCAATCCATTGTCTTGCAATAATTTTAATAATGAAAATGTATATATGACATAATTATGTATAGCAATCAGTGCAAGAAAATGGAGCAAAAGAGAAAATCTGAACATGCGACGGTAAACTGGCGTGACGGCTATTCTAGTCTTTTTATATGCAGTGTTCATGTAACAGCTGTAACTAGCATCAAGAATGATAATATAGCCGTCGTGCAAAATCCACAAATTTCAAAGGCTGAACAAGTAATACTCTGCGCAAACAATCCCTCGCCCAACACCGGTTGTAACAGGCAGTAAAAAAACCTAAACATAGAACTAAACATAGTAAACATAATGATGGAGGATATTTATGACATGTATACAAACTTGGATTTGATGGCTTCAAACTATAAGTTTAACTAAGCTTTGGGTGTATATACCACATCACGAGGACACGCCCACACAGATAGATGGTGAACTTCATCTCCGTAAAATCGAAATTTTTAAATTAAAAAAAGTGATATTCCCCCCCCCCATTTCCGTCCAAAACACAGACAGCGGGCACCCGTTAGAAACGCCTCATAGAGGCGGTTCCAACGAGCACCCACAATCCACATCCCAGAACAGGAGCAGGAAAAATAAGGTTCACCCTTGTAAACCCCAGTTTTACCCTGTAAAAGTGGGGTTGAAGGGGATCAGAATTATATAGGCGAGCCCTCGCGATGAATAGCATCAGATTTATATAGGAAAAGAAGTCTTTATTTTAAATCAGGTTACTGATACTTATTGAAGGTCAATCATGATTCAGTAGCGAGACAAATTCCCAAATTTCTGCATTCCGAAAACAGCCTTTCGCTGAAAAATGAAACTTTTTTATGATAAATTGAGATTGTTTTCCTATTTCCACCCATAAATAGACCGTGGGCACTCGCAAGAACCGCCTCATCGAGGCGCTCCCAACGGGCACCCACAATCCATAGTCCATAGAAAAAACAATCTAAATAAGCTTGTCCTAATACCACAGAGCCATGGCATGTATCACTAGACAGAATGCACATGCGTTTAAGGACAGTATTTCCACGTTTATTTATTTTAAAATAAGAAATAAACTTAATTTCTCTGCCCCTCGTGAAAGCATGACTGGCAACGGGTCGTCAGCAAAGTTTACATGAGCCCCTTCCGCAGAAAAAAAATAAAATCCATTTCTTAAATGAACAAGATGTAAATATTTACTGAAACAAAACAATGTCACAGGCAAGGAAAGCAGGACTCGAACACAGAGCCTATCAAATATCGTGCGGGTATTTTACTATCTGACTAATAGAGCCAGACGGTCGACCCGTACATTTCCCCTGCTTATTCAAATTTGTTCCGGAATCTGTTGGACACAACACTTAGCCAACGAGACGTGCGCTTTTTGATGCTTGCGATCCGACTCCCGCTTATTTAGATGCTATCGCGAATATGCTCGGGTCCACGCTGGATCATGGTAAGCTTAACTCTTTGTTGCCTTCGGCCAAAGCCGTGGACCCCTACTGAGCCACCTGTCAGGCGAGGAAGAAGAACATGGCGTGACCGGGACTCGAACCCAGGGTATCTCACATTTTGTGGGAGCATTCCACCAACTGAGCAAACGGAGGTTATCGAAACTTTAAAACAATAAAGATAAAAGCAAAGAACTCGCGAATATTGAACGGAAATTTATGTTTGTCTATATTAATATAACATTATAGCGCTCAAACTGATAAGCATATCAACACAGCCTTTTCTTATTATCAGTGTTCTATATTAAATGAATTGTCCCAACCTATGTGTCTAGTGACACATTTCATCAGACTGCATGATTATAAGAATGATCTAAAGCAATTCTAGAAATATAAATAGTTTTCGTTTTGCATGGCCCTGGTTGAAAAGATAATGTTACCTGTGGATTCCTCTCAACATATGTCTATGTGTCTTTGAGAATAAAACACTGCCTCCCCATGCACCCTGGAATACAAGTAGAGAATCAGCTCAGTATGTTAGGTTAGGAGACTGCGATAACTTCTCCTGCTTATCCATAAATACGCATAAAAGTATTCGATACACATGATTATATCAAGACCTCAGAATTATTGTCATGTTTCCAAATAACACGGGAGCTATTTTCATATGCCACATCTCAGAGCTCATAGAATCAATATTTTCCTTTTTCTACTAAAATGTATGGATTGGATCTTCACACAAAATTTCTGCTTGCAAATTAGTTTAAAAGTGTCACAACGTTTAAGGTTCGGCTTGGAGTATAACGGTCCAAAGAAAACAATATAGGTTATATCCAGCCGCACACCTTCTTTGGTCCGCGGACTGAATAACATTGATATATTGCAAATAAGTTGATCTTTAATGGCTGGGACACCGATGGCTAGTTTCTCACTGGTATTTTGAACTCGTTTGCAGTCCCTGGGAAAAAAATCCCATAATTGCTGGTATTGTTTATATATATATGAAATAATTGTCTTGTTTTATTAAGATTAGGCGACATTAATAAGAACACAAAACATATCTTTATTTAACAGAAAATCAAATAAATATCCCTACTACGCCTCATGAAAACGAGCACTATAAATAACCCTCATTCTAATGCACTTGCGTATGTAACGCGAAGTCTGATTAGATAACGTCAAAAAATCTGTGATATACTCTCGGATATCCGACAACCATAGTGTAGTTTATATTTTACTTTTGGTCCTTTGAGATCAGCGTGAATATTCTGAGAAATCAGAAATAAAATTTTTGGTCTAGACTCATATTCTAGACAGGTTTTTAATTTTTTGGACCCCAATTTGATTTATATCAGTCTTTGTATCGACTGCCTATTCGAAATTTGCAAAATTGCAGTATGTACCCTCTGGCTTTCTTTGACGGATCATTACAGGGTCACTGACGAGGCTTTATTAGCCGAAACTACGTAGTATGACCCATCTTCTTTCTTATGAATGTTTTCATTGCTCTTAAAGGAACGCATTTTTGATTTTTATTTGCCTTCACTGCAGCTGGGGTTGTGCCGTGTGGCAGCCGTAAAACGTCTCCCCGTACATCAACCATAGTGTAGTTTATATTTTACTTTTGGTCCTTTGAGATCAGCGTGAATATTCTGAGAAATCAGAAATAAATTTTTGGTCTAGACTCATATTCTAGACAGGTTTTTAATTTTTTGGACCCCAATTTGATTTATATCAGTCTTTGTATCGACTGCCTATTCGAAATTTGCAAAATTGCAGTATGTACCCTCTGGCTTTCTTTGACGGATCATTACAGAGTCACTGACGAGGCTTTATTAGCCGAAACTACGTAGTATGACCCATCTTCTTTCTTATGAATGTTTTCATTGCTCTTAAAGGAACTCATTTTTGATTTTTATTCTGCTTTTCATTGGCTGGCATTTGGTTTTACGCAGACCACAGCGCTTTCCTTCTTGTGCAAAATATTTAAAATGGGGATAAATGTTTTGAAAATAGTCATTTGGGGAGATGAGTCGTCATTTTTACGGTGGCAAATTACACAGTTTACGGTCCCGCAATCACGTTACCGTAAAATAGAATTTCCGACCCTAAATATGATCTATGAAAGGGTTATCCTTTGGCAGCAAGGTATACGCCAAAGAACTGAAAAGTATGGAGTGAGACATTTTCTGGACCAGACTAGCTATGATCCGAAAGAACATGAAAATATAAACACTAAGATGAAGGGCAGCGAGACATTCCTTTAACACCAGAGTATCATCGTTCTATGAAAGGGTTATCCTGTAGAAGCAAGGAATACAATACAGAAAAGTATGGAGTGCAAAAGGTTTTCTAGGCCAGACTAGCTAGTTTCGGCCAATTAAGCCTCATCAGTGGCCCGAACTACCTCTGTCTCATTGTCCAAAGGTGTTCCAGCCGTTGAAGTTCGACTGTATAGTCTTTCATCTTGATTGATGAACTTCAAAATAAAGGTTACTCTTTAAAAAGAACAAAACTCCCTTCCTATTTATAGGGTCTACTCTGTGTTCCTTTTGTAGCCTCAATTTTTAAACGATATGGGTACTAGCATAACCATTGACAGTCTGTCTTTACAAAAGAACGGTAAAATCATTTTATGATTATCAAAACGATTTCTCTAATAATTTACTCACGTCTACATGCATCCAAATTCCAAACTTCTCACATATATCAGCGATAGGTTCCACTGGATCATATGCGCCCAGAACTGTGGTGCCGCAGGTGGCGTTCACAAACAGTGGCGTCATACCATTCTGTAGGCTACTTTTGATCTTAATGTCAAGGTCATCCACAAGCATACGACCTCTGAAAATGATAGTGCGATAAGGATCACCAACACTTAGACCTTATTAGTGGAAAGCCGGTGTGGTAGCGGGTCGAAATACATAGCTCGATGCACTCATTGGCCACTGCCATAAAGGTTTACTATGTTGTAAATATGAGTCCAGTAGAAAAATGGTTTCAATCTACTAAATCTTAAACTTAACTATTATGTCTGTAATTGGTTATTGAATCTTTTTTTTTTCAATTGTAAATAGTTGGCAATGATGTTATTTATCTTTTAGAAGAAGTCAATAGAAGGAAATAAAGTAGTTTCTTTCTAAAATAGAAATTGCGCTGTCCAGCTAAATCAAGCGTTTACATACCGTGCGTCTGTTCTGATCGGGAAAACATTCTCCAGACCGATACCAAGTAGAATCGCAGCTCTTTGAATGGAGAAGTGGCTCTGTCGTGAAAAGAGAATACAAGTGAGTTTTGATGCTTCCACATAAACAAATAAATCAACAAATAACACAATAGCTATTGTTTCACTTATCTAGTCATTTAAGGGTCGACTATTTGGAGATTGATCAAACACTGACAATAATACAGAGCCCACATTGCTAAGGTTTGTGCGAAACGCAGTGTAGATGTTTTGTGAACTGTAAAATTGTCAGAGCGCAATGAATAAAGGATCCTCAAATGTCGGAAAGTGTTTTTCATAATTTAATTGGTAAACTAATATATGCCTAGGGCCTCGAAATAGGACAATGCCAAAACAATGCGGTCCCAGATCAGACGCTACAGAACGCGGCGTTTGATCAGCATCTACAATCTTTCCTTCAATTGCAAGAATTTAGGGTTCAGTACTATTTTACTAATTCTAGCCTGCACTAGGAGACAGTCGACCCACCATTGCTGTCCGTGTTTTGATTGTTGTAAGCTGCACCAGCGAAGACCAACAGGAACTCTCCGTGTTTACGAATAAAAACCTAGGCTTTACAATATTTTGCACATTTCTGTCATTTAAACCTGAAACTAGTTTAGTAGTACTCTAAACATTTAAGAAATGAATGTAATTTATTTAACGTTCATCGAAGTATATCCAGCATCGTGCCTTAAATAAATTAACTTTATTGCTTATATTTACATTATTTCCCATCTATCATATGACGAAAAATTCTTGTTTAAGGTCTAAAATAAAACAAAAGAAGAAAGCCATTGCACTCAGCTTTCCTACTGACAGCGGAAGAGATAACGTCGCCATCGTTGAAGCGAATCATTGTTTATTTCAACGTCATTGTCGTCGCGTGAACCAAAGTATTCATTGAAATATGAACATTATTGCTTCCCAGTAGTTAACTAAAGGTGTTTTCTATAAATGCACTGAGAATGTAAATATACAAGTTTAAGCAGCCAAGTAAAGAGAGAAGCACCCCCAAGGGCATGTTTGGCAGGATTTATGTTCGTGACCACTTGGCGTTGCTACATACTTAATATCTAAGCTCGGGGCCTTGTAGTTTCAGAGAAAAAGGTGGCGGGGCGAGCACATCCGCCCACATATATACTCAATAAGCTGGGGGCACAGACCAAATAATGTAAAAATGTACATACGTTACAAAAATATGCAAAAATCAAACAAAAAAAAAAAAAAAAAAAAAAAAAAAAATACCAATATCAAAATTGATACAAAAAGCGTAGACGACATCCATAGACATGGTGCTGGCGTGAGGGTGTAGATGCGGCTGAAGCTACAAGCTAGAAGAAAGAAATGGATGGACTCTACAATTTTGTTGTGCAAATAAGCACCACAAAATGGCTAAAAACTTTGTCTCGAATCCCCTGATTGCATATAAGGTGCATAACACGTAGCATGGAAACGTGTATAGCAATCTTTAGAAACGTCTTCCAAATTGCAATGAAACTTTCAAACATAATTAACTGCTAAATGATCCCCTTTATGATAAGGTCAAACTCGGAGCCTACCCTGTTACACAAAACAACCCACACCCCTTTGCGGCAAACCGCAAAAACCCAAGGCACAGCACTGCTATAACTTAAACGCAGTGCAATCACGTAGCCAAACCTTTAGAATGGAGTTCCAAATTACTACAACTAAACTATGTTGCACAAAAACAAAGGCTCACATTGGAACTGTGCAACATATCCACAGCCCTTGAAATATGAAGCACGCCTAGCCCAGAAACTCCTACATTTAAAGATGCCCTTTAGCGACAGGACACATGCACTCCTGAAGCAAACGGGAAGACAAAATATAAGCCCCACCGAGACCTGGAAAGGTCACGGCACCGTTTCACAAACCTCTCAGGACGGAGCTCGACGATTGGCTACAGGGCAAGGGGATGCCCGTGGGCTCAGAGACACCTGAGACGTGAGACGACAAACATGGACGGACGGGGCTGGAGCCGAGCGATGGTCTCCCTGTTCACCGGCAACGGGGAATAGGGGTACCACCGAACGGCTACGGTGTAGTGCCAGCATGGATTCGTTCCCTGGGACCCCACCAGCTGACGACCCGCGACACGGGGAAACTGGAAACAACAACAACAAACGTTTCAGAGAAGAAGATTTTTGAAGTTTGTCCCATTATAAGTATATGGAAGCTAATGAGCCCCGGGACGTGGCCAATTTTGATCCCAGGTGCGTGATTGGCAGGATTATCGGAGTCTAACTATGATTTTCGTTTGCTCCAGCATTTCAGTGGTTTCTTGCTGTCGAGTCCTCACCTTTGTTTCATCTCTGTGGTTGTTTGATTTTTGTGTTCACGGAGATGTTGCACTGATGAGTAAGGAGGCCTTCATGCGGACTGAACAAATTCTTTGTCTAAATCGCGACGGAAGTAAGGACGAGGATTGTGGCCGCGTAAAATCGATTTAAGCCCCCAGTGGAATTTGTTTCACTGACCGTTCTAAGGCGGTTTTTCTGTCGCGGTTTATTTTTGTTATGGTTTGTCTCTGCGTGTGTGTAACGCTTATTTTTTTTTATTGTTTTGGATACCCAATTAACCATTTTGTGGGAAAGTGACTGTCCTTTAGGCTTTCCGCTATTGGTGTTTCCATTAGGGTCTAGTCATTTAATGTTTGTGTTTCTTTCCCTTTGGTGTCTCTGATGTAAGCTGTGGGTTAATTGTACCGATTTCTGACCATTGCTTTCACTTCTATTTATATGTAGGCGACCACTTGACGTTGCTATATACTAAATATTCTAAACTCCGGGCTTTCTGGTTTCAGAGAAATTTTTCGAAGTGTTTTACCATTTTAAGTATATGGGAGCTTAATGTTGCCATGGCAACCAGAATATAAAACTGATCAGTGCAAAAATCTTATGCAGCCTTTCCACTTACCTGACAATAATTCAAATGGAATCTGATCAAGATTGGCCATGGGGTATTAGATATATACTTATTTGAATTTGTGGACGGACGACAACGGATGACGAACGACGGAGCATTTGCATACTATTGGCTCACCAATTGGCATTCGGCTTAGGTGAGCTAAAATGAGGTTTACATGGGTATATATTGTTGTCCTTATTCTTGCTCAAAACATAGATTGCGATTACTCGTTAGAACCGCCTCAGTGAGGCGGATCCAACGAGCACAAACAATCTATATTTGATGAAAAAAAATGAGAAAACAAAAAAACAAAATGAATGCTTTTGGACCTGTGAAAACCACCGTTATATCACACGGATATCCAATCGATTATTAGATTGCTGTATTGATTGGGGCACGTTTGGTTTTCTGTTTTGTATGTCCCCTCAAGTCATTAACGCTTTCTCTGAAATGGCTGTTTTTCAGTTATCGGTGGCTCTTCCCCAGTAACATTAAATAGGAAAAGTATTAAACATCAAACCAACCTGCGAGGAAGTAAATACGGCGTATCTGGTGGCACCATGTATTCCCTTGTTCTTGATGTCATTGTTAGCGTGATGCCTGGCAGCTAGCATACCATATAAATTTGACACAGCGCCGCCTTAAATAAAAAATACCGAAATCAATTACATGTAGCTTTACGGGCATTGCATATACCGATGACCAATATAGCTATTACTTACTAGTATGCTACTGGTTAAATTGGAAAACATATATCGAGATAGAGATGAATACCCTAAGTTTACACTGCATCAAACGCAAGGATGTCTTAACTTGTAGCTGTCAAAGTAAAGTATTGTTCACGACATTCTTTGCACATTGTTAACTAGAAGTCGTCGGACCCCGCCCATCGGGGCTTGAAAAAATAGATGGGCTGCATAATGCATCCACGCAGAGCTGAAACCGACTGCACACGAGTACTGGTAAACCACTTAGAGGATCTAAGCTTGCCCAGGCAAAGCGGTGCGAGTCGGACCGCCCATGCTTATCAACCCTATTGGTTTCATTGGGCGACAGGGCTTGAGATGTCATTTCATCTCAACGTCGGGTAAAAGTACAACAAAATTGGAAGCAACGTCTCCAAAACGACCTTTACAATGTTGACGGGGACGTTAGAACAACAAATCAAACAAACAAAAAAAAACTAGAAAATAGAAGTGAAGGCAATGATCAGGAATCGATACATTAACCCACAGCTCCCATCAGAGATACCAAAGGGAAAGAAACACAAACATGAAACAACATACCCTAATGGAAACACCAATAGCGTAAAGCCAAAAGGACAGTTATTTTCCCACAAAATGGTCAATCGGTTATCCAAAACAAAATAAAATAAGCGATACAAACACTCAAAGACAAACCATAAACAAAAAAAAAACGCGACAGAAGACCTGTCTTGGAACGGTCAGTGAAAAGGGGGAGGGGGGCTTACATCGATTTTACGTGGCCACAATCCTTGCCCTTACTTCCGTTGCGATTTAGAAAAAAATATTTGTTCAGTCCTAACTTATCAGTGCAACATCTTCATGAATTAAGGCGTAACTATACCTAATTTAGTGACACAGAGGCCTTTCTGATATTTAATCTTCATCAGTGTGTCTCAACCCCAAAGTTTTGAAACCGAAACGGATGATGGACAAGACCCGGCAAACACAGCACATCCCCCTCCGAGCACACACCGACCGACGTAGCCTATGAGACAGGTCAGCTGGAGGCATCAGGCAAGACAGCCTACCCGCGGACTTATAGGGTAGCCCACCGGGCCAACATCAGCAAACATGACCCACACTCCACGGAAGTCCCGGGCATCAGGAAGGAGATGTCCAAAGTAGCGAGAATTGCAAAATTTAAAATATAACAAAAAGTGTAAACCAACTCCGCTAAGATACATGTCTCACCTGACAAGTCAGTCCTAGTTTTAGAACAATTAGAATTTTATGCTGCAAAAATTAAAGATATAATATAGTTATTTAAATCAGTACTTGGGCACTGACGTCAACACCGCAGTATCAACCTCAGCACTAAGGAACTGATACTGAGCTGATGATACCCTCGGGGACGAACGAATCATCCACAAGCAGAGATATCGACCCAGTGGTTGCAATTAAGGCGTAACTATACCTAATTTAAGTACAGAAGTAATCAAACAACCACTGAGATGAAACAACGGTGAGGACTCGACAGCAGACTGGGTCTAGACGTCAAAGTTAACAAAAGGTAACCCAGGAGAAAATTATACTCAACGTTTTTAATAATCCAATTAACTCCACAGTTGACAAGAAGTTAACACCTTAATTGTGTTATTTAAAAGGGTAAATAAAAATCAAAAATGAGTTCCTTAAAGAGCAATGAAAACATTCATAAGAAAGAAGATGGGTCATACTACGTAGTTTCGGCTAATAAAGCCTCATCAGTGACCCTGTAATGATCCGGCAAAGAAAGCCAGAGGAAACATACTGCAATTTTGCGAATTTCGAAAAGGCAGTCCTTTTCGAAAAGGCAGAAAAGGTAATCCTTTGGAAACAAGGACTATGGAACAGAACTGAAACCTGTAGAGTGTACAAGCTGTTTCTGAGCCAGGCTAGATAGTTTCGGCCAATTACGCCTCATCAGGGAGACTTTTTACGACCGTCACACATTTCCTTAACACCAGCTGTGGTGAAGTTAAATATGTTTTATAAAAGGGTAATCATTTGAAAGCAAGGACTACAGAACAGGAATGAAAACTATACAGTGTACACATTGTTTCTGGGCCAGACTAGATAGTTTCGGGCAATTAAGCTCCATCAGTGACCCTCAAATATTTTCACAATTCCACAGTGGAATCAATGATCTAAAATCACTGGAAAATATAATGCATACTATGATGAAGGGCAGGGAGACTTATTACATCCCCCACAAATTCACTTAACACCAGATGTAGTGAAGTTTAATATGTTTTATAAAATGGTAATCCTTTGGAAGCAAAGACTACGGAACTAAAAACACTTAAAACAATCAGCTCATCATCACGTGACCAAGTCAGTGAAATGAACACCCCGCTAAACCCCACTTTAAAGAAAACTGGGGTTTACGGGGGTATACATTATTTTTCTTATTTCTGCTCCAGGACATAGGTTGTGGGTACTCGTAAGAACCGACATAGGTTGTGGGTACTCGTTAGAACCGCCTCATTGAGGCGGTTCTTACGAGCACGCACAACCTTTGTTTGCAAAATAAATAAGAAACATATCACGGATTTTCATCAGAAAAGTAGTCATTTTGGAGATGTGAAAAATGCAGTAGGTCGCACGGGTGTGTTATCGTAATGATAATAGTATAGTACCTGGCGAAAATATGCCATCTCCCAGTGGCCAGCCAATCATTTCGAGCATACGCTGTAAGACGATTTCCTCCATTAAGGTGAAAACGGGAGCTAGTTCGTAAGTAAACCTGGAACAAGAGAAAATTATTGTGTAAATACTTGTATTGAAACTGAGAATCACAGTCTAGGTGGGCAGTCTTCTTTACTTCTGGTTTAGGTAGTACGTCCGTGAAATGACGTACAGATATTCCAACAATAGGGCCTGATCCTTATGGTAGGTAATATAAGGTGGAGTGGAGGGTAAGAGCAATTTTGGCTGACAGTGATTCAAGGAACATATGTTTGTTTGTTTTGGAGTTTAACGGCCCAGTCAACACTATTTATGTCATTTTTTAGCCGGTCAGTGTACCTATTCACATTTTCCTGGGCAGGCTTAAACGTAAGCGGTTAACCAGTACAATGCACATTCTTTCGCCAGAAACTGACAACTACCCTTCTTGAATAAGCGGAAGGGAGAGAATGACCGTAGAAAAGATTTTATTATCATTCTCCACGAAAGAATGATGCCGACCCCGGCATGTATCGAACCCGCGTCCTACTGATCACCAGTCAGACGCACATCTAACTGAGCTACCGAGGCCGGCAAATGGCTATGTCACATGGGTTTGTTATTGTAATGCCGTTTTCTGTATAACTCAATCAAAGAAGGGCGGGCCGTATTAATGTTGATTTATAACAAGCATATTACACTCGTACTTCGCTTTTTCAGAGTTTCGTATGGGTCTTTAGATCGAGGCCCCGTCTCCGTATGACCGTAGCTGTTGCTGGGACGTGAAAAAAACACACACACACAAACACACACACATACAAACACACAATGGTCATCATTTGCTGACGAAAAATCGTAATAATTTTCTTATTTATACTCATAACATACATTGAGGCGGTTCTAACGAGTATCCACAACCTATGACTTGGAGCAGAAATAAGAAAAATGTTTATCCCAGTAAACCACAGTTTTCTATATATAAAATAGCGTTTAGAAGGGGTACTCATTACACGGACGTGCATTACATGGACGTGTTAACATAGTGTTATCAACTGACATGTTACTCACATGTTTGTATTAGCAGCGGCTGTCACCCATTCCCCGGCCATACCAATAATATCAAGTCCCGTAGACAGCTGGTTCAGAAATCTTGGATGACCTGTTGGTGGAAAACGAAAGGGACATACATTGTTATCCACGCATTAATTAATGTTATATGGA
Organism: Lucinisca nassula; assembly: GCA_963580285.1. Taxonomy (NCBI): domain Eukaryota; kingdom Metazoa; phylum Mollusca; class Bivalvia; order Lucinida; family Lucinidae; genus Lucinisca; species Lucinisca nassula. The sequence goes on along the minus strand of OY757019.1, from coordinate 143,856,942 downwards.
CATAAGTTATTATTTACATATTCTGACAACGCATTAATTAATACCTCTTACATTGGAATACATTGCAGTGTGCTGTAATGCCACTGGGGAAAGCAATGTACGTGGGAAGCAATGATCAAGAATCGATACAATCACTCTAAACCTTCCGCCTTGGACCCATACGTGAACGACATTTGAACATAAAGCAGCAAAACTATTATTAACCCTTTTCTTACCTCCTTATATATAGCAGGAGTCCATTTCAAAATTTAGGGGTGTCAGGTTGTGTTTTCTTAAAAAATTATTAGAAAAACGGCTGAACTTTTTGGAAACAGTGTAGGCCCGGATCAGACGCCGCGTTCTGCGTCTGATCTGGGCCTGCACTGTTTGCCAAATACCCATTCTGGGGTGTCTGGTACTAAATTGGTTAATACATTACAGGTAGAAAGCCATAATAGAAGTGGAGGACATGATCAGGAATCGACACAATTACCCCCACCTCCAATCTAAGATATCAAAGGGAAAGAAAGGAACGCGAACATAAGCCAACATCATTATACTGAAAGCCAAAACGACAGTTATGTTTCCACAAAATGGCCAAATGGCTATACAAAATAATAAGATAATAGCAATGCACATAAGTAAAGACACACTATATTTTGTTTGTTTGATTTTAGGTTAAACGTCCCCGTCAACACTGTATAGGTCATTTTGGAGACGTTGCTTCCAATTGTGTGGGACTTTTACCCGACATTGAGATGAAATGACATCTCAAGCCCTCTCGCCCTATGAAACCAATAGGGTTTATAACCATGGACGGTCCGACTCGCTCCGCTTTGCCTGGGCAGGCTTAGATCTCCTAAGTGGTTTACCAGTACTCGTGTGCGGTCGGCTTCAACTCTGCGTGGAAGCATCATGCAGCCCATCTATTTCGTCAATCCCCGATGGACGGGGGCGTAAGACGGACTATATAACACTCATAGAGGTTCATATAAGACTTGTTTTCTTTTAATAAACTACAAATGACAGTTTCTTTCCCCAGAAAATGGCCAAACGGCTATTAAAATAAATATATTACCAGGACGTAATGTAAAGTCTCACAACAGCATTTATAAACCAAAACAAATCACACTTTGTAGGTATTAAACCAATCATTTTTATTTTAGTCTTTGTTTTAGTCGAGTCCTCACTGTTGTCTCACCTCTGTGGTTCTTTGATTTTTGTGTTCACGGAGATGTTGCACTGATGAGTTAGGAGGCCTTCATGCGGACTGAACAAATTATTTGTCTAAATCGCGGCGGAAGTAAGGGCGAGGATTGTCGCCACGTCAAATCGATTTAAGCCCCCTAGTGGAAATCTTCCACTGACCGTTCCAAGGCGGCTCTTCTGTGGCGATTTATTTATGTTGTTGTTTGTTACTTACTGTGTGTATCACTTGTGTCTTTTAATTTTGGATGGCCATATGGCCATTTTGTGGGAAAGTAACTGTCCTTATGGCTTTCCTTTGTTTAGGTTTCCATTATTGTCTGGTCGCTTAATGTTTGTATTTCTTTCCCTTTGGTGTCTTTTATGGGTGGAGTAAGTTAATTGTATCAATTCCTGATCTTTGTTTTACTTCTACTTTGTGTTCTGTGTATGCATAATTATACATGTGTTTACGTATGTACGCCCAATACGTTTAAATATAAACTTTATTTTTCACATTCCATATTTTTAATGAAATGCGCACTATAAGGGCATTTATTAATTGACTATCCTGTATTGATCAAAGGTCATCCGTATTAATACCAGGTCAACCAATATTAACTGAGGTCAAGTGAGGTCAAAAAATCAATAATCATGATTTTTTTAATTGTGTCAATTAATAAAATTATCATTGATCATGTAATTTCGTATTGACCCTGTTACAGGTCCTCGGTCAGCTGCATTAGCCCTCGGCCTTCGGCCTCGGGCCAATGCAGCAGACCTCGGACTTGTACCTGGGCCAATACGAAATTACTTGATTAATTATATTATAAAATTTACTTATGTATTCCGATCAGAGCAAGCAGCGTAAACCATGATAATACTCCACAAAACGCGGTGTCTCATCAGGGTCTACACTGATAGATACTTATCCAGCTATTTATATTTCCTGGTGTATGAATGTCATTGACGTGTCACCAGTAACAATTCTGATATAGACACAACTGATAGTAAATTGCACGTGTTCAAATTTTAGAACAAGTATGGTTAGGAACTGAGGTGTCCGAATAGGTACAAAAACAAGCTACTTTCATTGACTTATCAGGCTCGACTGGGCTGTTATCTATGTGATAATTGTTTTTGGTTATACGATTAGGTATGGATGCAAAACGGAACAGTTTTTCATTACGATACCACAGCCGTGAGACATAGTGCATACTTTCAGATTTCGAAAATGGTTATTTTTCTGAATAAAACTGTTGATATATTTTCTTATTTACACCTACCAACATGGGTTGTGGAAGCTCGTTAGAAACGTCTCAATGAGGCGGTTCTTACGAGTACCCACAACCCATGTCTAGGAACAGAAATAAGATAAATTATGTATACCCCGTAAACCCCAGTTTTCTCTATATAAGGGGGGTTGGTTGTTTTTTGTTTGTTTGTTTTTTGTCTTGTAGGAACAGCCCCAATTTTCTTGTTGGTTAAAATACTGCCCTTGGAAAGGATCAAATGCAAGTGTGCAACTAACATTAAAATATCCGAACTCTATTGCGCATTCGGATGTTTCGCAGTTCGATCCCACCGGATCTGACAACAGTATTTCAGAGAGACTCCTCATGAACTATTTTCTAGGGTCATTCTCTCCCATCCTCGGTAGGTATCAGTTACTGGCGAAAGAATTTCCACTGTTCTGGTTAACCGCTCTGAAGCTCTAAGCTTGTTCAGAAAGTTTATATTGCTATGTTTACTGGACAGCTCGATATGAACTTAATAATGCTGACTTGGACAATAGACTGCAAACAAACAAACAAACAAACACATATTTAAGTACCTGTTTTGACACAATACTTTAGTGTTTCCTTGCAGTCACTCAGAACTTGTTCAAGATCTCGTGGATTCTCGTCGACATTGAGACAATGATCCATCATCTCGCGGAGCTGATGTGGGTGGTGAAAGTCAAGTACTTTCGTTTTACTGTCTCTGCCTGACTTCAGATACTTGCTGATGATACCAACAACTTCAGACAAGAACCGAACAAGTCTTTCAAACCCATCCTTGGTATTGAATTCTGACAGAGATAATGACAAATGATGAACGAACATGTGTTAGTGATAATACACTTTCGTATTGAAAGTATAAATATGTGATTATTGCACTTTCCAAAAACGAATATATTGATCGAGGAGTGTATTATAATGGCTGTTAGCAGCGCAAAAGTATAACAAAAAAGTATGTCAGTAAATCTTTTGCCAAAAAAGGTAAAACCCCTCTCTCTCTCTCTCTCTCTCTCTCTCTCTCTCTCTCTCTCTCTCTCTCTCTAGATGTGTCAAGTGGAGACCAGTAACAAGTATAAAAGTAGTTCACAAAATAAATACTGAAAAGACCCCACAATGATACATAGTAGATATTGAATTAGAGAATAACTGCACTAATGCTGTAATCTGTTTAATTTAATTAGTTTTGTCGCTTTTAAATATCCTGATAAAGTCAACTTATCATTGCATTGCACCAATACATTAGTGAAAAGAATAAATAATATTTATACTGCGTTCGGACACAGTTCGCATACCTGAGGCAAAAACGCGTTCAAATTCTGTCCAGTCAAATGATAAACTCTTGTTTTTCTCGTTAGAGAAAGCATATTTTCTCAGTTCACTTTCATCACGATTCGAATCTGTAAAACAAAATGATAACAGTCACATGGTAGTATACGATAAATTTTGTCTAATGCGATGTTTTACGAGTAGTTGTGCACTTGCAGATTATTGACATTCCCTACCTTCTGTATGTCTTAGACACAGACTTTATTTATCTGATAGAATAATAAAAATAATCAACGACAAATCTTACGACAAATAAGAAATATCCAAGTCGAGGTATTAAAAAATAGTTTAAAACATTTTTAACCCTTAATGGGAATGGGAACAGCTTCAGGGGAGGCAACTCCTGCAAAAAGATTTCTGTCTTCCATGTCAATAGGGGTCAACTCTTAAAGGAAAGGATTTGCTTCTAAGGAGCAAATTCTAGCAAATTCTTTCAATTAAGAGTAGACCCATTTTTCAGTCGGACAGGGCATATAGAAAAGCGATCAGGAAGTCCCGAAAGTTGTCCCCCTTTCATCACGAAAACACGCCTATATAAATTTGACCCCCTTGAACCCCACTTTTATATAGTAAAACTGGGGTTTATAGGGGTAAACCTTATTTTTGATATTTCTGCTCGTAAATATAGATTATGGGTATTCGTTGGAACCGCCTCAATGAGGCGGTTCTAACGAGTACCCACAATCTATATTTTGAGCAGAAATAAGAAAAATGTCACAATTTTTCATCTTAAAATTTTTTTTTTTCGGCGATAAAGTTCACAATGTATTTGTATAGGCGTGTTTTCGTAATGGCAAAATGACTGAAAAATCTATCAGGTGTTCCCATTCCCTTTAAGCTGCCAATAACAACAATTGTCACTTAATTTGCATTTTGCTATTTACTTTAAAGGTCATTGCCGCAGATTTGGTGGACCAAGATCAGACTGTTCATTAGGAGCAGCCTTTGATCAGGCTCCACAAAGCTTGCATGTATACAAAACTGTATATGAAATGTTTGCGAGAAGGTGTAGCAGTCGACATAAACTGACGAGATTTTCACATGCAATTTTGGGGGCGTTTACTTCGAGTCATGTCCTGGGTACTACCTTTTTTATCAATTTGGTAAAGTTTCACCAGTGAAAAATCGCATTACGTTAAAACACCCGTGCGACATAGTGCATTTTTCACACCTCCAAAATGGCTACTTTTCTGATGAAAATCCGTGATATTTTTCTTATTTATACTGCAAACATAGGTTGTGGGTGCTCGTTAGAACCGCCTCATTGAGGCGGTTCTAACGTGTACCCACAACCTATGTCTTTGAGCATAAATAAGAAAAATAAGGCATACCCCCTTAAACCCCAATTTTCTCTATATAAAGTGGGGTTTAAGGGGGTGTTCATTTCACGGACTTGTTCGCGAGATGGAGAGTATGACTGTGATTGTTTATATGTATATATAGAGGATATTTACTTTTTTGAGATGAATATCAAAAATACTTCATCGAGTGTGTTGAAAATATCAGAGTTTTCACGAGTGCTAAGCACGAGTGAAAATTCTGATGTTTTCAACACACGAGATGAAATATTTTTTATATTTATCGAAAAAAGGAAATTTTCTTTTTATTTGATAATATTTTAGGACACTTACTGTAATTGATCAATCGGTTCTTACGTCACAATTTTGACTTGGCTATGACGTCACAACTGTCAGTTGCAAAACATAAACAGTCGCCATTTTTAATGCAGCATTTTACAGTTCAGAGAATGCTTTTTCAAGGTATTTTACAGAATTATTTTATAGATTACATATGAATTTTGGCGAGAAAATAGTCCGGGCTGCTACTGTGAAACTAACATGGTCATGTTATTTTTCACACTGCGAAAATATCATTTATATTTACAGAGTGTGAAAATATCACTTTTATTTGTTTAAGATATGCACTGATTTCACTGCTATGTATTAAATAAAATATAAATAGTTAACTGAAATAGTAGACCAAAGTATAATACCTATCAGATGAAATGCTACATGTCAACGTACATGCTATGGACTACTGTCTGTCCTTAAAAATAAGATCAAAGTTGTTGAAATAGTGAATGACCTCACTCTACGACATTAACACTTGTCCTGCTGAATATTCATATATGCCACACCTACCAACGGTTATCAACGAATCAGATTACTTGGTGCAAATTATTGCATCAAATTCATAAACTAAATGACAAACAATGTAGATCCTGTTCAGATGGCTTCTTCAGAAGCCATCTGAACTGGATCTTCATTGTTTGAAAGATAAGACATATCCGGGATCAGCAGGACAAGGGTTATATATGTTCTATGAAAGGGTTATTCTTTTGAAACACGGAATACACCGCAGAACTGAAAAATACGGAGTGTACATTTTTTTCTGGGCCAGACTAGTTTCGATCAGTTAGGCCTCATCAGTGACCCTCAGATATTTTTAAAAATCCAAAATGGAACCAATGATCCCAAAGGACAAAAAATATACACTTCACCATGTGGGACAATTGTAATCCGCCTATTACCTGTCTCCGATTTAAACCGCGCGACAAATTGTATAGAAATTAATAGGGCATGTGAATCTAAGACATGATTGAAAAAATACTAGGCTAGATAGCGAAAATGTGATTGAAAATTATGAAAATTCAATCTTTTATCTTAATTTTAATTATAATTTTATATTTTTTAAATAAAATTTAAACTGGTCAATTTTGAAATGAAAATAGGACCCTTCCGGCCCCGATAGCTCAGTGGTAGAGCGTCCGCTTCGGGAATGGAAGGTCGCGGGTTCGAACCCCGGCCGCGCCATACCAAAGGCGTGAAAAATGGTACTAGGAGCTCCCTTGGCTGACGCTCGCATTATCAGGGGTAGTCCTAGGAAGATAAATGAAGGCAGGTAAGTATTTGTTAGCGGATACTTTGTTTGTCGCAATAAAAGCTCTACAGAGCTTATGTTATTTGTTTCGAATATGCGACGTTAAATAAAGCTTCTTTATCTTATTTTTTATCTTTATCGTCTCGTGAACCTCTCGTTTACTTCAATAGAAAATTAGCAAAAACTCACGAGGGTGTCTGTTTTTATACTGTAATAATTAAATTATAAAATACGTTGTTAAAAATGTGACTTTATATTCTAGAAGAAAAATGATTTTTCTTTCCAACAGTATCAAATAATTGAAGATTAAATAAAAATAAAGTTGGTCATTTTCAGGTTGTTTTCTTGCCATTTTCAGTACTTTTAGCCGTCTCTCCTCATTGTATCTATTTATAGCTATCAGAATCAGAATCAGAATCAGAATTGTTACTGGTCAAATGACATTCATACACCAGGACCTGTGATGTGGGAAGTTAGTCCCTAGCTCTAACCAAAGAGGTAAATTTAGCTACACAATCATCAGCACCTTCAGCTGTCGAAATAATCGAATCGGGAAGGGCATTCCAATCTCTAATGGTTCGGGGGAAGAACGACTCTTTATAAATGTCAGTTCTTGCGCTAAGGGTCTGAAACGCCAACGAATGGTGATTTCTGCAGTGTCTAGCTGGGGGAACAAGGTCATCTGTTGGAATGCTGGCAGCACCCTTTAGACCTTTGTATAAAAGGATTAGCCTACTGTCTTTTCTCCTTTTCTTGAGAGACTCCCATTTTAATTTTCCAAGTATTCCAGTCATGCTCCCAGTTTCAAAGCAGTAATTGCCTGTTACAAATCTAGCAGCTCTATTCTGAACTTTGTCAATTTCATCATTAAGGACCACTCCACTGGGGTCCCAGATACAACTACCATATTCCAAGATTGGGCGAACAAGACCTTTATATGCTGCCTCTTTTACATCCTGAGGGCACTGATGAAGATTTCGTCTCAGGGAAACCAAGCGTTCTATTTGCCTTAGTACACATGTTGCTAATATGAGTATTCCATCTCAAGTTGTGTGAGATTGTCACTCCAAGGTATTTAATGGAGTCCACATTCTCGAGGACCGTTCCCTCTAAGGTGTAAGAAGCCTCAACTTTATTAGATCTCTTCCTAGTTATCTGCATAATATTGCATTTAACTGGCTGAAATCTCATGCCCCATTTACGTGCCCAACATCCTAATCTATCTATGTCAGCCTGAAGTTTCAATGAGTCATCTGTATCTCTAATTTCCCGGTAACAAACACAGTCATCTGCGAACAGTCTTATTTCTGAGTCAATGTCAGTGGAAATATCATTGATGTACAGGGAGAACAAAAGTGGACCAAGAACGGTCCCTTGCGGGACTCCAGACAAAACTGGAGCCCACCCCGAAGATTCACCATTAACAACAACCCGCTGTTTTCTGTAGCAAAGAAAGGAATCTACCCATTTGAGGGTCTTTCCCCCAATTCCATAACCAAATAACTTAGATTTAAGTAGTTCATGAGGAGGGGTGTCAAAGGCCTTCTCGAAGTCAAGAATAAATGTGTCCACCTGCCCCCCTTTGTCCAAGATTTTTGCCCAGTCATTAATAACTGTGCTTAGCTGAGTTTCACAACTGTGCCTTTTCCTAAATGCATGTTGCCTGTCTGACAAAAGTTTATGCGCGTCCAAGTGGGCCATGATGTTTGAGCAGACTATATGTTCCAGCAATTTACACAGAACACAAGTCAGAGACACAGGGCGATAATTACGGGCAAGAGCCCTATCTCCTTTTTTGAAGAGTGGACAAATGTTTGCTAAGAGCCATTCTTTGGGGATTTCACCCGTATCAAGAGACTGTTGAAACAAGTGTGCGAAAACTGGACCCAACTCATTTGCTAGTTCCTTCAGGACTCTGGGATGAAGCTCATCGGGTCCTAAGGCCTTGCTGGGGTTTAAGCCTTTAAGTAATTTGATCACTCCTGCAGCTGTCACAACAATATTATCCATGAATGGGGCCGATCTTCCAGTCAATGGAACCTCCGTGAACTCAGTTTTATTAAATGCATCATTGAATTGACCAACTAATTCCTCTGCCCTTTCAGAGTCTGATTCAGCAACCCCGTCCCCTCCTCTTTTATTAAGGGGCGGGATACCTTGCCTGTCTTTCTTCTGGCTATTAATATATCTGTAGAAGTCTCTGGGATTTGCCTTTACATCACCTACCAAGTTATTCACATACAAATCATGCTGATTTTTTATATCAGTCTTGATTTCACGTCTCAAGTTTTCAAAGGGGGTCAAGGTTTCAAATTGCAGTATGTTTCCTCTGGCTTTTGTGCCGGATCATTACAGGGTCACTGATGAGGCTTTTTTAGCCGAAACTACGTAGTATGACCCATCTTCTTTCTTATGAATGTTTTCATTGCTCTTAAAGGAACTCATTTTTGATTTTTATTTGCCTTCACTGCAGCTGGTGTTGTGCCGTGTGGCGGCCGTAAAACGTCTCCCCGTACATCAACCATAGTGCAGTTTATATTTTACTTTAAGTCCCTTGAGATCAGCGTAAATATTCTGAGAAATCAGAAACAAATTATTGGTTTAGACTCATATTCTAGACAGGTTTTTAATTATTTGGACCCCATTTTGATTTATATCAGTCTTTGAATCGACTGCTTTTTCGAAATTCGCAAAATTGCAGTATGTTTCCTCTGGCTTTTGTGCCGGATCATTACAGGGTCACTGATGAGGCTTTTTTAGCCGAAACTACGTAGTATGACCCATCTTCTTTCTTATGAATGTTTTCATTGCTCTTAAAGGAACTCATTTTTGATTTTTATTTCATTTGTGCCCATGCATGTTTTTTCTTTAAACTTTGTATATTAATAACTCAGCATATACAACCTATAAAAATGTATTTAATAAATTATATAAATCAAAGTAGGACTCAGGAGGCCACTCTAACTGACTCCCTCCATGAGCTGGTATCTGTCTCTAAATAAGTGCGTCTTAAATCTTATGTTTTATTTAGTTTCAAGATTTGTAAACTGGATTGAATGCAGAACTCCATAGGCATTCCTTTGATACTAAGAAACCTTTTGAATTAATTAAAGTTTACATTTTCTGATAAAATAATTATCAAAAATCTCAGTTTTTAATTAAATTTTTAAAAAATTATCAAAATTCAATCCCTAAGATAAATATGTTCTAGTCTTTGTCAAGATTTCATTTTGCTAGGAAAACTTGCCATATGTATCTTATTTAGCTATGCCAAATTTCATGAAAATCCAAAACCGGTAACACTGTAGTTTTACACTTTTAATGGATGTAAGTCGTTTCTGCAAAATTTACTATTTTATTGAAATCATCCAAGAACCTTACAAAATGGCAATTCGTAACACTTACGTAATAAACATGAGATTATACAAATCAAAATGAACACATATTGAGCTGATCTAGCTTAGAAACTATTAAAATATCTTGAATTTCTGATATTTTCCATTCATTTATACACTATGATCTATCCAAAATAGTAGATAGTAAAACACTAAATCAAAAGGTTTTCTAATCAACCAATTAGGCTTAGCAACATTAATTAGGCTTTTTTATTAGCAGCAAAATTATTGTGAACATGTGCAACTTTATTTAATGACTTTGCATAAGTCATGCTACTCAAATAAGTTTAAGGCAAGGAGATCCATTATTTTCATTTCCATACCAAGCTGGTATGCAAGGACGCAATGGTCAGTGGTTTGTTGTTACTAGTAAAAATAGTTCTGTTGATAAATCCATGACCAGATTAAGCCTTAGATATACTCTGTCTTTATGAACGCTGGATTATTATCCTAACAAAAACTTACAGTAATTATTGGTTAGCATTTCCAAAAATCGAAATGTCACTGATACTGAGTTTCTGTTGCAAAAGATATCATTGATGGATGAGGCGCAGAATATTTGGTGTAAACAAAGCTGTCCCATGACCTAGAGAAATTTTGCTATTAGACGGGGAGAGAAACAGTTTCCTTCCTTATAGTACACATGCATAAATATCTCTTTTCTGGATTGGTATTGTAACTGTTGACTTTTTTTTAGTGTCTTATTTTTTCTATTTACTTTGTCAATATAGTGGTTAATTTATCGGAAGCGAGCTTTTAGTATTTGTTTCTGGTTGTAAAACTTTCAACCACTTCTTGAATGTTTCTGCTGAATGCAAGTTCACTATTTTTTAAGCACTGTTCTTGCTTGCTTTTTGTTCATTAATAATTACCAGTACATTTTTGTGCAATGTATCTCTCAGCTTAGAAAGAGCATTGCAGTGTTTGGACAGAAAAAAAAACAGCACAATGTATTTACTGAAAATAATTTAAATCCTATGAGTAATGCGATAACTACTCACAGATTAAATAATTATTATCAACAGTTCAAATGCTTCTGGATATCTTACATAATGTGTATTGTAATTACTGCAACAACTGCTGAGATAGGTAAATGAAGTGAAAGACCTATACAAATATATAGACAACACAATCATGATCACATAAGTTTTGGAACACTGACAAATGTACGACCATGTGGATTCTAAAAGCAAATTCAAATGGCTTTGGAATACAACTTCAGGAAGCCGTTTGATTTCGTTCATAGGGGCTATACAAAAAAGATAGATTGGCTAGTGCCTATGCAGATACAAATTCTGAAAACTTAATGTCCAGGAAAAGTAATCTCATGTGTTATTGATTTTCCCTAGAGTAAACCTTTCTTTTTGAATGGACAGTTAGGGTTAAACAAACAAACAACAGTTTGACTTGAGAGTCATTTATCCCCAGTTGGATAACAAATCACATAAAATCTGAAGCACCATCTAAAGTGACTGGTATGTTGTTGATTTGAATGTTAAATCTAAACATCACCTTAGCACCATTACCAAATTAGAAAAGAAAGACAGAAAGAAAACTGTGCACATGATTACATGGGTGCATTTGATGATGTTAGTGGGGGTGGGGGGGGGTGCAAATTTACTGAAATGGATGTTTTAAAATAATACTTATAATTATGCTATGAACTACTGACACAAACCATACTATACTATAGCCATCCAAATTGAAAGCAGTAGTAATGTATTATTAAACAGCATGGCCAAAACATGATAATCATATAATTTCACATTTTGCTGAATCAGGACTATCAGTATTTAGTCTGTTAAAACACAATGTTACCGGTCCTCAATTTCCATCAAAATTCATCAACATGTTCCTAAGATATGTGGGTAGTTTTTATGCTAAAATGGTGTCTTGACAAAAATTGGAACATGGTAAAAATGCATATAATTTTTTAATGAATACAAAAATAGGAGCTGAAATATGGGGACACCATCAAAGAAAACTGAATGCCCAGCCACTATTACTAGACATATGAGGTCATTCATAGTATCAACTAACTCACCAATTATAGCTTTATTTCATAAAACATAGCAGCATTAGGTATATGATACTCTGAATACTGTAGACAAGTTTATATGAGAGTACTCCCTGTTGTGATAGAGACTTCATAAAATATGTAATAAATTTACTGCGGAAATAAAATTTAAAAGTGAATGCATCGTAATTATAATGGTTATACCCAAGGCAATTATTGTGCATAACTTCATCAAAATCAAAGCGTGGGCAGAAACCAATGCAAATTTCCTATACCTTGAAAGACCCCCTTTTGTCCGGAGTTTACCACTTCCCGTCTTTTTTGCCTTTGCATGAATCTTATTCCTTCTGCGAATTTTCCTTCTTATCTCTGGAGTGATCCAGGGAATATAAGATACAGCCCTACTAGTTTTTGAGGGGATATGATTTTCGGCCGAAGTATGAATGAAAGAAGTTATCAAATCAAAATTCTCCTGTATAGACCGAGCATCTGAATGACCATTAAAATAATTCTCCTTTGCAAATCTGAGTGCATCCTTCCTCATAGTTTCATAGTCACCTTTCTGATATGAGTACACCTTCCTCCGAGGTTTCTTTATTGGTGGGATGTGAATTTTTAAATATCCGGAGACAACATCGTGGTCACTTAGTTTATCTGGGGAATGAATGTCTTCGAATTGTCCTGGCAAAGTCGTAAGGATCAGATCCAATGTGTTCTTATCACGAGTGGGGAAGTTAACAATTTGTTCAAGGCCATGATCGTTCATAATGTCAATCAATATTTGTCCTTCCGACTGACTCAGCATTGTGCCTTGTTTGCTGAGCCTGTCGGGCCAAGCAATGTCTCTGAAGTTGAGGTCACCTAGAACATGTACAGCCGGGAGTGATGTCTCTATGAATGAGCAACATCACCCCACCGCCGTGAGAGTTCCTATCTTTTCTGTACACACTGTACTCACAAGTTTCAGGGAAAAGCTCAGATGTAGTAATTGAACTGTCAATCTTTGTTTCCTGAATAGCAACAATATGAGGATGAGATGTATCGAGGAAAGCTAAAGCTATCAGTTCTCATATTACGCGCGATTATCGGATTAAATCGGAAATTTCCGGGTTTTAGCTGGTTTAAGACGAATGTCAAAGTGAGCTGCTGAAAACATTTTTGTTAATGACATTTAATGCTGAAATAAATTTATTTTCATTTCGTCTTATTTATATATTTACTGTTTTTGATTTTTATTTTCTTGGTTAATAGATTTTTTCTGCATGTGACTGATGCGCAATTAATAAACACTTCATATTGTGTACAAAAGAAGAAGAAGAAGAAAAAAAACTTTAATTATTGATTTTTTTGACTAGCGAAAATATATTGATTTCGGTGAAAAATCTGTTTATTTTTTCGGGTACTTCACACATGCTTAATTGGCCATTGTTGCTAATTACTGCCAATCATGCCGGTTGTGGGAATTCTACTTAAAACCCTTAGGTACTTTTTCTGATCAGAGTCTACGTTGTGCGAAAGATCCAATGCTTCTTCATGCAGCAAGAGAAGTCTAGGATGCGCACGCTGATGTGATTCTTTGCTGGGCAGACGTAAATTGTAGGGATTGCTGTGCCCTGGTTCAAATATTATTTTCTGGGCTAAATTGCATGTAATTAAACACATTGAATGGTGAAGGGCAGGGCGACTCTCTACGGCCGTCACACCGTGGCATTTCTTTAAGTATTATTTCCTTTAATCTGCCGTTAACGATTTTTTCTTAAATAAACTGATTTTTTGAGAAATAAAAATTAAAACAATATGATATAGTTACCCATCTTGTGTTCTTCCAGCCCCCTGTTTCCAACATTTTTATCCGTAAAACCAGACGCGTTGTGAAAGTCCTGTCGACGTAGACCGAAATCCATTCTTCAAATGTCTTTTAAAATAAGATTTTGCACGCTTTTATACAACAGTTTATGCTCAACTCAGATGAGCAAGCCAAATAACATTTAATTGTTGATATTGTGATACTTGTCAGTAGATTAAACACCAGTTCTTAGGTTACATACCCGTTGTAACGCTTCATTACGAAAATACGCCTATAAAATACATTGTAACCTTTATCGCCGAAAAAAAAATAAGAAGAAAAATTGTGATATTTTTCTTATTTCAGCTCAAAATATAGATTGTGGGTACTCGTTAGAACCGCCTCATTGAGGCGCTTCTAACGAGTACCCACAATCTATATTTTAGAGCGGAAATTAGGAAAAATAAGGTTTATCCCTGTAAACCCCAATTTCATTAAATAAAAGTGGGGTTCAATGGGGTTAAAATAATATAGGTGTGTTTTCGTGATGTTATTGCAGAAATGGCATTTATTTCTGATGAACAAAATGTAGTATATTTCCTTATTTCTGCTCCAAATATAGATCATGGGTGCTCCTTACTGCCGCCTTATTCAGACTTTTTTACGAGTACTCACAATCTATGTTTGTGAGCAAAATATAAGTGAAATACTGTTTACCTCCGCCCCTTAAAACAGAAGTGAATGCAATGATCAGGAATGATACAATTAACCCACAGCTCCCATCAGAGACACCAAAGGGAAAGAAACACAAACATGAAATAACTAGACCCTAATGGAAACAGCAATAGCGGAAAGCCAAAAGGACAGTTACATTCCCACAAAATAACCGATTGGCTGTCCAAAACAAAAAAAATATTAGCAATACATACACTCAAAGACAAACCATAACAAAAATAATCCGCAACAGAAGCATTGCATTTCTCTACATAAATTGGGCCCCGTCAAGCGATTTTGGTACTTATCGCCTATGCGAGCAGCGAAGGTTCAGGCGAGCCTGCGCATCCGCGCAGTCTCGCCAGAACCTTGCTCGCTCATACAAGCAGTGAAACAAGCGGAACCTTCAGACAGAAAGCCATATCCCTGGCCCCTCTGAATGGCTGGGCATGCGCAGTTAAAATTTGTCATGACGGAATGCTCGAAGACACAAATTCGCTTGGCGGGGCTCAATTGAAGTTCAAGGGTGATCATTTATGGACTTGTCAACATGATGATCTACCTATCCGATGATAGAATATAAGATTTGTTGTTGTTGTTATTGTTGTTGTTGTTTTATAGCATTATGTGTTAGCTCTGTGACATACACAGCTGATTTCAGCATAAAATACATGCATAGACAAATACATTGTAAATTTACCACCGGAAAAAAAACGAAAATTTTAAGATGAAAATGGTGATATTTTTTCTTATTTCTGCTCAAAATATAGATTGTGGGTACACGTTAGAACCACTTGTATAAAGAAAAACTTGGGTCAACAGAGGTTATTTTTCTTATTTCTGGTCTAAAACATAGATTGTGGGTTCTCGTTAGAATCGCCTCGATGAGGCGGTTATAACAAGTACCAACAATCGATATTTTGAGCAGAAATAAGAAAAATATCACAAACCTTTCATCTAAAAATTAAGTGAGTTTTTTTTTTTTGGTGGTAAAAATACCGCTTTTTATATCTAAAAGTTTCTATTTTGATAGGAAATATTTCAATATATTTGAATATGCGCGTTTTTCTAATGTTTTCCTTTTTTCACTAAGCATAATTAGTATACTTATAGTATTTTTTCCTTTTTATTTAATGCAACAAGTCGATCCAACCTTTTTTCTAACAACCGAGAAAAAGCGCAATTATATGAAAAAACAAATCAAAGTGAAGTATGAAGTTGCTTCCACCAACATGATTTACCAAACCGACAGAAGAAGTTAAGACAACTCTTTGTTATATATGTTTGACTTAAAAACATCTTTTTGGACGAATCAAGCAAAAATATGCCATATTGCCTTATTCCATGGACAATGAAGTAACGACTGCGCACACTCAAATCAGAGCCTTAACTTGGTGGTGTTCGGTTAGCAATGCTTCAAAGATTCTTCGGGTTGGCTAAGGTTGTGGCTTTTCTCAGCGAAAAATGTACAGGTAGTAGTTTTTCATTCATGAAGACCTATTTTTACCGCTTTTTTTATATTAAGACTCTCTGCAATTTGATGAAAGAATTTATTCAGTTATTGACTCAGCTGCCAGTTAATTTCCAAACAGACTAAAATTGGAGTTAATTTCGTTCGGGTTAAGTGACAGCCTGTCAGTTTTTCCAATATATACTCAAATAATTAAGACCGTTCGTCACTGTTATTTGACGTTGCCATTTAATTTCTGGAAAGGCGGGTCTAAAGTACCACTTAGAGGCTTGAAAATGTCGACTGTTTCAATATGTTGTCCATCGTAATTCAATAATCTAGTAAGCTTCATTTATTTGAAGATTGATAAAGACGTCATATTTGAGTGTTGGGCTACAACTGTCCCAATATGATGTGTCAGACACAATGCTGCTGTTCAAACATACCAAATACTGCCACATCGATGGAACCAAAATCATGCGCATCACGTGAACAAGTCTGTGAAATGAACTCCACTCTAAACCCCACTTTATACAGAGAAAACTGGGGTTTACGGGGGTATACATATTTTTTCTTGTTTCTGTTCCAAGACATAGGCTGTGGGCACTCATTAGACGAGCACCCACAACCTATGTTTGCAGTAGAATTAAGAAAAATATCACGGAGTTTCATTGGAAAAGTAGCCATTTTGGAGATGTGAAAAAATACACTATATAGCACCGTGTTACCGTAATGGCAAAGTGTGATCGCATGGCAAGAAAGTTGGGAAAGTTTTAAAAAAGCTATATAAAATAGGTTCAGTATATATTACTCCGTCACAAGCATTTATTATAGTCATTGTTTTCTTTGTATTTATTAAGTGATTACAGTAAAAGTTCTAAATTAAGACCACGTTTAAGACTGTTCAAAAGTTGCCTTTATAACTTCTCTTAAACAGTCCAAAAGTTGGTGTCTAATTAGCAGACACTTAGTGTAGAAAACACACAAAAAAATTACTGAAACCTTCTAAATAAGCTTTTAAAAGCAGTTCTAGACTTAATTTTCGGTGGTCTTAATAGCGGAATTTTACTGTTTGACTCATTACGAAAACACGCCTATACAAATACATTGTAACCTTATCGCCGAAAACATGGAAATTTTAAGATGAAAAATTATGATATATTTCTTATTTCTGCTCAAAACTTAGATTGTGGACACTCGTTAGAACCGCCTCATCGAGGCGGTTCTAACGAGTACCCACAATCTATGTTTTAAAGCAGAAATAAGAAAAATAAGGTTTACCCCTATAAACCCCAGTTTTACTATATAAATGTGGCGTTCAAGGGGGTCGAATTTATATGGGCGTGTTTTCGTGATGTTTTTTTTTTTTTTTTTTTTTTTGGGGGGGGGGGACGTTTTGCCAATTTATGAGACGAAACTGTTTTTACTTCTATTTTGCTACCAGCCAGTTCTGCTTCACTGACTGAAAAGAGTTTTGAAATTATGCATATAGAAACTAGAGGTATGGTGTGCTAGGAGCCCATAACTCCGTTCATATAAGGTTGAGCAATTCTGCTATCAGTCTTTCGTTGCACAATTTTCTGCAGGTATTTTTAAACATTTGGCTGAATGCCTCTGAGAATCTCAAGATTTAAGAACTTTAGTTCAACAACCTTCTACAAATGAAGGGGGATCTCAAGTGAGTTGAGCATGAAAATAGTTTTATAACCTCGGCCCCAGGCCTAAGTTGAGATTGAAAAAAAATTAACCTCGGACCCAGGCCCCGAGGTTATAAACTTTTTTTAATGCTCAGCTCACTTGAGCATGAATTCGTCATCATTACGAAAGCACGCCTATACTAATACATTATAACCTTTATCGCTGACAAAAGAAACTTTTAAGATGAAAAATTGTGATATTTTTCTTATTTGTGCACAAAATATAGATTGTGGGGACTCGTTAGAACGAGTACCCACAATCTATACTTTAGAGCAGAAATAAGAGAAATAAGGTTTACCCCTGTAAACCCCTGTTTTACTATATAAAAGTTGGGTTCAAGGGGGTCAAAATTATATAGGCGTATTTTCGTGATGTGCTCATAAGTTTTAAAATACAAATATATTCGGCAATATTCCTATTCAGATCAGTAGAGAATGTTGTTTGTTCTGCTGAGCATGAAAAGAGGCTTATAACCTCGGGACTAGGCCCCGAGGTTATAAAACGTTTTTCATGCTCAACCCACTTGAGCATAAAATTTGCCTTGCACATAAATTTTAAAATGCCAACAATTGTTGGCATTTAAAAATTATGAGCAAGACAAATAACATTCTGGGCTGATCTGATCAGGAAAATTGACTCTTTTATTCGTATTTTAATATTTATGAGCATTATCAATTTCAATGTATGAAAAATGTTTTATACATCGGGCCAGGTTTTCTTTTGATGCGGCCCGTATCGTGCGTTATAAAACCAGAAAGAACAGAATGTGGATGAGAGAGAGAGAGTGCTTAATTACTTTCAGCTTATAAACAAATAGCAGCATGAGGGGCAAACTTAGCAACAATTAATATAACAATCTGGAGACAGAGAGAAACAAGAGACGAATACACTGAAACATCAAACTGTTTGGGCCAGTAATGGCCATACGTAATTAAACTTTTTCAACACTTCGTGTGTTTTCGTATGGTCTGCGGCGTCGGCCAAAGAACCCCTCCTTATTACAGTCTTTCATCCAGGAGCGATGAAATATTTCTTAACTACAAACTGCAAATACAGTAAAACTGCGATGGCTCAAACACCGATCTGATTCTCGTAAACCATGTCTGAGTCGAACCTGTTCTCGAGTCCCAAGGGCATTCCTCTACATAGTGAAGGAAAATTTAGATATTTTCTTTCATCTTTCAAATGTTTATTGTGTGTACTCATTAGAATCGCCTCACATACATTTATATTTTAGAACACCGAAAAGAAGTCCCAAAATTATCCCCTTGAAGCCTTCTGGCAGTGCTACTAAGTGGCTCGAACAACCGTTGTCTCGAACAGATTTTCGTGGTCCCTAAGGTATTCGAGCCATTGAAGTTTGACTGTACACACGAATCGCCATATGCATCATCATTTACCAGGCCCCCGCCCATCGGGGATTGAATAAATAGATGGGCTACAAGATGCTTCCACGCAGAGCTGAAACCGACCGCACACGAGTACTGGTGAGCCGCTCTGCCCAGGCAAAGCCGTGCCAGTCGGACGGTCCGTGATTGGTTTCATTGGGCGACAGTGCTTGAGATGTCATTTCATCTTAATGTCGGGTAAAAGTCCTACAAAATTGGAAGCAAGTCTCCAAAATGACCTATACTGTGTTGACGGGGACATTAAACTTCAACTCAAACAAAAACAAAACAAAGCATCATCATTTTCCACATCATCACGTTAACAAGTCTGTGTAATGAAGACCCCTCTTAACCTCACTTTAAATGGAGAAAAATGGGGTTTACGGGGGTATTGTTTATTTTTATTTAAGAAATAGATCAGCTCTAGCACCTCAACCCTTTTTGTACCAAATGTAATCTTCCTCCTTATATATAGCAGGAGTACATTTCAAAATTTAGGGTTGTCAGATTGTGTTTTCTTCAAAATCTGTTTGGAAACAGGCTGAACTTTTAGCAAACAGTGGAGGCCCTGATCAGACGCCGCATACGCCAGGGTACGCGTTTTGGGGTTTCTGGTACTAAATGAGTTAATCTTGGCACCGGTGCTGATCTATTTCGATTCTAACACACTAAAAGTCGACGAAATTGCTATTGATTCCTTTGTGGGAATAATAGAAATACAACCTATTGAAAATTTGTTTGTTTGAATTAAGATTTAACGTTCCCGTTAACACATTTTAGGTCATTTTGGAGTCGTTGCTTCTAACTTTGTGGGATTTTTACCCGACATTGAGATGAAATTACAAATCGAGCTCTGCCTCCCAATATAATCAAAAGGGTTTAATGCATGGGCGGTCCGACTCATTTTACTTTGCCTGAGCAGGCTTAGACTTTCTAAGCGGTTTACCAGTACCCATGTGCGGTCTGTTTCAGCTCTGTGTGGAAGCACCATGTAGCCCAATCCATTTTTCCTAGTACCGATGCATTAGGTAAACAAGTCCGTGAAAAGAAGACCCCGCTGAACCTCACTTTAAATAGAGAAAACTAGAGTTTATGGGGGTGTTCATTATTTTCCTTCATTTGCTCCTTAGAACCGCGATTCTAACGAGCACTCACAAGCTATATTTGGACTGGAAATAAGAAAAACATCAAACATTTTCATCTGAAAAAATGTTACTTATCGTCTCCTTAGATGTGATGAACATGTTTACTTGTTATGATTTTGAGTTTAAACTAAAGTTTGCACCTGGAAAATAGCCGGGATGGAAATGGTTCACTTGAAATTTGTATCAGTTAGCTAAGCCTGCCTAGGCAAAGTGATGGGAGTCGGATCGTCCAATGCTTATAAGCATTTTGTTTTCATTGGGTGGCAGGGCTTAATATAACATTTCATCTAAATGTCGGTTAAAAGTTCCACAAAATTGGAAGCAACATCGCCAAGATGACCTAAATAGTGTTGACCTGTATTGGGATATTAGCAAACAATGTAGACCCAAATCAGACGTCACAGAACGCAGCGTCTGATCAGGGTCTACACTGTTTGATTAAAACACTGGCGTATAAGGGTTAAATGAAACAGTATGCTAGAAGAGAAGGCAATGATCAGGAATGAATACAATTACCTCACATCTCCCATCGAAGACATCATTGGGATAAAAATTGAACCGGCGCATGACAAAACCTACAATAAGACCGGTGCGACCAGCAGAGACTCGAATCAACCTGCTCACCTAAACACTCTCAGAAGACAGTTTGCTTATGTCTATTTGCATAGATATTAGCCTATAGTAGGTACATGTGACCAGCGAAGACTCTGGTCAGACTGCAAGAATGCGCAGGCTGATCTGAGTCCTCGCTGGTCGCTCAAGTCTTATTGTAGATTTTGTCATGCGCTTGCTCAAATATCGTCACTATAATGAAAACGTCACAAACGGAAAGCCAAAAGGTAGTAAATTTCCCACAAAATGACCAAACAGGTATCCAAAATGAAACCATATTCGCAATACATACAGGAAAAGACGAACCATAACAAAAATAAACCGCGAGAGTGGTCAATAAAAAGTTATTCACTGGGGTGAGGTTGGGGGTTGGGAGGTGTTTAAAACGATTTTATGTGGCTACCATCATCGCCCCTGTTTCTGCCGTGGTTAAGACAAATAGTTTATTTTTCAGTCCGCATGAAGGATTTCTAACTCATCTATGCAACATCTGCGAGAACATGACCGCCCCGCCTGTCGGGGCTTGAAGAAATAGATGGGCTGCATGATGCTTCCACGCAGAGCTGAATCTGACCCACACACGAGTACTGGTAAACCACTTAGAGGATCTAAGCCTGCCCAGGCAAAGCGGTGTGAGTGTCGGACCGTCCATGCTTATAAACCCTATTGGTTTCATTGGGCGACAGTGCTTGAGATGTCATTTCATCTCAATGTCGGGTAAAAGTCCCACAAAATTGGAAGCAACGTCTCCAAAATGACCTTTACAGTGTTGACGGGGACGTTAAACCTTAAATCAAACAAACAAACTCCGAGAACATGAAAATCAAACGACAGCAGAGATTGAAAGATGATGAGGACTCGACAGCATGAAATAGCTGGAATGAAAAACAAACGAAAACCAACAGTTAACGCCGGTTGGCCCGACCAGAGACCGAGCATCAGGCATCAACCGACATTACCTTTAGTAAGGTTTTAGGCTGGAGAGGTTACGGGTGTCAAGCAAAGGCTGACAGCAGGGAGTCCATATTTTCAATCATCTTTTTTTCTAGATTGGGCATACTTTTCTGTAATATAAGAATCTTATATGGGTGTGTGGGGTGGATGGAAAAATCCGTCCCAAGGGCCACTCTCCGGCATCACGAGGCTTGCCGAGAGATGCCGGACAATGATCCCGAGGGACAGATTTTTCTATCCAACCCTGACACCCATATACGGTTCTTTTTCTTGCAAAACATTCATTTCTTATAGCGGATTTTTAATGCTGCAGTCACTTCGGTTACCGACGTCCTCCTTATTGTGATGACATTGCAGGAATTTTAGTGACGTCACGTAAAGTGCTGTGACATGAACTTAACGAAGGCGCAAATGAGGTCGTATTCAACCAGTGCCTTTATCAAACACGCGAGAATATTCGATTTTGGGTAAGAACACCAGATTGAGCCTTCAGCACTTCACTTTTCTGTAATATAAGAATCTTATATAGGTGTGTGGGGTGGATGGAAATATCCGTCCCAAGGCTCACTGTCCGGCATCACGACGCTTGCCGAGTGATGCCGGACAGTGATCCCAAGGGACAGATTTTTCTATCCAACCCTGACACCCATATACGGTTCTTTTTCTTGCAAACCTTCCATTTCTTATAGCGGATTTTTAATGCTGCAGTCACTTCGGTTGCCGACGTCCTCCACATTGTGATGACATTGCAGCAATTTTAGTGACGTCACGTCAAGTGCTGTGACATGAACTTAACGAAGGCGCAAATGAGGTCGTATTCAACCAGTGCCTTTATCAAACACGCGAGAATATTCGATTTTGGGTAAGAACACCAGGGTTAGAAAAGAATTTCTATTACAAGCTAAAACAATGGATTACCTGGTCTGTTGTGCAAGAAATGTTCTTCTTACATTTATATTTTATTTTGTTTGCAATAATTAGCATATTTTTGCTATGCAGGTGTGAAGGTTTAATATGCGCTGGCGTTATGCCTACCACAGTTCACCAAAGCTTGTAAGGGCAGATAACCGCGAGTATTGTCTGGTATCTTCATTAGACCTACAGTGTATTATGATTTTTCTTAAAACGACAAAATACTCCGTTTAAAGATAACATTAGTAATATAGAAGGGAAGGCAATGAGCTGGAATCATCTGTGCTTATTGTCGTGAAGATTTTAAATAAATACAATTGATACAAAGTAAGAAAGGATAGTTTTTGTCACTTTTGAATGACCTTTAAACTGAAAAAAATGTGGCTAAAATATTCTTAAAGCCTTGTGACAACTTTTTCATTTTCCATTCCGTCGACGCTTTTAAAATCATCTACAGGGAGGTAAAAACTGATGTTGGGTTTGTTTCCAGGGTTAGCCTGATCATCTATGTTAAGGTTCAGCTTTCGTTCATAAGAAGCTTTTGCTGCCGCGATCAAGCGTCGACTCTCTGATGTACCCGTCTGATTAACCATCTTTGAAAAGAAACTTTCCTTTTTATTCAGCAATATATACGGGATGTCATACTCCACGATCCTTCCAGCATCAAACACCTAGAATAAGACGTTAAGGTTACATTTGAGAAATGATCGAACAGTTTGCAAACAGTGCAGCCCCGTATCAGTCGCTACGTAGCGGCGTCCGATCTGAAGCCTTTGCTGTTTGCTTGTGTTTCCGTTCTGGTGTATCCCATGAAAATGGGTTCATTTGATGAATATCTGCTGAGATCGGACAGTTTTGTCATTTGGACATGAAAGAGAAAACATACGCCCAACTGCGGAAATGTCTTAGACAGGTTTAATATTAATCCGACGGACCGCAGCCCAAATGTGGTTTTGAGAAATAGCTTGGGCTGCTTTCATGCGGAGCTGAAACTACAGGTAAACGGCTTGAATGACTAAGCCTGTCCAGGCAAAGGGCTGCGAGTTAGGCCGGCCATTGCATATAAACCCGATTGGTCTCATTCGGTGGCAGGGCTTGAGACCTCATTTCATTTCAATGTTCGGTAAAATTCCCAAAACCTTGGAAACAAAGTCTTCAAAATGACCTAATTAGTGTCGACGGGGACGTTTAACGTCAATTCCGAAAAAAAAAACAAATATTTATTAGACAATTAAGCCTATAGTGCGATGAATTTCAAAAATAATCTCCAAACAGTCCCAATTTGTGCAATTTAACAGCTCGGCCTTTCAAATCAGAATCATGAAATAAACATCCCCTTTCCAATCATAATAATTATGAACTGACTGTTCTGCGAAATACGGTATGCATACTTATTTCCATACAGTTCATAATCTATGGAAAATACTAGGTTACTCGCAAAGACATTCCTTGAAGAGTGGTTCCCTTTCGCGCATTTATTATTTATTACGATTATAATCTTGCCATAATGACTGGGCTTCAAAATATCAAACAATAGGACCATGATGGTCCTATATTGCAAAGATAGATAGATAGATAGATAGATAGATAGATAGATAGATAGATAGATAGATAGATAGATAGATAGATAGATAGATAGATAGATAGATAGACAGATAGATAGATAGATAGATAGATAGATAGATAGATAGATACTTGTTGGTCCCGGGACGACGCAATGTTTGGCCCCAGGTCTATAATTTGAACAGTCTAAATAAAGCTTAAAATCAAATATCAAGGACCTGGGCTCTCTCGTTTCAGACAAGAAGATTTTTAACAGTTTTCCCTATATAAGTCAATATACGGCCCCCGCCCATCAGGGCTTGAAGAAATAGATGGGATACATGATGTTTAGAGGATTCAAAAAGGTAGAAGTGGAGGCAATGATCAGGAATCGATAAAATTAACCCACAACTCCCATCAGAGACACCAAATGGAAAGAAACACAGACATGAAACAACAGACCCTTATGGAAACATCAGTAGCGGAAAGCCAAAAGGACAGTTACTTTCCCACAAAATGGCAAATAGGCTATCCAAAATAAAATAATATAAGCGACACAAGCATCCAAAGACAAACCATAACAAAAATAAACAACGACAGAAGAACCGCCTTGGTACGGTAAGCGGGAACGAATTCCACTGGGGGCTTAAATCGATTTTACGTGGCCACAATCCTCGGCGATTAAGACAAATAATCTGTTCAGTCCGCATGAAGGCCTCCTAACTCATCAGTGCAACATCTCTGCCTGATGCCTCCAGCTGACCTGTCTCATAGGCTACGTCGGTCGGTGTGTGCTCGGAGGGGTGTGTGCTGTGTTTGCCGGGTCTTGTCCAACATCCGTTTCGGTTTCAAAACTTTGGGGTTGAGACACACTGATGAAGATAAAATATCAGAAAGGCCTCTGTGTCACTAAATTTGGTATAGTTACGCCTTAATTGCAACATCTCTGTCACCACAAACATCAAACAGCCACAGAGATGAAACAACGGCGAGGACTCGACAGCAAGAAACCACTGAAATGCTGGAGCAAAAGAAAACCAACAGTTAGATTCCTGTGTAACGCCAGTTGTCCCAAGGGCAGGCCATTTTTGCCCCAGAACAATCTTTTGAATAATCTTGGTAGAGGTCCATTAGATGAAGCTTCATACATAATATCAAAGGCCTGGGCCTTCTAGTTACAGACGAGAAGATTCTCAAATGTTTCCCCATATAAGCCTATGTAAAACCAGTGAGCCCCGGGGCGAGGCCATGTTTTGCCCCACTGCTATAATTTGAAATCAAATCTTGGTAAAGGTCCACTAGATGAAGCTTCATACCAAATCTCAAAGATCTGGTTTTAGACAAGAAGATTTTAAAGGTTTTCCATATATAAGCGTATGTAAAACCAGTGGGCCCTGGCGAGTCGAGGTTTGGCCTCAGGGATAAAATTTGAACCATCTTGGCAGAAGTTTACTAGTCGAAGCTTCCTACTAAATATCAAAGACCTGGGCCTTTCGGTAGTTCATTATCTATGGAAAATACTTAGTACCTCGCAGAGACATTCCTTAAAATGTGGTTCCCTCTCGCACATTTATAACTGTTACAATCTCGCCATAATGACTGGGCTTCAAGATATCAAACAATAGGACCATGATGGTTCTATATAGATAGATAGATAGATAGATAGATAGATAGATAGATAGATAGATAGATAGATAGATAGATAGATAGATAGATAGATAGATAGATAGATAGATAGATAGATAGATAGATAGATAGATAGATAGATAGATACTTGTTGGTCCCGGGACAACGCAATGTTTGGCCCCAGGTCTATAATTTGAACAGTTTAAATAAAGCCGAAGATCAAATATCGAGGACCTGGGCCTTCTCGTTTCAGACAAGAAGATTTTTAAAAGTTTTCCCTATATAAGTCAATATACGGCCCCGCCCATCAGGGCTTGAAGAAATAGATGGGATGCATGATGTTTAGAAGATCTAAAAAAAGTAGAAGTGGAGGCAATGATCAGGAATCGATCAAATTAACCCACAACTCCCATCAGAGACACCGAATGGAAAGAAACACAAACATGAAACAACAGACCCTAATGGAAACATCAATAGCGGAAAGCCAAAAGGACAGTTACTTTCCCACAAAATGGCAAATAGGCTATCCAAAATAAAATAATATAAGCGACACAAGCATCCAAAGACAAACCATAACAAAAATAAACAACGACAGAAGAACCGCCTTGGTACGGTAAGCGGGAACGAATTCCACTGGGGGCTTAAATCGATTTTACGTGGCCACAATCCTCGGCGATTAAGACAAATAATCTGTTCAGTCCGCATGAAGGTCTCCTAACTCATCAGTGCAACATCTCCGTCAACACAAACAGCCAAAGAGATGAAACAACGGTGAGGACTCGACAGCTAGAAACCACTGAAATGCTGGAGCAAAAAAAAACAACAGTTAGACTCATGGGTAGCACCAGTTGTCCTCAGGGCGGGCCATTTTTTGCCCCAGAACAGTCATTTGAATAATCTTGGTAGAGGTCCATTAGGTTAAGCTTCATACCAAATATCAAAGGCCTATGTAAAACCAGTGAGCCCCGGGGCGGGGCCATGTTTGGTCCCATTGCTATAATTTGAAAACAAATCTTGGTAAAGGCTAGATGAAGCTTCATACCAAATCTCAAAGATCTGGAAACCTTAGGAAAAGTAGAAGTAAAACAAAGATCAGGAATTGATACAATTAACCTACTCCACCCATAAAAGACACCAAAGGGAAAGAAATACAAACATTAAGCGACAAGACCATAATGGAAACCTAAACAAAGGAAGGCCATAAGGACAGTTACTTTCCCACAAAATGGCCATATGGCCATCCAAAATAAAAAGACAAAAGTGATACACACAGTAAGTAACAAACAGCAACATAAATAAATCGCCACAGAAGAGCCGCCTTGGAACGGTCAGTGGAAGATTTCCACTGGGGGGCTTAAATCGATTTTACGTGGCCACAATCCTCGCCCTTACTTCCGTCGCGATTTAGACAAATAATTTGTTCAGTCCGCATGAAGGCCTCCTAACTCATCAGTGCAACATCTCCGTGAACACAAAAATCAAAGAACCACAGAGGTGAGACAAAGGTGAGGACTCGACAGCAAGAAACCACTGAAATGCTGGAGCAAAAGAAAACCAACAGTTAGACTCCGATGAGCCCGACCAGAGACAGAGCATCAGGCACCAACCAACATTACCTTGAATTAGATCTCTCTAATTCTCAATAAGCCTTTACGTTGGAGCCGTCATAGAATCTGAGGCCTGACCCACCGGCGTGCAATTAAAGAGGGAAGCAAAGTTGCCAACCGTGATTGGGTTAACTACCATGCATGCAGTCTGTCGTATAATATCCATGTTGTACCCACTCTTTTTATATCGAAGAATGATTTTACGAAATTGGGTGCTGAAGTCATTGCGGTTATATATTTTTCTGAATTTATATACGAAGCCTTAGGCTCCGATGAGCTAAAACCGGATATGTATTTTTAATTTAATTCGCTCTCCAAAATTCATTAAATTGTTGTCTAAAGAAAGACTTACATGCAGTAAATTGATATGACAAAATAGCAGTGAAGGCAATGATCAGGAATCGATACAATTAACCCACAGCTCCGATCAGAGACACCAATGTATCAGAAACACAAACATGAAACAACTAGACCCTAATGGAAACATCACCAGCGGAAAACAAAAGGGCAAAGTAGAAGTAAAACAAAGATCAGGAATTGATACAATTAACTTACTCCATCCATAAAAGACACCAAAGGGAAAGAAATACAAACATTAAGCGACCAGACCATAATGGAAACCTAAACAAAGGAAGGCCATATGGACAGTTACTTTCCCACAAAATGGCCATATGGCCATCCAAAATTAAAAGACACAAGTGATACACACAGTAAGTAACAAACAACAACATAAATAAATCGCCACAGAAGAGCCGCCTTGGAACGGTCAGTGGAAGATTTCCAACTCCTTTCCCACAAAATGGCCAATTAGCTACCCAAAGCAAAACAATATAAGCGATACACACAGTCAAGGACAAGCCATAACAAAAATAAAGCACGACAGAAGAACCGCCTTTGAACAACACTGCCCTTCCTCAGCCCAGCCCATAGAACGAAGACATTCAGAAAAGAGACACATTCTTAAATGTCACTAAGATGGAAAGGTGATACATATACACAATATGAGCCCCGCCAAGCGAATTTGTGTCTTCGAGCATTCCGTCATGACAAATTTTAACTGCGCATGCCCAGCCATTCAGAGGGGCCAGGGATATGGATTTCTGTCTGAAGGTTCCTCTTGATTCACTGCTTGTATGAGCGAGCAGCGAAGTTTCTGGCGAGACTGCGCGGATGCGCAGGCTCGCCTGAACCTTCGCTGCTCGCATAGGCGATAAGTACCAAAATCGCTTGACGGGGCCCATATAATGTCATCAAGTGCAGTTAAATTCCTATATTAAGACCGTCTTTGGGACTGTTCATAAGTGGTTTTTAAGACCACTTTTGAACAGTCCCTAAGGTGGTTTCTTAAACTGGAAGACACTGGGTGAAGAAAACACAACACTTTAAAACCAAATTTATTAGCTACCCAGAGCAAACACAAAACTAGACTATGACCACAACGCGACGTTAATGAACTAGACTATTTAGGAGGCCTCCATGCGGACTGAACAAATTTATTGTTTAAATCGCGACGGAAGTAAGGGCGAGGATTATGGCCACGTAAAACCGATTTAAGCCCCCCAGTGGAAATCTTTCCACTGACCGTTCCAAGGCGGTTCTTCTGTGGCAGTTTATTGATGTCTTTGTTTGTTACTTACTGTGTGAATCACTTGTGTCTTTTTATTTTGGATGGCCATATGGCCATTTTGTGGGAAAGTAACTGTCCTTATGGCCTTCCTTTGTTTAGGTTTCCATTACGGTCTGGTCACTTAATGTTTGTGTTTCTTTCCCTTTGGTGTCTTTGATGGGTGGAGTAAGTTAATTGTATCGATTCCTGATCTTTGTTTTACTTCTACTTATTCTTAGTTTTAGGTGGCCGTAATGGCGGAATATCTTTTCGACGGTTGGAATAATATTTCCGAATATATTACATTCTAACTTACCCTATAGAAATAAAGTAAAATAGAAGTATTTTAAATGAAAATGCATCAATGCAATTATCTAACACCCCATATCCAAAACACAAAAGGGAAAGAAACAAAGTCTTATTAGAAAGTAATAGTATTTGAAGTAATAAAGTGACAGATAATGAACTTTGTTCGATTTAGGTAACGTCGCGTTGTGGTCATAGGCAAATAACATTATTAAAAGCCATCACGCAAACAAGTCTATATAATTTTAAACCCCTTGAAACCCACTTATATACTAAACTGGGGTTTACACTGGTAATCCTTATTTTTCTTATTTCTGCTCTAAAAATAGATTGTGGGTACTCGTTAGAACCGCCTCATTGAGGCGGTTCTAACGTGTACCCACAGCCTATATTTTAGAGCAGAAATAAGAAAAATATCACAAATTTTCATCTTAAAATTTTCCTTTTGCTGGCGGTAAAATTAATAATGTATTTGATTTATATCAGTCTTTGTATCGACTGCCTATTCGAAATTTGCAAAATTGCAGTATGTTTCATCTGGCTTTCTTTGCCGGGTCACTGATGAGGCTTTATTAGCCGAAACTACGTAGTATGACCCATCTTCTTTCTTATGAATGTTTTCATTGCTCTTAAAGGAACTCATTTTTGATTTTTATTTATATAGGCGTGTTTTCGTAATGAATTCATAAAACAATTACCATTATTTTATCCGAATCTATAACCGTGTGGAGGCGATGAGCAACTGTAAGTACCGTGTAATCTCGAAACTTCTCTCTAATTGTTTGCTGGATGAGCCGATCAGTTCTACAACGATGGAAAGTACAAATTAATCTGTGACACAAAACATGCCGCTAATAAGGAGACTAAAAAAACAAAGCACCTATGTTCTGCCGCTAAATAAACATTACGATAACACACCCGTGCGACATAGGGCATTTCGCCAAAAACTGATGTCTACCATTTTTAACCCATTTCAGACTGGAAACACCTAAAGGGGTACCCTGGCAAACTGTGCAGGCCCAGATCATCTGATTAGGGCCTACACTCTTTGCAAAAAGTTCAGCCATTTTCCTAAAATTTTGAAGAACGCACAACCTGACGACTCTAAAGTTTGAAATGGACACATGCTATATATAAGGAGGAAGATTCCATTTGGTACAAAAAGGGTTAAATTAGCGGTGAGAGATAATGATCGCATGGAGGCACAAAATATAAAACAGACTGCAAACATTATTGCTACAGCATACTGGATAGAATAGTGTTTCAAAAAATTGTAAAAATATTAAAGTGACATTACATACGGTTCAAACTAGCAGTGGGCCATTTACATTTACCAGTTGTTAATCGCATCGTCAGCTTACATTAATTTTCGTTAGCGATCAAAATAGTATTTGTTTCAGCAAGTCAAATATTTAATAGAAAACATTAACAGAAAACATTTTCTGAACTTCAGAAATTGTCATTCCGATTTAGTTTCAAAGCCGGACTAAAATCTCTTCTCCAAAACGGTTGCATGTTTAGATTGACAATTTTTTTAAACTCAGTAAAAATATTATGATTTCAGTAAAACAGAAGTGAAGGCAATGATCAAGAATCGATACTATTACCTCAGACCTGCCATCTAAGACACCAAAGGGAAAGAAATACAAACATAAAACAACTCTAGTCTCTGGAACGGCTCCGGCCTAAAGCCTCACTTTTGATATAATTCGGTTGGTGCCTGATTTTCAAAAACTGCCTCGGCCCACCGCAGTCTAACCGTCAGTTTTCTTTTCCTTCATACAGTAGAACTTCGATGGCTCGAACACCGATGGCTCGTTGTCATGGATGTGTCGAACCCATTCTTGAGCCCCTAGCGAAATCCTCTACATAAGAAATAGTGGTGGTAATTAAGGAGATTTTAGTCTTTTATCTTGCAAATGTGTGCTGTGTGTACTCATTAGAATCGCCTCGATGAGGCGATTCTAATGACTACACAGAGCATACATTTTCATTATAGAACACCGAAAAGATGTTTAAAAGTATCTCTTACGCCTCCTGGCAGTAACCCTCGGTGGCTCGAACTACCCCTGTCTCGAACAGATTTTCGAGGTCCCAAAGGTGTTCAAGCCACTGAAGTTCGACTGTAGTTATTTCGTACTGTCGAGTCCTCGTTGCCGTTTCATCGCGTACTCGTTTATATTCATGTTCACGGAGAGGTTTCACTGATGAGTAAGAAATGAACAAATTATTTGTCTGAACAACGATAGAACCAAGTGTCAAGTAATACCGATTTAAGGGGAATGTATACACATTCAGTGGAGGCAACTCCTGCAAAATTAGTTTGTCTACAATCTCCATAGGGGTCAACTCTTAAAGGAAAGAATGTGCTCCTGTGGAGCGAATTCTTTCCTTTAAGAGTAGACCCCTTTTTCAGTGGGACAGGGCTGATGGAGAAAGCAAACAGGAAGTCCCGAAAGTTGTCTTCCTTTGAAAAATGGCGGACACATATGCTAGGTGTTCCAAATCCCCTTAAGCCCGCAGTAATTTTTATTGACAGTTCCAAGGCGGTGCTTTTGTTGTGGTTCATTTGTCTTTGAATGCATATGATGCTGATATATATATATCTGTGTGTGTGTGTGTGTGTGTGATTGTTTTGTTTTTTGTTGCAGTTGTTTATTTGTTTGTTTTATTTTCAATTTCGGATAGCCGTTTGGTTATTTTGTGGGAAATATTCAGCAGTTTGAAAAGTTAAAGTAATGCTGTCTTTGCTGTTTTTGGTGGGTGTTTTGGTTGGTGTTTTGAATGAAAGGTGAATGGTATCGATTCTTGATAATTGCTTTCATTCTACTTAATACTTTGCTTGTTCTGCAACGCCTATTCGCATTTAACAACAAAATATAATTTTATGTTTGATGTATTCAAATTTCTGACGATGTTTTAACCGACGGCAACGTCCAATATGTCTCTAAGTGTCTTTCAATCGTAACTCGCATTTTAATTAAAATACATACAATATGATGCACAATAAAGAACTTACGTTCGATCTACATTTGCTGTAGCCTCGTCAATAACCAAAATTTTGTTTCGCTGCAAGATAGCCCTGGCGAGACATACCAGCTGCCGTTGTCCAATACTGAAATTCGAACCGCCTTCCGAAGATAAGGCATATCCGGGATTAGCAGGACAAGGGTTAAGTGTTTCTGATTCTTTTCTTGATTATACATAGAGGATCTTACATGAGTGTTCATGTGTTATTGAATTTATTAAACGAGTTGAGGAAAAGGGATAAAATGCGAGGCTTTGCCGAGCATTTTATCCCTTTTCTCAACGAGTTTAATAAATTCAATAATA
The DNA here is from genome assembly GCA_963580285.1 of Lucinisca nassula. Lineage (NCBI taxonomy): Eukaryota > Metazoa > Mollusca > Bivalvia > Lucinida > Lucinidae > Lucinisca > Lucinisca nassula. The sequence continues at coordinate 143,824,201 of OY757019.1, read as the reverse complement.
CACGAGCACGAATGCAAGATTCTATTATCATATGACATTGAAAACGCATTTTATTCACGATTGTTTACAAAAATGTCAATATTCCGCAATAAGTAAACGCGACGTCGTTCAGGACGTCGTACATGTAACGATGTGGGACGTATCTAGCTAATTTGCATATTTAATCCACTAGTGGATTATCGAATATAATACATGGCGTTATTACATTCTCAGACGCGACGTCATTTGATAAATGTTGTTATGTTGGCTATTCTGATTCTTCCCCGTTTTTGATATTCATTTTTAGTTAGGTTTGTCCTTCATGTTTAATGTATGTCATGTTGGTGATTCCGATTCTTTCCCCCAGTATGTATGTTATTAATTTTAAGTTACGTTTGGATATTCTGAGTCACCACCTGTTTGGGAAAGAGCTGCTGACTCGTTTTACCAGTGTTCTGTTTTGTTTACTTTCCTCACTCCATCTTTCAACTTCTTTCCATTGTGATATTGTGGCGAGGATATGAGATCTGACTGTATCAGTACCTGGTCGTTTCTCTTTTCAATTTTCGTGCAATCAGCCGTGCAGCAAGCCATAGTAGCTGACTAAGCACGCACTTTTGAGGAACATTTATCGGAGAAAATTAAGGGTCCTCTGCTAATGTGTCGGATAAATATCTGTCAATCTATCAGAAATACTTTTGAAATATGCCGTCAAAATATGAAAACCACAGACTTAGATTGCCTCTATCGGTTCATGGGAAATTACATGTTTCAAAAGTGTTGTGTTGATGTTTATGCTCTACAAAGGACCACAGAAAGACTCACTTCTTTCAGAACACTCCACAAGCTACTGTCTTCGTGTTCATTTAGGGGACTTAAATTTAATCTCAAGCTGCCTTTGAATAGTACTGGATCCTGAAACCATAAAATAAAACGTACCTGGCATTGTGAATGCATAACGTGTTTGCTATTTTTCAATAACATCTTTTCATCACTTATATTAAAACAGCACCACAGTAGTAATGTTTAAGACGCACTAGATATCCAATTACGAGTTATTATTCTCTCACCATGTGAACAAGTCCATGAAATGAACACCCCTCTAAACTCCACTTTATATAGAGAAAACTGGGGTTTACGAGGGTACACATTATTTTTCTTATTTCTGCTCCAATACATAGGTTGTGGGTACTCGCTAGAACCGCCTCAATGAGGCGGTTCTAACGAGCGCCCGCAACCTATGTTTGCAGTTTCAATAAGAAAAATATCACGAATTTTCACCAGAAAAAAATGCCATTTTGGAGATGTGAAAAATGCACTGTGTCGCATAGGTGCGTTATCGTGATGTTCTTAGAAATAAAGTGGATAATCAAGATATAAAAGTTCCTTTCAGATATGTTATATAAAAAGATATGATGTGAAGGCAGTGATCAGGAATCGATGCGATTACCTGAAGTAATGACACCATTAAAATATTACAAGTAAAAATATTTCGTAAGCTATGGTGGCCACGCAAAATTAAAACTGTTTTTCTGGGCCAGACCAGCTAGTTTTAGCCAAACATGTTCAAAAATCTGCAGTGGAATCAATGATCTCAAATGTCTAGAAATACGTTCTGAATAGTTAGATCCTTTGGGAGCAAAGAATGCACCAAACAAACGAAAAAAGCAGACTCGGTTTTATTGGGTCTGTTCATGACCAGTACCGAAATGTGCAACACCGGCCACGTTCTCTTTCCCCGGCTTAAGCAGAACTCTAATTTCATATTGATTCAAAATAAACTCAAGGATCCCAAAGGACCAGAAAATATAAACTGCACTATGGTGATGTACAGGGAGACTAGAAAGCCGACTTAGGCTGCTTAGTTGGGTCTTCGACTGACTCGTGATCAGGAGGGTGCGAGTTCGAAACCTTACTACAGTTGGGTCAGTACTAAAGTTTACACCCTTGTGCACTTGTTGTTCACGTCAGGTGCACAAATTTATAGTCATTTTAATGCAAATAGTGCACTTGGCGTGCACGTCTGAAGTGCACTTGGTGTAAACTTTAGTTCAGGCTTCACTGTAGGTTCAGCGACATTCGTTTCTAGAAATTGAAATACTTCTACTTGAATTATCTATCGTCCTTTGATTGAAGAAGGGCAGCTATCAGTTTCTAGCTGTATAAGCCTGACAACAACAGGTATGCATTACGAAAACACACCTATACAAATACATTACCAATTTTATGGCCAAACATTAGAAATTTTAAGATGAAAAATTGTGATATTTTTCTTATTTCTGCTCAAAACATAGATTGCGGGGGCTCGATAGAACCGCCTCGAGTGCCCACAATCTATGTTTTTGAGCAGAAATAAGAAAAAAATGTATACCCCCTTAAACCCCAGTTTTACTATATAAAAGTGGGGTTCAAGGGGGTCAAATTTATATAGGCGTGTTTTCGTGGTGGTTAGTTCAACAGACCGGCTCGACAAGGCCATATTAGTATTAGTTAGGCCATTGAATCATAATTTAAACAACAACTTTGATCAACGTTTTGCTTCATGTAGCCAACACTATCTATGAAGCACCATTATAGTAGACAAACGAATAATACCTGAGGAATAATGGAAATTTTGCGTCTAAGTTCGTTTAGACATATACTCTGAACATTCACATCGTCAATAGTAAGCTTTCCCTGTGGCTCAACCAGACGAAAAAGTACAGTGACTAAACTACTTTTGCCAGCACCAGAGCGTCCCACTATACCAATCTGTTTAAATAAACATAAAATTTGTAAATCGTTAGTAGAAACCTTAACAGCGCAAAGTAAAAAGGAGGTGATGTTTTCGGATTCAATGTTCATCCGCTGCAAAGCAAACACAAACTAGAAATCCCCTTCTAATCATCTACATTGACCGTGCTTAGGTATTCGTTTTCAACAGATGGTTCTTAAAAGCCTCAGAGTCCACAGGAGCTTGACGTTATTTAAATAGAGATGGTGCTCCCTACGTTTCTATATTGTGACTTGATGGTTTCCAGGCGTGCATCTCAACAATCACACGGCGTTCAGTTGACGTATAACGTTGTCAAAATAGTTCGATTGTGTGATAGAGTAAAATGCTCTGATTCCTGTCGGGCGGCAATGGCTCTGATGTTCTGTATCTGGCCGGGCCCGCCGGAGTCCAACTGTGTTTTGCTCTTGCTCGAGCATTTCAGTTATTTCATGCCTTACTGTCGAGTCCACGCTGTTGTTTCATCTTGTTTGTTTGTTTGATTTGAGGTTTAAAGTCCCCGTCAACACTGTAAAGGTCATTTTGGAGACGTTGCTTCCAATTTTGTGGGACTTTTACCCGACATTGAGATGAAATGACATCTGAAGCCCTGTCACCCAATGAAACCAATAGGGTTTATTAGCATGGGCGGTCCCGCCTCGCACCGCCGTTCCTTGACAGGCTTAGATCCTCTAAGCTGTTTACCGGTACTAGTGGTTGTTTCATCTCTGCATTCGTTTGAATTTATGTTCTCGAAGATGTTGCACTAATGAGTTTGAAACCCTCCATGCGGACTGAACAAATTATTTCTCAAAAGCACGACCGAACCAAGGGCGAGGATTGTTGCCACGTAAAATCGATTTAAGCATCCCCCACCCCAAGTAAAAAGAAAATACTAACCGTTCCGAGGTTGTACTTCTGGGGCCAGTTGTTCAAAACTAACGACGACGTTAGTTAACGTATCGTAAAAACTTTGATCATTAAATATGGCAAATATGCTAATATTTTTGCTGAAAAAATGTGAGCAGCTTTTGCGGACGCAAAAGCTGCTCACTTTTTTTCAGCAAAAATACCAAAATTTACGATATTGTACTTGCTAGAAGAGTTAACAATATGACCGCTAAGGAGCTCGTTAAGCTAACGATGCTTTGAACAACTGGGCCCTGGTGTGGTTTATTATTGTTGTTGTTTGACTTTGCACGTGTGTGCAGCTATTATGGTTGCTTATTTTGGATAGCCGGTTGGCCATTTGTGAGAAAGATGGTGTCATTTTGACTCGTCGCTTGTGATGTTTCAATTATGGTGAGGCTGTTTTATGTTCGTGTTTCTCCTTCTTTTGTATCTTGGATAGGAGGTGTCAGATAAATGCATTGCCTTCACTTCTGTTTAGTTAAATTTATCATTCAACATCCGCCGCATTTTACAGAATGTTGATGTCGGCAAACCGCCTGTTTCGATTAGATTTGCCATTCACACAGTTGCTAGATTCGTTTTCATGCAGAAATTTGGTTTGATTTCCTCAAGCGATTTCATTTCGACAAGAACGTGAAGATTCTTCGAAAGTAAACAATTACCAATTTAAGACCAATAGGGAACTCAAAATTCACTCCGCGGAGAAAAAAGGCGTCGGCGCCGTATCCGGCAACTGTGTAAATGGCAAAGTAGAAGTAAAACAAAGATCAGGAATCGAAAGGGAAAGAGACACAACATGTAGCGACCAGACCACAATGGAAACCTAAACAAAGGAAGGCCATAAGAACAGCCCCCCCCCCACACACACACACACAAAATGGCCATATGGCCATCCAAAACAAAAAGACACAAGTGATACACACAGTAAGTAACAAACAACAACATAAATATACCGCCACAGAAGAACCGCCTTGGAACGGTCAGTGGAAAGATTTCCACGGGGGGGGGGGGGGGGGGGGGCAAATCGATTTTACGCGGCCACAACCCCCGCCCCCACCCCCGTCGCGATTCAGACAAACAATCCGCTCAGCCCGCATGAAGGTCTCCTAGCTCATCAGTGCAACACCTCCGCGAACACAAATAATCAAAGAACCACAGAGGTGAGACAACGGTGAGGACTCGACAACAAGAAACCACCGAAACGCCGGAGCAAAAGAAAACCAACAGTTAGACTCCGATGGGCCCGACCAGAGACAGAGCATCAGGCACCAACCAACATTACCTTGAATAAGATCTCTCTAATTCTCAATAAGCCTTTACGTTGGAACCGTTATAGAATCTGAGGCCTGAACCACCGGCGTGCAATTAAAGAGGGAAGCAAAGTTGCCAACCGTGATTGGGTTAACTACCATGCATGCAGTCTGTCGTAAAACATCCATGTTGTACCCAATCTTTTTATATCGAAGAATGATTTTACGAAATTGGGTGCTGAAGTCATTGCGGTTATATATTTTTCTGAATTCATATACTAAATAACCATAAAATTCGGGTTCCGATAGACCTTGTTGCAGAAGAGATTTAAGTCCAACATTTAATTTTGAAATTAAATCAGAATGGCGTCTATAAAATTTTGAAAAGGCTTTGCGTAGTTTATGGTACTGATAACCCTGATTAAGAAGTTTAGCCGTTAATAATGTATTACGAGTGTTGAAGTCAGTTACATGACTACACACTCTAGCAAATCGAATTAATTGCGAAATATAAACGCCATAGGACGGCGTACGAGGAACATCACCATCCAAAAAAGGAAAATTTACAATCTCAAATTCAAAGTAGAAGTAAAACAAAGATCAGGAATCGATACAATTAACTTACTCCGACCATCAAAGACGCAAAAGGGAAAGAAACACAAACATGAAGCGACCAGACCATAATGGAAACCTAAACAAAGGATGGCCATAAGGACAGTTACTTTCCCACAAAATCGCGTTTATCCTAAATTTTGCACGAAACAAACCCATCTACAATCGATAGATGTAAATCCAAAAACGGGGCCTCGGTATCAGAAGGATTTGCTTTATTTAACTGAAGTTCGGGGGAGGGGGGGGGGTAAATCTTTCTGATCAAACTATCGAAATAGGTATTATCAATATTTAATAAATCATCTAAATATCTAGAAGTCGAGCTAAAAGCTTCAATAATTTCAGATTGGTTATCAATGGAAAGCGACAACATGAAGTCTCTTTCATGACAATACAAGAACAGATCAGCCACAAGAGGTGCGCAATTCGTACCCATCGGAATACTCAAAATTTGTTTAAATAACTTAGTACCGAATCTAATATAAATATTGTCAAGTAGAAAGGTGAGGGCATCACAGACTTTCTGACCTGACCAAAGTGTATAATTCTTATGCTCTTTAGAAGTGAAAATGCATTTCTGACATTACATGCAAGATAGAGAGAATCTTCTCTGTGAAAAGCCCATTCAGTTGAATCATTAAGCTTTTCTGTTATAAGATTATGAGGAAGTGAAGTGTAAATAGTGGAAAAATCGTAAGTAGACAGACTTGAAGCACGAAAACGTCTGGATTTCAATTTATTTAAAACAAATTTGAAAGGAACAGGCAGTTTGTTTAGTAAATAACGACAAGGAAGTTCTGTAAAATAAGGCGGAAGACATATGATAAATTTTATTAATTGCGACAATGTTATACTTTGTTAATACAATGTTATGCATTTTTCACTTCTAAAGAGCATAAGAATTATACACTTTGGTCATGTCAGAAAGTGTGTGATGCCCTCACCTTTCTACTTGACAATATTTATATTAGATTCGGTACTAAGTTATTTAGACAAATTGTGGGTATTCCGATGGGTACTAATTGCGCACCTCTTGTGGCTGATCTGTTCTTGTATTGTTATGAAAGAGACTTCATTTTGTCGCTTTCCATTGATAACCAATCTGAAATTATTGAAGCTTTTAGCTCTACTTCTAGATATTTAGATGATTTATTAAATATTGATAATACCTATTTTGATTGTTTGATCAGTCAGATTTACCCCCTAGAACTTCAGTTATATAAAGCAAATTCTTCTGATACCGAGGCCCCGTTTTTGGATTTACATCTATCTATTGTAGACGGATTTGTTTCGTGCAAAATTTATGATAAACGCGATGACTTTGATTTTGAGATTGTAAATTTTCCTTTTTTGGATGGTGATGTTCCTCGTGCGCCATCCTATGGCGTTTATATTTGGCAATTAATTCGATTTGCTAGAGTGTGTAGTCATGTAACTGACTTCAACACTCGTAATAAATTATTAACAGCTAAACTCCTTAATCAGGGCTATCGGTACCATAAACTACGCAAAGCCTTTTCAAAATTTTAAAGACGCCATTCTGATTTAATTTCAAAATTCAATATTGGACTTAAATCTCTTCTGCAACAAGGTCTATCGGAACCCGAATTTTATGGTGACTTAGTATATAAATTCAGAAAAATATATAACCGCAATGACTTCAGCACCCAATTTCGTAAAATCATTCTTCGATATAAAAAGATTGGGTACAACATGGATGTTTTACGACAGACTGCATGCATGGTAGTTAACCCAATCACGGTTGGCAACTTTGCTTCCCTCTTTAATTGCACGCCGGTGGGTCAGGCCTCAGATTCTATGACGGCTCCAACGTAAAGGCTTATTGAGAATTAGAGAGATAATGTCGGTTGGTGCCTGATGCTCTGTCTCTGGTCGGGCTCATCGGAGTCTAACTGTTGGTTTCCTTTTGCTCCATCATTTCTGTGGTTTCTTGCTGTCGAGTCCTCACCGTTGTCTCACCTCTGTGGTTCTTTGATTTTTGTGTTCACGGAGATGTTGCACTGATGAGTTAGGAGGCCTTCATGCGGACTGAACAAATTATTTGTCTAAATCGCGACGGAAGTAAGGGCGAGGATTGTGGCCACGTAAAATCGATTTAAGCCCCCCAGTGGAAATCTTCCACTGACCGTTCCAAGGCGGCTCTTCTGTGGCGATTTATTTATGTTGTTGTTTGATACTTGCTGTGTGTATCACTTGTGTTTTTTAATTTTGGATGGCCATATGGCCAATTTGTGGGAAAGTAACTGTCCTTTTGGCCTTCCTTTGTTTAGGTTTCCATTATGGTCTGGTCGCTTAATGTTTGTATTTCTTGCCCTTTGGTGTCTTTTATGGGTGGAGTAAGTAAATTGTATCAATTCCTGATCTTTGTTTTACTTCTACTTTTAACAGAACACTGTTTCTTTGTTGAATCTGGGTCTCAAATGAGATTCCGTCCTTCGTGTGTGTAGAAACGTAGGGACCACCTTCTAAATTCCATTACGTCAATCTCCTGTGGCCGCTGAGGTTTAAGATACCTTATACTTTGTACAGTGATTGAGCGATAAAACTGATTCGAAGTTTAAAGAAACTCTCACACCGGTCCTCGCTTATAAACAACAATTTGCTCAATTTTTATAACGCACAGCAAAGAATTAGTGTAAACCGCTTAGAGGATCTAAGCCTGCCCAGGCAAAGCGGTGTGAGTGTCGGACCGTCCATGCTTATAAAACCTATTGGTTTCATTGGGCGAGAGGGCTTGAGATGTCATTTCATCTCAATGTCGGGTAAAAGTCCCACAAAATTGGAAGCAACGTCTCGAAAATGACCTTTACAGTGTTGACGGGGACGTTAAACCTCAAATCAATCAATCAATACATCATGTTAAAAAGTCCGTGTAATGAGCACCCCTCTAAACCACACTTTATAAAGCAAAAAAGGGTTAACGGGGTATATATTATTTATCATATTTCTGCTCCAAGAAATAGTTGTGGTTCTAACAAGCGCTCACAACTTATGATTGGAGTATAAATATATTACAACTTTCCATCGGAAAGGTGACCGTTTTAGAGATATGAAAGGCTGCACTATGTCACACTGGTGGTCAGTCGTAATGCAACATTTATTTGAATCTGTAATCATTTGAGCCAGCTAATAAGAAAATATTACTTATCACTCAGGCCACCGCTGAGCCCGTTAGCCTGGAAATGAACTGGGTTTATTTTCTCGCCAACAAGTCGAAGAGACCTTAATGTAGTTTGGCGCAACAGTTCATGTGTCAAGTCCGAATACATCACGAAAACACACCTATATAATTTTGATCCCCTTGTAAAATTTACAGTGTATTTGTATAGGCGTGTTTTCGAAATGATTTGGATGTACACGCGCACTTGAAATAACATGAAATTCGAGAAAAAATATGAGCCCTTTTCTCATTCGCCTTATACTTCATCTCCTTTACGGAATAGAAATCGTATAGCTTTGCCAAACACTGCTTTCAGTAAATACTCTGCTTATGGCATTGCATATTAATTAAAAATGTGTAAATAAAATAGATAATAAGAAACGTTGCTAATAGTCAGAAGGTTTGCAGTTGAGCATGCAAACAATTCATAAAATGTTAAAATTCGTCCCATTACTAATCTCAGACAATATTTACTTGTAAGTATGCTTACAAAACTATGATTATAAAAACAATCATTACCTTCTCTTTTGCTTTTACCGTGAATGAAATATCCTTTAATACTAACGGCGCATCAGGATGGTACCGTAGACATAATTTATCTGCATATATGTTACCATGGTCTGGCCAATTACACGGGGGCTTCGTGTTTGTTTCATCTGGAGCTTCGACCGGAAGCTTAGAATAATCCCGGACCCTTTCGACGGAGATCATCTATAAAAACATTTAAAACGTAAGGGATATATAAAAAATAAATCTTATTCTAATACAGCGCGCCTACATAAGGAATAGGAAGGAGCAATGATTTCTTCTAAGACAAAAAGAAGATATTGAATATTAAAAGATATTATGGCAATATACAGCTTCAGGAGTGACAGCTAACGTCTATTTAAAATGAATTAATTCTAGAAGCCCTCAAGTTTCCATATAAAGTTTGATTTATCGGGATATGCTTCAAATAAATGTGTTAGCATGCGATGTAATTGGGAAATAAATGCAGCTTTAAAAATGTCATTTTGCAAATGTCATCTAAGTAGCAAGAAACTTAGAAGAAATTCTGATAGTTCAGTCATTTAAGCTGTCTATTTTATAATATAGAACAGCTCAAAAGACACCTCGGTTAACATTGATAATACATTGTATAAGAAGACATACATATTACACCCCAAATATTTCTTCAAGCCCCGATGGGCGGGGGCGGAATTTGTACTAGATAACAAATATGAATAATGACGAAACCTTGAAGCTATATATATGAATAACCTTTTTTCTGTTCTGTATAAACTTTTCAATACATAAAACGATTATTGACCCTGGTGTAAATATTAAATCATTATTTTACCTGATTTTCCAGATCTGCACTTGATTTGACAGTCCATTGGAAAATACCAGTTCCGGTAATGGCGTATGTCATCGTAAGACCAACAAGAGCGGGCTCCAGACCTTCAAATGATATGTATAATGTCAACCAGTACCCTAGCTGTTTCACTGGCGTTTTCAGTGACCTTTAAAACTTGACTAGCAAACGAACGTCCAAAAACCTCAAGTTTTGTTCCCATCAACTATCCTGAATAGAGTCTTCAAATGCAAAAAGGTGTATTCTTGCACACCAGACAAGGAAATTCGTGATTTTACCCTGGGATAGAAATTTATGTTCTGACCCTGGTGTTCCGACCCAGGCAACTAACATAAATGCGCTTCAATTCTATTCAACTGCTGGAACTACTTACGCACTACTTTTATTTTGTAAACAATATACATGTGCGAGCTTTCAAAACTAACCGGAGGTGTTCTGCAAGAAAATGAATCCAATATGGGGTTCTGTTGTAGATGGGAGTTTCCAACCCTCGGGATGACCGTGCTGAGCGGAACCTCGGCGTAGCCTCGGTTCCGCTCAGCACGGTCATCCCTCGGTTTGGAAACGCTCATCTACAACAGAACCCCATATCAGATTCTTATATTCTTGCGTGAAATCATAATCACAAAGCTGTTTGAAGCTATTCTTCAAATGTACAAGAAGCCATGTTCAAACAACAAAACCCATGTACAAATCATACAAAATTAACGTTCTGTTTGAACATGAATTTTGAACTTTAGATATCACAAGATGGGCCGCCTTGCTTTGGGTTAAGTTGAGCGACATAATTATCGCTCTGAACGTGACATTTTAGAATATCATGATGACGTCAGATGGTCACTGCGTAACTGACGTCACTGTAAACAACGTTCTTAACTAGCCACCATATTGGTTTGCCGGTCGCATTTGAAGTGTTTATGTGGAGTTTGGTGTCTCTGATGGCAGCTGTGGGTTAATTTTATCGATTCCTGATCATTACCTTCACTTCTGTTTTATATGGAATTTTGGTGCGTTTTCGTCACAATTCTTCGTTGGAAACGTAAGTTATGCAAGAACAACGACCATCAATTACACTCTGCCAAAGCCGGTCTTGGTAGCTCAGTCGGATTCGCGTCTGACTGGTGATCAGGAGGACGCGGGTTCAATACCTGCCGGTGTTGGCAACATTCTTGCGTGGAGATTGATCATGAAATCTTTTCTACGTTCATTCTCTCCCTTCCGCTGATTCAAGAGGGGCAGTAATTAGTTTCTGGCGAAAAAAATGTGTACTGTACTGGCTGAGCAGGCTGACTCGATGCTTCGCTCTGGCGCATGCTCGAAGAATCCCTTTTGCTTGGATTGGCCCATTTTCTTTAAATCACTTACAACCAGACCTTTGGTGTTGAGCAGCGACAGTATCTTACTTGTTTTAAATATAACGATATCTTAATTTTGCGTGGCTGCGGAATCACATTTTCATCAATAATTGTTTACTTGCTTTAACATGCTTATATCAAATTATATTACTTTCAGTGCGGATTCATGTTTGAAACACAGTGAAAGCGAGGGTGAAGGTTGGTATCCCGTAAAGTATACTTAAACCCACAAGTAATTTTGACTGACCGTTCCAAGTCCGTGCTTTTTTCTGTGGTTCCTTCCTGTTTAATTTTGCTAGGTGGATGATTCTGATTCGTTCCCCCATTTTGCATGTAATTCGTTTTTTGTTGCGTTTGTACTATCTGAGGCACCACTTGTTTGGTAAAAGCTACGGACTTGGTTTACTAGCTTTCTATTCGTTCACTGTCGTAACTCCCGTAACTCCATATTTCGACTTCTTGAGTATGTGTAAAGGTGGGGGGTGAGATCTGATTGTATCAGTTCCTGGTCGCTTCCCTTTTCATTTTTTTTTCAATTTCCAAACGCCGAAAAACATTATATAATGACATGCAAACTGTCTTGTACCAACAATTTGCAACGGAGAATGGTAACAAAACCTGGGCGTAAAATAAATGACAAGAATTGAAGAATCGTGTTCTTATCATGTAATCTTTATTTCTTAACTGACCGCCCTTCTTAATTTACCTACATATTGTATTTAGTCAAATTGGCGATTATTGCATCACAAAAACATGACTATAAAATTTTGACCCCTTGAACCCCAATTTTATATAGTAATAATCGACCTTATTTATAGAGGGTAACACATATAGTACTAGTACTAATCTTCCTGGGTAGGAACCAGTACTAAGCAATGTGGATAAAGTTTCTTGCTCAAGGAAACAACACGTGGTGCTTGCGAGGATCGAACCGGCTACCTCTCGATCTCAAATCCGATGCTTTACCACTGCACCACAGCGTTATTGGGTTTAGACGGGTTAACTTATATTTCTTATTTCTGCTATAAATCATAGATTGTGGGTTCTCGTAAGAACCGCTTCATCGAGGCCGAACCGCCTCATCGAGGCGGTTCTTACGAGTACCCACAATCTATATTTCTGCGGTTCTTACGAGTACCGACAATTTATATTTCTAGCAGAAATAAGAAAAATATCACATTTTTTCGTCTGAAAATTGTCGATATTTAGGTGGTAAAGTTTACAATGTATTTGTATAGGCATGTTTTCGTAATGCATTTACTTACTATCTGATGCTAGTACACAAGAAAACGTTACGACTGACAGGAACAGAGCTGAGAGAAGATCTAGATGCATGCCAAGCCATGTGGTGGTTCCAATCAGCAGAAAGTATGGTCGAGTATGATCATCCTGGTGAAGATCAAACTTATCGATAAAACGATCTTCTACATGACATGCTCGTAGCGTACTTAAACCGACTAGAGTGGAACTAACATGGGAATATACAGGGCTTCGTGCTGAAATACGTTAAGCGTTGTCGTGAATGTCTTGTTTGTATTTAAGAGAAGCAAAAGCAACGCTATCAACAGTAAAATGAGCCTTTGAACAAGTGTAATATCCCAAACTTTTGGCAGTGAGGATATAAATGTTGTTATTTTTTATCTCAGAATCTTTATTTAATGTATAGGCATGTGTATCAACATCAAATCAAATCCAATATTCTAGAAATGTCCGTGGCTGCTGCAATGAAATCTTTTAAAGGAAAAGCACGCGAGGCTGCCTTTTACTCACGGAGCTGAAATCGCCTGAAATGTATAAAGTGCTGAATGTTTATACGCTCTTCAATGGTTGAAGAATACTGTTTAAATGTTTTAAAATCAGATATATATATGTTTATTCCAGTTTATTCTTGTCATAATAAAGTAGAAGAAGCCCCATAAAGCTTTTAAGGCACATTAATTCAATCTTTAATGAGGGCCTTGTTGAATAAAGCTTTCGAGTATAAATGAAAAAATATTAGCCTCTTACCTACTCCTTCTAAGCGATGGACATCACGAGACGTTCGAAGATAGAATCGACGGACTATAACGAGAAGAAGACAAATGGGAAGGACCGGTATGAATGTCCAGGGATTGACCACACCAACCAGTACCACCATGCTCAGAATCAGAAGAGTACACTGGAAATGATGATAATAACATTTCAATTAGGCTGATATGTCAATGATGAAAAGAATATAAAATTTGACTGGCGCGGCAAATAATGTTATCTGAATTAGAAATATGATCCAGCCCATGTAATACATATGACTGTGTAGACTCAGTTTTAACTGTGCGGATGGAGTCACAAGCTTATATTTGTCTTAGTTGGTCGCACATATCTTATTGTACGCTTTGTGGAGCGCTGACTCTTATTTTATTCATTCATGCAGCTCTGCCACGACAGTATTTTTATTTTACTGCTGCTATTTAAAAGCGTGTGAGATAACTGTTCTTCTGTTGTGGTTTATTATTGCTTTTCATTGCATGTACGTACGAATAATATACATTTTTTTTATTTTGGATAACCATTTGAACGTTTGATTGGAAACTGTGATGAAGTTGTGAGATGTTGGTGAATCTTTCCCTTTCGTGACTTGGATAGCAGGTGTGAGGTTACTGCATCGCTTCCTGATCATTGGCTTCACTTCTATTTTATAAGCGTAGATTTTTTCCCAAAAGGGTAGTGTTGTCACCTGCACAAATCCGAATGTAAGCGACGTTAAATGATGGCATTTGATTTTCGACGATTTAGAGCAATGTTTAACGTTGTGCAGTGAAACGCCGCATTACAGTCGCAAGTGCACAATAATCCTCAGCAATTTTTACTCCATATTTGGTTATGTAACGACAAAGAAAAATAAGATAGAATTAGCATCTATAAAGCACTAATAGAACAAGAGGCAATGATGGCCCTGGATCGCTAACCTGATCCACATTGTACAAATGAAATTGTAAATAATGTATGGTGGATAAGAGAGTTTGAGTTATTTTGGTCTTGTTCATACGAGAAGAACGGTTTGAGCAATTATGGTAGAGGATCCTCCAATATTCTGTTCTGTGAATTTGTTTCAAAATCCATTCACTGGTTAAGGAGAAGAAATTTAAAAGAAAGACACAGGGAGCACCACAGTTACAAGACGCAGCCCACTCTCGATACCATGAGGAAGAGGAAACATACATAAAACAAGAAAAGTTAGGAGTGTTTATGAAATGGAACAATAATAAGCCCTCTCTACCCCACGCGGGGTGATGAGACCATTAGAAAATACAAAATAACAACCCACAACAAATTCAAAGACATACAACAAAATTAACAGCAAATAACCAACACCAAAAACTACCGCCTTAGAAGGATCAGCAGCATATGCCACTGGGGGCTTAAAGATCTTTTACCGGCCGAATCTTCGCCCTAGGTTAGGGTGTTGTTCCCAACAATAAACATTAAATATTCGGTTTGCGTGATGATTTCCTAACTCAATCGAGACATAAATCAAATTCAAACACTGAGATGAAGCAAAGATGAGGGCTGCTAGCCGATCCCCCTTACACTGTTGGCCAGAGCTAAAGAAAATCATTAGTTAGACCACGATGGGCCCAGCGAAAGACATAGCATCAGGCATCAGCCCTCTTTTAGCAAAGATTTATGACGAAGTAGAAGTAAAACAAAGATCAGGAATTGATACAATTAACTTACTCCATCCATAAAAGACACCAAAGGGAAAGAAATACAAACATTAAGCGACCAGACCATAATGGAAACCTAAACAAAGGAAGGCCATATGGACAGTTACTTTCCCACAAAATGGCCATATGGCCATCCAAAATTAAAAGACACAAGTGATACACACAGTAAGTAACAAACAACAACATAAATAAATCGCCACAGAAGAGCCGCCTTGGAACGGTCAGTGGAAGATTTCCACTGGGGGGGGGGGGGGGGGCTTAATTCCACTTAAGATTTCCACTGGGAAGCCGTCATTGATTCTGAAGCCTGACCCGCCGCCGTGCAATTAAAAAGTCCAGCATAGCTATCTACCGTGATTCGGTCGACAACCATACGTGCGGTCTGTCGCATGATTTCCAAAATGTAACCAACCTTTTTATAACGAATTATAGTCTTTTTGAATTTCTCCGAAAAATTAGGTTTGCCTAAAATTTTCTTCAATTTATAGAGCAA
This sequence comes from Lucinisca nassula, assembly GCA_963580285.1. Taxonomy (NCBI): domain Eukaryota; kingdom Metazoa; phylum Mollusca; class Bivalvia; order Lucinida; family Lucinidae; genus Lucinisca; species Lucinisca nassula. The sequence goes on along the minus strand of OY757019.1, from coordinate 143,808,609 downwards.
ATCTCCATAAAATACAGGTTGTTAAGTCGTTTTAAGTTTGTTTGTTTTTTTAGCTCTGTCGGCCAATTTATTCATCCGAGTGGAAAGGTTTGAACAATTCTGACATCGGCAGAGTGCCGTCCAAGGAACATCCCTTGAAATTATTTCAAAACCCATCTTCTGGTTAAAGTTCTAAGACGTCGTTTAGAGGCGTTTTCGTTTTTTAGCTATGACGGCCATCTCTTTCACCCGAGCAAATCGATTTGAATAATTTTATTAGAGGGTAACCAAGAGAATATTTCTGCAAAATTATGGCAAAATCCATTCACTGGTTAAGGAAGAGAAGCCATGTTAATGTTTTCCTATGTTAGCTCTGGCGGCCAGCCTGTTCATCTCAACGGAACAGTTTTGACAATTTTAGTAGAGGGTCGCCTAAGGAATTTTCTATCGAAATTATTTCAATATTCATCTACTGGTTAAAAAGAAGTAGCCCTTTAAAGGCTTTTCTATTTAACTCTGACAGCCATAATTTTCATCCTAGTAGAACAGTTTCAGTAATTTGGTAGAGGGTCACCCTAGAAACATTCCTGTCAAATTATTTCAAATTCCATTCACTGGTTAAGAAGGAGACGTCGTTTAAAGGTCTTTCTATTTTAGCTCTAGCGGCCATCTTGTTCACCCGAGCAGAACGGTTTCAGCAATTTTGGTAGAGGGTCACCAGAGGGACATTGCTGTGAAATAATTTCAAAATCACTTTTACTGGTTAAGGAGGAGAATTCGTTGAAAAACATTTCTTTTTTTAAGCTTTAGCGAGCAACTTGTTCACCCGAGCTGAATGGTTTGAGAGATTCGGTAGAGGATCACCCAAGGAATATTCCAGTGAAATTATTTCAAAATCTGTCGAGCGGTTATGGGAGGTCATCGTTCAAAGCAAAAAGTTACGATGGTCGGACGGACGCACGGACGACAGACAGAGACCGACCACAATAGTTCACCTTCGTGCTCAGGTGAGCTAATAACACTGCTTAAGCATTATTCATTTTTTTCTCTCTTTAAGAAGGAATTGTGAATGTTAAAGCACTTCCTCAAGCGACACTTGTAATGGAGACATCTGTTACAAATCTTAATATAGAGATTATAATGCAGAAGCCCATAGCGATCAGAATCAGAATCAAAATTTTTAGTGGTGATATGTCAAATGACATTCAGACACCAGGATCTGTGATATGGGAAGTTAGTCCCTAGCTCTAACCAAAGGGGTAAACTTAGCTACACAATCCCCAACACCATCAGCTGTTGCAATAATCGAATCGGGAAGGATTCCAATCTCTAATGGTTCGGGAGAAGAAAGATTTTTTATAAATGTCAGTTCTTGCAGTAAGGGTCTAAAACGCCATTGAATGGCCTAGTGCCTAGCTGGGGGAACAAGATCATCTGTTGGAATGCTGGCAACACCCTTTAGACCTCTGTATAAGAGTGTGAGCCTACTGTCTCTTTTCCTTTTCTTGAGACACTCCCATCTAAATTTTCCTCGAATTCCAGTCATGCTCCCAGTTTCAAAGCAGTAACTGCTTGTTACAAATCTAGCAACTCTATGCTGAACTTTTTCAATTTCTTTATTAAGGACCATTCCACTTGGGTCCCAGATGCAACTCCCATATTCCAAGATTGGGCAAACAAGTCCCTTATATGCTGTCTATTTCACATCATGAGGACACTGATGAAATTTCGCCTCAGAACTCCAAGTGTTCTATTCGCCTTTGTACACATGTTGCTAATGTGTGTATTCCATCTCAAATCGTGTATGATTGTCACACCAAGGTATTTACATTTTCGAGGACCGTTCTCTCTAAGGTGTATGAAGCCTCAATTTTAGTTGTTCTCTTCCTAGTTATCGGCATAATATTGCATTTAACGGGCTGAAATCTCATGCCCCATTTTCATGCCAAACATCCTAATCTATCTATAGCCTTCTGAAGTTAGTCCTCTGTATCTCTGATTTCCCGATAGCGAACACAGTCCTCTACGAAGCGTCTTATTTCTGAGTCATTTTCAGTGGAAATATAATTTATGTACAGGGAGAATAGCAGTGGACCAAGAACAGTCCCCTGTGGGACCGCAGATAAAACTGGCACCCATTCTGAAGATTCACAATGAACAACAACACACTGTTTTCTGTTGCAAAGGTAGGAATCTATTCATTTGAGAGCGATAAAAACATTCATTCAATTCCTGCTACAGAAAAGGTTTAAAAATTCAAGTCTGACATGAAACAACAATTTTGAGCCTTATGTCAGCTAAGAAAGTGGTATCTAGAGAACAAATGCAATTTCCAAACCCTGCTTTCATTGGCAAAATTCTTTATAAATCCATGGGGGTAGAATTAGTTTATGTACAATTGACGCATAATGTTGAACTTAGATATATAAGTATGTATTAAATTAAAGGTATCATTCTAGTCTACAACTAAATAGAAATAAAGGCAATGGACAGGCATCGATAGAATTACCTCACACCTCAAGTCTGAGACACCAAATTCTAACTTCACTGTAATAAAAACGTCACCAGCACAAAGCCAAATGAACAGTTTCTTTTCCACATAAATGGCCAAACGGCTATCAAAAATTAAAAAGATACTAGCAATACATACATGGAACGTTCAGTAAAACGTTTTCACTGGGGCAGGAACTTAAATCGGTTTTACGTGGCCTTAATCCTCGCTTTGTATTCTGTAGTGGTTTAGACACAAAATTCGTCTCGGCATGACGGATTTCTAACGAATCTGTGTAACATCGCTGAGAACATAATAAATCAAACGACTACAGAGATGAAACAATGATGTGGGGTCGACAGTGTGAAATAGCTGAAATGCTGGACCAAAAGAAAACCATCAGTTAGACTCCGGTGGGCCCGACCAGAGACAGAGCATCAGGCACCAACCTACATTGTCTAAGTAAGTCTTTAGTCAAGAGCAGGTTTAGATTCTGCGGCCCGACCCGCCGGCGTGGACGAGGGAAGCGAAGTTACAAACGATAAATAATAAATTAGATTATCAATGTATTAAAATTGCATTGACATTATGTTTTTCAATGTATTCAAAGAAAAAAATGTTTCAAATTATGTTAACAGCCAAAACTTTGACATTTGTAGATCGAAACTCGCAAAGTGAGTATTTAATTGTTAATGCTCAGTTTCTGTCTACGAATCTTATTTTAAATCTATTAATAGGATGAATATCGTAGAATTAATTATCATCAACTGCTAAAAGGTTCGTGTACTGAAACAGCAATATGCAAATGCAGTATCCAGTGGAACGGTATACCGGCATTTTTTACTGTAGCAGAAAATCAGAATACATGCCGATTGCATGATCATTAAAAACATTTACTGATTTACAAAATAGAAGCGAAGGCAATGATCGTGAATCAATCCGATCGCCTCACGCCTTCCATCCAAGGCACCAGAGGGAAAGGAATAACAACATAAAACAACTTCGTAAAACCATTCTTCGATATAAAGAGATTGAGTACAACGTGATTTTAATACGACAGACTACATACATGGTTGATAACTTTGCTTCCCTCTTTAATTACACGCCGCTGGATCGGTCTTTGATTCTATGACAGCTCCAACCTTAAGACTCATTTAAACTTTTTAAGTATTGTCGGTTGGTACTTGACGCTCTGTCTCTGGTCCGGTCCGCATGAGCCCAACTGTTGTTTCTGTTTGCGCCAACATCATTTATTTCATGCGGTGGAGTCATCACCATTGTTTCATCTCTGCATTTTTATGTTCTCTGAGATGTTGCACTGTTAAACATGAAAACCTTCACGCGGGCCGAATAAACTATGTCTAAACCACGACAGAAACAAGGGCGAGGATTCTGGCCATGTAAAATCAATTTAGACCGCCAAGTTTAAAGTATTTTTCTGAATGTTCTAAGGCGGTTCTTCTATTGTGCTTTTATTGTTATAGTTCGCCTTTGCATGTAGTTATTGCTAATATATTTTAATCCGGATGGTCGTTTGGTAATTTTATGGGAAAGTTAGTGTCCTTTTAGTGTTGATGTTTCCATAACGGTGAAGTTGTTATACCTTTGTGTTTCTTTCCCTTTGGTGTCTTGAGTGGGAGGTATAAGGTTATTGTATCGATTCCTGATTATTTCCTTCACTTCCTTTTTATGTAAAGGGGTACTTTTAAGTAAGGTTTGTTGGTGCTTGATACATTGTCTCTGGTCTGCCTCACTGGAGTCATACTGTTGTTTTTTCTTATGCTTCAGCATTTCAGTTATTCCAAGCTGTCGAGTGCTCATTATTGTTTTATTTTTCTATTCGTTTCGGAGATATTGCAATGGTGAGTTAAAGTTTTCACGAGGGCTGAGCAAATTAAAGGCGAGGATTTCGGCTACGTAAATTTGATTTAAAACCCCAGTTATTTTACTGGCCGTTCCAAGGCGGTGCTTCTGTTGTGGTTTATTATCGTAACTCTGTCTTTTATGTATAGCTAATATCATTTTATTTTGGACAGCCGTTTGGCCATTTTGTTGGAAATAGAGATTCTACTATAAGCTTTCCGCTTTTGATGTTTTAATTACGATGTTATTTTATGTTGGTTTTTCTTTCCCTTTGGTGTCTTGGTTGGAAGGGGTATAGTAATTGTATCCTTCCTGGCCATTGCCTTCACTACTAGGTTTCCCGGTATGGGAATTTGGGCTGACAATATCTGTGATGCTATTATATTCAAAAGAAACAGAAAACCCATTTACAATTACATGTTATGGTTGTACATGTATTCCATTTGTATATGTTTTAATCTAAACACATGGTATTTCCACTGATATAAGTAATTGTTACCCATGTATAGTGAATTTGTGCATGTATGTATATCTTTGGTGAATAACCCGTGTGAATAGAAAAGATGAGGCCCATTCTGTATTAAGCAAGCATCTATAATATAATGAAATTGTGCTTGTTTAAGACATATGTTTGATTAATACATATGAGTTGCCGGATCATTACAGGGTCACTGATGAGGCTTTATTAGCCGAAACTACGTAGTATGACCCATCTTCTTTCTTATGAATGTTTTCATTGCTCTTAAAGGAACTCATTTTTTATTTTTATTAAAGCATTCGCCTTTGTTTGTAACTAAATGCATGCTTGTTTAATAAAGGTGGTAACGATGACAGGTTTTACTGTAATTAAATGTTTCAATCCAAGATTTTACAACTATCTGAGATTGCGGCGAAAACATACTTGAAATACGAGAAAAATGCAAATGTTCGGAGAATTTACAGCTTGAAAACCGACATTTGGCCGATAAATTCACAACCAATATTGTAAAAATAGCTAGATTGGAGCAAATAATCAAATATGCTTTTTGGATTATGAGGCTCTAAAAAAGATAATAATTCTGCTTTTCAAAAAAAGGTATCAAACATTTTCTGCAGTAAGGGTGGAAGGAAATCATTTTTCTAGCTGGATACTTACATGGTATTTTGCGCAAAATCCCAAAAGGGAAGATTCTTTTCCAAACAATGGTGAAACGGCTATCACAATTAAAATATTAGCAGGCGATACATGCAAGACATACAATAAATATAATCACCGTTACAGAAGTACCGCCTTGGAGCGTAATAAGAATCTTACTTGGGCGGGGAAGGGGTCACAAATCGTTTTTACATCACTTAGTTCTGCCGTGGTTTATACAACAAATAATTACGAAAACACACCTATATAAATGAATTGTAACTTTACCGCCGAAAAGGCAATTTTTTTTTTATATTTTCTTATCTTTGCTCAAAATATAGATTGCGGGTTCTCGTTAGAACCTTCTCATTGAGGCGGTTCTAACGAGTACCCACAATGTATGTTTTAGAGCAGAAATAAGAAAGATAAGGTTTCTCCTGTTAACCCCAGTTTTCCTATATAAAAGTGCGGTTCAAGCTGGGGTCAGAATTATATAGGCTTGTTTTCGTGATAATTTTAAGTCCGTTTGAAGTGTTTTTTACTCATCAGTGCATCAGAGAACATAATACTGACCGTCTGGATACACAACATTCAAACTCGCAGGGACTTTATACGAACGTCATCGAATAAAAGAAGAAAATACCTGCAGTATGTTAAACATAAGGTCGGGAATCCGATTATCTATCAGGCCAGCGTCTTTAGAAAATCTGTTTAGTATTCTGCCTAAATTGGAAAAATGAAAAATGAGCCCCGCCAAGCGAATTTGTGTCTTCGAGCATTCCGTCATGACAAACTTTAACTGCGCATGCCCAGCCATTCAGAGGGGCCAGGGATATGGCTTTCTGTCTGAAGGTTCCACTTGATTCACTTCTTGTATGAGCGAGCAGCGAAGGTTCTGGCGAGACTGCGCGGATGCGCAGGCTCGCCTGAACCTTCGCTGCACGCATAGGCGATAAGTACCAAAATCGCTTGGTGGGGCCCAAATAAAGCTGTGAAGAAAAACATATAAATGGTGTTCATGGTATATGTTCACCCGAGTTCGCAAAAACAAAACTTACGGAAGCAATGCTATAAACGTTTAGGGAAATGATTATCAACATAGAAGTGTAGGCAATGATCAAGAATCGAAACAACTACCCTACATCTCCCATCAGAGACACCAAGGCGAAAAAAAACACGAACATGAAATAACTATCCCCAACGAAAGCACCACAAGCGGAAAGCCAAAAGGACCGTCATGACCAAACTTGTATCCAAAATAAGACAGACTTGTTTTTGTTAAGAAGTGTTTTTCCGCCTTTCCCTATGATGTTTGAGATAGGCTTACAGCTCTCGATGCCTCTTTATTCATTTAACCATCTAAATCCAGAATACCTGTTAATCTTCTGAGCATGAGGGCCAGCGTAAAGGTGTTCAAATTAAATCAGTATTCCGGTCATTTCCAGGTTTCTAACTTTTGGTTTTCTTTTGCTCCAGCATTGCAGTGGTTTCTTGCTGTCGAGTACTCACCGTAGTTTCATCTCTGTGGTTGTTTAATTTTTGTGTTCACGGAGATGTTGCACTGATGAGTTTGGAGGTATTCATGCAGACTGGACAAATTATTTTTCTGAATCGCGAAGGAAGTAAGGGCGAGGATTATGGCCACGTAAAATCGATTTAAACCCCCTAAGTGGAATTCATTTCCGCTTACCGTTCCAATGTGATTATTCTGCCGTGGTTTATTATTGTTATGGTTTGTCTTTGGGTGTTTATGTCGTTTATATTATTTTAGTTTGGATAGCTATTGGCCACTTTGTGGGAAAGTAACTGTCCTTTTGGCTTTACGCTATTGATGTTTCAATTAGTGTCTGTTGTTTCGTGTTTGTGTTTCTTTCCCTTTGGTGTCTCTGATGGGAGCTGCTGTGGGTTGATTGTATCGATTCCTTATCGTTGCCTCCACTTTTATTTCTAACTAACGTGTACTCCCTATTTATATTTTGAGCAGAAATAACAAAAAAGAAATTATCTTAAATTTTCATGTGTGTGTGTGTGTATGTGTGTGTGTGGGTGGGTGCGTGGGTGGGTGGGTGTGTGTGTTTCATCTTTTTCGCGGTAAAATTTATACTATGCATTTTATAGGCGTGTTTTCGTAGCAAAGTCGGAGTTCCGACCCATCACACTGCAACCAAAGAGCGCAGCAAAGGTGCTAACTGTAAAATTGATGTCCATCAAGCATGCTGGTTGTCGCTATGCAGCTTCATTAAATCAAATCGTTTTGTAGCTGATAAAATTTTCCTGAACTGAAAAGACCTACTTAATTGCTTTTACTCACCGATGGGATTGGTTTCAAAGAAGTACATATTCGTCTTCAGCATTCTTTTCAGCATATGGTTATGCAAATTCCTTGAGGCGCTTACTGCTATACCGAAAAAGAAAATTGCTCGTAGAAGCTCTAAAAGGAACACTCCGCCAACCAAACCACTGTATACTGAGACATAAAAGTATGTGCTTTGTAGAGATAAAGTCACGTTGGTTCTATTATATAATGCTGTACTTGACTCAGAGGTCGGTTTCAGTGGCTCCTGTTTTGACCTTGGAACATAAAGGTATAATAATATTGTTACGTCTAGAATACATTTTTACTCAATTCTCCGTGACCTCCGCCCATCGGGGCTTGGAGAAATAGACGCCGCTGCATGACGCTTCCACGCAGAACTGACACCGACCGCACATGAGTACTTGCAAACCGCAAAGTGTCGCGAGTCGGACCATTCCTGCATGTAACGTTTGGCTTGTTTGGTCGGCAAGGGTTGAGATAGCATTTCATCTCAATGTCGGGTAAAAGCCTCACAAAATTGGAAGCAACGTCTCCAAAATGACCTCAATACTGTCGATGTGGACGTAAAACCTCAATTCAAACAAATACATACTCAATCATAGCTATAATACACAGTTTATAGTTCAGGGTGCCAAATAATATCTACTACTATTTCGCCGCCGAATAAAAATTAAATAAAATAAAAATCAAAAATGAGTTCCTTTAAGAGCAATGAACACATTCATAAGAAAGAAGATGGGCCATACTACGTAGTTTCGGTTAATAAAGCCTCATCAGTGACCCTGTAATGATCCGGCAAAGAAAGCCAGAGAAAACGTACTGCAATTTTGCGAATTTCGAATAGGCAGTCGATTCAAAGACTGATATAAATCAAAATGGAGTCCAAATAATTAAAAACCTGTCTAGAATTAGTCTAAACCAATAATTTATTTCCGATTTCTCAGAATATTCACGATGATCTCAAAGGACCAAAAGTAAAATATAAACTGCACTGTGGTTGATGTACGAGGAGACGTTTTACGGCCGCCACACGGCACAACACCAGCTGCAGTGAAGGCAAATAAAAATCAAAAATGAGTTCCTTTAAGAGCAATGAAAACATTCATAAGAAAGAAGATGGGTCATACTACGTAGTTTCGGCTAATAAAGCCTCATCAGTGACCCTGTAATGATCCGGCAAAGAAAGCCAGAGAAAACGTACTGCAATTTTGCGAATTTCGAATAGGCAGTCGATTCAAAGACTGATATAAATCAAAATGGGGTCCAAATAATTAAAAACCTGTCTAGAATTAGTCTAAACTAATAATTTATTTCCGATTTCTCAGAATATTCACGATGATCTCAAAGGACCAAAAGTAAAATATAAACTGCACTATAGTTGATGTACGGGGAGACGTTTTACGGCCGCCACACGGCACAGCACCAGCTGCAGTGAAGGCAAATAAAAATCAAAAATGAGTTCCTTTAAGATCAATGAAAACATTCATAAGAAAGCAGATGGGCCATACTACGTAGTTTCGGCTAAAAAAGCCTCATCAGTGACCCTGTAATGATCCGGCAAAGAAAGCCAGAGAAAACGTACTGCAATTTTGCGAATTTCGAATAGGGAGTCGATTCAAAGTAGAAGTAAAACAAAGATCAGGAATTGATACAATTAACTTACTCCACCTTTAAAAGACACCAAAGGGAAAGAAATACAAACATTAAGCGACCAGACCATAATGGAAACCTAAACATAGGAAGGCCATAAGGACAGTTACTTTCCCACAAAATGGCCATATGGCCATCCTAAACCAAAAGACACAAGTGATACACACAGTAAGTAACTAACAACAACATAAATAAATCGCCACAGAAGAGCCGCCTTGGAACGGCTAGTGGAAGATTTCCACTGGGGGGCTTAAATCGATTTTACGTGGCCACAATCCTCGCCCTTACTTCCGTCGCGATTTAGACAAATAATTTGTTCAGTCCGCATGAAGGCCTCCTAACTCATCAGTGCAACATCTCCGTGAACACAAAAAAGACGGATATAAATCAAAATGAGGTCCAAATAATTAAAAACCTGTCTAGAATTAGTCTAAACCAATAATTTATTTCCGATTTCTCAGAATATTCACGATGATCTCAAAGGGCCAAAAGTAAAATATAAACTGCACTATGCATCTATGCAACGACAGATGTTGTTCATCAGATGAAACAGGAAGGACGTACGCTTTGACTGGTAAAACGTCAGAAAAATGAGTTGACGTCATGACGAAAGAGGTGACGTCATTTAAAACGTGGGTTTGTTTCGAAATTGTCTACTGAGATCACAAAGCTCTATTATTCGACCGAAACAGAAGTGCAGACAATGATCAGGAATCAAATCGCCGGTAACAATGTTAAGGGAATTGAAGAGGACATATCCCACTGAATACATATACCACGTATATCGAGGTGTAAACAGTTTCAAGGAAACCGGTTAGTCACTGATGACTAACACAGAAATTCAGGTCAGGAGTTCAAAAATCATTGCTGAAGAGACACAAGTGATCGGAGAAACGCCACACATGTCAGTAAGAAAAGTTCTATGTGACATTTCTAAACAAAGCTGGTAGGACAACGGTTCATAGAATGTTAAGGATTGATTTGAAACATACACCGTACTCAATATCTGTGATGCAACATCTCGAAGACAGTAACACTGAAAGCAGGCTCCATTTCGCGCATTGGATGAACGAACATGATCAGATCGCAGATGTCATCTTGTTCTCGGACGAGGCACATGTCCATATTAAAGTACAGGCAAACAAAAGAAAGACGTCAGCTTCGCACCTGGAAAAACCTTCTCATGGCGAAAAGGTTACAGCGTGGGTGGCAATATGTTCTGCAGGGATAGGGATAATCGGGCATTTTTCTTTTTAAAGATAAATCGGGGGATGTAACGACTATAAACAGAGACCGCTTTTGAGACTTACGGACAACCGTCTTGCCAGCTCATCGACGAAAGTGTAAAAATAGCACAGGGGACTCTGGTATTAACAAGATGGCGCCATCCCACGTACAGCTCGTCATTTGTTAGCCAGGCTTGAACTAACCTTCGGCGAGCAATTAATCTAATTCAGAACTGCTTGGGAATGGCCGCCACACTCCCCGACTTGAGCCCCCTAGATTTGTTTTTATGGGGTTATTTAACAAATTCTATACTCCACTTCCTGAATCACTGGAAGAGCTAAAAACTGCTATTAGAAGGGAAAAGCGAGCGATAATTGTACACACATGTGCATCTGTAAATCGTTATTTCAGGGAACCTTTGGACTAAGTCATTACTAAACACGGACGTCACCTATACATTTAGACACCATGCATTGCTATATGTGTTAGATTCACAGGTTATATAACTTGTCAAAAACTTATATGTGTTCGCTTTATAATGTTATAACAAATGTCAAAATTGTGTGTTGAATTAAGAGCTTTTACGTCAGAAAATGGTACTAGATATTATGGGACACCCTGCATATAATGCAACTTGACCCTTTGTTGTATACCTGAACACGCAATAAGCATGCTTTATGGCACCTATAGGTCACCCAACACAAACACTTTACATTTTTGTGTATTTCTCTCTTAGTCTTTCGATAAAACCTGTAAGTAATAGAAGATACAGTGCGTGGAGTGAATGACATCTTACACTGAACGAACAGACGCTTAATGCCTTATGGTAGAACACCTGCATGCACTTCATCAGAGTGCAGTTTATATCTGCATGCCTTTTGCAACTTTATTTCAAAATTCAATATAGGACTTAAATCTCTTCTGCAACAAGGTCTATCGGAAGCCGAATTTTATGGTGATTTAGTATATAAATTCAGAAAAATATAACCGCAATTACCCAATTTCGTAAAATCATTCTTCGATATAAAAAAGATTGGATACAACATAAATGTTATACGACAGACTGCATGCATGGTAGTTAACCCAATCACGGTTGACAACTTTGCTTGCCGCGGTTCTTCTGTCGCGGTTTACTTTTGTTATTGTTTGTCTTCGGGTGTTTGTGTCGCTTATATTATTTTAGTTTGGATAGCCTATTGGCCAGTTTGATGGAAAGTAACTGTCCTTTTGGCTTTCCGCTATTGATGTTTCCATCAGGGTCTGCTGTTTCATGTTTGTGATTCTTTCCCTTTGGTGTCTCTGATGGGAGCTGTGGGTTGATTGTATCGATTCCTGACCATTGCCCCCACTTCTATTTAATACTTTGAAAAGAGTTTGTCGTTCGAGTGTGCAGAAATGGTCCTATATAGATTTGCGTAAAAGAACTACATTCAAAGAATCCAAATCGTAAGTGTAATGAACACTCCTACAGACCCACTTAATATGCAAAAACCACGTAAATTAATTAGAACGGACGACACATGTGGGTAATCAATTCTATTGTCTTTCACTCTACGTCCACGAAACAAATGAAAAAGAATTACGCACTTTAAACAACGCCGTTATAATATAATATTATAGGAACCCCAAAAGAAGCTAACGACTATGCAAATAAATATATTACCAGGACATGCATGCAAGAGAGGGGTTACAATGACAATAATAGACCACAACAAAAGCACCGCCTTGGAACGGCCACTTTAAAAATTTACGGTGGGGGAGGTGGTGGCATAATTTGGATTTGTTCGACTATGTATGATTTGTTCAACAGTTTATTTACAATATTCATTAATGTGAAGTTTCCAACAAAAATAAAGGGCTTACCAGTAGGACAGCCAGTAATCGCTCATCACATACACTCCAGTCACAGATACACAGACAGCCACGAAGAGAAGAAATTTTGGAAGTCCTGCACCGGCCCTAAAGTATGTAAAATATACTTTCCATCTTACCGAACCCTCTTTGCTTTCTTCTGTCTCTGGAAGCTGATTAAACAACGACTTCATTTCGTGTATTAAAAAACAGTAAAATTCCTATCTTAAGACCACCTTTGGGACTGTTCAAAAGTGGACTTCAAGTCCACTTTTGAACAGTCACAAAGGTAGTCTCCTACAGTAGCATACTGGATGTGGAGAAAACAAAGAAAATGTACCTTAAATCTTCAAAGTGTGCTTTTAAAAGGAAAATTTGTCTTAATTTTAGTAGGTATTAATAGCGGAATTCTACTGTATATAAATACAAACTTATCTAAAATTTTAAGGACTGGTTCTGTTGTTAACGGTAATTTCCCTTGGGTACTTCTCCTAATTTGTGAAAGTAACAAGGAGAACACGATCAAAGTCTCCATTATTTACTCGAAGTACGCATGCTACAGGCAGCAAATTTAAACCTAAAAGCAACATCATGTTCTCTTGTGAAACATAATGTGTACATTAATTTGATTACAAAACGTTTATCATATAATATTTGTAAATACCAGTCAGCAGTAAATGCTATTTAGCAGGTATCATTTAGACACCGCATAGTCAACCATAAAACACTAATTCTCAAATTAATAAGGACTTTAGCAGCTTAAAATGTCAAATTATAAAATTACTTAGATTTAGTCATCGATATGTTCACTATAAAGTATTAACATTTACATATATACCCGATTAAAATTTCTTGATCAAGAATGAGACCTTATTTCACACCAATAGCTATGTCGGTATAAGATAAATCTTGATAGTGAGAAATGTACGCTACAATCTACTTGTTCGTTATACCCTTTAATAAGATCACAAAAATCTAGAGACTGTAGCTTGCAATGACAGAAACTTACGACGGGTGATTAAGCGGGGAAAATGAGCATATGGTCATAAATGTTGTAAAGAAATGAACAGTTATTTTGAATAAAATTTCGGAAAGTTAGAGACGACGCTCGCTGACCGTTTCAAGGCGGTTCTTCTGTCGCGGTTTAGTTTTGTTATGGTTTGTCTTTGGATGTTTGTGTCGCTATATATATTTTATTTTGGATAGCCTATTGCCCATTTTGTGGGAAAGTAACTGTCCTTTTGGCTTTCTGCTATTGATGTGGGTCAATTGTATCGATTCCTGATCATTACATCCACTTCTATTTAGATCCTCTAAGCGGTTTGCCAGTACTCGTGTGCTGTCGGCTGCAACCCTGATAGGAAGCATCATGCAGCCCATTTATTTCTTCAAGCACCAATTGACGGGGGCCGCCTAATGGAAAGAAACACAAACATGAAATAACTAGAACCTAATGGAAACATCTATAGTGGAAAGCCAAAAGGACAGTTCATTTCCCACAAAATGGCCAGTAGGTTATCCAAAACAAAAACAAACTTAGCGATACAACCACTCAAAGACAAACCATAACAAAAATAAACCGCGACAGAAGAACCGCCTTGTCTCAGGTCGGGTCCATCGGAGTCGTTGGTTGGTGCCTGATGTTCTGTCTCTGGTTGGGCCCATCGGAGTCAATCTGTTGGTTTTCTTTTGCTCCAGCATTTCAGTGTTTTTTGCTGTCGAGTCCTCAGAAGAACCGCCTTGGAACGGTCAGTGGAAAGATTTCCACTGGGGGGCTTAAATCGATGTTACGTGGCCACAATCCTCGCCCTTACTTCCGTCGCGATTTAGACAAATAATTTGTTCAGTCCGCATGAAGGCCTCCTAACTCATCAGTGCAACATCTCCGTGAACACAAAAAAAATCAAAGAACCACAGAGGTGAGACAACGGTGAGGACTCGACAGCAAGAAACCACTGAAATGCTGGAGCAAAAGAAAACCAACAGTTAGACTCCGATAGGCCCAACCAGAGACAGAGCATCAGGCACCAACCAACATTACCAAGAATTAGATCTCTCTAATTCTCAATAAGCCTTTACGTTGGAGCCTGTATATCAAAGCATGAAAACAACATGACTGCGTGTGACAAAATAAACAATAACAAAGAATAAACATACTAATGGTTGACAAACCCAAAGACATTTAGCAGAGTGATGACAGTGCACTTTGAAAGGTTGTAAATTAAAGTAACAAAGGAGTGTTTTTTGTTGTTTTTTTTTTTGCTGTGGAGGACTAACAAATACATCCGGTCTACTGGTAGAACCTCTTCGACCGGAAGGTTCCACCTCCAGCATGCATCGCTTGTGCCTCGTGCACATGCCTGTGTGAGAAACTCCATAAACCCCATCTTGGTTGTGTAGCTAAAAGTTACCAGGTAGAAAAAAGTCTGATATCTGCCCTATAAATCGATAAGTCGGTCTTGTGTACTCACTAGAACCACCCTGTTTGAGATGGTCTCGTCCACAATGTAAACAAAATAATATTTTACATTTTCAGTGTAAAGTCTAATGTAAACCTATAGAAAACAATTACGTTCATACTTCCATGAACGCATCGAATCACATGATTTTCAGTGACGTTAAATGACGTCATTCCTAACCATTGTTCTCTACGGGCGTTGATGACGTCAACGCTGCTCCGCACTTTGTCGAAAAGCAGCGTGTAAATGTTTTTCAACTTTAAAAGTTTGCCGCCTACAGGCATTTTTTCGCCCATTGATGAGGGGCAAATAATGTAAATATAAAAAATAAACTTAATGAAGCTTTATACAAAATATCAAAGACCGGAGCCTTTTGGTTTCAGACAAGAAGATTTTTTAAGGTTTTCCTAATATATGTCTATATAAACTTTGCGGTCCCCGAGGCGGGTCATTTTTGGCCGCAAGGCTATAATTTGAACAATCTTGGTAGATATCCACAAGACAAAGCTTCATACAGTTACACAAAGACCTTGGCCTTCTGCTTTCAGACAAGAAGATTTTCAAAGGTTTTCATTGCCTTGACTTCTATTTCCTAGGGCTATAATTAGAACAAGTTTGATAGAGGTCCACTAGATGAAGCTTC
The DNA here is from genome assembly GCA_963580285.1 of Lucinisca nassula. Taxonomy (NCBI): domain Eukaryota; kingdom Metazoa; phylum Mollusca; class Bivalvia; order Lucinida; family Lucinidae; genus Lucinisca; species Lucinisca nassula. The sequence goes on along the minus strand of OY757019.1, from coordinate 143,793,015 downwards.
ACATCAAATATCAATGACCTTGGCCTTGCAGTTTAGAGTACATGATTTGTTTCAAATTTCCCTATATAAGTAAATGTAAAACCAAAGGGCCCCGGGGCGGGGTCATTTTTGGCCCAATGGCTATGATTTGAACAATCTTGGTAGCGGTCCACTAGATAAAGCTACACACCAAATATCAAAGACCTGGGCCATGGGGTTTCGGAGAATATTTTTAAAGATTTTCCCTGTATAAGCCAATGTAAAACCAAAGGGCCACGGGTGGCGGGGGCATTTTCTGGCCCCAGGGCTATAATTTGAACAATCTTGGTAGAGGTTCTCTAGAAGAAGTTTCAAACCAAATATAAAACACCTGGGCCTTGTGGTTTCAGAGAAGAAGGTTTTTAAATATTTTCCCTATATAAGCCAATGAAAAACCAAAGGGCCATAGGGCGGGGGCATTTTTGGCCCTAGGGCTATAACTTTAACAATCTTGATAGAGGTCTACTAGATAAAGCTTCAAACCAAATATCAAAGACCTCGGCCTTGCGGCTGCAGAGAAGTCGATTTTTAAAGATTTTCCCTATATAAGCCTATGTAAAAAACCAAAGGCCCCCGGGGCGGGGTGGGGGGGGGCATTGTTGACCCCAGGGCTATAATATTAACAATCTTGGTAGAGGTCCTTTAGATGAAGCACATACCAAAGACCTGGGCCGTGCGGTTTCAAAGAAGAAGATTTTCCCTATATAAGTCTTTGTAAAACCAAAGGCCCCCGGGGCGGGGAAAGTTTTGGCCCTACGGCTATAATTTGAACAATCTTGGTAGAGGTCCACTAGATGAAGCTTCATATCAAATATCAAAGACCTGGGTCGTGCGGTTTCAGAGAAGAAGATTTTTTAAAATTTTCAGAAAAAAAACTATTTTTAGCTCCTGTGACCTAGCTGTTCAACGGACCGGAACCATTCGAACATCTTTGACAGGGGACCACCTAAGAATCATTCCTGTGAGGTTTGGATTAAATCTAATCAGTGGTTTAGGAGGAGATGTCCTTTGAAGAAAAAGTTTACGGACGCACGCACGCACGCATGACGGACGATGGACAAAAAGTGATCCCAAAAGCGCACCTCGTCACTACGTGACAGGTGACAGGTGAGCTAAAAACTGGGCCTTGCGGTTTCAGAGAAGAAGATTTTTTAAGATTTACCCTATAAAAGTGTATGTAAAACCAAAGGGCTCCGGGGCGGGGCATTTTTGGCTCCAGGGCTCTAGTTTGAACAATCTTGGTTTCCTCTGGCTTTCTTTGCCGGATCATTACAGGGTCATTGATGAGGCTTTATTAGCCGAAACTACGTAGTATGACCCATCTTCTTTCTTATGAATGTTTTCATTGCTCTTAAAGGAACTCATTTATGATTTTTATTGGTTGGAAGGGGAAGGGTAATTGTATCCTTCCTGGCCATTGCCTTCACTTCTAGGTTTCCTGGTATGGGAATTTGGGCTGACATTATCTGTGATAAATTTATATTCAAAAGAAACAAAAAAACCCATTTGAAATTTCATGTTATGGCTGTACATGTGCCAGCTGGTGTTGTGCCGTGTGGCGGCCGTAAAACGTCTCCCCGTACATCAACCATAGAGCAGTTTATATTTTACTTTTGGTCCTTTGAGATCAGCGTGAATATTCTGAGAAATCGGAAATAAATTATTGGTTAGACTCATATTCTGACTCATATTCCAGCATTTCAGTGGTTTCTTGCTGTCGAGTCCTCACCGTTGTCTCACCTCTGTGGTTCTTTGATTTTTGTGTTCACGGAGATGTTGCACTGATGAGTTAGGAGGCCTTCATGCGGACTGAACAAATTATTTGTCTAAATCGCGACGGAAGTAAGGGCGAGGATTGTGGCCACGTAAAATCGATTTAAGCCCCCCAGTGGAAATCTTCCACTGACCGTTCCAAGGCGGCTCTTCTGTGGCGATTTATTTATGTTATTTCTTGTTACTTACTGTGTGTATTGTGTCTTTTAATTTTGGATGGCCATATGGCCATTTTGTTGAAAAGTAACTGTCCTTATGGCCTTCCTTTGTTTAGGTTTCCATTATGGTCTGGTCGCTTAATGTTTGTATTTCTTTCCCTTTGGTGTCTTTTATGGGTGGAGTAAGTTAATTGTATCAATTCCTGATCTTTGTTTTACTTCTACTTTTTTATTATTTGGACCCCATTTTGATTTATATCAGTCTTTGAATCGACTGCCTATTCGAAATTCGCAAAATTGCAGTATGTTTCCTCTGGCTTTCTTTGCCGGATCATTACAGGGTCACTGATTAGGCTTTATTAGCCGAAACTACGTAGTATGACCCATCTACTTTCTGATGAATGTTTTCATTGCTCTTAAAGGAACTCATTTTTGATTTTTATTTGCCTTCACTGCAGCTGGTGTTGTGCCGTGTGGCGGCCGTAAAACGACTCCCCGTACATCAACCATAGTGCAGTTTATATTTTACTTTTAGTCCTTTGAGATCAGCGTGAATATTCTGAGAAATCGGAAATAAATTATTGGTAAGACTCATATTCTAGACAGGTTTTTAATTATTTGGACCCCATTTTGATTTATATCAGTCTTTGAATCGACTGCCTATTCAAAATTCGCAAAATTGCAGTATGTTTCCTCTGGCTTTCTTTGCCGGATCATTACAGGGTCACGGATGAGGCTTTATTAGCCGAAACTACGTAGTATGACCCATCTTCTTTCTTATGAATATTTTCATTGCTCTTAAAGGAACTCATTTTTTATTTTTATTGGTAGAGGTCCACTAGATGTAGCTTCATACCAAATATCAAAGACCTGGGCCTTGTGGTTTCAGAGAAGACGATTTTTAAATATTTTCCTATATATACCTATGAAAAACCAAAGGGCTCTGGGGCGGGGGCATTTTTGACCCCAGGGCTATAATTTGAACAATCTTGGTAGAGGTCCACTAGATGTAGCTTAATACCAAATATCAAAGACCTGGGCCTTGTGGTTTCAGAGAAGAAGACTTTTAAATATTTCCCTATATGTACCTATGAAAAACCAAAGGGCTCTGGGTGGGGGCATTTTTGACCTAAGGGCTATAATTTGAACAATCTTGGTAGAGGTCCACTAGATGAAGCGTCATACCAAATATCAAAGACCTGGGCGGGGGCATTTATCGCACTAGGCCTATAATTTGAACAATCTTGATAAAGGTCCACTATATGAAGCTTCACACCAAATATCAAAGAACTGGACCTTGCGGTTTGAGAGAAGAAGATCTTTAAAGCTTTTCCCTATATCTATATAAGTCTATGTAAAACGAAAGGGCCCCCGGGCGGGGGCATTTTTGACCCCAGGGCTATAATTTGAACAATCTTGATAGAGGTTCATTAGATGAAGCTTCACACCAAATATCAAAGACCTGGGCCTTGTGGTTTCAGAGAAGAAGATTTTTAAATATTTTCCCTATAGAAGCCTATGTAAAACCAAAGGCGCCCGGGGCGGGGGCATTTTTGCCCCAGGGCTATAATTTGAACAATCTTGGTATAGGTATACTAGATGAAGCTTCATACCAAATATCAAAGGCCTGGGCCGTGCGGTTTGAGAGAAAAACATTTTTTAAACTTTCAGTATAAAATCTATTTTTAGCTCTTGTGACCCAGATGTGCAACGGACCGAAACCATTTCCACAGCTTTAAAAGGGGACTACCAAAGGATCATTCCTGTGAAGTTTGGTCAAATCAGATTAGTGGTTTAGGAGGAGATGTCATTTGAAGAAAAAGTTTACGGACGGACGGACGGATGCACGCACGGACGCACGCACGCACGACGGACGACGGACAAAAAGTGATCCCAAAAGCTGACCTCGTCACTACGTGACAGGTGAGCTAAAACGGGACTCGTCCGTGAACAATACACTACGCCAACGCTGTTGTGTCCATCGGATACGCTGTCGACACCAATTAAAGCGACTGATTTGACGTTCCGCTGTCAAAACGCTCCCCCTATACGTTTTATGGCTAGAAATACCACGTTCTTGGAGACGGCTCGGTACAGTTAATGCACTTACGCGTAGGTTATGGGTTCCCACTGTCTCCTTTGCAGTTGCCACAGACGTCCTGAATCTGTCGCGTAAATGACTCAAAACAATGTACCGGTACTGCAGCCGCGTAGTAACACGTTCACGTCCAGGGCGTTGTCTATCGTCCACAGACTCCGTAGCGTTGTGCTTTTCAAACAGTCAAGCAATCGTTGTGTGCGAACAAACCATTCGCTCCGCAACTTGGCGGTATGAAAGCCCACCTTCAACCACACCGAGGGCACGATGACGATCGACGTTATTTAGACGTCCCATTGGCTTGTTCTTATGAAATGTTTTGCTGGCGTTTTAACGTAAAGTATCCGGACCTTATAATGACAGTAATGAAAATGCCAAAAAATCATGATTACGAAAACGATGCGATTTTTTGCATTTTGCACGTGCACATGTACATCATGAAATTCACGCTGTATTCATGTCAAACATACTCATGCTTCGATGACAACCTTTCAATACCATATCTATCAGTTAAAAACGTCAGTCATTTTTACCTTAAACTAAAGAAATCAAAATTCTAAAAGTGGTGCGTTTTCATTGAATCTGAGTATATCTATTCATTAAACTGCATCGCGGAGTCTTCGTAAAGGCATCTGCATTGCAGAAAACGAGTTGATATGCAACAAATATCTTATTTACCTGAGCTTCATCATTTTCCAGTATTTCAATCGGATCATTTTCTTTCAAACTCATGGTAGACATTGTTGACTCTCGTCGCGAATATCGCCGTACCCTGGTAATCTTCGGGGTAGAACTGCTGAAACTTTGAGATGGTTCTGCGGGTATATTAGCATCAGATTCTTCCGCAAGCCTATGGAATGACTTGAAATCTACTCCTGAGGCGTTCAACATGCTGTAGGTCCCGAAGTGAACCATCTTTCCCTGAATAGTCAGGATATACAATAATTATTTCAACTGATCTTAAAAACGTTCTCGACAATGTAGGCTTCTGTCGCGGGTTATTTTTGTTATGGTTTGTCTTTGGGTGTCTGTGTCGCTTATATTATTTTATTTTGGATAGCCTACTGGCCATTTTGTGGGAAAGTACCTGTCCTTTTGGTTTTCCGCTGTTGGTGTTTCCATTAGGGTCTGTTGTTTCGTGTCTGTGTGTGTTTCTTTCCCTTTAGTGTCTCTGATGGGAGCTGTGTGTTAATTGTATCGATTCCTGATCATTGCCTCCACTTCTACTTATGATAAGTTAAATAAAGTGGAAAATTGTACCAGGAAATAGAGGATCTTGCGTGAGTGTTCATGTATTATTGTGTATATTAAACAAGTTGAGGAAAAGGAATACATTTAAAAATTCATGAGAACGAATCTAAGATTCTTTTTCATCATATGTCTTTTACATCATTTTTCTTATTTCTGCTGCAAGACATAGGTTGGGGGAGTTGTTAGAATGAGGCGGTTCTAAAGAGCAGCCACAACTATGTTTACAGTATAAATGAGAAAAATATCACGGATTTTCATCAGAAAAAAAAGCCATTTTGGAGATGTGACAAAATGCACTATGTCACACGGGTGTGTTATCGTAAAGTGTTTTAATATTTCTCCAAAATAATTCAAACACATGCGGGAGCAGTACTAATTCCTTTTTGAGCACAAAACAGTAGATTTGCGAGGCTCGTATTTTTGAATGACTTGACGACCTACATACAATAAGTGTAATCGTTGCCACTCTCACAAACACAAATTCATAGTCATGCAAACATTGGACTGACATCCACACGCAGTTTCTTGCATAAGCTTTAAGCCAAATAGGCAGTTGTTTCCATTAATGACTTACATATGCACGTGAATGAAAACATAGAAGTGAAGGCAATGATCAGGAATCGATAAAATTACCTCACACTTCCTAAAGAAAAAGAAACTCAAACACAAAGCAACTACAATATAATGAAAACTTAACAAGCGAAAAGCCGAAAGGACAGTTACTTCCCCACAAAATGGCCAAATAGACATCCAAAATAAAAATATATTAGCAATATATGCAACGAGGAACTGTAACAATAAAAACAACAGAATTACCGCCCTCGAGCGGTCAGTTCATGTTTGTTGTTGTTGTTTTTACTATGGTACCTGAATACAATCCTCACCCTTTGTTCTCTCGTGGCCTAGGCAAATAGTTTGTTCAGTCTGCTCATCGGTGCAACATCTCCGAGAACATAAAAATCTAACGAACGCACAGATGAAACAACGATGAGGAGCCTGAAATAATTGAAATGCGGGAGCAACAAAAAACCAACAGCTGGAATCCGGTGGGCCCACCAGAGAAAGAGCACCAGCCACTAACCGGCATCACTTAAAAAGTAAAGAAAGTCTTAAGAGACTAAGGCCCGCCTTGGTGGCGTGCAAATGTAGATAGAAGCAAAGTTAACAACCGTGCTACGATTCACTACCATGCGTGCAGATTGTTCTATGTCATTTATAATGTGTAACCCAATCTTTAATGTCGCAGAACAATTTTACGAAATCGGGTACAGCAATAATTACAAGTATATATATATTTACCGAACATTATATACTAAATAGAAGTGAAGGCAATGAATCAAGAATCGAAACAATTAACCCACAGCTCCCATCGGAGACACCAAAGGGAAAGAAAAACAAATGTGAAATAACTAGACCCTAATGGAAACATAAATAGCGGGAAGCCAAATTGAAAGTTATTTTTCAACTAAATGGCCAGTAGGCTATCTAAACAAAATATAAGCGATACACACACTCAAAGACAATCCATAACAAAAACAAACCGCTACAGACGAACCGCCTTGGAACGGTCAGTGACACGAATTCCACTGAGGGGCTTTAATCGATTTCACGCGGCCGCAATCCTCGCCCTTACTTCCGTCGCGATTAAGACAAATAATTTGTTCAGTCCACATGAAGGCCTCACAACTCATCAGTACAACATCTCCGAGAAAGCAAAACTGAAACAACTACCGAGATGAAACGACGGTGAGGACTCGACAGCAAGATACCACTAAAATGCTGGAGCAAAAGAGTACCAATAGTTAAGACTCCGATGGGCCTGACCAGAGACAGAGCATCAGGCACCAACTAACATTACAAAAAAAAATTCTCTCTTATTCTCAGTAAGCCTTTATGCTGGAACCGTCAAAGAATCTGAGGCCTGACTCTTCGGCGTGCAATTTAAGAGGGAAACAAAGTTGTCAGCCGTGATTGGGTTAACTACCATGCATGCAGTCTGTCGTATAACATTTATGTAGTACCCAAAATGTTTATATCGAAGAATGTTTTTTCGACAGTGGGTGCTGAAGTCATTGCAAGCATATATTTTTCTGAATTTATATACTAAATCACCATAAAATGCGGGTTCCCATAGACCGTGTTACAGAAGAGATTTAAAGACACATTTTTTTCCTTGTATAAAAGGAGTGGCCTGTCTAATGATCTCCAATAAACATTTCCTTCGGATCATAGGGCAGATCAAAGGCTTATCTTATCTAAGTGATTATGAGGTGATTATGAGCAGATTTCTTATTTAATAGGGGGCTCAATAAGGGTACGTGAGTGATAGTATAATTTACTGAGATTGTTTCCAACAACATATTGTTTAAATAACTTTTTATTTTAAAATAAAGTAAAGAAAAACACTGATATCCATTGTTTCCTTTACTCAAAAGTGCAAAGAAGTAAACACACAAGGTAAATGAATTGATTAACCTCAAAATTTAATCAATCAATTTACCTTTATTTATTTATATTTATTTATTTATATTTATTTATTTATTTATTTTACTTTAGTTGAAAGATATGATACACAAATCATACAATGTCTAAAACATTAACATTTTATAGTTTCAGTCAAGATGAAACTATAAAATGTTTTAGACATAATCATATCAGAAAAGAGAGAAAAAAAAAGATTTTTTTTAAGATTTTATTTTTCACTTTTTCCAGTTTAAAACTAAAATAACAAACACAATTAAATTTATTTTTCTTATTTATCATGTTGATATTGCAAACTTAGATTGTTGGTGCTCGTTAGAGCCGCCTCATTGAGGCGGTTAGTTTAAACTTTTATTTCATTTGTATACTTTAAACAATACAATTCATAAGAATACATATAGAAACAGTACATACAAACGGGATCCAGAAGAAAGTCATTAGACTTTTATTGAATCTGTATCCCATACAAAAGTATATCAGTGCAACTTACTAGTGATCTGAGTCATAATCAGAATAATATAAGAAAAATGTATTGTGATTTAATACTATTTGTAACAACTTTAAGGTCTAAGTTTAATAGCTGAACACAGCATGACAAAACGTGTCAATATACATATACATGTATAAGTGTATCAGGCTCCACGGGGGAGGCGGTTCAAACGAGTACCCACAACCTATGACTCAATGAGACGATTCTAACCAGCACCCGCAACCTATGACTTGGAGCAGAAATAAGGAAAACTAGAGCGCGCAGTCAATGGCAAGCCATCGCAAATCCCCACGTTTTCTCCACAGTAGGTCAAAATTTGACCTTTTGACCCCTCCCCAGGGCCCCTGGGGGCGGGGACAAAAAATGTGCTCTTGCGCAAGCCATTCATGTAAGCAACTCGCATACCAAATTTGGTTGAATTCCGGCTAACGGTTTAGGAGGAGATAGCCGGACAGACAGACGGACAGACGGTCAGACAGACAGACAGACGGACAGACGGACGGACGGACGGACGGACGGAGGCGATAACAATATCCCCACTTTTTCGTTGAAAAACGTGGGGATAATAATGTATACCCCCTAAACCCCCATTTTCTCTATAGAAAGTTGGGTTTAGGGGATGTTCCTATTTCCTCAAACACATATAATGCGTGTCCTCGTTAGAACCGCCTCATGGAAGCAGTTCTAACGAGCAGTCACACTGTAAAAACAAATTTTGGGTACTCGTCTGAACCGCTTCTCCGAGGTGGTTCTAATGAGTACCCACAATATATGTTTTGAGCAGAAATAATAAAGTTATTAGGATTTTATCTGGAGAAAAATCATTTTGGGTGGAAAGTTTTTACCCATATATTTGAATTGGCATTTTCTGTAATGATTATAAATAATGGCTACTAAATATAAAATCAGACAAAAAAGTGCTGTTGTTTCTTCCATGCAAATCAAAATAAGGACTTAGGTGTAAATGAATAGATGTCATTTGTCAAAGTCATATCCCTAAGTAATGTATTACCCTCTCTTGGTCCCCTACCTGTATGACAGCCTGAATACCCCAAGTATATTTAATCTCAATGCTGGCTTCTTTAATAAACGGTCATTAGGATGTTATGTAATCGAAAAATGTGTCTTTAAGTAGAAGTAAAACAAAGGAAGGCCATAAGGACAGTTACTTTCCCCCAAAATGGCCATATGGCCATCCAAAATAAAAAGACACAAGTGATACACACAGTAAGTAACAAACAACGCCATAAATTAACCGCCACAGAAGAACCGCCTTGGAACGGTCAGTGGAATGATTTCCACTGGGGGGCTTAAATCGATTTTACATGGCCACAATCCTCGCCCTTACTTCCGTCGCGATTTAGACAAATAATTCGTTCAGTCTGCATGAAGGCCTCCTAACTCACCAGTGCAATATCTCCGTGAACACAAAAATCAAAGAACTACAGAGGTGAGACAACGGTGAGGACTCGACAGCAAGAAACCACTGAAATGCTGGAGCAAAAGAAAACCAACAATAAGACTCCAAAATTGAATTTTTAAATGAAAACGGAGTGCGTGTATAAAATTTAGAAAAAGGCTTTGTGTAGTTATACTACCGATAACCCTCATTAAGAAGTTTAGCAGTTAGCAGTTTATTAAGAGTGCTGAAGTCAGTTACATGACCCCCACAGGATGCCGCACGAGGAAACCTACCATCCAAGAAAGGAAAATTTACAATCTCAAAATCAATATCATCGCGTTTATCGTACAATTTGCAGGATACAAACCAATCTACAATAGATAGATGTAAATCCAAAAAACCGGGACCTCGGTATCAGAAGAATTAGCTTTATTTAACTGAAGTTCTGGGGGTAAATTTGACTAATTAAACCACCACAATAGGTATTGTCAATATTTAATAAATCATCCAAAAATCTAGAGACCGAGCTAAAGGCTTCCTGATCTTTGTTTTACTTCTACTTTTCAATGATTTCAGATTGGTTTTCAACGGAAAGGGACATCATGAAAAACAGAAGTGGAGGCAATGATCAGGAAACGATACAATCAACCCAAATCTCCCATCAGAGATACCAAAGGGATAGAAGCACAAACATGAAACAACAGACCCTAATTGAAACATCGATAGCGGAAAGCCAAAAGGACAGTTTATTTTCCCACAAAAATGGCCAATAGGCTATCCAAAATAAAATAAAATAAGCGACACAAACACCCAAAGACAACTCATAACAAAAATAAACCGCAACAGAAGAACCGCCCTGGAACGCTCAGCGGAAACGAATTCCGTCGGAGGGCTTAAATCGATCTTACGTGGCCACAATCCTCACCCTTACTTCCGTCGCGATTTAGACAAATAATTTGTTTAGTCCTACTCAGTGCAACATCTCCGTGAACAAAAATAATCAAACAATCATAGTGATGAAACAACAGTGAGGACTCGACAGCAAGAAACCACTGAAATTCTTGAGCAAAATAAAACCAACAGTTAGACTCCGATAGGCCCGACCAGAGACAGAGCATCAGGTACCAACCAACATTACCTTGAATTAGATCTCTCTTATTCTCAACAAGCCTTTACGCTGGAACCGTCAAAGAATCTGAGGCCTGACCCACAGGCGTGCACTTAAAGAGGGAAGCAAAGTTGTCAACCGTGATTGGGTTAACTACCATGCATGCAGTCTGTCGTATAACATTTATGTTGTACTCAATCTTTTTATATCGAAAGATGATTTTACGAAATTTGGTGCTAAAGTCATTGCGGTTATATGTTTTTCTGAATTTATATACTAAGTCACCATAAAATACGGGTTCCGATAAACCTTGTTGCAGAAAAGATTTCATCCAATATCGAATTTTGAAATAAAATCAGAATGACGTCTATAAAATCTGTTTTGATTTTTATTTGGGGTTCTTCTGTGGCGGTTTATTTATGTTGTTGTTTGTTACTTACTTTGTGTATCCCTTGTGTCTTTTTATTTTGGATGGCCGTATGGCCATTTTGTGGGAAAGTAACTGTCCTTATGGCCTTCCTTTGTTTAGGTTTCCATTATGGTCTGGTCGCTTAATGTTTGTGTTTCTTTCCCTTTGGTGTCTTTGATGGGTGGAGTAAGTTAATTGTATTGATTCCTGATCTTTTTTTTCTTCTACTTTGTGTAGTGTATTGTACCGAAAACTCTGATTAAGAAGTTTAGCTGCTAACAATTTATTACGAGTGTTGAAGTCAGTAACATGACTACACACTCTGGCTAAGCGAATTAATTGTGAAATATAAACGCCATAGGATGGCGCACGAGGAACATCACCATCCAAAAACGGAAAATTTACAATTTCAAAATCAAATTCATCGCGTTTATCATTAATTTTGCACGAAACAAACCCATCTACAATAGATAGATGTAAATCCAAAACAGAGCCTCGGTATCAGAAGAATTTGCCATATTTAACTGAAGTTCTGGGGGGGGGGGTAAATTTCACTGATCAAACCATCGAAATAGGTATAATCAATATTTAATAAATCATCCAAATATCTAGAAATGGAGCTAAAAGCTTCAATGATTTCGGACTGGTATTCAGCAGAATTTTCAGCAGAATTTTCAGCAGAAACGGACACCATGAAGTCTCTCTCATAACAAAACAAAAATAGATCAGCCACAAGTGGTGCGCAATTAGTAGCCATCGGAATACCCACAACTTGTCTAAATAACTTAGTACCAAATCTTATGTTAATATTGTCAAGTAGAAAGGTGAGAGCTTCACACACTTTCTGACATGACCATAAAGTATAATTGTTATGCTCTTCAGAAGTGAAAAAAGCATTTCTTACATTTCATGCAAGATAGAGGGAGTCTTCCCTATGAAATGTCCATGCAATTAAATCATTAAGTTTTTTTTTATAAGACTATAAGGAAGTGTAGTGTAAAGGGTGGAAAAACCATAAGTAGACAGACTTGAAGCACGAAAACGCCTGGATTTCAATTTATATAAAGTGGAAGTAAAACAAAGATCAGGAATCGATACAATTAACTTACTGCACCCATCAAAGACACCAAAGGGAAAGAAATACAAACATCAAGCGACCAGACCATAATGGAAACCCAAACAAAGGAAGGCCATAAGGACAGTTACTTTCCCACAAAATGGCCATCCAAAATTAAAAGACACAAGTGACACACACAGTAAGTAACAAACAACAACATAAATAAATCGCCACAGAAGAACCACCTTGGAACGGTCAGTGGAAAGATTTCCACTGGGGGGGGGGGGCTTAAATCGATTTTCTCTTGCCCACAGTCCTCGCCCTTACTTCCGTCGCGTTTTAGACAAATAATTTGTTCAGTCCGCATGAAGGCCTTCTTACTCATCAGTGCAACATATTCGTGAACACAAAAAATCAAAGAACCACAGAGGTGAGACAACGATGAGGACTCGACAGCAAGAAACCACTGAAATGCTGGAGCAAAAGAAAACCAACAGTTAGACTCCGATGGGCCCGACCAGAGACAGGGCATCAGGCACCAACCAACATTACCTTGAATTAGATCTCTCTAATTCTCAAAAAGCCTTTACGTTGGAGCCGTCATAGAATCTGAGGCCTGACCCACCGGCGTGCATATAAAGAGGGAAGCAAAGTTGCCAACCGTGATCGGGTTAACTATCATGCATGCAGTCTGTCGTATACTTCATTATAATTTTTTATAGACCAAAACAGATTTCTACCTGATCTTTCGAAGACTTTGTCGCAATATTTTATCACATGTTTTTTGATGGCAGTAAAACATGAAGTTAATAATTTGGAGAGTTCAGAGGTCGTACAAGAGCTTGATTTTGCAATAAACCGTGCTTTGTATGGTATTTCATGAAGTCTCTTTCATAACAAAACAAGAACATATCAGCCACAAGGGGTGTGCAATTCGTACCCATCGGAATACCCACATTTCATTTAAATACCTCAGTACTAAACTTTCCAAAAATATTGAAAAGCTGAAAGGTAAGAGCTTCACACTAAACAGAAGTGAAGACAATGATCAGGAATCGATACAATTAACCACCAGCTCCCATCGGAGTCTAAATATTAATTTTTATGCTCTTCAAAAGTGAAAAAAAAAAAACATTTCTTACATTACATTCAAGATAGAGAGAATCTTCCCTATGAAATGTCCATTCAATTAAAACATTAATTATTATAAGATTATGAGGAAGTGTAGTGTAAAGGGTGGAAAAACATAAGTAGACAGATTTGAAGCACGAATACATATGGATTTCAATTTCTTTAAAACTTCATTAGAATTTTTTTGTAAACCAAAACAGATTTCTCCCTGATATTTCAAAGACTTTGTAACAATATTCAATCAAATGCTTTTAAGTCACCATAAAATTCAGGTTCCGATAGACCTTGTTGCAGAAGAGATTTAAGTCCAATATTGAATGTTGAGACTACAATTAAACTTAGAAAAGATTATGATACAATGATTAAGAAGTTCAATTTAATTCAAATTTTAAAGTTAACAATTTATTAAGAATGTTGATGTTAATCACATGATTAGACACTCTGGCAAATCGAATTAATTGTGATATATGAACACCATAGGATTTTGCACGAAAAACATCATCATCCAAGGAAGGAAATTTACAATCTCATAATCTGAATAATCGCGTTTATCATATATTTTGCATGAAACAATTGGAAAGGGAAACGACCGCAAGCCTTACCCATCTGAAATAGATAAATGTAAATCCAGAAACGGGTTTCGGTATCAGAAGAATTGGCTTAATTTGATTGAAGTTCAAACATATGAAAGAACTGCATTGGAACGGCCAGTAAAGATATTTTACGTGGCCATAATCCTCGCCCTTGTTTCTGTCGCAGTTTAGACAAATGAATTGTTCAGTCCGCATGAAGGATTTTTAACACATCGGTGCCAAATCTCCGAGAACATAAAATAAACGGATACAGATACAGGAATGAAACAACGATGAGGAGTCGGCAGTATAAAATAACTTAAAATGCTGGGGCCAAAGAAAACAAACGGTTGAACTCCAGAGGGCCTTTTTTCGTATTTAGAAAATAAAGTCTTTGTCAAAGAAAGTTAAGAGGGCGTGAACAGGCCTCAGAGTAATAAAATAGTTTTCGTGCTCAGCTCATTCTCACTTCAGTTTGCAATTTGTCATGCTCATAAATGTTTAGATTCAAATTAGGCATTTTTGCTCTACAGATCAGTTGTTAATGTTATATGTCCTGCACATATTTTTTAAAAGCAAGCAATGGTTGAGTAGGACAAATTTTCTGCTCTAGTGCGTTGAGCATGAAATTAAGTTTTTTAACCTCGTGGCCTGCAAAATAGAATAAAAAATCAAAAATGAGCTCCTTTAAGAGCAATGAAAACATTCATAAGAAAAAGTAGATTGGTAATACTACGTAGTTTCGGCTAATAAAGCCTCATTAGTGATCCTGTAATGTTCCGGCAAAGAAAGCCAGAGGAAACGTACTGCAATTTTGCGAATTTCGAATAGGCAGTCGATTCAAAGACTGATATAAATCAAAATGGGGTCCAAATAATTAAAAACCTGTCTAGAATATGAGTCTAAACCAATAATTAATTTCTGATATCTCAGAATATTCACGCTGATCTCAAAGGACCAAAAGTAAAATATAAACTGCACTATGGTTGATGTACGGGGAGACGTTTTACGGCCGCCACACGGCACAACACCAGCTGCAGTGAAGGCAAATAAAAAATCAAAAATGAGTTCCTTTAAGAGCAATGAAAACATTCATAAGAAAGAAGATGGGTCATACTACGTAGTTTGGGCTAATAAAGCCTCATCAGTGACCCTGTAATGGTCCGACAAAGAAAGTCTATTTTTAGGAGTTTCAATAGACGCAAAACTAAGTCCTATTTTCTATCAGGAACATGCTGCTAGCTTCCAAAGTCAACATTATCTTCACACCTTTATTGCCAGAGGAATAAAACATCGCATAGAAGTCTTAAAATCAGTAAAACAAACTACTTTCTGTTACCTACTGCTATTAACTAGGGTTTACCTGTTGAAGAATCAAAATTTCATCAGCATACTTCAGAAAATGCTGTTGATGAGTTACAAGAATTCTCGGCTTGTCTTTCAAAAGTCCCATTACCACGCTAAAAAAGAGTATGTTATGTGCAGCAGCTAGTAATTAAAACAATTAAAACAGACATAACACGATCCCTCCAGCCAAGACACCAAAAGTTTATGTAGTTAATATGAAGCTTACAGCGGTTAACCTTATATTTCTTTTTTCGGCTCTCAAACATAGATTGTGGGTACTAGCTATAACCGGCGGTTCTAACGAGTACACACAATCTATATTTTGAGCATCGAGGCGGTGCTAACGAGTACACACACTCGTTATTTTGAGCAGAAATAAGAAAAAAATATCACAATTTTTTATTTTTTTAAATTTTCTTTTTTCGGCGGTTAAATTTTCAATTTTATTTAAATAGGGGTGATTTTGTAATGGAAAGAAGCAAGGCATAAAGCAACGGCACAATAATACAAGCATCACAAGCAGGAAGCCAAAAGGACAGTTCATTACGAAAACGCGCCTATACAAATACAATGTAACCTTCATCGCAGAAAAAATGAAAATTTTAAGATAAAAAATTGTGATATTTTTCTTATTTCTGCTCAAAGTATAGACTAAACCGTGTAAACCCCAGTTTTACTATATAAAAGTGGGGTTCAAGGGGGTCAATATTATATAGGCCTGTTTTCGTGATGTACTTTCCCACAAAATGGCTAAACGGCCATCCAGATTAGAAAGATATAAGCAGTACATACATGCAAAGACAACAATGACAAAAGTAAACACAAAAGGAGCATCGCCTTGGAATGGTCATTTACAATTTATTGGTGGGGCGGACGCTTTGTGTTCACGGAGGTATTGCACTGATGAGTTAGGAGGTCTTCATGCGGACTGAACAAATAATTTGTCTCAATCGCGATGGAAGTAAGGGCGAGGATTTTGGCCACGAAAAAATCGATTAAAGCCCCCAACCCCCAGTGGAATTCGTTTCACTGTCCGTTCCAAGGCGGTTCTTCTGTCGCGGTTTATTTTTTGTTATGGTTTGTTTTTGTCTTTGAGTGTTTGTATCGCTTATATTATTTTCTTTTGGATAGCCAATTGGCCATTTTGTGGAAAAGTAACTGTCCTTTTGGCTTTCCACTGTTGATGTTTCCATTGTGGTCCGTTGTTCCATGTTTGTGTTTCTTTCCGTTTGGTGTCTCTGATGGGAGCTGTGGGTTAATTGTATCGATTCCTGATCATTTCCTTCACTTCTATTTAAAATCAATTGTACTTGGCCACAATCTTCGCCCTTAGTTAATCGCAGTTAACAAAGTAATATTTTCAGCCTGCATGAAGAAATTGCTTTCCGATGTTCCTTAATTTGAGTCTCTGATGGGTGGTGTGAGTAAACTGTATCGATACCTGATCATTGCCGGCACTTCTATTCTAATTCGTAAGTAAAATATCTCCGAGAACATGAAACAAATCAAACGAATACATAGATAAAACAAGGATGAGACGGGCCTCTCTGGCCTGGTGGGTACGAGCGTTGACTCTGAATCAAAAGGCCTCTCATCGAAATAAGTGCAATATTCTTGAAAGGCCCATAGAGCCATAAATAATAAATAAACAACAATGAGGACTCGACAGCATCAAATAACTGAAACGCTGAAGCAACAGAAAACCAAGAGTTGGGCTCCGCGGGCCCGACGGGAGACAAAGAATCGGACACCAACCTACTTAGTGAAGGCAATGCTCAGGAACCGATACAATTTCCTCGTAATACAATTGTAAAGTATTTAGGTGTATTCCTTGCTTCCAAAGGATAATCTTTTCTGGAACATATTTAGATCGGAGGTGTCACAAGTCTGAGGCCCGACCCGCAGGTGCAAAATTAAAGAAAATTGAAAGCAAAGTTATAAACCTTGATTATGTCAAGAGAAGTGAAGGCAGTGATCAGGGATCGTTACAATTACCTAGAACCTTTCCATCCAAGACACCAAAGGGAAAGAAAAACCAAAATAATAATACTTTGCCATAATAAAACGTCAGAAGAGGAAAGCCAAAGGACAGCTTCATTCCCATAAAATGGCTAATAACGCTGATTATGAAGTTTATCAGTTACTTATGTATTACGAATTTACGAGGGTTATAATCAGTGTCCTGACTAGACACACTGGCGAACCAAACACGTCAGATGACGTACGAGGAACATTCCCATCAAAGAAAGGGAATATTACCGTCTAAAATCAAAATCATTGCGTTTATCATAAATTTTGCTCGAAACAAATCAATCTTAAAAAGACAACTGTAAAACCAAGAAACGGGGCTTCAGAATCAGGAACAGTTTTTGGAATGCTTGTGTAATTATTGTCCCTGACTTTCCGTGAGTCTTTGTCTGCTTTTCTTTTTTCTTTTCCATTTTTTCCTACGACAAATAAAATTATATTGATACATATATCCACATAACAACAATGATTTACAGAAGTGAAGTTGCAACCAAGCACATCTGAATAAAAAATATAAAAAAGCTAACGTAGCAATCTGCAGAGACCGATTGATTTCTTCCATGAAAGGGTTAAATTGGGCATTTCAAAGAATAGTCCATTTATCTACATGTAAACTACGAATAAATATATGAAATAGACCAGCATTTGACCGAAACAATAAAATCCAAAACAAAACACGACAGAAATTATTGCGCCTTCAAATTTTCTAATATTTACAAAACTACTAGCAGCTTTATACTGGTTTCTAGCTTACTGCTTAAAGATATGTCTTCCGACAGCTGGATCTACTGCGCTTAGCGGATCATCCAGCAAGTAAACATCTCCATTCATATAAAGGGCCCTTGCTAGATTAATCCGCGCCCTTTGTCCACCACTAAGAAGAGCACCTCTGTCACCAATAAGCGTCATATCTCCACAAGGCATCAGCGCAATGTCCTGCAACAGAATTGTCAACTTTGAAAAGTACTGCCACTGGAGCGCGTAGCTCAAAAATTCATGTATTTAAAACGTTTTATTGCTATATTAATGCCACTGGTCGTAGATTAAATAGTAAAGGGCTAAATAAAACTTCCAGCTCATTCCTATTTTACAAGAGTTCGTAAATTGTAAAAGTTTATAACCAACTGTAAGTAGCTTTCTGGTGTCCGGTTCTTTCATTTCCTTCTAATTCTTTTATTAAATAAAAATCAAAAATGAGTTCCTTTAAGAGCAATGAAAACATTCATAAGAAAGAAGTTTACAAGATACATTTTGTTTTAATTGTGCGCAAATTTGTGGACAATTATGTGTGTACCATCATGTAGTCAAAATGGCATGTCGCCGTTAACCGCTTCGTTATAATCTTAAATTACTGCATTTAAAGCAAAGCTGTAGATCCTTATCAGATGCTGCCACTTTTGGCGTATGATCTCGGTCTACAATGTTTGTCAATTTCTCGATTATGGAATTATAGGTCTATACGAGTCAACATTACTGGAAAACTCTTAAGGTAGTGTGGCCCTTTTAATTTTATTGCGCTCTATGTATTTTTAATTTAACTTCGTTGAGCAGTGATATTTAAGTGGACAATAATAGTAACAGGCTAGTAGCATCACGTGAACAAGTTCGTGAAATGAACACCCCTCTAAACCACACTTTATACAGAGAGAGCTGGGGTTTAAGGGGGTGAAAATTATTTTTCTTATTTCTGCTCTTCTAACGAGTAGCCACAACCTATGTTTGCACTATCAATAAAAAAATTATCACGGATTTTCATCAGAAAAGTAGCCATTTTGGAGTTTTAAAAAAATGCACTATGTCGTACGGGCGTGTTATCGTAATGAATGGTTGTCTTTATATTGATTGGCAAACAACCGACTCCACACTGGACTTTACGCATCATAAAACACTGTAAGAGCACCTTGTTGAGTGCGCAAGCTCTTAGTATCGCCTCATATTTTTCTTTAATGAAAGGTTCACCAAGAGTTATATTCTGTCTTATCGTTGCTGAGAACACCCAAGGCTGTTGTGAGACGTATGTCACATGACCTCTGACATTAAGATTTCCTTCTAGAACCGGTAGCTCTCCAAGAATTGACATCAATAAGGTCGACTGAAATATAAGAAGTCTATGATAAACTAATAATAGAATCGATTTTACATATCAGGGGTACATTACAAACAAGATGAACAGGTATTATTTTAAATCATACTCTTCAAAAATCAATATTGTAGTGCTACAGCAGAACGGCCTTGAAATGTTTTCTCAAACGAGAGCTCTGGCATTATGTTTATTACTTTACTATGCAGTGTGCATTTTCCGAGTGTACGATAGCAAACATTTTTGAAAACGAAGTTTTGGTGGTTAACATTCAGTAAGACATAGGTAGACACCTGTATGCAATTGCAAAAGTAATTTGGTCTTCCGTAATGTGCGTCTTCTGTACTGTACGGTACCTTATTTACCTGCATAAATGTTCTCGATTTTAATTTACATTTCTGTTTCGGGTCACTGATGAGGCCTAAATGGCCAAAACTAGCTAGTCTGGCCCAAAAACATGTGCACGCCATATTTTTCAGTTCTGTGGTGTATTCCTTGCATCCAAAGGATAACCTTTTCTAGAACATATCATAATGCGTCGCTGACTTTATTTATTGTTACCTCCCTTCCATTATCTACCTTGGTAGATCATATGCATAGCTTCTAGGTTTATAACCACTCTCTGACAACTGCGTCAGGGAGTCGACTCTTTGGCTCAGGGGTAAGAGCAGTGGACTGTCACCCGAGCGGCCCGGGTTCGAATCCCACCATAGGCGGGGATTTTTTTCAGGCTATGCATCTTTCCTTTGTTACGGCTTTCAGGTCGTAAGATGGGGGCTCGTCCGGGATGCCAGAATTGGCTTGTGCCGAAGTTGGCATCCTTCACGTCATCATAAATGATGACTTCCTTGAAGAGGGGGTGTGTTACCTCCCTTCCATTATCTACCTTGGTAGATCATATGCATAGCTTCTAGGTTTATAACCACTCTCTGACAACTGCGTCAGGGAGTCGACTCTTTGGCTCAGGGGTAAGAGCAGTGGACTGTCACCCGAGCGGCCCGGGTTCGAATCCCACCATAGGCGGGGATTTTTTTTAGGCTATGCATCTTTCCTTTGTTACGGCTTTCAGGTCGTAAGATTATAATGTTTCCATTAGAGTCTGTTGTTTCATGCTTGTGGTTCTTTCCCTTTGGTGTCTCTGATTGGAGCTGTGGGTTAATGGTATCGATTCCGTACCATTGCCTCCACCTCTATTTTATGGTTTTGGTCAATGGTGGTCAACACTGGTTGTGTATGGCCAAATTGATTTTTTCTCGAAAATATCCAGTCTTCATTGTTAAGGTTCATGTTTCCACAATGGATTTACACTAGTTAATATGAACGTTCTGAAGGCAGTTTTATTTTTACTTTTACATTCAAACTTGTGGCAGAAGAATGTCGCAGAAGAATCATAATTTCGATCAGCATATCAATACCCAGTTTTCATGGGGTCTTGTATATATTATGCAAAGCTATCACTGGTCTCAGGTACGTACATAGTCTCCCTATTAAAATGTCTAGGGTTGAGTCGATATAGTCCTGAGGCCGACTCACGTCATGTTACAAAAGAGTAAAATAGAAGTGGAGGCAATGAATTGAAACTGATATAAATTATTTCTTGTGATGACATTAATGAGCTAGGAGACCTCCACGCGACATGAGATAAGTGTTTTAGTTTTAGGTCTCACCAACAGCTAAGGTCATACGGAGACGGGACCTCGGTTTAAAGACACATCCGAAAGTCTGGAGAAGCCCGGGATCGATCCTGCGACCCCTGGTTTACAAGGCGAGTAGCATAACCACTACACCACAGAGGCTTCTACCTCCACGCGAACAGATGCAGCAGCTAAATTGTGTAAACAGCGGCGGAAGATGATGGTGAAGGTTTGGGCCCGTAAAACCGTTTAACCTACCAACATGCACGCACGCACGCACGCACACACACACAAGGTAATTATTGCTGACCGTCCCAGGGCGTTGCTTTCGTTGTGGTTTCATTCGATTTATTTGTTTAGTGCTTTTCAATTTTTGAATGTTTTCATTCAAATTATTTAGTTCAGTAAGGTAACTGAGTTGCCACTTGTTTGGAAAAGGGCTAATTCGATTTGTCGTTGTCCGTGATTTTGTTGCTCGTTGATGTGCGTTTGTCCATCTTTCCCTTTGCTGTTTAGGACAGGTTTGAATTCTGATTCGATTACTTGCTGAAGTGTCTTTAAATTTACTGACCGTTCTATGGCGGCTCTTCTCTTGTGTCCTATTACAATCGCTATTTGTCTTTACATGTATGTCTTGATAGTAAATTTTATTGCGGAAAGCTGTTTGGCCATTTTTGGGGGGAACTAAACTGTATTTTAGACACTCTTCTTGCATAAATTGTAATTATATTAGCGCTGTTTATGTGCGCCTTTCCATTCCTCCGTTTCCTTGGACGGAATGTGTAATATAACTGTATTGATTCCTGATCACTGCTTTCCCTTCTCATTAACAAGGTAGCTAGTCTGTCCTAGAAAAACCTGACAATCCACATTTTTTCCATTCTGTGGCGCATCCTTTACTTCCAGGGGATAGCCAGTTTAACATTACCACAGCTGCTGTCAAGGAAACATGTGGTGGCGGTTAAACGTCTTTGAGCCCTTCATCAACGTGAAGATTATATTTATGATATTTTCTAGCCATTTGGATACACTGATGCTCTTGTAACTATCTGGTCTGGAACAGAAAAACTTAACTATCCATAATGTTTATTTTTGTGGTACATTCCTTGGTGCCGAAGGATAACATTTTGCTTCGCCACTTAGCTGTTAACTGGCATATTATTTCGCTGATACTCCCTTTTGTCACATAGACTCGTCCACCTAAAAGCTTTGTTTGTATGTTTGTTTGTTAGAGTTGAGGTTTGACAAATTAACACTATTCAGGTCATTTTGGAGACGTTGCTTCCAATTTTGTGGGACTTTTACCCGCCATTAAGATGAACTGACATCACAAGCCCTGCCGCCCAATGAAACCAATATGATTTATATACATGGACGGTCCGACTCGAGCCACTTTGCCTGGACAGGGCTTCTGTCTAGATCTTCTAAGCGGTTTACCAGTACTCATGTGTGGTCGTGTTCAGCTGTGCTTAGAGGACATTGCTGTCCTAGCTATTTCGCCAAGCCCCAATGGGCGGGGGCCTCAAATAGCTTGAGCAGGTCAGTTACAATGTTAATAGTGTCTGGTTGTTTTCATTTATGAAAAGTTTGACAAAATCCTTCTGCTTTAAGCAAACAGTGAATACATGGATCAGCCGTCGCGTTTAGAGTCTTAACTGTTTTTCAGAGACTTCGAGGGTTATCTGGTTTATTCTCGACTGTCTTTCCTGAAGGTACAGATCGCATTTGTAGATAAAAGGCTTTTTTCTACCTTTCCTGCTCCAACTGGTCCTATCGTAATCAAGAGTTTACCAGGATCGACTGTCACAGATATGTCTCGTATAGTCGGCTGCTTTTTGCTCTGAAATAGAGTAAATATTGATGCATTATATAAATAAGCTCTGTAAAACGATTTTCGTTGGGGACGGAAGGAACAGGCTTCGGATTTGAAAATCTTTGAGTGAACACGACTAGCTAATTTCAGCCCATTAGGTCCGCTTGTTAAGCGAGTGTTGCTGTGCTCGTTCCCTAGGATTTGTTTGAGTTTCCTTCTCATCACGAAAACACACCTATACTTGAATCCAACTTTTATACGTATTTATCTATCATTTTTTCTATTTTTCTGTTTGCATCAATAAAATCATACTACAGTTGCAATAAAATAACACTACACTTACGTTCGCCTGATGCCATGTAGCCGTGACGGATTTTAGTGATAACCTTGTTTCTTTGATTCTCGAGCTACCAGGGTGCAACTTCCGTTCAGCAGTTTCCTCTAACTCTGGTAGCTGCAGAAATGTCTGCGAAATTGAAAATTGGGTTAAAATGTGGCATTATGTACGAGGTGGGTAGCAGTTAGTTTCAGATCTGATTTTGCATATATACTATAAATGACCCAGCTTATAGGGTAAATTGTTTTTCGATACAGCCGGCTTTTTTAAAGAGCGGTAAGAGTTCATGCATTTCAACCAAACTGACTGGTTCCGGTTTGCAGCCCGTCTGCGAATTATTGTGAATGATACAGTTCTGGGGTAAGTTTTTCAAAAACTAATGACTTTGATCATTTATGGGACAGATATTTTACTAATAAAATGTTTTAGCAAAAACCAACACCATTAGATAATGTACTTGCTATAACCCTTAACATTTTGTCCACTTTCTGTGGTGTATTCTTTGCTTCCAAAGGATAACCTTTTTATAGAACATATTAAACTTCAATACAGCTGGTGTGTGGGAATGTGTGGCGGCGGTAAAACGTCTCCCTGCCCTACATCATAGTGTAGATTGTATTTTCTTGTCCTTTGGGATCATAGATTCCGTTGTGGAATTTTAAAAATATCTGAGGGTCCCTGATGGGGCCTTATTGACCGAAACTAGCTAGTCTGGCCCAGAAAACATGCACACTCCATATTTTTTTCAGTTCTGCGGTGTATTCCTTGTTTCGAAAGGATAACCCTTTTATAGAACATTGTTAAGCTTAGTAAATTAAAAAGAGAAACGATCAGGAACTGATACAATCAGATCCAAAATTCTTCCCACAATATCACTAAGGAAAGAAGTCGAAACATGGAGTGATGACAGTAAACAAAATGGATAACAGGTAAACCGAGTCAGCAGCTCTTTCCCAAACAGGTGGTGACTCAGAATATCCAAACCTAACTATAAAGGAGCAATGTACATAAGGTGTGTGGGGGGGAGAGAAAGAATCAGAAACACCACCATGAGAAACATTAAACTGGAAGGACAAACATAACTAAAAATGAACAACCAAAACGGCGGAAGAATCAGAATTATCAACGTAACAACATATATGATTAGGGAAAGAATCAGAACCACCAACACAAAACATGAAAGAATACTTAACTAAGATCACTGGAATAAAATCTCGAAGCGATTTCCAGTATTTCATATGATAGGCTTGCCATTGGCCGAGGTTCAGCTATCGGTATCATAAACTACGTAAATATGTTCTATAAAAGGGTTATCCCTTGGAAGCAAGGAATACACCACAGAAGTGAAAAATATGGAGTGTACATGTTTTCTGGGCCAGACTAGCTAGTTTCGGCCAATTAGGCCTCATCAGTGACCCTCAGATATTTTCAAAATTCCACAATAGAATCGATGATCCCAAAGGACAAGAAAATATAATCTACACTATGATGTAAAGCCTTTTCAACATTTTATAGACGTCATTCCGATTTAATTTCAAAATTCAATGTTGGAGTTAAATCTCTTCTGCAACAAGGTCTACCGCAACCCGAATTTATGGTGATTAAGTTTATAAATTCAGAAAACTATACAATTGCAATGACTTCAGCGACGGTTCCTGCGTAAAGGCTTACTGAGAATTAGAGAGAATTTAATTTTATGTAATGTTGGATGGTGCCTGATGCACTGTCTCTGGTCGGGCCCATCGGAGTCTAACTGTTGGTTTTCGTTTGCTCTAGCATTTCAGTGGTTTCTTGCTGTCGAGTCCTCACTGATGATGGAGGAGGCCTTCATGCGGACTTTACAAATTGTTTGTCTAAATCGCGACGGAAGTAAGGGCGGGGATTGCACCTGCGTAAAACTAATTTAAGCACCCCAGTGGAATTCGATTCACTGACTGTTCCAAGGCGGTTCCTCTGTCGCTGTTTAATTTTTCGTTATGGTTTGTCTTTGAGTGCGCGTTTCGATTATATTATTTTGTCTTGGATAGCCAGTAGGCCATTTTGTGGGAAAGTAACTGTCATTTTGGCTTTCCGCTATTAATGTTTCCATTAGTGTCTAGTTATTTAATGTTTGTGTTTCTTTCCCTTTGGTGTCACTGCTGGAAGTTGTGGGTTAATTGTATCTTTACTTGTTCATTGCCTTCACTTCCATTTTATAGGTAAATTGTCACATAAAATTGGGCCGCTGTCTGATCGGACTGAGTTTTATCTCCAATGAGTTAGTCGAAGTGATACTTCAAAAACTGACCTCTATCCTTTCGATAGCAACACGTACTTCAGAAACTTGCGTTATCGCGTAACACACATAAGATGTTGCAGACAGACGGACAGACTCATACATGGACATTGCAACAAACACAGGCTCTGCAGTGACCACGCCGCCCAGAAGACTGAATGTCACAAACACCGATAGCGCCATGAGTTTAGCTGATATGAAGAAGGGTCCTGCAGCTATCGCCCTCACATACCCGAGTCTTCTTACTTGATTTGTCTCCAATCTGTAACAAGTGAAATGAAGATAAACTTGAGCCAGTGCCTGAAAAAAACTACAATAAAACCTGTGCGAACAGCACGGACTCAGATCACCCTGCACATTCACCGAGTATAGAAAAAGTTTTCGCCTTTACTCTTTAAGTAGCTCGAATGTTGTAGAAGACCAAAACTTTCAGTACAGACACTGATCAGACCGTTCACAGACTAATCTGTGTCAACGCTGGTCGCACCGGTCTTATCAAAAGTGTTGTCGTGCGCCTGTTAAAATAAGAAAATACATCATAGGCCACAGTGACACTGTCGCGTATAGAAATCTAGGCTTTACTACGTTTTTTTAAACGTTGTAGGATGATAATACACGTAGTACAACGTAGTGAAAACGTAACAGTCAACCCTCTTTATACCGACATTCGTTATTACGGCAACACTCGTTATAACGACATTTCAACGGAATGATTTCTTAGCTTAAGGCTTAGCTTCGATTCCGAGTGACGTGGGCTTCCCTCGGGTTGGAAAAGCCCAAATCGAATCCTTGGTCATGAAATATTCTTGTTATTTAATACTCCAAGAAACAAATGTTATAGATATTCTAACAAATATCTATGACATTTGTTTCTTGACGTAACCACATAGTGATGTGGAAAAGGCCTTGTAAAACCTATCATACTTATAACTGGGATACTTTATAACGATCAAATAGCGGCACAATAATAGGGAACAAATACTGCTGTTATAACGCGGGTCCTCTGTATATACGGATATGTGTGGTTACATAGACCACATTCTCACTAACACGTATTGACGGCTAACTTTTAATGCGTATTTTAAAACGTAGCAGAACGGCAATAATCGTAGAAAATGTGTTGAAAACGTAGTACAAACGGCTATGTGACCTTGAAGTAAATGAACATGAAGTCGTGTATCCAGCCTTGATAGTTATCTGAAGAACTCAATCGGAGAACGTAAGAAGTTCTGTTTCATTTGTAGGCTCGATATTTGCATGTTTCTGCAGTTGTTCATTGACATCAAGTGAATAAACAACAAATTGCAATGTCTTAAATAGGCAAATACTCCATAGATTCGACGCTGTGTTCGTGTTTGCTTCTGATTCAGGATTAGTTGATATTTAAAGGGCAACCCAGGAGAGTTAAACCGAAATGAGTGACATGTCTCGCAGGTTAAGAAATGTAAACATAACTGGCTGGTATGTCTCCCAACATAAGAGTGGTAAACATAAATGGCATGGAATATGTCTAATGTTACCTACCTTCTTACATTTGACACCCATTCTTCGAATGGTTTTTCCCAACAGTGAAATTTAATCACTTGCATTCCAGCTATTATCTCATGCATAATACAAACACGTTCGTCCGTACGTTTGGCAATCTTCAATCTGAAAAAATAGTCCTGAATGAGGAATTAGACTGTTTCATAAAAGTGGAAGTGGAAGCAATGATCAGGAATCGATACAATTAACCCACAGCTCCCATCAGCGACACCAAAGGGAAAGAAACACAACCATGAAACAACAGACCCTAATGATAACATCAATAGCGGAAGCCAAAAGGACAGTTTCTTTCCCACAAAATGGCCATTAGGCACTCATAAGCGACACAAACATCCAAAGACACACCATAACAAAAATAACTCGCGACAGAAGAACCACCTCGGAACGGTCAGCGGAAACGAATTCCACTGGGGGCCCAAATCGATTTTACGTGGCCACAATCCTCGCCCTGACTTCCGTCGCGATTAAGACAAATAATTTGTTCAGTTCGCATGGAGGCCTCCCAACTCATAAGTGCAACATATCCGTGAACACAAAAATCAAATAATTACAGAGATGAAACAACGCTAATGCAGATGGCCTAATCACCCCCAAGACTCTTGCAAGAGACATCCGTGAGAAAATATTGCACCATATTCAAATCAATATCAAAAGTTTCTCATATCTAAAAATGAAACAGACGAAGAGGATGAATATAATAATTTGTATTTTCTGCCAATTTGTTCCATGAAGGCACCTATCTTCATATTTTTTCTTAGAAATTTTTATTTATCCGTGTTTAATTTATGAATGAGCACATCCAAAGGTGACAACCTACGTCATAGCAGAGATGTCGTACCCATTTCAGTAGCGGCCATATTGATGTAACTAAAATGCTTCAAACTAGATATGTACATTACGAGTCTTAGAAAACATACATCAGCTGCTGACGAATACTTTTGGCATCCCATCGGGAGCTAATTTTACCTAGTAACATTGAAAAGGCTTTGATAGCTTCGACGCAGGATTTGATTCGGCGCTGTAAACAATGGTAGTTCCGACATCATTCCGAAATAAGCTTGTGTCGAATTATTTAAAGAAAGAGCCACATGTTTGAGACAGATTTCAGTATGTTTGATTCTATTATAACCTAATGCACCGACTGCGCCTACTTGTTGTGACAAAAACCTTTTGTGTAGTAAACGCCGGCAAACCTACAAATGGTTACGACATCCCTGCTCTGACGTAGGTTGTTTCCCCTGACAAAGTAAGGTTCATTCGCACTGCGTGTACAAACTAGCCCATTTTGTACCGGAAACCCCAAAATTGGCAAACGATCGTCTGTTCAGTGCCTGTACTGTTTGCAAAAAGTTCAGCCATTGTCCAAATTTTTTAAGAAACACAACCTGACACCCCTAAATTTTGAAATGCACTTGTTTTCTGGTTTAGAATAGCAATCGCACCAGAGTCAAGAAAATAGACTGAGGGAGACCAATCCAAAATATCGATGACGTTCCTGGTGAGTGTTAAACCCTTTATTGCCGATGTAACCTTGTCGGAGACGTTTCGTTTAAGGGTCCATGAGACCATCACAAAACCGGGACGATTCTTCCTTGGGTGCAATTGTTTTTCTATGTAAGTTCTAAGTTGTAATAGGAAACGTAGAATTAAATAACAGCTATTTTATTGATAAGTTGTTATTAAGCCCCGTACACATGTGCCATTTTTCATACGTAAGTAAACTTGCACATATGCAAATTTTGCATAGGTGAGCAAAAGTATAGTATATATTTGGCATAGGTGAGCAAAAGTATAGTATATATTTGGCATAGGTGAGCAAAAGTATAGTATATAATTTGCATAGGTGAGCAAAAGTATAGTATATATTTTGCATAGGTGTGCAAAAGTATAGTATATATTTTGCATAGGTGAGCAAAAGTATAGTATATATTTTGCATAGGTGAGCAAAAGTATAGTATATATTTTGCATAGGTGAGCAAAAGTATAGTATATATTTTGCATAGGTGAGCAAAAGTATAGTATATATTTTGCATAGGTGAGCAAAAGTATAGTATATATTTTGCATAGGTGAGCAAAAGTATAGTATATATTTTGCATAGGTGAGCAAAAGTATAGTATATATTTTGCATAGGTGAGCAAAAGTATATTATATATTTTGCTTAGCCTTCACATGGAGTATAACCACCCTGAAAACGTGCACACCTTTGCATACGTAAGAATTTATTTCTACATAATATTATAGCTGACCATTTAGTCATTTAAGTTAAAATGAATGGTCTGAAGGGGAATGCTGTATGTTCGAGCTGGGGAAGAGGAAAAGCGAGCAGTTATAGAGCCATACCGAGATTAATAGTTCTTTTTGGCAACTAACAGAACCTATCGCAAATGACTACATATGTAAGGTAGTAATGAAACACATGTGTTGCATCTTGGAAGGAAAAATACTCACGTGTATTTAGATACCAATTTTCCCATTAATATTTGTAGAGGAATCAGCAGAAGAAGCACTGTAAACCCAGCTAATACAGCAGGTCCCAGACTTTGCCATAATAGTACGTGGATAGCGATGGCATCAAGTGGTCCAAGAACAAGATATAACATTCTCACGAAAGCCTGTTTATAATATAATGTTAATAATCAAGTAATTACGTTTTGGCCCAGTTACAGGACCAATACAGCAGACATCGGACCTGTAACTGGGCCAAAACGAAATTACTTGATTAATGACAATTTTAGATACAATTATAAAATAGTATTATTGATTTTTGACCTGGTGTTAATATGATGATCTCAAATCAATACAGAATAGTCCATTAATAAAGTTTGGGAACATTTTAGGAGGTGCATATTATTCATTTATTGCCCTTGTGTGAGGGTAGTATGACGATTTCTTCACCCGAGCAGGTAATATTGCCCGAGGGCTCGCCCTCGGGCAATATTACCTGCTCAGGTGAAGAAATCGTCATATTCCCCTCACACAAGGGCAATAAATAATTCTGACTTCTAGAGATTCTTTCAGCGAAAATTTCAAAACATGGAAAAATCAAGTTATTTAACATGATAAAATTTGATTAATCCAATTGTCACTTGTACTTTTGAGCAGTGACGTCAGAGGGAAATATTGCAGGGGAATATGATTATTTACTGCACTGTGCGTGGCATGTTCTCGACCAATCAGAATTCTAGAATAGTTTATGAATATTAATGAGGTATTATAAAACGATAAACGTCAAGAACTCGAATACAAATAGATTCTGGAATTTGTTCGATAGAGAGTTTGTTTGATCCATTTCAGATTAATCATAGCGCGTTGTCAAATGCATGGAGGGGATACTTTTGTTATCACGTTTCGGTTTGTAAATATAAATGTATACAGAGCGTGCTCATTCGACTCTTCGAAATTCTCTTTTAACTATTTGTAACTATTTCTTATCTTAAGCTACCGTAATGATCCTTAGTATTGGGACAGACATGCCTAAGCAAACAGTGCAGACCCAGATCAGACTATCAGGATCTACACTGTTTTGTCATTCCACCTGTACCTTTTGAACTCCTTGCTAGATCTTGAAACAAATTTGTCGAAAATTTAGGAGCATTACCACGGGTGGGCATCAGGGGAGCTATCGCGCAATCGCGTCAACGTAATTTTGCTCCCACGACACATCTGGGAACACTCGCGATAGTTCCTAGGACCTGGAAATGGTAAACAAAGGTAGGTACCCTTGTGCGTTTTGATTTATTGTAGAAGAATGAGAGAATAATATAAAATTTCGACGATGCTAAGCAATGTTAAAATGATTCATCTTTCTAAGCAGGCCAAAAAAATATTGAAAAAATCGTTGCTGAAAGTAGGTGACCGTAACAAAATCGAACACAGGGTAATCTGACCACAGTTTTATGTCAACACGAATGAATGATGCAACTGTTTTGAAAGTGTTCGCTTAGAACGAGATAACTTGGTGCACATTCTGTGTATGTCGACCCCAATTCACCATTTAGATGTAAAAGCAATTATCAGTTCATGTATTGTGAAGGAGTGATGCCAAACTTTTCAGACGGAGTAGCTCGCACATCATCGCGCCAGCTCCAAAAACACACTCTAGTTCCCACGAGTCTATCATTCCATCACATGGAGAGAAGTTTTTAGATTAGATTATATGTCGATTTACCGCTAACATGATATATATGACTCATCGTTACAAAGGTTTTTAAGGCAAATAGCGAAATCCCGAGACGTCAAACACCTGGTCTATATTAACCGTGGGGAACTGTGGGCCGTAATCATTTGAAAACAGGGGGATTTTAGAAGAAAAGAAACATCTTCCCCAAATTGTCATTTTCTACTAAATTATATATCCAGTCAACGATTTCTAATAACATTTTATGATTTCTGATATGTTAAAGTAAGTAAATCTTGAATATATCGTCAACAACATCTGCACGATACTTGAATAAAATCGATATTAATCTCAGTAATTAATCGGCATTAATCTCAGTAATTATCCAAATGAAAGAACTAATAAATTATTAGAACGACTTTTATAACGAATTTTTCCGATACTTGTAAGAATGTTAATGTGTTTGGCTGCCACTCTATATCCCCATACTGACTTTTAACCCCGCCACCGGTCAAGAGTTGTCTTTATAAGTTCAGGGGTTAAAAGTCAATGTCAGGATTGGAAAGAAATACAAATTTTAATTCAAAATATTCACATTTTGCAGCCTAAGAAATTTAAGTTCTTACAATTATCAATAGATTATCATTTGAAAGCTCTTTCTGGTAATTAATTACTTATTTTATTTGGATAAAATATTAGATTAATGCCCATTATATTCAAGTACGGTTCATACACCGTTGGCAAATTATGAAAGATTTTCATACTGCTACATGTCAGAAATCATACGCGTTTATTTGAAATCGTTGCCCGGATGTATACATTTGTAGAAATTTGTAGAAAATCGCAATTGGGGGAAGATTTTGCTTTTATTCACAGTTAATCTGTGGTTAAAAATCTCTTGAATTCCAGTTGTTGTCTGTTGATTACGGCCCGCGGTATCCCCTCAGTAAGATTGACCAGGTGTGTGATGTCACGACACAAGCTCTATACGTTTATCTATCTATCTATCTATCTATCTATCTATCTATTTATCTCTCTCTCTCTCTCTCTCTCTCTCTATCTATCCTGCCTACGTTAGTCCCCGCCCATCGGGGCTTGAAGAAATAGATGGGCTGCATGATGCGTCCACGCAGAGCTGAAACCGACACGCACACGCGCACTGGAAAATCGCGTAGAGGATCTAAGCCTGCCTAAGCAATGCGGTGCCAGTCGCCCGTCCATGCTTATAAACCATATTGGTTTCATTAGGCGGCAGGGCTTGAGATATCATTTCATCTCAATGTCGGGTAAAAGTCCCACCAAATTGGAAGAACCGTCTCCAAAATGACCCGAGGCCCTCTAGCACCATAGGCAGATGCACTAACCACTGAGCTAACCACACTCCTTTCCTAAATTGAGACCGAAGTCTAGTTTTCTAGAAAAGTTAAATAAGTAAATTTAGATAATGATTTATGAAAAATTATCATGATCCCCTGCCCTAAACAATAATACCACCCAGACCCACCGAACCGAACCTCACGCTACCATGATTTATAAAAAATCCTTTTTCATAATACCTACACAAATCGAAAGGTGAAACGATCCACAGCCTTTCTACCATATATGTTTCAAGAAGAAACAAATAGGGTGATTGGAGGGGGGGGGGTCCACAGAGCGACCATCAGTCCGTAAAATCACTGGCTGTCGGCTGCCGGAAAAGGCATTGTTACGATTTTCTATTGTAAATAATGCCAAAAAGGGCGAAAGCTGGTTACAAGTAGAGTATTTTGAGTCATAGAATTGAATTTCCGACAGTGTTTGGAGAACAGATCGGAATTTTGTTTTCAGAAAAGTGGCCACCTTGGGAGGATTGTGATTGTTTGATTTGAGGTTAAACGTCTCCGTCAACACTGTGTTGGTCATTTTGGAGGCGTTGCTTCCAATTTGCGGGACTTTTACCTGACACTGATATGAAATGACAACTCAAGCCCTGTCGCCCAATGAAACGAGAAGGCATATATGCATTGGACCATATGACTCACACCGCTTTGCCTGGGCAGGCTTAGTCCTTCTAAGCGGTTTACAGTTAACGTGTGTGGCCAGATTCAGCTCTGCGTGGAAGCACCATGCAGCCCAAACTATTTCTCCCAGCCCAGATGGGCGGGGGCGAAAACAACAGTCAGTATCATAGGTATCAGGCCTATAGTGATGCACTGAGGAATTCCTTCTTTCCCGGAACTATTCCTCAGTGGAATAGTCTTCCCTCCTCTGTGGAAAATGCCAAAACTGCAGAAGAGTTCAAAACCCGCAAGGTATAAATTGGGACTCAGAGGTAAACGTTTTAGTACCCCTATGTAAAAGATTGTAAATACTTTAAAGAACTCATCCATTGATTTTATTTTGCTAAATTTAGCGAACCACCTATCTGAGGTAATGGTCAAATGTAACAGCCTCAGTATCTGATAGGCTCGTGGGAACTAGAGCGTGTTTTGGGAGCTGCCGCGATGATGTGTGAGCTACTCCGCCTGAAAATTTGCGGCATTACCCGTTTACTGAACATGGATTGATCAATTTTTACGTCTAAATGATGAATGGGGGCTGACATACCCAGAGTATGTGCTAAATGATCTCGTTCTAAGCGAAAACTTACAAAACAGTTGCACCATTCATTCATGTTGACATAAAACTATGGTCAGATTACCTTGTGTTCGATTTTGTTACGGTCACCTACTTTCAGCAACGATTTTTTTTATATTTTTTCGGCCTGCTTAGAAATATAAATCATTTTAACATTGCTTAGCATTGTCGAAATTTTATATTATTCTCTCATTCTTCTACAATAAATCAAAACGCACAAGGGTACCTACCTTTGTTTACCATTTCCAGGTCCTAGGAACTATCGCGAGTGTTCCCGGATGTGTCGTAGGAGCAAAATTACGTTTACGCGATTTCGCGACAGCTCCCCTAATGTCCACCCGTGATTACAGCAAGTCATTAAGGTGTCGGAATTTTTCGGATTTTCGCGGTATGTGAAGGATTTCCTAGTGCCTCAAAAACGAATTTGAATCAACCATGGTTAATGAGCCATATCTGTTCGAGTCGAGGGAGTCTCATTGTATCATAACACCTATCCTCGATCATTTCGAGCAATTTGATTGGTTGAAATAAGTTCTTTACTTCTATAAATGCAAGAATCTCAGAACTATTTCACACATCGACAGCTACATGAAGTAATATAACCTGAGGTCAAAGGGCACGTTAAGAACGCGAGCATTACCATCACGTGAACAAGTCCGTAAAATGGAGACCCCCTATACCCCAATTTGTATAGAGAAAACTGGGGGTTACGGGGTATACATTATTCTTCTTATTATTGCTCCTATACATAGGTTGTGGGTACTCGTTAGAACCGCCTCATTGAGGCGGTTCTAACGAGCACTCACAATCTATTTTGAAAGTAGAAATAACAAAGATGTTATCATTTTTACCAAAAATGTCTAATTTCTGACACCATGTTGAGCGCCATTATTTCACACGGAAATGTTTTCATAATGGTAATTGTATGTGAAATGACGTCAACAGGGCTCGATTAAAAGATGAAAACTATTTAACAGACAATAAACTGAATTTAAAGATTGAAGCTTCTTTGCTTGGGTTTCTTTCTGTTTTTTGTTGTTGTTTTTTTTTTGCGGATTTTATCGATATGTAAACTCCAGCGAATCGCTCAAAAACTTTGAAACTCTGGTGAATCACAAACAAACTTTGCATGAGGGCTTCGTGCAGTTTGTGAATGATTCGCCAGATTTAACACATCGATAAAATCAACAAAAATGAAATACATTCCTATATTGAATATTGTTTTAATGTGAATCATATAGTTAATCCTTATGCTGCTGAATAAATCTATTCAGCCACACCCATTGCTGACTATCAACCAATCAAATTACTGAATATAAGGTGTTCGTTCATTTCACCAACTACATGACAAAATGTGTAGATCCTGATCAGATGGCTGATCTGGATATATACTGTTTGCAAAGGCAGGGGCTGTGGTGGACAGCAGGATAGCTGTTAAAACATGCTTTACGTTAAGAAAATGTAGGTACACCAAGCCGATAAGGGCATTCAGTCAATAAATGTGAGCATTTCAAATGCTGATATGTGATATGGAGGCACAACCAAAATACAAGACATCGCATACATCAGTCTCTTAACATACAAGGGACTTCAGAGTCACAAGAGACAAGAAGAAAAATCTGATAAAGAGGGGCTTGGGACAGCTGTCAAAACAACTCATGTATTTCTTACAGTTATTTTGTGTGGTAAACTATGCTAATACACATCTCTATCTTTCATAGCATGGAAGACAAGTTTGTTTGAACTGAGATTTTACGCCCGCGTCAACATTGATTATGTAATTTATGAGACGTTGCTTCTAATTTTGTGGGACAGTTACGAGACACTGAAAAGAAATGAGACCTCAAGCCCTACCGCCCAAACAAACCAATAGGGTTTATATGTAGGGTCGGTCCAACTCGCACCACTTTAACTGGGCAGGCTTAGACACTCTAGCGGTCGGTTTCAGCTCTGCGTTGAAGCATCATGCAGCCCAGCCTATTTCTGCAAGCCTTATGGGCGGGGGCTCAGGTGAAGACAAATGCTTTAAAGGATTCACATAAAGAATGCGAGTGACTTTGGGTAGCCCCCCCACCCCCCCCCCCCCCCCCCATGTGCCTATGCCGCCCGGCTACAGTAAAACATCAAATGACTATAGTGCTAATGTAACGATATACTTACATAGTCAAATTTTCCTACATCGTTACTCATGAGATTAATCAGCTGACCCGAGGTTGTCTGTTCAAGACCCACACTACTCAGCCGTAATGACTGAAATTATAATAACAATATCAAAGTACTGACGAACCCGGGAAAAGGTGCGAATAAAATACTCCACCCAAAACATTATGGCTGTTATACATATAATTGCAATACACAGGCCTTTGTTTTGGCTCAGTAATTACGAAAACACGCCTATTCAAATATATAGTAGATTTTACCGCCGAAAAAATGAAAATTTTCAGATGAAAACTTGTGATATTTTTCTTATTTTTGTTTAATATATAGATTGAGGGTACACGTTAGAACCGCCTCATCGAGACGGTGCTAACGTCTACCCACACTTAATATTTTAGAGCAGAAATAAGAAAATAAGGTTTAGCCCTGTAAACACCAGTTTAACAATATAAAAGTGGGGTTCAAGGGGTTCAGAATTATATAGCTGTGTTTTCGTGATACCTGCTGTATATAAAGTGGGGTTTTGAGAGTGTTTATTGCATGGAATTGTTAACGTGATGAAAAAATGTATGTTTAGAGTATCATGTCAAACCGTTCTAGGTCAGGTAGGTATGGACTTTTTTGTGATATTTTACTAGAAACATAGCTCCATGTTAGGAGGAATAACGAGAATCATTGCCCATATTTCTTGTCAGAAACATAGTTTGGGGTACTTGTAAGAATTCCAAACTATTTTGGATAGGG
The DNA here is from genome assembly GCA_963580285.1 of Lucinisca nassula. NCBI lineage: Eukaryota > Metazoa > Mollusca > Bivalvia > Lucinida > Lucinidae > Lucinisca > Lucinisca nassula. The sequence goes on along the minus strand of OY757019.1, from coordinate 143,756,373 downwards.
AAATAAGAATTATCCTCCTTATCTGAAGGTGTATACAGTTTAGCGCAAAAGAGTCAAAACGTACTAATGTACCACATAAACAAAAAATAAAAAATCGAAGAATATTGTTACCGCCAAATAAATGATGTAGGGTATGATGCAGGGTCTAGAAACTCTTACTAAACATAATTTGTATTAATCCTTATTTAAACAGCCATGTCATAAAAAAAAAACATCATTCATTTGTTTTCTTGTAAAATCTGGTGGTTAGTCATTTTTAGTTAGTCTAATAGAAACAGATGAGAAAGTACCTTTCTATACATGAGTGAATTACACGCTATCCTCATTCTCATGCCACGCCTCATCACGTGGAACACGTAGGGATGAAAGGTCATCACCAGTAATATAGCACATATTGTCATGGCGACGGCATACGTGTAAGCTTCCCATTCTGCCATCGCTGATTCTGGACTAAAATATCGTATTAGACGCCCGAGAATTAGTGGCTGACAAATCTTGGCCGCTTCCTGTATGAAAAAGTGTTTATTATTATTTTAATTGACTATCCTGTATGGATCGGATGTCATCCATATTAACACCAGGTCAACCAATATTAACTGGAGGTCAAGTGATATTCGGCTGAAGTAAAAAATCAATAATTATGTTTTATAATTGTGACAATTAATAAAAGTGTCGCTAATCAACAGAGCTCGGACCTGCAACTGGGCCAATACGAAATTACTTGATTAATAACATCATATTGTTAATTGACTATTATCCTGTATTGATCAGAGGTAATCCATATTGACACCAGGTCAACTAATATTAGGCTGAGGTCAAAAACCATTAAACTGTTTCTTGTCAGTATTGGCCCAGTTACAGGTCCTCGGGCAACTGTATTGGCCCTCGACCTTGGACCCCAGACCAATACAGCTGGCCTCGGACCTATAACTGTGTCAGTACGAAATAACTTGATAAATAACATTATTTTACAAAACTGCATACTCATTGTAACATTAATTGTCGTCCCAGTTGCCGGCTCAGTCGGACGTGAGCCTGACTGGTGATCAGGAGGTCGACGGCTCCACCCACGCCGGGTCCGGCTACATACATTCCTGCGTGGAGATTGATCATGAAAATGCCATATATAGCCATTCTCTTCCTTCTGCTGTTTCAAGAAGGTTAACTGTTCAGTTACTGCCAAGATAATGTGCACCGCACGGGTTAATAGCTTTCGTATTAGCTTACCCAGGAACGTGTAATAAGGAAACAGGTAATCTGTCAGGCTCGACGTGAATATTGTTTACTGGGCCGCACAACTCAACATCAACACCGACAAATTAGGTCTATGGCTCGATTCTAATTATGTAAACAAGCAAAAGGGACGAGGCCCCAAGTTTAAGCAACATTAGTTTCGTATGTTCCAATAGTGCCATCACGTTGCGCCTTCAGGATAACAATGCTTTTCGTTGATACATGGAACGATTTAATGAATACATGTTTCATATTTTTGCATGAGTAAATTTATTTCCGATAGAGTCATAGAAAAAAAGCCCTTGTGGTAGTGTCATGTTAAGATCATGCCACTCATATCCCCCGATAAAGTTTTTTTTTTTCACTTGAGAAGTACTGATATTTTTCTTATTTATGCACGTGCAGAAACAAGAAAAATAATATATGGATAACCCCTCTTATCTGAGGCCTAACTCTTTTAGTTAAGCAATGTTAATTGGAAAATGCTCAAAATCCTTTCCTTCCTTTGTCGGATCAATCTCAGAAAGTGCTGTGTTGCTGCGGTAAGCCATTTTCTATTGAAAGAGAGTATCATCAATAGTGGAGGTAAAGCACGTTGTAGCGCTTTCCGGGTCATCCACAAGTGAAGCCACGCGGTCATCCATACATGGCAGAGATGTCTGTTGCTTAACTTCGTGAAAACACTAACCACTCTTCCCGCATCGCTAAAAGAGCCGGCTGCAGAACCGTTAAACTATTTACATGACACCAACAAAATACATACCCGAACAATTAGAAGCAAACCGAGTAATAGATACTCTTTTCCAAACAATCGAAATAAGACTCTTGCAAGACTTGGTTTATTCTTCCTATTCTTTGCTCTAGATACCTCGTTTTGCCATTCTCTGCAATAGGAAAATAACAACTAACGTTAAGTTAGAACATTCTTAACCGCTGTCCTGCTGGAAAATTAGGCTAGCCACACCAAAAGGTTCATTCGAACACAGGGCTTGAAAAGTCCATTCGGAAACATTGACTATTGACTGTGTTCGCTTATTAGGCAAGGCTTCTACCGGCCCATGAGTTATAAATATATTTGAATAGGAGTGTTTTCATAAAATACACCATTTTCTCATGACCTACCTGACTGAGTCACAGTTTTCGGAACAACGTTTTACGATGGGGAAACTGTTTGATTACTTACAGTCAAACTTCGATGGCTCGAACCCCTTTGGGACCATGAAAATTTGTTCGAAACAGTGGTAGTTCGAGCCACTGAGGTTACTGTCAGAAGGCATAGCGAGATACTTTTAGGCATCTTTTCGGTGTTCTATAATGAATATGAATGCTGTGTGTACTCATTAGAATCGCCTCATCGAGGCGATTCTAATGAGTACACACAGCATACATTTACAAGATAAAAGACAAAAATCTTCTCAATTATCCCGCACTATTCCTTATGTAGAGGATTTCGCTAGGGGCTCAAGAATGGGTTCGACTCATCCATGGTAAACGAGCCATCGGAGTTCGAGCCATCGAAGTTTTAAGGTATATTGGGTTTTAACGACACGTCAGCCATCCAGGGTAATTATTTGTGTCGTCTCCCAGAGAATAGGAGAAAGGAGATAGACGAGATGGTATAGGAAAAAGAGAAACATGAAAGAAAGTGATGAAACAGAAGAAACAAGAACATCCCCCCTCTACCCTTACCAGCTACAAGGACATCAGGCCTTGTCCAACTGTAAGTCAATATCAGTTGGGAGCCCCAATGGCGTAGGGTACTAGACACCTTCGGCTCACCCAACCACCCCGAGCAAATACTTGAACAATCACGGAACCTTATTTTTTTAATATGTTGTGCTAACAAGATAATATCTTGACAACACTAAAAGTATGTTCATTTTTTTTTGTCGACAGTAGGTGAATGAGGATGCACAACATGAACACGTAGAGAACATGTGTCATATTAAGATTCATTCTCATTATGAGACTCATACAGAAAATCCACTGCATCTGGCACACATGCACACGCACGCACACTTTTGCTCGAAACATAAACTGCGAGTACTCGGTAGAACCGCCTCAATGATGCGGCTCTTATATGTTACCAGCGGGAACAAGAAAAATATTACATATTTTAATCTTGAAACCATGCACTATTCACAAACTGTCTTATCCCAAAGTGTCAATCCTCGATCCCTTACCTCTCTAGCTTGTTACCAAGGTTACTTGACCGGTCTTCTGGACACACATCATACAGGTCATCTGTTTTCAATGTCCGGGCAAAGCCTCTTCGAAACAAGGGATTCAACCACCTGCGAGTAAAAATGCAGCATCAACAATTTCAAAAAAGCAAATGTTTTCTCGTTTATTTGTTTCATTGTTTATGTGTTTGCTTGCTTGTTTTGCTTGAGGATCCCGTCAACTCTATTTAGGTCATATCGAGACTGTCATTTTCAAACCATAATTTGACAAGAAAACATGAGGGCTTACGGGGAATTGGAACACCTGGCAGATTTTTCCGCCATTTTCTCAAAGGGAGACAACTTTCGGGACTTCCTGTTCGCGTTTCTGTAAGCCTTGTCCATAAGAAAAACGGGTCAACTCTTGAAGTAAAGAATTTGCTCCTCAGGAGCAAATTCTTTCCTTTAAGAGTTGACCCCTATTGACATGGGAGACTAAATACTTTTGCAGGAGTTGCCTCCCCTGAAGGTGTCCCATTCCCCTTAAACTGAAACAAGGAGATCAAACAATAGCACAAAGGTTTCCTACAGCAGCGGAGCACCGCCGCTGACGTCAAACCGTCGCCGGCATTCAGAACGACCTTTATTTTGGCGCTACTTAAGTGGATCATGTGAAGTCGCGTGATTCAATGTATTCGTTAAAGGATAATAAACAACTTAGGTCCAAATAGTTAATTTTCAAGATGCCATAAAAAAACTACATCTGAAAATGTCGTCTGTTTATGTCGTCTGCTGCTTCTTCGTGTAAACTTTTCAAACATATTTGCATACAGGCAAACAGTGTTGACTCTGATAAGAACAGTCTGATCTGTGTCCACACCGTTTGGCCGATTCAGTCGTCTTTGGGTCCTTACCGTTTGCCAATCTGACTTTTTAACTAACCAGCAGGCGACAAAGCAGACGACAACTGGTGTGGGCTGTCTGTTAAGGCCATGAGAATGTAATTATTATAGAGAAAACTGGGTTTTACAGGCGTATACATCATTTAATTTATTTTTGCTCCAAGACAAAGGTTGTCGGTACACGTTAGAACCGACTCAATGAGGCGGTTCTAACGAGCACCCACACTCTATGTTTGGAAAATACATAAATAAAATATCACAAATTGCATCAAAAACAATAACCGCTTTGGCGATAGAAGAGTATACACTATGCCAATTAGGATGTGTTATAGTAAGGTAACGTATGTACATGTAATATGTGTAATATCACGTAGCAACTTTATGAAAAGATACCAAGCCTCTTGTGAGAGTTTTCTTCCTTTATTTATTCCTTTATTTATTTATTTATTTATTTATTTATTTATTTATTTATTTGGAAAGCTAGTCTACCTTGTGGCCTTCTGTAGAATACACAGATAACATATGAAACATATGGAAAACGTTACAAAATGCATTATATACATATATACAGTAAAACAAAGACAATGTGGTCTCGTAAGACGCATCTATTTAAAACAGATACTAAAATTAACGTTTCAAAAGAATTTATCGTGTGTTAAAACAGTCAACAACACATGTGGCATATGATTTGTGTTTACGGTTGAGACCATTTTTTATTAAAATATTAATTTATTAGAGGGAACATAGCAACAAAATCTCTCAAAATCTTCTCTATGAGGGCTGCTTTGATTAGTTTTCATAGGAATGTTTCTTCAACAGAAGGTCTTCAAATATGGTTAAAGCAATTATGTGACTGTTTGTTTGTTACGTCCCACCAACAACTAAGGTCATACGGAGACGGGACCTCGGTTTAAAGACTCATCCGAAAGTCTGGAGAAGCCCGGGGTCGATCATGCGACTTCTGGTTTACAAGGCGAGTAGCGTAACCACTACACCACGGAGGCTTCTTAAAGCAATTATGTTGGGTAGGCCTGAAAATATAGATTGGATTGCACAGTGTTACACTTTGTACTCTTTTATCAAAAAGGTCCCCGATTGGCATGGGTTTTTCAAATACTTTTGATACTGTTTTTGAATTTTTAATAAAGTTTATATTTCAAAACAGTTCTTCTTTTTCATATTGAATCACAAAATAGTTTCAATATTCATATTCCAGTATCTCATACGTCGTTTATCTTTTTTAAACATATTTCTGTTTTTTTTTGTTTTTTTTTTTGTTGTTGTTTTTTTTTTTATATTGGGGGGGGGGGGGAGTTGGGGAGCTCAAAACGAGTGTTTTTTTAAATGATATTACTGAGCGAGCCTTCGGTGAGTTTAAAATACTTCTTAGAAACTGACCATGTGTGTAAATTTTATCATTATTATTAATATTATTATTATTATATGATTATTATTATTATTATTATTATTATTATTATTACGAGGGTTTTCCCAAAATTAATGCCAATTTAGTTTATTTTGCATCAATCGTGCTATGTGTGCTCAAACCCGCCTCGTGTCTATGGGTGAACAAGAAATAAGCAGATTCACTGACCGTTGTACAGTGTACATTTCCTTAAACTATGCACAACATGACTGGGAAAAGACGGCCCCGCCCATCGCGGCTTTAAGAAATAGATGTGCTGGATGATGCTTCCTTGCAGAGCTCAAACCGGCCGCACACGAGTACTGGTAAACTGCTTGGAGGATCTAAGCTTGTCCAGGCAAAGCGGTGCGAGTCGGACCGCCCATCCTTATAAACCCTATTTGTTTCATTGGTCGACAGGGCTTGAGATATCATTTCATTTCAGTGTCGGGTAAAAGTCCCTCAAAATGGGAAGCAACATCTACAAAATGACCTATACAGTGTTGACGGGGACGTAAAACCTCAAATCAAACAAACAAACTGGGAAAAGTGCTAACTAAGGTCTATATAAAGGTAGGTCGAAGCTGAGATATCATGAGGTATGTGCTTTCGATGGGAGGGGGGGGGGGGGGTGGGGCTAAATGTCAGATAGGACGATTTGCAGGTGCGCAGCTAACTTTAGTAGCGGGCAGCAGGAATTTGGGGATGGTGTTAACACAGGTTAGCAGCTAAAGGTAATATGAAAGAAATAAAAAAAATCGTAATATCTTACAACAGTATGCCCAGTTCAAAGTGAGACAATTAGCCACGTTGACAAATTTAAAATAGTTACCAGAAAAACAGCCTTGATAAAGGGTTCGCTTTCAGATATGGGTTGGGCGAGTCCATTTCTTCAGATTTATCCATCGTTACTTCCAAAAAATGTTCAAATCCTGCAGAAACAAATACCAAGAGAACATCCTAGTCAGAACTTATTCCTACCCCAACAAACCTTAACCCCGGAAAAAATAAGAAAACTTAGAAAATGTCGGGGACCCCGACATTTTCTAAGTTTTCTTATTTTTTAGAGTAAACATTACGAAAACACGCCTATGTAAATACATTGTAAATTTTAAGACAAAAATTGTGATATTTTTCTTATTTCGGCTCAAAATATAGATTAGTAGCGGGCAGCAGGAATTTGGAGATGGTGTTTACACAGGTCAGCAGTGAGTGAGTGAGTGTTTGAGTTTTACGTCCCACCAACAGCTAAGGTCATACGGAGACGGGACCTCGGTTTAAAGACTCATCCGAAAGTCTGGAGAAGCCCGGGATCGATCCTGCGATCCCTGGTTTACAAGGCGAGTAGCGTAACCACTGCACCACGGAGGCTCCTACACAGGTCAGCAGCTAAAGGTAATAAAAAAGAAATAAAAAAATCGCAATAACTTACAATAGTATGCCCAGTTCAAAGTGAGACAATTGGCTCGGTTGAACAATTTAAAATAGTTACCAGAAGAACAGCCTTGATAAAGGGTTCGCTGTCAGATATGGGTTGGGTGAGTCCTTGACTTCAGATTTATCCATCGTCACTTCCAAGAAATTTTCGCATCCTGCAGAAACAAATACCAAGAGAACATCATAGTCAGAACTTATTCCTGCCCCAACAAACCTTAACCCCGGAAAAAATAAGAAAACTTAGAAAATGTCGGGGACCCCGACATTTTCTAAGTTTTCTTATTTTTAGAGTAATCATTACGAAAACACGCCTATGTAAATACATTGTAAATTTTAAGACAAAAATTGTGATATTTTTCTTATTTCGGCTCAAAATATAGATTGTGGGTACTCGTTAGAACCGCCTCAGTACCCAAAATTTATATTTTAGAACAGAAATAAGAAAAATAAGGTTTACCCCTGTAAACCCCTGTTCATCTTTATGAAATTGGGGTTCAAGGGGGACAAAATTATATAGTCGCGTTTTCGAGATGATATGGTAAACCTTTTTATTTTATAATTATTATTTTTTTTTTTTTTCAGAAAAAAATAAGGAGGTATCAAGCATCTTACTGATTTTGTAATTTTCAGGGAAAAACATGTGAATCGTCTGCCCTGCACGTTTTTCGCTGAATAATAACGTATCACATGAAATGCCAAACCATTTTTCACACTATTTTTTCTTCGTTTTTCTTATAGTTTTCTATCAGAGTGAATCGTTTGAGACGATTTATTTGAAAGTTCAAACCTGATTTTCTCTAAAAGATAAGATTAATAACAAATCATCATTTGCACTAGAATTTTCCTTAGCACTAGACGGAATAATACATATTGTTTGAAACTTTGACTTACACGTAAGCCAGTTGAACTTTGGGTAACTTCTGTCCAAACTAAGCGAAAAAATAAAATACATATATAAATATGTATTAATTTACTTATAAAATATGCAAATAAAATGCGCACAACCGTAATTTATATAAATATTTGGCTAGAAATACAACAACAATTTTGGTAAAGGACCGAGATTTAACACTGTGCAGCCAGTCTCGTGCTTCACATCACGTGACCAAGTCAGTGAAATGAACACCTCCTTACACCCCACTTTGTATAGAGAAAACTGGGGTTTACGGGGGTAAACATTACTTTCCTTATTTTTACTCCAACCCATAGATTGTGGGTACTCGTTAGAACCGCCTCAATGAGGCGGTTCTAACGAGCACCCACAACCTATGTTTGCAGTATAAATAAGAAAAATATGACAGATTTTCATCTGAAAAGTAGCCATTTTGGAGATGTGAAAAAAAATGCATTATGTCGCACGGGTGTGATATCGTAATGAGTCGGACGCGTGTCCGGACGATAATCAGGAAGTCGCGGGTTCATTTTCCACTGGAACAGACAAAACTGAGCATAAATATTTCCTCTTTATCAGTAATTTAACAGCTGACCAGGGGAAGTGCAGGTTGATAAAGAGACCGGCTCGATATGACATAGATAGTGTTGACTGGGCATTTAAACTGCAAACCAAACTTACACATGCCAGATCATTTGAGTGCTGTCTTTTACCGCTCAAAGAACGACGGCATTTTAAGCTGCACTGCACCTAACAGCATATTATCTTTCGTATTAGAGAGGTAAATGTTGACGTCACCTAACAACATTGCATTGCGTCGAATGCGCGTCTAGATATCTGCCGGAATCGGCAACATTCGCTCGTTAAGATACATCTTGAAATCTTTCCTCCTGTCATCCTCACCTTTCCGCTGATTCAAGAAGGTTATGGCGGAAGAATGTGAACTGTACTGCATAACCGCGTACGTACAATATGTTCTATGGAAGGGTTATCTGCAGTTAAGCCTGCCCAGGAAAAGTGTGGATAATTAAACTGCCAGGCGCGATTAGATCTAACTGAATAGTGTTGACTGGGTCGTAAACCAAAACAAATCACTATTGCGTCCTTTATATAGAGACGGGTATACCTCATTTTCCTTATTTCTGCTCTAAGGCATAGGCTGTGTGTAAAAGATATGAAAACATGAAACACGAAACAGATACATTGTAAACTTTACCGCCGAAAAAAACAATATTATTGGTTTGGTCGCCATGAGGCGGGCAAACCGGGTATAATGACCAGATTGTAAATGTTCCATGGAGGGGCACGTGACGCGATCAACAAATCAGCTTTAACGATGATGCAATACTTAACTGCAATTACAGGAAACAGCCTGTCTGAATAGCGAAACAGACCGAAAAGCAAGCGTTTCAACTCCAACAATAAATATCTTAAGGGTAATGGATACACCTGGCAGGTGTGGCAGTTAGTCTACCATTTTTACCGTATTTCGAAACAGACCTATACAAATACATTGTCATTTTTTGGCCAAAGAGAAAGAAATAAAAAAAAAAAAAAGGAATATTTGCCTTTTTTGCTCAAAACATAGATTACGGGGAGTCGACAGAAACGCCTCGACGAGGCGAGTACCCACAATCTAGTGTCTCAGAGCATGAATACGGAAATTAATGTATACCCCTGCAAACCCGAGCTTTACTATATAAAAGTGTAGATTATATTTTCTTGTCCTTTGGGATCATTGATTCCATTGTGGAATTTTGAAAATATCTGAGGGTCACTGATGAGGCCAAATTGGCCGAAACTAGCTAGTCTGGCCCAGAAAACATGTACACTCCATATTTTTTCAGTTCTGTGGTGTATTCCTTGCTTCCAAAGGATAGCCCTTTTATAGAACATATTTAACTTCACTACAACTGGTGTGTGGGAATGTGTGGCGGCGGTAAAACGTCTCCCTGCCCTACATCATAGTGTAGATTATATTTTCTTGTCCATTGGGACCATTGTGGAATTTTGAAAATATCTTAGAGTCACTGATGAGGCCTAATTGGCCGAAACTAGCTAGTCTGGCCCAGAAAACATGTGCACACCATATTTTTCAGTTCTGTGGTGTATTCCTTGCTTCCAAAGGATAACCCTTTTATAGAACATATTAAAGGGGATCACAATTCTATAGGCATGATTTCGTGATGTAAATACAACTTTAAGGACCTTATGGTTGCTACTCTGTTGGCTCTGTCCAACTGAAAAGGGGGTCTACTCTAAAGGGGAAGAATTTGCTCCTCAAAGGTCTACTCTAGAAGGGAAGCATTTGCACCCCAGGAACAAATTCTTTCCTTTAAGAGTATACCCCTTAGACATATCCAAAGAGAAACTACTTTTGCAGGAGTAGCCCACCCCCTTAAGGTGTATCTATTTCCCTTATGGGGAACTTTTAACAGCCGCAGTCATTTTCGCAAATTTTACGTCTTGCAATGCCATTATGGAGTACGTCCATGGGGCCATGAAAACGAAAAACAACAGAACATAACTACTATACTCACAAAGTGTGGCTGGCTGCGGTAGCTCAGTCGGATGCAGTCTAACTGGTGATAAGGAAGACTCGGGTTCGATACCTACCGGGGTCGGCAACATTCTTTCGTGGAGATTGATTATGAAATCTTTTCTATGGTCATTCTCTCCCTTCCGCTGATTCAGGAAGGGCAGGGTCAGTTTTTGGCGACAGAATGTGCACTGAACTGGTAAACCGCTTACGGATAAGCCTGCTCAGGAAAAGCGTGGAAAGTACACTGACAGGCCCAAACATGACCCAAGACAGTGTTGACTGGGCCTTTAAATACAAATAAACAAAACTTGCAAAGTTTACTTCACACAGATAGGAACAGATTTATATATTCTGAACATCTTTCGGTACGCTGATAGCTCAAATAATACGTATATGTAAATGTTGGAAAGACAGAGAACGTTATTTTTCCCCATTTATAAAGATCGCTGGGTGTAACGGGCCTCCGTGGCCTAGTGGATAAGAGTGCTGACTCTTAATCATTAGGTCTCTCAACGCTGTAGGTTTGAGCACGGCTCAGGTCATATAATGAGAAGTTCTGCAACGGAAGGTCAGGAGGTTTTTCATCGGGTACTCCAGTTTTCGCTCACCTCTGATTAACGATCGGCTTGATGTGAGTGAAATAATCTTGAAAGGATCGTAAAATTATGTCTTTGCTACTAGAATGAACGTCAGTGCCAAGGTCGAAGGTTCTAACTCTTCCAAATATATAAAATATTTAGGGAGCGAAACAAAGCCATAACGTTGATGGGTCGTTGTTTATTGTTCTTGAGCCCAGCACAGATAGCAATAGTTTCTGTTAAAAAACTTAATTACTACTAAGTGACCTGCCACCAGTTACAGACTAAGTTGTTAAAATACTTTTTGGCGCATTCGATTGGAGCTATTGTATCTGATAAGCCGAGAGTGGTGTTCTTTATTTCCACTCAATTTACAATTAAATTGTGATCCAGAAAGATATACAAAAGGATTGCAAATTTCAGGCTTTTGCGGAGGTACCGCTCAAAGAAACTGCCGAGGTTTAAGATACAGTCTGATTCGCAGCACTTTTTCTGTGCAGGCTTAGATCTTCCTAGTCGGTTCAGCAATACTTCAAAGTTCGGTCGGTTTCAGCTCATGCAGTCCAATATATTGCCCCAAGGTCTGATCGGCCCCGGCTATCGGGGATTGAAGAAATGGATTGGGCTGCATGATGCTTCCACGCAGAGCTGATACCGGCCGCACATGAGTATAGTGTTAAATCGTCTAGAAGTTTTAAGCCTGCCCAGGAAAAGTGGCTCGAGTCGGACCGTTCATGCATTCAACCATTTAGTTTCATTGGGCGACAGGGCTTGAGAAGGAGTTTTATCTGCCCGTTTTATCTCAGTACTGAGTAAAAGTCCCACAAAATTGGAAGCAATGTCTCAAAAAAGACTAGGGACGTTAACAACAAATAAAATAGCTAACCAAGGCCCTATAGAAGGCCTGATGACTTAGGAAAAATATTTTAATATGCCCGTTTGAAAAACAACAACAACAGCAACAAAAAAACGGTCGTATTAAGTTATGGGGTTGGTGTCCGTCCGTCCGTTCGTAAAATTTTTTTTTCGCTTCCATATAACTCCTACTATACAGTTTTCATCCGATCAAGCCTAAAATGTGTATTTAGTAAGGCTAAGATGTGAAGATGTGCCTTAAGTTTCGAGAATTACTGTCCACCAAATATTAACAGAGTTATGACCCTTTGAAAAATTCGGTTTACATTTTCGTTTAGTTAAGTTTTGTGCTATACATGTGTAAACCATATGTAAGTTACATTTAGTTTATACTTGCCATGGCGTTAAACAATTTACCACAGAATATTCATCACTGCCTACCCCTCCTGATACCAAGGTCACAGACTTCGAAATTTTATATACACGTTTTGTATTAAAGTTTATTATTTTTATTAAAAAAAATGCATTAAGTGGGTAATGATATCAGCTGGCTCAAATCAGAATGTAGACTGACAAGACCAAACCTATTGGATGCTTTTTGAAAGCAGCCAACTTGTTTTTTCTTATTTCTGCTCTAAAATATAGACTGTTGGTAATCGTTAGAACCGCCTCATCGAGTCGGTTCTAACGAGTACCCACAACCTATATTTTAGAGCGGAAATAAGGTTTACCCCTGTAAACCCCAGTTTTACTATATATAAGTGGCGTTCAAGGGGGTCAAAATTGTATAGGCGTGTTTTCGTGGTGGAAAAAAGCACTGCCATACGGATGTGTTGTCGTTATGAAAAAAAAACTGGAGATAGAGTAAATAGGGTAATTCTCCGTGTTTTTAAATCAGATTTATTTTTCTATATTCCTTTTAAAATGTTCACATGGATGATGGGCAATGTCACTGTATGACAAATGGTTGTCTAACCCCTTCACCCCTGTAGACCGGTACAGAAGTACCTACATTACGAAAACACGCCTATACAAATGCATTGCAAACTTTACGGTCGAAAACAATCGACTAATTTAAGACGAAAAATTGTGATATTTTTATTATTTCTGCTCAAAATATACATTGTGTGTAATCGTTAGAACCGCCTCATCGTGGCGGTTTTAACGAGTGCCCACAATCTATATTTAAGAGCAGAAATAAGAAAAATATGGTATACCCCTGTAGATCCAAGTTTTACTGTATAAAAGTGGGATTAGAGGGGTCAGAATGATAGAAGCCTCCGTGGTCTAGTGAAAGAGCTACTCCCGTCGTGGCTTCGATCCCGGGCTTCTGCAGGCTTTCGCATAAGTCTTAACTTGTTGCCCCTTCTCCGTATGACCTTAGCTGTTGGTGGGACGTTAAACACAAACACACTCACTCACCTATACGAGAATAGACACCTCACAACAAACCTTCTCATCAGGAGCAAAAAGGACTGATATTGGCTCAATACTATTTGAGCCCCGCCAAGCGAATTTGTGTCTTCGAGCATTCCGTCATGACAAATTTTAACTGCGCATGCCCAGCCATTCAGAGGGGCCAGGGATATGGCTTTCTGTCTGAAGGTTCCTTTTGATTCACTGCTTGTATGAGCGAGCAGCGAAGGTTCTGGCGAGACTGCGCGGATACGCAGGCTCGCCTGAACCTTCGCTGCTCGCATAGGCGATAAGTACCAAAATCGCTTGACGGGGCCCATTTTATAATTACCGCTCATCGAGGCTTGGAGAACACGAAAACACGCCTATATGATTCTGACCGTTTTGAGCCCGACTTTTATGTAAGCCTTACTTTACATATTTCTGCGCCAAAATACAGTTTGTGGGTACTCGTTAAAACCGCGTCGAGACGATTCCAACGTTTATCCACAATTTATACTTGAAGCAGAAGAAAGAAAAATATCACAATTATTCATCTCAAAATGTTTGTTTTTCTTTTTTTCTTTTTTTTTTTTTTTTTTTTTTTTTTTTTCGGCGATAAAATTTGCAAAATATAATTGTTTTCGTAACGAATAGACTGGGCTGAATAGAGCTTCCAAGCACAGCTAAAACCGACCGACTTTGTAGAAGGTCTAAGCCTGCCCAGGAACAGTGGTGCGAGTCAAACCGTTCCATAAACCCAAGCGGTTTCTTTAGGAGGTAGGGCTTGATGAGTATGTGAACTCGGCCTGGGATTCGCGGCTTGAAAGAAGCCTCCGTGGTGTAGTGGTTACGCTACTCGCCTTGTAAACCAGGGATCGTAGGATCGATCCAGGGCTTCTCCAGACTTTCGGATTAGTCTTTAAACCGAGGCCCCGTCTCCGTATGACCTTAGCTATTGTTGGGACGTAAAACTCAAGCACTGACTCACTCTCTCGCGGCTTGAAATATCGATTTTGTCTAGCATTCACTAATATTTTAGAACTTAATATTTTAATTTACTTTACTACTGCGGAATAAATCGAATTCCAAACTCCATACTAGATACTCCAAGCCAACCTCATACACTTGGGCTTGATCTAAAACACGGGGAAAGTCCCACTAATTCGAAAGCAACGTCCACAAAATTACCTAAATAATGATAATGGGGACGTAAAATTTCACCGCAATCAAACAAACAGCGCCATATTACCGCAATGATCCTTAGTTTCGGGACAGACAGGTCTAGGCAAACAGTGTAGATCCAGATCAGACTGCTCTTGATCTGGATTTACGCCGTTTGCCATCATTCCGTGTCAACTTTTATATTTTTAGGAGAATATATAGCAAGTCCTCAGTTTTAGGGTAACAAACAGAAGGAATGACAAACAGAGTAGACCCTGAACAGACTGCTCCTCTGATTGGCAAACAGCGTAGACCTTGATCAGACTGCTACTCCAGGAGCAGTCTGATTTGGGTCTGCACTGTATGCTTAGGCCTGTCTATCCCAATACTTACATGTAGGATCATTAGGGTAGTTTTTGTTATCATTTGGGCCCCGCCAAGCGATTTTAGTACTTATCGCCTATGCAAGCAACGAAGGTTCAGGCGAGCCTGCGCATCCGCGCAGTCTCGCCAGAACCTTCGCTGCTCGCTTATTCAAGCAGTGAATCAAGAGGAACCTTCAGACAGAAATCCATATCCCTGGCCCCTCTGAATGGCTGGGCATGCGCAGTTAAAATTTGTCATGACGGAATGCTCGAAGACCCAAATTCGCTTGGCGAGGCTCATTTTATATATTTTCTTTTAATTAAGCTTGTGTCGGATTACGCCGTTTGTCCGTGTTTTGTCCGATGATTGATGACACGAACGAGACTAACTGAAAACCTATGAATAGATACATTAAACGAAGAACTCCTGTATCATGAGCACCCCAAGGTCTGTTCAAAACTAAACAAATATGCGTTTGTAAAACACTATACCACCAACTATATACATGTACAGTAAAATTCCGCTATTTTGTTTGTTTTATTTGAAGTTTAACGACCCCGTCAACACTACAGTGTTATATAAAGGTCATTTTGGAGACGTTGTAGGACTTTTACCCGACACTGAGATAAAATGACATCTCAAGCCATGCCGTCCAATGAAACCAATAGGATTTATAAGCATGCACGGACCGATAAATTCCGCTATTAAAACACCTAAAATTAAGACTAATTCTGCTTCAAAAACCTTATTTTGTAGGTTGCAGTTATTCTTTTTTGTGTCTTTTGCATACTGTGTCCTCTGATCAGAGACCACCTTTGGGACTGTTCAAAAGTGGTCCCAAAATAGGACATGTTTAAAAAGTCAAAAATGTGACTAAATTAATTGTCGCTAATGCCAAACCAACATGCACATCTACAGAACCTTCAAGGTTTTTAATTCTGTATTCTGATTTGAGCAGATAAAATACGAGGGCTAGTCTATGAAATAAAACAGCCTATCTTATTCTGGGTGGGATCGATCTCTTCATGTTCGATGTAATTGCCCTCTAGAATGATACACATTGACCAACGCTGTTCCAGCCCAGTACTGAAGAAGCCAAGGTTATTGTCTCAGACCCGTCTACAACTGCCGCCACGACTTCTTCAGAAATGACATCCATGTATATGGGAAAAGGAAATAGTTACCAGGAGCTAAGTTTGAAGAATAGGTGGGGTGGGGTATTAGCTCGTATTTATTCCGCTCAACAGCATCTATTGCAATTTTGCAAGTGTGGACTCTTGCATTGTCCTGTTGGAACAGACTCCCTTTGGAGAGTTTACCTTGGCGTTTTTCACGGTTGGTCGAGCAAATGTGCATAATATGCACTGGCTATTGTATTTTTCGTTGCTAAAAAGTTCAACATAATATCGCCTTTGTGCGTCCCAAAATACAGTTGCCAACTTCTTTGGCCTCGGAGATTCCGGCCCTACCCACTTGCGACTTTGAGTTATGCTCTGGCTCATAATAATGGACCCAGGTCTCATCTACAGCCACCAGACGTGAAAGCAATCATCTTCCTTTGACTTAAACCACTCCAACAATGTGCTGCATACTGATGCTCTGGATACCATTTGCTCATTACTACGGGGTTTGGGGATTTGTCAGCTTTCGCATAGCCAAGCGATCATGTAAAATTCTTGAAACGCTACCATGTGAAATGTGTAATGCATTCGCTATTTCTTCCAGCTTAATTCGCCAGATCCCGTACTTTGTTACACATTTCTTCATCGGTGGCATCGGATTGGAGTCCAGACCTGGTTTCGTCTATCTTCCTCCTTAATTCACCTATCAGAGTACACCAGCTCCCGTACTTTGTTACAAACTTCTTCATCGTTGGCATCGGATTAGCGTCCAGACCTGATTTTGTCTTCTAAAGACGTTCTATCGCGTTTGAATTTGAATTCCCCAATCCAGAATTTAACTTGCAGAAGCCCACTCGAATTGTATTTCCTGACCTGTTTTCCCTTTCAAATACAAGTATCGAATTACAGCACAGAACTCAACGTTTGACGAAAAGCTTGCGTTTGTATCGCTAGCCGTGTTTGACTTTCAATATCTTACGAGTGAATGACACGATAAGGGTAAAATCCCTGGCAAGTCAATAAGTAACCAGCCTATCCCATTTCCAATTGACCTAGACAACCAAGATTTTCATGCCTTGTTTCAATACATGTTTTAGGCAGAGGGCAAAGCTTTTCGTCAAAATTTGAGTACCATGGTGTAATTCGGGGTGGAAAACAGGCCAGGAAATACATTGCGAGTGGACAATGTTTATGGGTCTTCTGAACCATCGTATGCACAAGTTAAATTCTGGGTGCGGTAGAACGTCTTTAGAAGACGAAACCAGGTCTGGACGCCCATCAGATGCCACCGATGAACAAATGTGTAACAAAGTGCGGGATCTGGTGTACTCTGATAGGCGACTTAAGGCGGAAGAAATAGCGAAATTTGCTCGACCAACTGAGAACTGCGACCCGTGAAAAACTCTCCGGAGGTATTCGGCTCCAACTGGACAATGCAAGAGTCCATACTTGCAAAACTGCAATGGATGCTGTTGAGCGGAATGGGTACGAGCCAATACCGCACCCCATCTATTCTCCGAACTTAGCTCCTAGTGACTATTTCCTAGTCCCAAACTTGAAAAAGGATATCCGTGGACGTCATATCCGGTCGATCGAAGAAGTCGTGGCGGCAGTTGAGGAGTGCGTCGGAGACAAGGACAATGGCTTCTTCAGTTCTGGGCTGATGGTACTGGAACAGCGTGGGTCCAAGTGTATCATTCTAGAGGTCAATTACACCGAAAAGAAGAGATCAATCTCACTCAGAAATACAAGCTTTTCGTAGTTTAAGTAAAAAATCACAAGACAAATGATAATGTTTTCAATATGTTAAAGTGTTTGAACGGAAGCTGTATGTAGCATATGAAGATCATTTCCTGATAAGAGGAATTAAAAGCGGTTCCGTGCCAGACTAGCTAGTTTCGGCCAGAAATGCATCCTCAGTGGTCCTTGGATTAATCCATATATGCCTAGCCTAGCGTGCGGTTATGAGAAATAGGCAATCAGTAGTAAAGACCCAGATCAGACGTCTTATATGGGTTTAATTTATAACACACAGGTTTGTTCTTTTTTCTTTTCTTTTTTAATTGGCATATCTGCTATGAAAGGCACCTGCTTCTATGAATTTGTACTGTTAGTTAGGTCACAAACTAACTTTGAGCTGTTTATGTCACAAAGAAGGGGCGATTGAAAGACAATGTACTATAAAGAAGCAAGAGATTGGTCGAAATGATGTACAGGACAAATCAATTTACCCTTAACTCGCCAAGCACGATAACCCTACCATTGCAAACTGTGTAGCTCTTGAACAGATAGCTTAGACGCCATCTGATCAGGATCTACACTGTTCATCGTGCATTTTGTGAATTTAATCAATACATTAAATCAAATATTGTGATTGGTGGATAGTCAGTAATGGGTGCGGTTAAATTAATTTATTCAGCAGGAGTGCACACTATGGGTCTGGAATTTGTGCAGAGTTCAGGTCCAAATCGTGTTATAAAAGTATGTCAGTGGCATAAATCCGAACCCCAATCTTAACATTATCATAGGAAACGTGCTAAATCATTTGCTCCTATGCCATTACCCATTTAAGTACTTGTTTTCAAAACACTACTATGCAGAGTCACATCAGAGCGGGTCATTGTATCACTTACACAGGACAATTGTGGTAATAAATTGGAAACTAAATTCTTGCAAAAGATGTTTTGAAGCGTAGCAGTTCTTGTTAACCCTTATCCTGCATAACAAACAGTGTAGATCCTGATCAGATGGCTTCTAGAAGCCATCTGATCAGGATATACATTGTTTGTCATTCAGTCTGCAAATTTTAATGAATAAATTACATGAAGTTATTTGACTGGTTGAAATGTAAATGGGTGTGGCTAAATTAATTTATGCAGCGGGACAAGGGTTAGTTCACGATAGGCATACGGTGTTTGGATAACATACTGATGTCTTTCATGGTTGTGTCGATGACATTTTATCGTATGTTATTATTATTTGAGCCAGCGCACGACAAACCTACAATTAGACATGTGCGCCAATCGAAGACTCAGATCAGCCTGTGCATCCATATAGTCTAACTGGAGACTTCTCTTGTTGCATGGGGGAGCATTGGGACCTTAGCTATCCTTAGAGCGCACAACGAAGACTCTGATTAGACTGCGCGGATGCGCAGGCTGGTCTGAGTCTTCGTTGGGCACACATGTCGTAGTGTAGGTTTTGTCATGCGCTGGCTTATTTCTAATTGAACCATAGATTGTGTCATCCCCTTACAACTGCCTCAACGAGTCGGTAATGAGGTGGTTCTTACGAGAACCCGCAATCCATGTCTTGTAATGAAGTAGATTTTGTTTGATTTGAGGTTTAACGTCCACGTCAACACTGTAAAGGTCATTTTGGAGACGTTGCTTCCAATTTTGTGGGACTTTTACCCGACCTTGAGATGAAATAATACCTCAAGCCCTGCCGCCCAATGAAACCAATAGGGTTTATAAGCATGGACGGGCCGACTCGCACCGCTTTGCCTGGGTAGGCTTAGATCCTCTAAGCGGTTTACCAGCACTCGTGTGCGAAACGTTTTAGCTCTGCGTGGAAGCATCACGCAGCCCATCTATTTCTTCAAGCCCCGATGGGCGGGGGCGGTAATGTAATGAAGTAGAACCCCACAAACATTGATTATGGGTACTCATTGAGGCTAATGAGAAGCCATGGTCTTTGTTTTGGCAAAATGCGAAAAATAATGTACACTTTAGTAAACTCGACTAGTCTATTTATAGATATAGATTCATTAAAATAGCGTGCCAAGTTGATGGAATTGCACGACCCGCAGAAAAAGCGACCGACTGAAGTCGGTTGATTAGCTAGGAGTGCCCTAAAATCACCGTGTCATTCTGTCAGTCTCTCAGTCTGTCCGTCCGTAACCCGTTTGTGAAAATCGGTGATATTGACTTAACCGCTTGGAATATTTAAACATTTTTTGGCATACTGATAGATATCAATGAACTCTAACCAATGAACTTGGGAAATATTACATTTCATTTAGTATAGCCTCGCCGAGGCGAAAAATGTGAAAATTTTCGAACTGCTTCTCCTCGGAAACCGTTGGGCCAATTGAAGTCAAATTTCATATGGAGCTTCTATGGGATGGGGGAAACCAAAATTTGCTCATGGGGTCCAGGTCACATGACCAAAATGGCCGCCAAGCCATATATGGTAAAAACCCTTCAAAAATAGTCTTCTCCAGAACCACTGGGCAGATTTCCACGCAACTTGATAAATAGCATCTGGGACGTAGGCCCATCATAAATTGCTAAAATGGTGACCCTGGGTTGACCTTGACCTTCTTTGTGCCAAAAAGTAGAAAAAGTTATGGACCAAATTGAACTGGACACATAACTGAGACAGTGAGTAGTATCATTTTGTTTAAGAAATAGATCACCTGTAGCAGTGAATTATGACATAATATTTCACACCTTGTGAGTTGTGAAGTAGACTAAATTATGAGCGCAAAGCGCGAGTTTGAAGAAAGTGACAGCACTTTTGTCTAAGTTTTAAGGGGAATGGTAACACCTTCAGGGGAGGCAACTCCGGCAAAAGTATTTTTGTCTCTCATGTCAATAGGGGTCAACTCTAAAATGAAAGATTCTGCTTCCTTTAAGAGTAGACCCATTTTCAGTGAGGCAGGGCTTATAGAAAAGCGACAAGGAAGTCCCGAAAGTTGTCTCCCTTTGACAAATGGCGGGAAAATCTGTAAGATGTTATAAATCGAAATGGATCAGCTTCTGTAGCAATGGACTAATTTCAAGAGTGCGAGTTTATTCTTCAGACTCAATCACGAGTGCGAAAAGAGATTGAGCTGTCCCAAAACACAGTCCTCATCATTTCACTGCAAGGACGGTCTAAACAGATGAAAACTTTACGGAAATGCTGTCGCGTTCTTCAGCAATCTTATCGCCTACCGTTCTACCAGTGTTTGGCGAAACCCCGCTAATACTTCAGACTGTAACTGTGGGGGCCCCGCCCATCCGGGGGCTTGGGGAAATTGACTGGACTGCACAGAGCTGGAACCGATCGCAAATGATTTCTGGTAAACCGCTTTGAAGGTCCAGGCCTGCCCAGGCAAAGTGGTGAGATCCTGAACGTCCAGGCATATAAACCCTATTGGTTTTATTGGCCGGTGGGGCTTGAGATATCGTTTCAGATGTCATTTCATCTCAATGTCGGGTTTTGTTTGTTTGTGTGATTTGAGGGTTAACGTCCCCGTCAACACTGTAAAGGTCATTTTTGAGACGTTGCTTCCAACTTTTGGGACTTTTACCCGACATTGAGGTGAAATGACATCTCAAGCCCTGCCGCCCAATGAAACCTACAAGGTTTATAAGCATGGACGGTCCGACTCGCACCGCTTTGTCTGGGCAGGCTTAGATCCTGTAAGCGGTTTACCAGTACTCGTGTGCGGGTCGGTGTCATCTCTGCGTGGAAGCATCATGCAGTCCATCTATTTCTTGTCGCATTGTAAATCACGGTTTTTCTCCATTGACTACATAGTCTTGCTCTGTCAGAAATGCTTCTGTTTCCAACGAAAGCTTGAGTAACGATTGACAATATATCATTGTTGTACAAGGTGGCTTTTAACGCGACGTGGTTGAATTCTGGCTTTTAATTCAGTTGGACCGGCCTCTATCCTCATCCAGTCCTGTTAGTAGAAACATAATTATTGATTTGTTTGTTTATTTGTTTGATTGTACCTTCCCGTCAACACTATTGAGGTCGGTTTTGTTGGACTTTTACCCGACATTTAGATGAAATGACATCTCAAGCCCTGCCACCGGGGTTATATGGGTTATATGCACTGGACGGTCTGCCTCGCCCCACTTCTCCCGGGCAGGCTTAGTCCGTCTAATCGGTTTACCAGCACTCATGTGCGGCCAGTTTCTGCTCTGCGAGGATGCATCGTGCAGCCCAATCTATTTCTCCAAGCCCCGATGGGCGGTGGGACCGAAACATATTTTTTTTCGAAACAAACTGTACAACATATAATTATATGAACTTAGGCAGAGCCTAAATGCGGACATTATTATCTACGTATAACTAACTGTTGGTTTTGGAGCATGGAGGTATCGGTAAATGCTCCGGTGATTCGTCGCTGGCTTTTACCTACATCTTTAAATAGATGCCGTTTACGAGTTTTTAATGACAGATTCTATCTGTCGTTTCTAGCTATCCTGCGTGTTGTAAAGTAGTACCGGCTTTCTCACGACTTTCTTCCGGCTTTGACCGCCAAAGAAATATGAGTCCGCCAAAATGTAGTCCGGTTTGGTGCAGTTATCAAAATTGTACATCCTATAATCGCAATACAAACTTTTGAAGCAGACGACTTGACGATTTTATCTTACCTTTCGGAGAATAGATTCAGCATTTCACATGAATCAGCTGCATCATGCGAGATCAATGCGGCGTCTGCTTGGACGTCTGTTCAGGTTTTACACTGTTTTCTAACAGTGCTGTCAATATTTAATCCTTAAAGACCAGCCGGTCAGCTGCAGACCAGAATATTAATGGGTTTTCCGACATTCGAGGTCAAGTCTAGGTCAGTAAAAACTAGGTGTATATCAGTCTTTGCGAGAGGCTATCCCTTTCAACCCTGGAATATGGTACAGATACCTATGCAAACAGTGTAGGTCCTGTGATATATTTCTAGGTGCCATATTTAGCAGAATGGACGTGCCCAACTTCAGTGATGGAAGAGTACACTCCAGAAACTCAAGGCAGTGAATAAATCAAAGCACTGACAACACTCATGCCGACTGTCTCTAAATGCAGGCTGGTCATGAACGAGGACTTGGACTGATCCGTTTAAACTTAAGATGTTAGTAACTCATGCAAAAAATGTAGAACAAGATCAGCACCGTGTTCTGTGGCGTTTGATCTTAGTCTACATTGTTTGCCAGATCGAACAGTTTATTCAAGTGCAGATTTTACATATAACACTTACATGCACCCAAGACTGACAAACGACCCGGCTATGTTTGGGTTGATTGTTTTGCATTCGACCCGAAGTTTCTAATAAAAAAGCGGTTCAGAGCTAACGTCTACGTGACTATCACTGACTTCTCAGAATAACCTTTTTCTTGCAGAAAATAGCCGCAGTGAGATCAGGGTATTCCATAAGACTGAAGAGGGTCATCCTGGAATCATAGGGTGAGCTTGGCAAACAGTGTAGACCAAGTTCGGACGCTGCAGGACGCGCTTCTTATCAAAATCTTCACTGTTTGTTTGGAATTTCAGAGTTAAATTAAACAGTTTTATCTCAGCCCAGGGCTTTCACCCCAACCTACATCCCCCCAACACTTTCGGTGCTTTGATTCTGAAACGAAACGATTGCATGATTACAACACGCTTAGGCACCATGCCCTGAAGCTTAAAAAGGTTAAATCAATCAAATGTGACGTATGGTTACCAGTCCGGCCTCGATCCGGTGTTTTGTTTTGTTTGATTTTAGGTTTAACGTCCCCGTCAACACTGTATAGGTCATTTTGGAGACGTGCTTCCAATTTTGTGGGACTTTTACCCGACACTGAGATGAAATGACATTTCAAGCCCTGCCGCCCAATGAAACCAATAGGGTTTATATGCATGGACGGTCCGACTCGCACCGCATTGCCTGGGCAGGCTTAGATGCTCTAAGCAGATTACCAGCACTCGTGTGCGGGTCGGTTTCAGCTCTGCGTGGAAGCATCATGCAGCCCATCTATTTCTTTAAGCCCCGATGGGCGGGGGCCAATGATCCTGTGTACAACCTTCACACCAGCACTGATAGAAACCACATGTTCAGGATCAAACTTTTGATGTGTGATGTAAGGTCGTGCCTAGAAAAGAAGAAATTGTATTTTGTTCTCAAAAGCATCAAGTGAGAACGTATTGCAACGTTTTCATTAAACCCTGGAAAGTTAGAGTGAGTGAGTGTTTGAGTTTTACGTCCCACCAACAGGTAAGGTCATACGGAGACGATGCCTCGGTTTAAAGACACATCCGAAAGTCTGGAGAAGTTCGGGATCGATCCTGCGATCCCTGGTTTACAAGGCGAGTAGCATAAACACTACACCACGGAGGCTTCTAATAGACAGTAAGAAGCTGGTCGGAAAGCGGATGGCGTTGACTTTGATTTTGGGTGCCACATGTGTGTGATCTATTTGTCTGTTGGAGCGACATCTTACTATCAACAGAAGACGCTAGTAGACGTCGACGTAGCGGAAGACCGACTTCAGTACGTCAAGATCGATTCATCCGACAGATGCATATGCGAAGCAGATTTCCACCGGCATCTGCTGCACTGTACCTGTAGATAAACAAAGGGTTTCGACTACCGACTACCGGCCCCAATAGCTCAGTTGGTAGAGTGTCCGCTCCGGGGAACGGGAGGTCACGGGTTCGATCCCGGGCCGCGACATACCAAAGTCGTTAATAATGGTACTAGCTGCTTCTCGCCTGGCACTCAGATTTACGCGGAAGAGCTAGGACTGGTCGACCCAGTGTCAGGATAATGCGACTGGGTGTTGTATCATGTAATGTGTCTGGGACATGATACTTCAGTGAGGCAGCACTATAAAACTGAGCATTGAGCTCCCTGTCGCAACCAGACAGCGTCGTGATATGACTGAAAAATTGTTGAAAGCGACGTTAAACCCAATTCACACACACACACACACACACACACACACACACACACAACTACCGACTAATAAGCACTGACACTGTTCGTCGCCCTTTTGCGATGCACTTTTGAGAGCTAGACGTCCCTGTCGTGACCAAAATTAAGACGTCGACACAGTACGGAACACTTACGCTGGTGCATGAAATACGTACATGTATATTGGCGTCCAAGTGACTCGCGTGATATGCGTTTCAGTGACACATCGCACTTCAGCGTGAATCACGCCGATTGTCGTTTCGGGATGTTTCGACATATAGGTGTAAGGTATGCCGAGGCGACGCGTTCGTAATAGAGCATGACATATCGGATGGAATTTAAGCGAAATGGTATGTCGAGCTATTGCATGTAGCTAGCGACATTAAGAACATTCAAGATCATGGCTGAGACGTTAACTGAACAGCGAGACAGGATTACGCGCGGGTTTATAGTGCTGTTCTTACTCAAAATGTCTTCAAGCCAATGGAATTCATGTTCTGGACTAACCAGCCTTTCTCCTCCGATCTCTTTGTGATTTGTTTGATTTGAGGTTTAACGTCCCCGTCAACACTGTAAAGGTCATTTTGGAGACGTTGCTTCCAATTTTGTGGGACTTTTACCCGACATTGAGATGAAATGACATCTCAAGCCCTGTCGCCCA
Organism: Lucinisca nassula; assembly: GCA_963580285.1. Classification (NCBI taxonomy): domain Eukaryota; kingdom Metazoa; phylum Mollusca; class Bivalvia; order Lucinida; family Lucinidae; genus Lucinisca; species Lucinisca nassula. The sequence continues at coordinate 143,730,989 of OY757019.1, read as the reverse complement.
ATGAAACCAATAGGTTTTATTAGCATGGACGGTCCACCTCGCACCGCGGTTCCTGGACAGGCTTAGATCCTCTAAGCGGTTTACCAGTACTAGTGTGGTGGCCAGATTCAGCTCTGCGTGGAAGCATCATGCAGCCCATATATTTCTCCAAGCCCCTATGGGCGTCTTTGTGAAAAATAGAGTATCTTATGTGGGGAGGTATCCACAACCGACCAGACAAAAATGTTAGTAATTGACAAAAGCATTGTTAAAACTTGAATTTAAATGTTTGGTTTTGAAAATGTAAATAGTTTCTTTCAAAAATTTGAAACATCGAATGGCATTTCATGATACCACAGGTGTATAGACATCTGCAAACATATCATACAATGGAATTTGCAGAACTACTTTTCTAAATTTTAAGAGCTTTTGTCTGTAAGTTTTCACAGTGTTTTGATTTTCTCATAGAATCTGTCATTTCAGTGCCTTTTGGCGCTTTGATTAATGATAGATTCTATCTGTCATCTCTAGCTATCCTGCGTGTTGTAAAGTAGTTCCGGCTTTCTTACGACTTTCTTCCGGCTTTGACCGCCAAAGAAATATGAGTCCGCACAAAAATGTAGTCCGGTTAGGCGCAGTTATCAAAACTGTACATCCTATAATCGCAATACAAACTTTTGAAGCAGACGACTTGACGATTGTATCTTACCTTTCAGAGAATATATTCAGCACTTCATATGAATCAGCTGCATCATGCGAGACTGTATACCTAGATCAATGCGGCATCTGCTTAGACGTCTGCTCAGGTTTTACACTGTTTTCTAACAGTGCTGTCAATATTTAATCCTTAAAGACCAGCCGGTCAGCTGCAGACCAGAATATTAATGGTTTTACCGACATTCGAGGTCAAGTGTAGGTCAGTTACAACTAGGTGTATATCAGACTTTGCGAGAAAGGCTGTCCCTTTCAACCCTGGAATATGGTACAGATACCTATGCAAACAGTGTAGGTCCTGTGATATAATTCTAGGTGCCATATTTAGCAGAATGGACGAGCCCAACTTCAGTGATGGAAGGGTACACTCCAGAAACTCAAGGCAGTGAATAAATCAAAGCACTGACAACACTCATGCCGGTTGTCTCTAAATGCAGGCTGGTCATGAACGAGGACTTGGACTGATCCGTTTAAACTTAACGGAAGTTTAGTAACTGATGCAAAAAAATGTAGAACAAGATCAGCACCGTGTTCTGTGGCGTTTGATCTTAGTCTACATTGTTTGCCAGATCGAACATTTTTTCAAGTGCAGATTTTACAGATAACACTTACATGTAACCAAGACTGACAAACGACGCGGCTATGTTTTGGTTGATTGTTTGGCATTCGACCCGAAGTTACCAATAAAAAATGCGATTCAGAGCTAACGTCTACATGACTATCACTGACTTCTCAGAATAACCTTTTTCTTGCAGAAAATAGCCGCAGTGAGATCAGGGTATTCCATAAGTCTGAAGAGGGTCATCCTGGAATCATAGGGTGAGCTTGGCAAACAGTGTAGACCAAGTTCGGACGCTGCAGAACGCGCTTCTTATCAAAATCTTCACTATTTGTTTGGAATTTCAGAGTTAAATTAAACAGTTTAATCTCGGCCCAGGACTTTTACCCCAAACTACATCCCACCAACACTTTCGGTGCTTTGATTTTGAAACCAAACGATTGCATGATTACAACACGCTTAGGCACCATGCCCTTAAGCTAAAAAGGTTTTGTTTGTTTGTTTTGTTTGATTTGAGGTTTAACGTCCCCGTCAACACTGTAAAGGTCATTTTGGAGACGTCGCTTCCAATTTTGTGGGACTTTTACCCGACATTGAGATGAAATGACATCTCAAGACCTCTCGCCCAATGAAACCAATAGGATTTATTAGCATGGACGGTCCGCCTCGCACCGCGGTTCCTGGACAGGCTTAGATCCTGTAAGCGGTTTACCATTACTAGTGTGCGGGCCGGATTCAGCTCTGCGTGGAAGCATCGTGCAGCCCATATATTTCTTCAAGCCCCTATGGGCGGGGGCGGAAGCTAAAAAGGTTAAATCAATCAACCGTGACGTATGGTTACCAGTCCGGCCACGATCCTGTGTTTTGTATTGTTTGATTTGAGGTTTAACGACCCCGTCAATACCGTATAGGTCATTTTGGAGACGTTGCTTCCAATTTTGTGGGACTTTTACCCGACACTGAGATGAAATGACATCTCAAGCCCTGCCGCCCAATCAAAACCAATAGGGTTTATATGCATGGACGGTCCGACTCGCACCTCTTTGCCTGGGCAGGCTTAGATCCTCTAAGCAGATTACCAGTACTCGTGTGCGGGTCGGTTTCAGCTCTGCGTGGAAGCATCATGCAGCCCATCTATTTCTTTAAGCCCCGATGGGCGGGGGCCAACGATCCTGTGTACCACCTTCACACCAGCACTGATAGAAACCACATGTTCAGGATCAAACTTTGATGCGTGATGTTAGGTCGTGCCTAGAAAAGAAGAAATTGTATTTTGTTCTCAAACAGCATCAAGTGAGAACGTACTGCAACATTTTTCATTGAACCCTGGACAGTTAGAGTGAGTGAGTGAGTGTTTGAGTTTCACGTCCCACCAACAGCTAAGGTCCTACGGAGACGATACCTCGGTTTAAAGACACATCCGAAAGTCTGGAGAAGTCCGGGATCGATCCTGCGATCCCTGGTTTACAAGGCGAGTAGCATAACCACTACACCACGGAGGCTTCTAATGGACAGTTAGAAGCTGGTCGGAAAGCGGATGGCGTTGACTCTGATTTTGGGTGCCACATGTGTGTGATCTATTTGTCTGTTGGAGCGACATCTTACTATCAACAGAAGACGCTAGTGGACGTCGGCGTAGCGGAAGACCGACGTCAGTACGCCAAGATCGATTCATCCGACGGACGCATATGCGAAGCAGATTTCCGCCGGCATTTGCTACACTGTACCTGTAGATAAACAAAGGGTTTCAACTACCGACTAATAAGCACTGACACTGTTCGTCGCCCTTATGCGATGCACTTTTGAGAGCTAGACGTCCCTGTCGTGACCAAAATTAAGACGTCGACACAGTACGGAACACTTACGCTGGTGCATGAAATACGTACATGTATATTGGCGTCTAAGCGACTCGCGTGATATGCGTTTCAGTGATACATCGCACTTCAGCGTGAATCACGCCGATTGTCGTTTCGGGATGTTTCGACACATGGGTGTAAGGTATGCCGAGGCGACGCGTGCGTAATAGAGCATGACATATCGGATGGAATAAGCGAAATGGTATGTCGAGCTATTATAGCTAGCGACATTAAGAACATTCAAGATAATGGCTGAGACGTTAACTGAACATCGAGACGTTACATCAATCAAGTGCGTCGGCCTCACGTGGTTCCATTTATTTGTTTACGCTCAGAATCCGGGATATCTAATCCAGCAGGATTACGCGCGTGTTTATAGTGGTGTTCTTACTCAAAAATGTCTTCAAGCCAATGGAATTCATGTACTGGACTGACCAGCCTTTCTCCTCCGATCTCTTTGTGAAAAATAGAGTATCTTTTGTGGGGAGGTATCCACAACCGACCAGACAAAAATGTTACTAATTGCCAGTAGTATTGTTTAAACTTGAATTTTAATGTTTGGTTTTGAAAACGTAAATAGTTTCTTTCCAAAATTTGAAACATCGAATGGCATTTCATGATACCACCGGTGTATAGACATCTGCAAACATATCATATAATGGAATTTGCAGAACTACTGTTCTAAGACATAGACATAGACATAGAATAGACAGAATTTTTATTTGGTGTCGAATAAGTATAACAAGTAACATAAGCCCAGTAGGGCTTGTATTTCGACAAACATTGAGTAAAACAACAACGGGTTATAAATATATCACAGCATGCAGACATTACAAATAAAGGCACAAGTTAAGAGTCATCACACAGTAAGATAGTTGCATAAGAAATAGGTGTTGTAAGATTTACATTTACAAGGTACGTTAAGACATATAATAAACAGTAAATATAAATATATATAATATGTACATGTAATGAGAAAGTACTAAAAAGAAAGAAAAAGATTAATAAAAAACTGTTTTAGAAAAATACATATATAGCGTTAAGAGGACGGACATATGAAGGTCAGTGAATGTCAGTTTGCTGCATCAAAAGACCCCGACTAATACATCCTTGGTACGAAAGCGAAAAAAGGGAAAGGTGAGGCGTAGCCCATAGTGCCCTTAAGAAACAAACAAACAAACAGAAAAAAAACTATAAACCAAGGAAGTAGTAGGGTCCGAACAAAACAAAATAAAAAGAAAAGAGAAACGACATGTACATGCAACAGCAACGTTAAACTGAACAAGAAGGGCATTTGCATATGGAGCCTTCCCAAGCTTGGATCAGTCTCTTGAACTGAGGAAGGGATTCGGCCTTTCTAAATTTTAAGATCTTTTTAGAAAGGTTGTCTGTAAGTTTTCACAGTGTTTTAATTTTCTCATAGAATCTGTCATTTCAGTGCCTTTGGCGCTTTGATTTGTTTTCGTTGGTTGCTCACAAATGAAAATGCTGTATGTCAGGACTGAACATTTAAGAAAATAAGACAGCGGCAGACATGTTATGTGGTGGAAGAAAACATAAACCCGTCCGAGACGGTTGTCTCGCGAAGTCTCATCGAGATTTAACGATATTGGACCAAGAAAAGGCGAGGTTGTTATGACTTCGCCTCTACGTGTTAGTTTAAAGGCGGTCATGAGCCGCGAGGCCCTTCGTTCGGCATCTTCTCATGTCCGTATGATAATAATAACACTACAGAATTTAAGCATTGGAGCGGAAGCATTGCTTAATTAGTTCGTCCTGTAAACTTTAGTACTTAACTTTAACCCATTTTGTACCGAATGGAATCTTCCTCCTTATATATGGCAGGAGAACATTTCAAAATTTAGGGCTGTCAGGTTGTGTTTTCTTTAAAATTTATTTGGAAATTGGCTGAATTCTTTGGAAACAATGTATGCCCTGATTAGACGCCGCGTTCGTAGGCGTCTGATCTGGGCCTGCACTGTTTCCAAATTACCCGTTTTGGGGTTCCCGGTACAAAATGGGTTATGGTTGCAAATGAGCAACCTGAAAGCTGAAAAGTTTCAATACATGTAGTAGCTTTGGTGGCACTAAATTGCTGAAACATTATTTAAGTTCAACATTAATTTGGGTGTTAATCAATTGCTGAAACATTATTTTTGTATAACATTAATCGACCTTATTTTATAATCGACCTTATTTATAGAGGGTAACACATTTAGTACTAATCTTCCACGAGGCCCTCTTTTCCTGGGAAGCAACCAGTACTAAGCAACGTGGTTAAAGTTTCTTGCCCAAGGAAACAACACTTGGCGCTTGCGGGGATCGAACCGGCTACCTCTCGATCTCAAACCCGATGCTTTACCACTGCACCACAACACTCCACAACCATCTATATTAATATTATGTATGGCCTATAGACTTTAACAACGATGCTTATTGTTACGAGTTCCGTCATTTTACTTTTATGTCTCTGCCATTATGTCTTTGTACGAGGACTGTTCAAATATGAATGCAACTAAGCACATGCATAAAAATGATTCCGTGATAGCTTTCGATGAAAAATTTATTTTGTCCCCTCAAAGTATTCCCCTTTAACAGATATACAAACTTTCAGTCTTCTGATCCAATCATTGAATGCATTTTGGTAGTCTTTTCGAGCTATACTATGAAGACACTGGAATATTGCAGAACCGAGGTGTTTACGCTGTACAAATTCTCGACCAGAAAGGTATTTTTTCAGCCGCGGGAACAAAAAAAAAAAGGTCACACGGGGCAAGGTCAGGGGAATACGGGGATTGAGGGAGTTCAACAACATTTTCCTGCTTCAGAGAGTCTTGCACAATGAACGCCTTGTGCGATGACGCATTGTCATGTAGCAATCTGACATTGGCCAAACCAGTTGCGGGTCTTCGTTCTTTGAAATATTTCTTCAATTTCCGAAGAGCTTTATTCTTGTAAAACTTCGCATTTACAGATTTGCCTTTAGGCACAGCAACCTGAATAGCAGGGCCCTGATTTGAAAAGAATATGGCATACATTACCTTCTTGACGCTCATGGTCCGCTTTGCAATACATGGTCTTTTGCAATACTTTGTTGCCCATATTTTGTCCTGAATCGTTCGTTTTGGCTCAAAAAAGTGAACCCATGTCTCGTCACCTGTGACGACATTAGCGAAAGACCGTGCATAGTAATTTGGAAACTTTTAAGCAACTTCTTGGCGCATTGAACGCGTGTCTTTTTCTGCTCATCTGTCAACAGATGGGGAATCCATCTAGCACAGATCTTTCTCATTTTCAAATCCCGTTTCAGAAATGTATGAGCTGCTCATAATGAGATGCCAACCATACTAGCTATTTGCCTAGTGGTGTATCGTGCATCGGTAGCAACTATTTCTTTCACTCTAGCAACCATCTTGGCAGATGTTGCTCTTTTCGGCCGACGTTCATGTGGTGTATCTTCTGTTGAGCCTAGCCCACAGCTGAATTTCTTACACCAACGAAAAACTTTCGGAAAAAGCAGTTCATTATGCCCATAAACCGAACATATTTCATCAAAAATGTCTTTGCACCGTATACCAAGAATCCAACGATTCTTAATATAGGACCGTATTTCAACGGCGTACTCTGACCTTCTTCCAACCATGTTTTGTATTAGTATACAAGAGTAGACAGTGTTTATCGAACGATAGACATGGCTTAAGTCAACGGATTTTAACAGGTTTGGTATCAATGTATAGGTAAAATGTTTTTCTACGCTGTGATATTTATTTCCAGGTGATTTTCGCATAAGTGCATGAGAAAACGTTCTACTTGCATTCATATTTGAACAGTCCTCGTATAACTTTTGTTCATATGTAAATATGTTTTAGAGGGGCACATGGTAGACCAGCTGCTAAGCTAAATGTGCAGTCCTCTAAAGATAATGAATAAATAAAATGAATAAATAAATCCTTTATATATTTACTATTGTTTCGACTGGGTAGTTTACTTTTAATTACATATCTTATCGTTATGAAGATGTGGCGATCTATTCTGACATAGTGAAATAGTAGAGGGCTACACTGGTGTTATCTCAGCTTCACAGATCAAGCACGTCATTAATAAAAACAAAGACAGATAATTAAAACTTAAACTCTAGCTGATATCGTCATTATCTACCAACCATGGATGGATAGAGCCTCATATGGAAGGTAAATATTTATAAACATATTTATTTGTTTTAGAATGTTGTCCGCCAATGAACCATCTATAATTTCTTTTTCTTAAGCTTCGTACGAGCGCTATGTTACGGCAAGAAATGTAATAAAACTGAGAAATGTAATAAAATGTTACATTTATCACTTTTGTTACATTTCTTGTCACAATGTATCCAACGAGCAATGTAATAAAATGAAAGGTCAGGTGGATTTTCTCCGGGCACTCCGGTTTTCGCCCACCTCTGATTTACGATCGGCTCGAAATAAGTGAAATAATTTTGAAAGTGTCGCAAATTCCAAGCCCCCCCCCCCCCCCCGCCCCCCCCCCCCACACACACACCCACCCCCAGAAAAAATGCATTTCTCTTTTTCCTCAGTATCCGCAACGAAGTGTGTAATGTAACAACCCTTTCAAATTAAATAGAGATTAATCGTTTTAATACCCGCGGCTGAAAAGGTTCGGCAAAAATACTCTTAGCTATCAGTCTGTTGTCCGTCCGTACTATAGTCCGGACACGTACCAATGTTCGGACATTTAGGTGACAAATGCCACATTTCTTGTCATTTCTGAGTACAAATGCGATTTATTCCGTAAAATCGACATTTAAGTAGCAAACATTCAAGTTGCTCTTAGATGGCTTGCCGCTTAAGAGAATTAGCCACTTATGTAGTTGTTATTCTGGTGACTAGCAACATAAATAGCCGTTCGTAAGAACCATGCGTCCGTCTCTATATCCATCCATCCATAGACAAGCTAGTAATTACGAAAACACGCATATACAAATACATTGTATATTTTACCCCCGAAACATCTAAAATTTAAGATGAAAAATTGTGAAATTTTCCTTATTTCTGCTCAAAATATAGATTGTGGGTACTCGTTAGAATCGCCTCATTGAGGTGGTTCTACGAGTACCCTTAATCTATATTTATGACGAAGAAAAAAAAATTAAGGTTTAACCCTGTAAACCCCAGTTTTACTCTATAAAAGTGGAGTTCAAAGGGGTAGAATTATATAGGCATGTTTTCGTGATAGATGACCATGGCTCCAATACCCTTTATAAGAAAATATTGCATTTCTCACTTTTGTCACGGTCTCGTCCAGAAATGGTATGAAATAAGGTGATAATCCTGAAACACATGGCATGATATGGTGTGGGAATCGCCTGAATGAGGCGAATCAAACAAAGTTTTGTTGTTTTTTTATAACTGCTACGTATCTTAAAAAAAAACAGTTATTAGTTATTTAGCCTCATCCCAGCAGGCACACGTCGTTAGGGCAGCGTCAGATCAACGTCGGTGCAACGTTACGTTAATGTGACTTTGCATTACCATCATGACGTTATGCCAACGTTGATGTGACGTCACAATTACGTCATGTGTCCCACTGGGATTACTTTTCCATATCTGACGCATATGTTTTATAACTTTTACAGCAAGTGAATGATGGCTTAAACAGATAAGAAAGAACCCAAAGTCCCCAGTCATGCTGTCCCGCAGAAGCACGGTTGGTAGAATATTCGAGAGCGTCAGCCCGGAGGAGATCGAGGCGCTGTTGAAGAAAGCCCCAAAGGCCGAGCCGTCGGAGAAAAATTTTATAACAAAAATACGGACAGATTCTATCTATAGATGGAAGTTCTTCAGAACCTTCTGGATTTGGTGGTCATTCATGGTCTTTGTAAGAATTATCTTAACCATTTCATCCCTGGGCTCTTCTATCTTTTATGGGTTGTTGGGTGAGGCAAAGGTGACGTATATCTTGCGTCACTGGGGCGTCCAACTGATATTGACTTATAGTTGGGTAAGGCCTGCTGTCCTGGCAGAAGGTAAGAGTAGAGGGGGGAATATTGTTATTTCTTCTGTTTCTACACTTCCATTCATTTTCCTTTTTCTCCTCTGCCCCTCACTTTCATCTCCTCTACTATCTCTTCTATCTCTTTTCTCCATATCTCTGGCAGACGACACAAAATGACCCACCAGGATTGACGTGTCGTTTAACCCAAAACAGTCAATCGATCTTCACGTCCGTGTTTGGAAATATGGGAGGGGGATGGGTAGTCAATAACCATTAATACGGAGGCAAGCAGTATAGGTCCAGCTGAGATTATAAGAATCTGATATGGGGTTCTGTTGGAAACGCCCATCTACAACAGAACCCCATATTGTTTTCTTTTTCTTGCACAACACCTCCGGTTAGTTTTGAAAGCTCGCACATGTATATTGTTTACAAAATAAAAGTAGTGCGGAAGTAGTTCCGGCAGTTGAATAGAATTGAAGCGCATTTATGTTAGTTGCCTGGGTCGGAACACCAGGGTCAGAACATAAATTCCTATCCCAGGATAAAATCACGGATTTCCTTGTCTGGTGTGCAAGAAGGCCTATTATGAGCCATCTCATCTGGATCTATACTCATCACGGTCGTACCGCCGGTCTACAGGGTTAAAAGGATCCACTAACCTACGCAAAAACTTATTGCATGCTTGAGAGCTTGAGCCACGCAAAGCGTTGTTATTCCATGCTCCTTTTGCGCAAATGCTAACAGAGGCCGTAGAAACCAGTTCATGATCAATCTCCACGGAAAAATGCTGCCGTCCTCAGCAGATATCGAACCCGCGACCTCTTAATCACCAGTCAGACGCGCATCCGACTGAGCTACCGAATCCAGCAGAAGAGAAAGACATACTGACATACACATAAAAACAAAAAAAGATCACGTCCACTAACAAAATAATAAAACTGCAGAGGAATGACCGCTCTGGGCCGGTCAGGAATACAAGAATCTTATATGGATGCGAGGGGTGAATGGAAAAATCCATCCCGAGGGTCACTGTCCTGCATCACGAGGCTTGCCGAGTGTTGCCCGACAGTGATCCCGAGGGGCGAATTTTTCTTATCACCCCTCACACCCATATAGGATTCTTTTTCTTGCATACCTTCCATCTCTTAGTGCGGGTTTTTAATGCTGCAGTCAAATTCGGTTACTGACGTCCGCCATGTTGTGATGGTACTACAGGAATGTTTAGTGACGTCACGTAACGTGCTGTGACGTCAACCATAACGACGGCGCATATGAGGTCGTATTCAACTAGTGCATTTATCTAACACGCGAGAATATTCGATTTTGGGTAAGAACACCAGGGTTAGAACAGAATTTCTAACCCAAGCTTAAACGATGGATTACCTTATCTGGTATGCAAGAAAACTACTTCAGTGGGCAAGGAATGGGAACTTAAACTCTACTTTCATCTGCTAAAATAACTCTCTTGTAAAACATTGTGTGTTGTTGACCCCGGTAATCTCTACTTCTCTATCTTAAAATGGGACTTGTACAGTATTAAGTATACAGAAAGATACAACTTTGAGGTCAGGATTGAAAGCATATGTGAAAATTTGCAAAATATGAAGATTTTTAACTTGTCGAAGTTTTTATACTTCATGTGTTCTGACTTTGATTTTGAGGGTAATATCTCGTCCCATACTTGCTTAGTGCTACAACATTTTATTGTTGCTAATTAAAGGTGCATTATTGAGCTACCGGGTCTCAAAATTTGTTTTCTGGTTTTTATCTTCAATGCATACTCCTTTGTCATGTGTACACTTTTGGAGCCAAATACAGCTTCAGAACTTTGTGAAAATGGTCGTTTTCTTTCGTGTTTACCCTTCGCTCTGAACATGTGTTCGGAATTTCTGTTCTAAAAATAAATCTGTCACTTTACACATACATGGCGACAGTATCGTCTCTGAGTGTCGTTACTTATGGCATGGTATTCAGCGTCATATTGTTTTTCGATTCAGGCATGGCCTAAGCAAACAAGGCTAAAAATGAACGTCGCATAAACGTCATATATGGGGATTCTATTTTTGTCACGAACTAAAAAAGATCTAACTGGTGTGCGAAACCCAGTTAGGGAATCCCTCTCAAACTCGTTTACCTGTCATCATAATTGTTCGCATTTTTGCATAAAATGCATTCATTTGTATTGTTTTAAAGAACAATACCGGCTATATGTATTTTATATTTGGAAGCATTTTTCCAGATAGCTCAATAATGCACCTTTAAACATAAAAAAAAACCATTACGATAACACATCCGTGTGACATTGTGTAATCGTTTTAGTCGCCAAAACGAACATTATTCTGATGAAATTTTGTGATTTTTTTCTCATTTCTGCTTCACGACATATGTTGTGGGTTCCCGTTGGAATATGTTGTCGATTTTCGTTAGAACCGATGAGGCGATTCTAACGAGAAACCGAAACATCTGTCTTGGAGCACAAATAAGAAAAAATAGTGTATATCCCTGCATGTAAAACCCCAGTATTCTCTATACGGGTGTTTTAATTCATGAACTTGTTAACGTGATGAGGAAGAAAAAGTTACTAACAAAGAACACATCCGGGCCTCCGTGGCCTAGTTGATAACATCACGAAAACACGCCTATATAATTTTGACCCCCTTGAACCCAACTTTTATATAGTAAAACTGGGGTTTGCAGGGGTAACCCTTATTTTTCTTATTTCTGCTCTAAAGTATAGATAGTGGGTACTCGTTAGAACCGCCTTAACCAGGCGGTTCTAACGAGTACCCACAATCTATATTTTAAGCAGAAATAAGAAAAATATCACAATTTTTTTATCTTAAAATATTCGTTTTTTCGGCGGTTAAGTTTCCAATGTATTTGTATAGGCTTGTTTTCGTAACCAGACAGCTGACTCTTAATCATTAGGTCTCTCACCGGTGTGGGTTCGAGTCTAGTTTGGGTAACATGTAAGACATCAAGTTCTGCAACGGAAGGTCATGTCGTTTTTTCTCCGAGTACTCCGGTTTTCGCCCACCTCTGGTTAACGATCAGCTTGGTAGAGTGAAATAATCTTGAAATGTCCGTAAAACCACCAAAAAATCACAATTCACAAAAAGAAGAGAAAGACAACACAAAAGTCAGTTTTAAATATATGAGAAACTGCAAAGAAACGACCACTCTCAGAAGCATGCCCAATACCTCATATGCATAGTGTACCGAAATAGGGACGTTAGCTAAGAAAATAAAATATACGCGAGCCACAAACAATACTAGAAATATTCATAAGTAAAATAGTCACAGATCACAGTTTTAACAATACTTTAAGTAACCACATCATAAACTTGGACAAATTTACATGTAGATGTTTATTATTATTATTATTATTATTATTATTATTATTATTATTATTATTATTATTATTATTACTTTGTTCTAGGGCTGGATATACGCTCAGGTAGGTCCCACTCTACCAGATCTTCAGCTGTTGTTAGACATTGGCCTCCAGACAGCATCCTGGCTCTTTACCTCGTTCTCGTTCGGCTATATGATTGGTTGCCTGCTGTACGGGATTCTCGATGGAAAAGCCAATATGACGTTATTATTATCGTTGTGTCAATTTGGTGCGGCTGTGTTCACGGCGGCTGTACCCTGGTGTCCGACACTCTGGTCTATGATCTTGATGAGAGTACTCATGGGTGTATGTCTCGGTGGGCTAGATTCTGGTAAGAAATTTGGGCCAGCACATGACAAAACCTACAATAATACACGTGCGCCCAACGAAGACTCAGATCAGCCTGCGCATCCGCGCAGTCTGATCAGAGTCTTCCTATTGCGCTCTAAGGATAGCTAAGGACTCAATGCTCTTTCATGCAGCAAGAGAAGTCTCTGGTTAGACTATATGGATGCAGAGGCAGATCTGAGTCTTCGGTGGGCGCACATGTCTTATTGTAGGTTTTGTCGTGCGCTGGCTCAAAACTTTAGTTGCTCTGTGGGAATAAAATACAGAAACATGTCTCTATTCAGACCATCTTTGGGATTGTTCAAAAGTGGCCTGCCGTCTATACTGAGACCACCTTTGAGATTGTTCAAAAACAATTCTAAAAGTGATCTCTTACAAGACGACACTGCGTGCAGGAAACACACACAAAAAATAAATAAAAACCGAAAGCCCTTAAATATACTTTCATCACACAAACACGCCTATGAAATTTTGACCCACGTGAAACCCACTTTAACATAGTAAAACATGTGTGCACAGGGGTGTATATTATTTTTCTTATTTCGGCTCAAAAACATAATTATGGGTACTCGTTAGAACCGCCTCGCTGCGGCGGTTTTAACAAGTACCCACAATCTATGTTTTGAGCGGAAATACGAAAAATGTTCAAATTTTTTGTCTAAAAAATTTCATTTGATGGTAAAATTTTCAATATATTTGAATAAGCGTGTTTTCGAAATGTAAAAACAGAATTAGCCTTATAATTTTTGCTGGTCTTCATGGGGAAAATTCACTCTGCTTTGTCTGCCTTAACATCTGTGAATTTCTGAAGTAAACTCTCCCGTGCCTTTAATCCATATATGCCAAGCGGTCCTTTTCTAAAAAATTGGCAAACACTGAAGAACCAGATCAGACGCCGCTTTCTGCAGCGTCTGATCTGGGTCTTTACTGTTTACATTTTGTAAAATTTGCCACAGACAGAAACAAACCTGACCCCCATATAATTAGAAATGGGCCACTCCAAACTTACTAGGTGGAAGTTTCCATTGTCATATTTGGGTTAATGTTTCTTATCCAGTGGGAGATGCCACATGTGAGCAGTATAATTAATAAAATTATCACCGAGTTTCATAAGAAAAGTAGCCATTTTGGAGATGTGAAAAAAATGCACTAAGTCATAGTGGTGTGTCATCGTAATGTGAAATGTTTAAAGACAGATTTTTTCTTGTTGTATGGTATTCAGATCCTCTCATAAGTTACTAAAAGCCCGTGATATGGGTGCCATGTGGGCGATCAACCCATATCTTCTATTAATAGATTTAGACAGGTCTAGTTCCAGTTTAAGGGGCGTCAGATGCATTTTATGTATTGTAAGTTTGACCCCCAAAAATTGTACTTTAAGCAAACAGTGAAGATCCTGATCAGACGCCGCGTTCTTCGGCGTCTAATCGTTTGCCAGTGTTCTTTTTGGGGACGCAAGCCGTACACGTATATTGGAACGTCGTGCCTGAAAATGTAATAACGGCATTTAATAAATTCAGTAATCCACTAGAAGATTAAATATGCAAATTAGCTGGATACGGTCCGTAACGTTATACGCACGACATCCTTAACGACGTCGCCTTTACTAATGGCGGAACATTGACATTTTGTAAACAAATCGTGAACAAAATGCGTTTCAAATGTCATATGATAAATAGACTCTTGTATTCGTGCTCATGTATTATTATATTTAATAAACTCGTTGAGGAAAGCGATAAAATACACGGCAAAGCCTCGCATTTTATCTCTTTTCCGCAATTCGTTTAACAAATTCAATAATACATGAAGGCTCATATAAGGTCTTCTATTTATCTTATGATGTCGCGTCTGATATAGAAGCCTCCGTGGTGCAGTGGTTACGCTACTCGCCTTGTAAACCAGGGATCGCAGGATCGATCCCGGGCTTCTCCAGACTTTCGGATGAGTCTTTAAACCGAGGTCCCGTCTCCGTATGACCTTAGCTGTTGGTGGGACGTAAAACTAAAACTCACTCACTCGCGTCTGATAATGTAATGACGTCATGAAATAAATTCTGTAATGATATGCAAATTAGTTAGATACGCTCCATAACGTTACAGGTATGACGTCCTTAACGACGTCGCATTTAGTAATTGCGGAACTTGTTGACATTTTTGTACAAACATCGTGATTTAAATACGTTTTAAATGTCATATGTTAAATAGAATCTTGCATTCGTGCTCATGCACTATTAAGAGGTAAATACACGGCATTTTATCTCTTTCCCCTTACCTCGTTTAATAAATCTAATAATACATGAACACTCATATAATATCTTCTATATAATGCTTAAAAATAACTTACAACATTTGTACAAGACGACCAACCTTTACAAAGGTCATTTAAAAGGTATGTTGGTCTTCTATTGTCGTTCCCAACCAATCAAGTAATTGTGCTTATTATAATATGCTGTCCGGTGGCTAATTGACAAATTGTAACAAGTGAGTGCTATGGTCTGATCAGGTCTAAAAGAAAGTTATGCAGTTTATGTCAATGTTGACTTAAACTAAGGAAGACATGGAGTTTTTTGCCGATTCACCATTTTGTTAGAAGTACGACTGTACTTAACCCTTGTCCTGCCGAATAGTTTAATCTGTTACACCCACTACTGATTATCAACCAATCAGATTACTTGATGCAAATTATTGCAACAAATTCACAATCTAAATGCCAAACAATGTAGATCCTGATCAGATGGCTTCTTCAGAAGCCATCTGATCTGGAACTACATTGTTTGAAAGGTAAGGCGTGTCCGGGCTCAGCAGGGAAAGGGTTTACTGTTTTCCCTGTGGATTAAAAAGAGTCATCTAGCTCACAAAAATTTAAATCCATACTTGTCATATGTAATACACCGTTGGACGCAAAACTGTGCAACATTCCAGTGTATAGCCAATGTTATATTCATCAATGAATTCTAAATATGTTCTATAAAAGGGTTATCCTTTGGAAGCAAGGAATACACCACAGAACTGAAAATATGGAGTGTATATGTTTTCTGGGCCAGACTAGCTAGTTTCGGCCAATTTGGCCTCATCAGTGACCCTCAAATGTTTTCGAAATTCCACAATGGAATCAATGATGCCAAAGGACAAGAAAATATAATCTACACCATGATGTAGGGCAGGGAGACGTTTTACCGCCGCCACACATTCCCACACATCAGCTGTAGTGAAGTTAAATATGTTCTATAAAAGGGTTATCCTTTGGAGGCACTAAAACCCACTAAATGTTTTCTGACAGGAAAAAAATCTTCTAAGCTGACTGATCCTCTACTAAATACTTTCTGACAGGAAAAGGATCTTGAGCCACTCTAACTCTAAACTGACTGATCATACACATAATAAAAACCTCGACAGCTCAGTGGTTAGATCGTTCGACGGTTGTTGGTTCTAATCCGGCCACCGGAGGCGAGGTGGTTCACGTAACACCACTGCCCCACTCCACCCAGGTGTAAATGGGTAGCAGTGATGAAAAAGTCACTGCCTCTCTCAACATCCGGAATGAGTGTTCGAGAGCTATTCAAATAAGCTTGAAGTGAGTGAGTGAGTGAGTGAGTGTTTGAGTTTTACGTCCCACCAACAGCCAATGTCATGCGGAGACGGGACCTCGGTTTAAAGACTCATGCGAAAGTCTGGAGAAGCCCGAGATCGATCCTGCGATCCCTGGTTTAGAAGGCGAGTAGCGTAACCAATTCACCACGGAGGCTTCAGATAAGCTTGAAGCTTTCATCGCAATCGAACTAAACTAAATTAGTATAAACATAAACCTAGCAGCCAGTATTTTGTAAATTCGATAGCTAAGAATTATTAAAAGAAAACGCTTGGACGCTATCTCATCTGAGGTCTCGCCATTACGTTTACAAGTCAATGTAATGAACGCCTCAGTAAACAAACACATTGTTTATGGATAAAAATGGGCTTTACCTGGAGGGGAGGGGGTGTATACATTATTTTTCTTATTTCCGCCCCAAGACCTGAGTTTTGAGTATTCGCCTGAACTACCTAATGACACAGTTCTCACCACCACGCACAACCTGTATTCATGAATAAGAAACATATTGCAAATTTTCATCAGAAAAAACGACCGTTTTGATGTTACAATATAATGCACTATGCTACCATGATACCGTGCCCCATGTTATATGTATTTTCGAACCATTGCTTCTCAATATAGAATATATACAAGGCACAATATTATATACAGCATTACGAAAACACGTCTATACAAATACATTGTAAACTTTTCCGCCGAAAAAAAAAGCAAAATTTTTAAGCTGAATAATTGTGATATTTTTCTTATTTCTGTTCAAAATATAGATTGTGGGTACACGTTAACGAGTTACCACAATTTATATTTTCGAACAGAAATAAGAAAAATAAGGTTTACATCTGTAAACGGCAGGTTTACTACATAAAAGTGGGGTTCGGGGGGGGGGGGGGGGGGGCAGAATTATATAGTCATATTTTCGTGTTGAAATCACCATTACCTTTAATTCATGTCTCAAGGTTTTCCGAGACGATATGCTCTTTTTTCACTGTATGTTTGTTTGTTCGTTTACACAGGTAGTCATGCAGAACTGTTCTCCATTTGGCGGGTACATACGGCGTCCTACGTTCAGGTGATGTACTTCAACTTTGGACTCGGTGGACTTCTGGCACCTCTTGTAACAAAAGATTTCATGGCACCTGAGTTTGACACTTTAAACATAACGCTCATAAACCCCGGTTCCTCGAGAATACCCTATCTTGTATCTCAAGACTTCTCCAATACCTCAGCTGAATTGCTGAACATAGCTGCCATGTCTTCCAGCGACACTGGAGATATCAATCTGACTACAAATATAATAAATGCTAGCTCTATAACCGAATACGCAAAACCGGAAACACGTGTCCAGTGGGCATTTCTTATTTCTGGAGTGCTGGCTTTTACCGCCGGCGTCGGATACCTCTCCAGCTATATTAGCTCCAAGAGACACAAGGAGGAAGAAGCCGCCATGAATGAATCTGGAGGGGACGTTCACAAACATCCTTCAAGAGGGGTATTTCTCTTTGTAATGGCAATCCTCATCCTGCTGTTAATGTTGATTACTGGCTGGATAGACACATTTGCCGGGTTTCTGACAACTTTCTGCATCAACGAATTGGGCTGGTCTAAAGACGAGGGCGTCCTGGCTACGTCCGTGTTCTGGATAGCGTTTTGTGTTGCTAACTTCTTAACAATCTTTTTACTTCAGTGTTTCTCCACAGAAACTTTAATTTTTGGATATTTCATACTGTCAATGGTAGCCTTCATTGGGCTCCTCATGAGTAGTATCTACAAGGTGGTCCCTCTAGTCTGGGTGTCGGTCGTCCTAGAGGGCGCTGCTATGTCCATCATGTGGCCAGCTATGTTTGCCTGGACCGAGGAAACTGTGACTGAAATTTCCAGGCGTCTCTCGTCCGTGTTCCTCGTCGCAGGAGGCGTGGGACTGATGGTCAATCCCCTGATACTTGGTTTCTTAATGGATCATGTCTCAGCTCTCTGGTTTGTCTATCTCCTGATGGGAGAGGGAGTCGTTATTTTCATTGCCTTTACGGTTATCGCTATAATTTATCGGCGACTGCCACCACCTGCTAACACCGAGCCAGGCAGTGTAGCCGTCAACCAGCACGATTATTCTAGTACGAGTTACAGTGTGACGGAGGATGATGACGGACAAGTGAAAATGATCAATGCATCAAGGAAATCAGTTTAACCCTTAAGACGCTGACAAAAAACTACATCTGAAAATGTCGTCTGCTTATGTCGTCTGCTGAATTTTTTGCAAATGTTTTACAAAATATCTTTGGTTACAGGCAAAAAGTGTGGACCCAAATCAGACTGCTCCTAGAGGTCTGATTTGGGTCCACACTGTTTGCGATAGTTACTTTTAAAGTAACCGGCAGACGACAAAGCAGACGACAATTTCATGACTGGCATTTTTTATGGGTTAATATAGACAAACGCTCACCCATGGTAACATTTCATCAAGTTGAGACGACCATGAAACGAATGCCCTGGTGGACCCAACTTTATATAGAGAAGAGTTAGGTTTGCAGGAGAATTACACATGTAATTATCTTGTCTGTCCTGGCCTCCAAAACATAGACTGTGGGCACTCGTTAGAATCGCCTCATTGCGACGGTTCTAACGAGCAATCCATGTTGAAAGGGAAAAAAAGAAAGATGTTACAATTTTTACCTGATATTTGTCACTTCTGACATTATTTCACATGGACATGTTTTCCTAATGTCAAATAAAATGCCAGTTTTAGAGCTGTGGAATAACATGCTATGTCCAACGGGTGTGTTTTAACTCTTATCATGCTGTTCACGACAACCCCTATCTTTGGAAACAGTGTAGATCCAGATCAGATGGCTTCTGAAGAAGCCATCTGATCAGGATCTACATTGTTTGACATGAAGTTGATGGATTTGTAAGAATAAATTACATGAAGTAATCTGATTGGTTCAAAGTCAGAAATGGGTGTGGCTAAACTGAATATTCAGCAAGATAAGGGTTAATGCGAGTTACAAAGTAATTGTTGCAAGTTCACAGGTTTAACCTATATTTGGCACATAGAACCTTCCAACTCATAGTTTGGGGCAAATCCATTTCCTAATTAAGGGATGTTTGTTATTTAATGTGTTACAAGTTAATCAAACATTCCTGCACTTCAGGCAAACAATGCAGATCCCGATCAGATTCGGCGTCTGATCTGAGTCTAATTTGTTTGCTCGTGTCCCTTATTTGGGCGCTGGGCTTATATATAGGGAAAGGCAGAATATATATGGATTAAGTTTGATTTTGGAAAAACCACCGCAGTTTTAAAGTCTTGCAGAATCTACTTGGCTTGTGCTTTGCTGGAATATATTCAGTGACCGACGCATCTTTTATGTGCGCCATTATTTGTAAAATGACTCAACTTTTGGGAAACAATTGAGACCCTGATCAGACGCCGTGTTCTACGGCGTCTAATCTGGGCCTGCATTGTTTGCCAGGGTAACCGTTTTGGGGTTTCCGGTACAAATGGGTTAAAATCGTTATATGAAAAACAGAATTTCAAATTCATGTTCATTCCAGATGAAATTTACGAGACTCACCTAAGGCTTGTTTCATTAATTTCATATGAAGTGACCACTCGCGTACAACTAGACCCGTCATACATTATTGCGCACGCACTTGGGAGGAGGGGTCCTTTGGTAGGCACTGCAGCCCAAACGAAAAGTTATGGACTGAAGTGTTGAATAATTTGGGTTACGCATCAGATCTACGGAAGAAATAAGCAAAGTAACAAAAGTAGATACTCCCTCTTTATCTTTTGATTTTGCCGAATATTAAATTTTTCGATTTATGGATATCCATAATTCAGATCGATTTATGGATATCTATAATTCGAATTATGTATATCATCAATTCGAAATATGGATATCCATTATTCGGTCAATTTATGGATATCCATATTTCGATTTATGGATATCCATAATTCGTCTTGGCAAATAAATACAATAAATAATGACTGAAACCAAAGGCTTTTGCGGTGAATTATGGACATCTATAATTCGAAATATGGATATCCATAAATCAGCGGAATAATGGATATCCATATTTTGAGTTATTGATATCCATAACTAGAATTAGTAATATCCATAATTCGAATTATGGATATCCATAAATCGCACTGAATTAATGATATCCATAAGTCGAATTATGGATATCCATAAGCTGATTTATGGATATCCTCAATTCGAATTATTGATACCCGTAAATCGAATTATGGATATCTATAAATATGGATTAAATAGTAAAACGGCACCCCATAGATGGACGCCCAAGTGACGCAAAATACACGCGGCACATTTGCCTCACCCAACCACCCCCAATGAAACAGAATAATTATCCGTTCCGGACCTTTTTTCTGGAGTGCTATCAGTATTCAGCAAGATTTTATGTATCTGTGAGCTTAACCCCGGAAAAAAAAAGAAGAAAAGTGTACAGTGAAAATTCTTGTTTCTTTTTGGGATATAGATTGTGGGTGCTCGTTAGAGCAGTCTCATTGAGGCTGTTCTGTCAGGTACCCACAGTCTGTGTTTTGGCCCGGTCGGGAATGGGAGGGACAAAGTTTACCCCTAGGAGCCCCAGTTTTGTTATAGGAGGGTGGGGTTCGTGGGGATCGAATTTGTATCGGGCGTGTTTTCGTGATGAGTTTAGTCGGATTTTATGCAGCTATGTTTTGTTGGATGTCACAACCCCTTTACAATAAGTAATAAGTGTGCGCAGATTTTGCCCACACATGATTAACGATTGGTTAGGTGAACTGCCTGGGTTTGACTCTTTATGAAAGTGCAAGCTACTTTGCGGGGGCATGACTATGCAGGCGTTTTTGCAAGTTAACAACGGAAAAACAAAAAAAAAAAAAAAACACAAAAAAAATACCAAAATTGTAAGGTGAAAAATTGTGATATTTTCCTTGTCTCTGGATTATGGATAGTGGATGCTCGTTGGACCTGCCTTATCGAGACAGTTCTGTCGGGTACCCACGGTCTGTGTTTTGGGCGGGAATAGGAGGAATAAGGTTTACCCCAACGAGCCCCAGTTTTTAAAAAAGGGGGTGGGGTTCGGGGGAAACAAAACTGTACGGGCTTATTTCATGTGATGAGTTAGTCGGATTTTATGCTGTCATGTTTGTTACATGTAGTTGTCACAACCCCTGTACAATAAATAATGTGCTCAGTTTTTTTGCCCACATACGATTAATGATTGGTAAACTGCCGGGGTGCAAGTCTTTATGAAATTGCAAGCTACATTGCGAGGACATGCCTATGCAGGCGTTTTGTAAGTTTAACCTCCTGTAAGGTGAAGAATTGTGATATTTTTTTTTTTTTTTATTCTGGTTGGGATATGGATTGTAGATGCTCGCGTTTATACACAGATTAAACCTGAACTTTCTGGACTAATGGCTAACACTACTGAAAACAAACTTAATGATGGTGGGATTTTGTGGGATGATAATGACTTAGATGATAAGGATGATAAAAACGATGATTCCTCCAACAAGAGAAAGGGGTCACCTCTTACAAGTGAGGATCCTAAAAAGTGTCTGTCAGCAAATGATGGTCCTGTGTTACGACGTCGGAACTCTGTGCCTGACTTTCAGTCCAGTCAATTTTTAGCGGAACGCAAAACTATGAAACCAAAAGGGTCTAAATCTATGGCTTTTTCCGACATGGTCAAGGGTACTTTTGATGACAAGACTTTTAAAGATAGTATAACCCCAGTCTTGTACGATATGTTACAACCTATGATCCAGAAGACAATTGAAGCTACGGTGACTGCTTCCCTTGCTGCCGCAATTAGTAGTCTGCAAAAGACAGTAATTGAGGACATGATTCAATCAAACAAGAGCCTTCAAAAGTCTGTTGAAAAACAAAACAGGCTGATAAACGATCAAAAAAATATTATCGATGACCAAAGAGGTATAATTGATCGACAAGAAGCTGCTATCGAATGTAAAAACGATCAAATAGACGACCTTCAGTGCCAGGTTACCTTCTTAGCAGATGAGATCGACGATCTTCGATTGAGTATCAACGACCTGGAGCAATATGGCCGTCGGACCTCCATCAGAATTAATAACCTTAAACTTGGTGGGCAGGCTGGACCGCCTCTTGATGAACATGGCTTGACAACAGCTGTCGTCGACTTTCTCAATACGCGTGTATTGAAGGGTGAGAGTAAGCTGACGGAACGGGACATTGACCGGTGTCATTATATTGGAAGGTCTAATTCTAAAACTCAACGTCAAATCATTGTGAAATTTTGCCACTATCACGACAAATGGCGCGTTTTCTCTCAAAAGAAGAATCTTAAGAATAACCCTGATAAAACATTTATTACTGAAGACCTTACTAGTTCAAATTACTCTATAATAAAATCCATTATTCCGTTAAAACGTGACGGCGCAATAGACAGTTTCTGGACGAGGGATGGCAAAGTAATCGTCAAGGTGGACAAGGACTCGGAACCCAAACGTGTTTCGCCTAAAGGCAACATTGAACTTACTCTGGCTCAGCTCTGTAACAAAACTGATCAGTCTGGAAGTTACGCTGCACGCGCTGCCAAAGTCTAATTAAAATTATAACTCAGTGTAACCGTAGACAGTGCCTGTTTACGGAGTTTAATCACCAGAACAAACAACATTTTCATAGATGCATATTATTTACGAGTGCACTGTGCTTAGTTTTGATAACGAACATAATCCTCCATAATTTTGACCCTTCTGAAGACCAGTTTTTTATGAGATAAAGCTGGGGCCACGGGGTTAATGCTTTCCTTTTATGCTTTAAGGCTTGAATTGTGGGTACCCGTTGGAGCTACCTAGATGGGGCGGGTTTAACGGTTACCCGGGATTCGTTTTGTTCTTTACTGTTGCTTTTTGTGGCGGATCTAAGAAATGTATAGGACATGTCTTGTATCTGGACAAAAATCTTCTTTTTTTGTTGGTAATAAAGTCCAGTATATTTGAAAATTGCTTTCACGGTGTGAAAGGTGTGATGCCAATCAAATGGTCTTGTATATATATTGGGAGGTCTGACAGTGCTTACAAAACTAAGACACATGTATAATACTTACCTGGGGGCCAGTTTGTCCCCTTGGTACGTCAAAACTTCTAATATTTTGGCTGAAAAAATGAGAGCTAGCTGCTCACATTTTGTCAGCAAAAATACCACAATTGTAAATAGTTTCCTCGCTGGAGTCGTTGGCAAGTCAGCCACTGGCGGGTTTGCTAAGCTAACGAGGTATTGAACAACCTTAACTTACCTGGTAGAACAACTGTGTGACGGTTTGACAGCTGGCCACGTTGTTTTGTTTACAAACTAACTTACCTGGTTTTTTAACTTGCCTGGTTCTTCTATTCACGCAGAATTAATGTGATATAAATCTTGCGACCGGTAACCAATGAATCGATATTGACATTACCTTGTGCTAAATTTAGAAGTCATATAGCTCATTTTGAATCTGTGCCGCGTTAAATAAGTACGCGTTAAATAAATACAGAGAGCCGGCAAATGTCGGGAAGACATGTGTTGTCCTTTGAAATTATCGAGTACTAGAAGGTCATAAGGCTGGCAGTGAAGGCCATGGCCAGGTGCCACGATAAACGACATCTGATCAGGACATTCACTGTTTGTCAGTGCCACGTGTTGGTTATCTTGATTGAATGTTATGTTGATTAATATATATATAATACAGCTATACTTCGATTGCTCAAACTCGAATAGGCCAGCAGGAGTTTGCGTTACCGAACTCTGGATGCAATTATTTCCTATATTTAAAGGTGGGTTATTGAACTATGGGTAAAAAAATACATAATACATATAGATAAAAACCAGAAAATAAAATTTGAGACCCGGTAGCTCAATAACCAGCCTTTCCCAGCAGGCACACGTCGCTAGGGCAGCGTCGGGTCAACGTCGGTGCAACGTCCAGACGTTGCACCGACGTTGAGCTGACGCTGCATAAACGTCATAACGTGGAAATGACGTTTATATGACGTCACAATTACGTCATGTGCCTGCTGGGTTTAAACCATTCTCCAGTGGTCAAAAAGTAAAACTACTGATTATTAGTTATTACGCTGATGCATTATCAATCAGCGACCACACTGTTTTCTTTTTGAAACCTTTCTTTCTTTGCGATTGTTCATGTTCAGCTTTCTTAGGTGTGCCGCTCCACACGCTCTTATTTTATTTATTTATTTTTTTTTTTTTTTTTCACATTTCATTTTCGCTAGTTTACTTCGGAAGGTACACAATATATTTAATACAATGTGGAGCTGCGGTGGAGCTGACACTGCCTAATATTAAAGCTCCCAGCGGGCACATGTCGCTAGGGCAATGCCAGGTCAACGTCGGTGCATTGCACCGACGTTGATCTGACGTTGCATGAACGTCGTGACGTTGAAGTGACGTTTATATGACATCACATTTACGTAATGTGCCTGCTGGGCCATATTGTTACATTGCTATTGAATGTTAAACGATTTTTTTCTCGATAGTAGTATTTTATCACAGACATATACTAGATACCGTAGCCATACAGAAACCTCACGATATTGCATTGAAGTTTACATGTGAACTGCTCCATCATGAGACTCATGCTCATTTTTGTAGTTGATGATGTCTTCGCTGTTTAGACTTACTATTATTCTCTTTCACAGATACGCTTTGTATCCTAGGGTTGACTAAATTGTGCGCATGCGTACGCGTACGTTCGTACATTTGTGCGTGCGTAGGTACGTACGTACGCGTGTGCGTATGCGAACTGTTACCAGGTTTATTAATTTTTTTTTCTGAGTATTCTGCAGCACTCGTTTTCCAAGAACTTATGGACATGCAGTTGAACTGCATATTTGTTTACAATTACTGTATTGTTTTCTTTTATTGTATATCTTTTATATCCTGTACCTATTGCAGTCGTCAATATATCCAGCTGACAGGGGCTACCTTCCAGACCTGCGGTGGCTGTCAATCTTTTGTTTCTTTATAATATGAAGTATGGGTATAAGTGTTGTCCAATGGAGAGCCGCCATAGGTCTGTTCGGTGGTCTCATTATACGAGGCAGTCGTAGTGAATTTTACATAAAGATAAAATTAAGTTTTTTCTACCAAAAAGTTAAATGGTTATGTCTCTCTATGCTTTCATTGCTCTTGTCCATTACGAGATCTCTTAATGAATCAACAAGTAATAACCACTTTTGCTTTATTATTTTAATGTTAATTTTACAAGCTCTGGACATTGAAGAAAACCCAGGACCAGCCACTCCAAACCCTAGTCAGGCAGACCTATCTATTTTACATATTAACATACGTAGCATAAGGAATAAGATTGAGTACATCAAGGATCATTTCTTGGACTTTGATATTTTATGTTTTACAGAGTCTCACCTGGATCAACAAATTTTAAACGAAACACTAGTTCTATCGGATATGTACGATACACCCTATAGAAAAGACAGAACCAACCATGGAGGAGGGCTCCTTATTTACATTAATTCAGAACTTATTCACACGAGGCGAACAGACTTAGAAATTTATTGCCCAGAATCTATATGGGTGGAAATTAAAACTAATAACGTTAACTATCTCCTGGGCTTGTTTTACAGTCCTAGAACAGCCGATGCAACATTCTTTGAAAACTTAAATTTGAATATTGAAAAAGCATATGATTTCACTAAAAATCTAATTATCTTAGGCGACTTTAACGAGGACCTATTTAATGATAACTACCGGAATTTAAAAGATTTGATTATACTTAATTCGCTTCAAAATACAGTTTCAAATGCAACGAGACAACTTGCGCTTTTAGATCCTATAATTATTTCAGATGATCTACAGTTTTTAGATTCAGGCACGATAGATACTCCTGCAGCTATAAGCGACCATAAAGCAACTTATATAAGATTACCATTTTATTATCAGTGTAACACACCATTCAATCGATTAATTTGGCTGTATAAAAGGGCAGATTATACCAAGCTTAAAGAGCTTATAAGTAACTATGATTGGAGTATTCTCTTGGAAGGATCTTTTAACGACGCATGTGCAAAGTTTACCAATATTTTTTTAAATTTTGCTAAAATATGTATACCTTCCAAAACCGTTACAATAAGGCCTGGAGACAAACCATGGTTTGACTCCATTATTCGTCGTAATATGCGAATTAGAGACAGGCTAAAGAAAAAGTCCATCCAGACCGGTAACAGCATCGACTGGAATAAGTATAAACGTATTAGAAATAAAGTTAATAATCTAGTAAAGCATGCCAAAGAAAATTTTTATAATTCCTTGGAAGTTTCCATCTGTGATTTTCATAACAATGACAAAAGGAAATTTTGGCAAGTTATTCGCCATTTTGTTAAAAATAATAAAACCTCAAACAATATTCCCCCTCTTGTTATAGAAAAAGAAAACGGTCAAAAATCATATTGTTATACAGACGAAGAAAAAGCGGAATGTTTGAACGACTATTTTTCGTCAATTTCAACAATAAATGATAATGAAGTTCAGTTGCCTAATTTTGAATCTAAAACTAGAAATTCGTTAAGTGATATTACATGTTCAGCTCTAGAAATTTCAACTTTAATCGATTTACTAAATCCAAATAAAGCGACTGGCCCGGATCTAATTAGTAATAGAATGTTGAAGGCTGTATCAAACGAGATCTCAGTTCCACTGGAAATACTGTTTAATAGGTCGTTTAGGGAGGGGGTGTTTGGAGATATATGGAAGGGTTCTCACGTTTTGCCTTTACCTAAAAAGGGGGACTTAACTAAGGTTACAAACTTCAGACCGGTATCACTACTTAGCGGAATAGGTAAATTACAAGAACGAATAGTTCATAAAAACATATACAACTTTTTACACGCCAACAATCTTTTATATAAATACCAATCTGGTTTTCTTCCCAATCATTCTACTACTTACCAAATTGTTGACATTTATCAACATATCTGTCAAACGTTTGATAATAATCAATATTCATGCATGATATTCTGTGATGTCTCTAAGGCATTTGATAGGGTTTGGCATGAAGGCCTAATTTTCAAATTGAAACAGCACGGCATAAACGGACATTTACTGAACTGGATTAGAAATTACCTTTCTAACAGATCTCAGAAAGTAATAATTAAATCTTCTACTTCCACTGCTAGGAATACTAATGCCGGGGTACCCCAGGGTTCTGTTCTGGGACCCCTATTGTTCTTAGTTTATGTAAACGATATTGCAGATTCTTTATTAAGCTTAACCAGACTTTTTGCCGATGATAGTTCATTATTTTATTCAGCTTCATCACTGAACGATATTCAGGGAATAATAAATCACGATCTTTGTGTTTTATCGGCATGGGCGAAACAATGGCTGGTTACTTTTAATTCACTGAAGACAGAAGCAGTTCTTTTTACATTAAAACCTTTCGAGCAGTTTCCGGATATAATTTTCGACGGAACCCCAATAAAATTTGTCCCGGAGCACAAACATTTAGGTCTAACATTAAGCTGTAATGGTCAATGGAAAACTCATATTGAAAACATTATCTCAAGCGCAGCAAAAGTAGTTGGTATAATGCGTAAACTTAAATATACATTTCACAGGGTTGCCTTGAACCAAATTTATTTATCATATGTACTGCCCATCCTTGAATATTCTTGCATTGTTTGGGATGGTTGTACAGCCCAAGACTGCCAGTCTCTTGAAAAATTACAACATGAAGCAGCTCGTATTGTTACGGGTCTTACTAGGTCTGTGTCCCTAGATAAGCTTTATAAAGAATGTGGCTGGATTCCTCTTAAGCAAAGGAGGCACAAACATAAGCTATCATTTATGTATAACGTCGTACATGAAAACGTACCATCATATATATTAGACATAATTCCTCCTCTGGTAAGAGACGCAACCCCGTATCCTTTAAGAAATAATAATAACATAACGGTTCCCCACACTCGAACTGAAATTTCTCGGCGATCGTGCATTCCATCTTCTATTTCGATTTGGAACTCCCTTGACATTAACCTTCGAGGAGCACCTAGTCTTAATTCTTTTAAATACCAAGTTAAGAATTTTTACTTTTCTAATACTTACGTTCCTACCTATTACATGGAAGGTGATAGGTACAATTCAGTATTACATGCCAGAATAAGAAATAACTGTAGTAACCTAAAAAAAGATCTGTATATAAATCACCTGGCTCTAAGTCCGAACTGCAATTGCTCGGAAGTAAACGAGGATGCTGAGCATTTCTTCTTTGCTTGTTCCAACTTTACAAGAGAAAGAATTATATTCTTTCAATCGACACGGACATTTCATCCTCTCAATTTAAAAAAGGTTCTTTTTGGGGATGATGCATTATCACCTCAAGAAAATGGAATACTATTTCAAGCAGTGCAGACGTATATCAAAGGCACTGATAGATTTAACCAAAATGCTTAATTTAATTGAATTTATATTGAAACACTATTATATGCCTCAACGGCTGGGTTTCTTGACGACGAACAATTAGTGACTTATTCATTTATTTTAGTTGCTGATTTATTTATCTGATATATATATGTATGTGTATGTGTGTATGTGTATATATATGTGTATATGTGTGTATGTGTGTGTATATGTATGTATACATATATATATATGTATATATGTATATATATATATATATATATATATATATATATATATATATATATATATATATATATATATATATATTATGATTTAAGCAGTAAGCCTGTATGTGCCTTTTTGTTATAAAATAGCCATGTTCATATGTTGTAAATGTATTAGTGTCAACCATATACGGGGAGGGTCGTAACTAATGTTGTGAGAACTTGTGGCCCGACCCATTTGTTTATTTGCAATAAAATACGATTAAACTAATTAAACTAGATGCTCGCTAGAGCTGTCTCATCGAGGCGGTTCTGTCGGGTAACTGCAGTCTGTGTCTTTGGGCGGAAATGGGAGGGTTGGGGCTAGGAGTCAAAATGATATGGGCGTGTCTTCGTGATGAGTTAGTCGGACTGCGTGCTGTCATGTTTTTACTTGTCACAACCCATTTGCAATAAGTGATGTACTCAATCTTTGCCCACATATGATTAATGATTGGCTGGATACAAGTGAAAAAATGTTGTTTTTTTTGTAAAGGGCTGTAAAACTAAAACCTAAAAAAAAAATAGGAAATATACCAGCCCTTCTCTTGCTGAATATTCAGTTAAGCACACCCAATTTTGTCTTTGAATACGTTGGATTTCTTGATATAATTTATTTCCTACGGATTCATAAATTGAATGTCAGGCAGTGATGCCCTGGACAGGTGGCTTCTTCGGAGGCCATCTGATCTGGATCTACACTGTCTGCAAGGATAGGGGTTGTCGTGAACAGCAGGATTGGAGTTGGGAGGCTGTAAGTGTGGAATTATGTAGGCTTTGACAGGTGTGCTATTTCTTAGGAGATTGCACACTGCCATACATGTATCATGTGAAAGACCGCTTTAATATAAATTAGTGCCTTATTGGGTCCACTCTTGGGTTTTTGTTTGGCCACAATATATTGTAGCTTTATTGTGTCATTTCTTTTTTTTTAGCAGAATGCACATATCATGCACAAAACTTATCTATAAAAGCAATAGATGGGGTGGTGGATATGTTGAGAGGTTAATATGAGTGCCTATTAATTTTTCCCATTCGAAAATCCGGTTTTACATCACCGTATTTGACCTTGAACTCTCGACCGTGAACTCTCAAATAAATAAAAAAAAAATGTTGATACACAGCAAGGCCAAATAGGCCATCTTGACCCACTTTGGACCAAATAGAATCTACCACCTCTTTATATAGCAGTATTTCTCTTTGTCTGAATTTATATGGAAAATGCGGGGCTTTTTGTGGGCGGTGTTGGGCCCTGGTCGGACGCCCCCTTTTGTGGCGTCTGTTCTGGGCCTACGCTGTTTGCCAATTGCCTGTTTAACCCTTATCTTGCTGAGTACCGGTATTCAGTTTAGTCACTCCCATCTCTGCCTTTGAACCAGTCAGATTGCTCACGTGAGCTGTTGCTGCGGACACATAAACTGGATGTCAAGCAGTGTGGATCCTGATCGGAGAAGCCATCTGATCTGGATCTACTCTGTTTACAAAGATGGGGGTCGTAGTGAGCGGCAAGATGGGGGTTAGGATACAGAACAGGTTAAGATTCAATAAATGAATAATAAACCCTAAATAGGGTCAAATTAATGTATACATGTATGTTCTGTTTCTTGTTCTGTTTATGTATTGACCTTACGTTTTTTTTTGTTTTTTTTTTGTTTTTTGTTTTTTTTTTTTGTAGTATCTCCCCTTTTGCTCATGTACTGTAGATTATATCTGACTCATTGAAAGAAAATGCTGAAGGTATCGATACAGGTATTTCCCCATAACGGACCAATCAGAGATAAGATATTTTGGGTATTTCGAGGTTAAATGACGTAAGGAGTTAAAAATAATTATCATTGTGTTGTACACTCGTTAGTGTGTATGTTTTTTTTGTTTTTTTTCTCTTTCCCTCCCCTTCTAGGAGGAGTGATGTTCTTGCCTCAGAACTCCTGGTTATCTTTTTGAAGGTGCATTATTGGGCTACCGGGTCTCAATTTTTTTTATTATTTTTTTTTTTCTGGTTTTTATCTTCAATGCATACCCCTTTGTCATGTGTACGCTTTTGGGGCCGGGTGCGGCTTAGGAACTTTGTGAGAGTGGTCGTTTCCATTCATGTTTACCATTCGCACTGAACATGTGTTCGGAATTTCTGTTCTAAAAATAAATCTGTCACTTCACACATGCATGGCGACGGTGTCGTCTCTGAGTGTCGTTAATTATGGCATGCTGTTCGGCGTCGTGTTTTTTGTTTTTTTTTTTTATGATTCAGGCATGGCCTGGGCAAGCAAGGCCAAAGGTAATTGTCGCATGACGACACTTATGGGATTCTATTTTGTCGCGGGCTGGGGATGGGTCTGGCTGGTGTTAGAAACCTAGTTGGGGAGTCCCTCTCGGGCTCGTTTGCCTGTCGTCGTGATTGTTCGCATTTTTGCATAAAATGCGTTCATTTGTGTTGTTTTGGAGAGAAGTGCCGGCTATGTGTGTTTTGGTTTTGGAGGCTTTTTTTCCAAATAGCTCAATAATGCACCTTTAAGATTGTGATCAATATTAAGTCTTCTTAAGATAGAAACATATAAAAACACACAGAAGCCTACACAAACACTTTATCATTTGGGTGGGGGGGGGGGGGGGGGCGGTTATGAAGATAAATAATTACCCGGCCCATGTGACATTGATGCAGGGTGGTTACTGTGCTGATGTGGTCGGATATGATAATACTTTGACTGAGCTTGACTCTCATGGGTCTGAATGGCTATTTTTAGGAAAACCTTGATAATGCTTGCCCAATTCCGACATTTATTGATGAGTTTTGCTATAACTCCCCGTAAAGGTTAGGTACGATAAAATCTTGAGTATCCTAGACCCAAGGTCAAGGCTACTGTTGTTATTTTTATTTTTAAAACAACTCTGTCATTGCTCTTGCGCCTAAATTTATTGATGGTTTTTGACATAGCGTCACATAAAAGTTCGGTAGGATAATACATGTATCTCGAGCAATGATGTTTTTGTTTGATTTGAGGTTTGGCGTCCCCGTCAACACTGTAAAGGTCACTTTGAAGGCGTTGCTTCCGGTTTTGTGGGGCTTTTGCCCGGCATTGGGATGGGGTGGCATTTCAGGCCTTGCCACCCGGAAATAGGGTTTATAGGCATATATAGGCCGATTCGCACCGTTTTGCCATGGCAAGCTTAGATCCTCTAAGCGGCTTACCGGTACTCGTATGCAGGTCGGTTTCAGCTCTGCGTGGATGCATCGTGCGGCCCTTATATTTCTTCAAGCCCAGAGGCGCGGGGGGCCTTCTAGCAACGTGGACTTAGGGTCCTAGGCACAAGATCAAGATCACTGTGGCTATTTCTGGAAAAAAAAACAAAAAAACCTTGACATATCGGTAGAACCTTCATCATTCATTGATGGATTTTATGTTGGACCTCAGCTCAGGGTTATTATGGTCAAGAGCTAGGGGTCAGGGTCACAACGTCTTTTTTCTTTTCTTTTTTTTTTTCAGAAAATATCGGTCTTCTCCGTAGTGCCTACATTTACCCATGATTTTTAATTTATGTACAGACATAAGTTGGGTATGTTAATATCTCGAGTGCAACCATGACCACACATAAAGTAGTCTTGTATCGTCTGCAATTCCTTGTGTTTGTTTGTTTTGGTTTCTTACCACAAATGTTGTAATTATTTTTCTTGTCTTGGCAATTGAATATGTGATTTCTCCCTTTGACCTGGTCACATAGAATGTTTTTGTATAGCGTCAAATCTGTCCATGTTTTATATAGTCTTTTTGTCAGCAGATCTGGTGGGGACATAAAGTGGATCATAAGGGAGGACAACTGTCACGGTGCTGGCAGTATGGTGTATGCGACTCATTATTGTATTACCTCTTATTTGTTGTTTAAAATGTATGGCCGATAAGATAACTTTTGTTTCAGTTAACCTTCGAGGTGCCCAACTCGCTGAAAAAAGGAGTGATGTATTAAATTTTCTAAAGCGAAAAAAAATTTCGGTCTATTTTCTGCAGGACACACATTTTACTAAAAAGGATGAGAATTATGTAAGGTCCCAATGGGGTTTCGAATGTTACTTCTCGAGCTATAGCTCAGAATCACGTGGGGTAGCTATTTTGTTTAATAATAATTTTGAGTTTAAATTACATAATGTGGCTAGCGATCCAAATGGAAATAAACTTATTCTTGATGTATCAATAAATGAAAAACGTTTGACTTTAATAAACATTTATGGACCAAATAGAGATACTCCCGACTTTTACCAAAATATTAAAAACGATATTAATAGATATGGTAACAGTGTAATCTTAGCAGGTGACTTCAACCTAGTGATAAACCCTGTGAAGGATTCTCACAACTACAGAAATATTAACAATCCAAATGCAAGACAAGAAGTCTTAAATACTATTACCGAATGTGGACTAACTGATATCTGGAGGGAGCTTAATGCAGATAAATTACAGTATACATGGACTAAGCCTAACAGTAACAAAAGAGCTAGACTAGATTTTTTCCTTATTCAAGAAGATCTTTTTCCTGATGTGGAGGAAACAGATATTCTACCGGGTTATCGAACAGACCACTCAATAATTCTCCTCTCCCTAAAATTTAATAAGTTTCAAAGGGGGCGCTCCTATTGGAAATTTAATAATTCTTTACTGAAAGACATACAGTATGTGACAGAAATAAAAAACCTGATTGGGACAGTAAAACAACAATATGCTTCAATAGATCAAAACATAAACCAACCCATTAAAGAAATATTGAATGAAGAATTGTTATTAGACATTAATGATCACCTTTTTCTTGAGGTCTTATTAATGGAGATCCGAGGTAAAACCATATCCTATTCATCCTACTTGAAAAAACAGGAAAATAAGGAGGAAGAAAAATTATTAAGTGACGTTAAAACTTTAGAGGCTCAGACTATATTGAACGAAGATGAATTAACCGAATTAAAACGGAAACTGGAAGATATGAGGAAAAAGAAGATGGAGGGGGTTAAATTAAGAAGTAAAGCTAAATGGATAGATGAAGGCGAGAAAGTTACTAAATATTTCTGTAATATGGAAAATCGCAACTTCATTTCCAAATGTATGCCAAGTCTTATTATAGATACTGGCGAGGTCATCTCAGACCAAGATGCCATTCTTCAAGAAACCATGACTTTTTATAAAAACCTCTATTCCGAAAGGCCAGTTAAGATTTTTAATCTTAAAGAGAAATTAAATCACAATGTTCCTGTTTTAAATAATGATATGCAAAAACGTTTGGAAGGAAAAATAAAATATGATGAACTGCTATTTTCTTTAAAATGTTCTAAAAATAACAAGAGTCCAGGTTCAGATGGGTTCACGATGGAATTTTTTAAATTTTTCTGGAAGGATATTGGTATTTTTCTGTTAAGATCCATTAATTATAGCTTTGATGTTAAGGAACTTTCAGTTACTCAGAAAGAAGGAATTATCACTTGCATCCCTAAACAGAACAAAAATAGACAGTTGCTAAAAAATTGGAGACCTATTTCTTTGCTGAATTGTACATAC
The DNA here is from genome assembly GCA_963580285.1 of Lucinisca nassula. NCBI lineage: Eukaryota > Metazoa > Mollusca > Bivalvia > Lucinida > Lucinidae > Lucinisca > Lucinisca nassula. The sequence goes on along the minus strand of OY757019.1, from coordinate 143,696,353 downwards.
AAACTAGCTTCTACATGTTTGGCCAATAGACTCAAAAAGGTGTTACCACATTTGATAAATGAGGACCAAACAGGATTCATGGCTGGGAGATATATTGGGGAAAATATCCGTCTGATATATGACTTATTTTTTTATACAGAGCAAGAAAACATACCTGGACTCTTGCTTTTAGTAGATTTTGAAAAGGCCTTTGATTCTGTGTCATGGACTTTTATTGATAGTGTCTTGGACTTTTTTAATTTCGGAAAAGACTTTAAACAGTGGATAAATATCCTATATAAAAACACAAAATCATGTGTCCAAATAAATGGCCATCAATCACAATGGTTTAATTTACAGCGAGGGTGCCGACAAGGCGATCCAATTTCTCCATACCTGTTCTTATTGTGTGTGGAAATTTTGGCCATAATGATAAGAAATAATAATCTGATTAAGGGCATAAAAGTAGGAAATAAAGAATTTGTAATATCTCAGTATGCAGATGACACATCGTTTATTTTGGATGGCTCAAGACAGTCTCTTGAACAGGCTCTTGTTGTTTTAAAATTCTATGCGGAAATTTCCGGCCTTGGCGTTAATGTTGATAAGACGTCTGTTATATGGTTTGGATCAATGAAAAATTCAGAAACGATTCTTTGCGAAGAGCATAACTTACATTGGGAGAAAGGTAACTTTAAACTTTTAGGGATCAGCATGTCCACCAGATTAGCAGAAGTTGTCGGTATTAATTATGAGGCAAAACTAGAGGAAGTTGAGTCAGTTTTTAAAGCATGGACAAGAAGAATTTTAACACCAATTGGAAAAATTGCAGTAATAAAATCTATCGCGCTTCCTAAGCTGAATCACCTATTTTTGGGTCTCCCAAATCCATCAGCTGATTTGATTAAAAGATTGCAAAATATGTGCTTTAACTTCTTGTGGCAGGGTGGACCAGACAGGATTAAGAGGACAGTTATAACTCAAGGCTATGAGAACGGTGGCTTGCGGATGATCGATATTGAGAAATTTATAGACGCCCTTAAAATAAGCTGGTTAAAAAGGAAATTTAGAGATGAGAAAAAATGTTTTAAAATACATGACATTCTATGCCCTTTTGTGGAGAAACTTTTTTTGTATGGCAGTGATTTCATTAAAAATAATATTGATGCTATTCAAAACCCATTTTGGAAAGATGCGTATAAAGCCTTATATAAGTTCACTATAGCATTCCAACCCGTAACCTGGAATGACGTCCTTAGTACACCAATATGGTATAATAACAATATCAGGGTCGGAAGAAGGAGCTGTTTTTTTCGACAGTGGAGTGAACGTGGTGTACTTTTTATTGGTGATTTGTTAGATCGAAATGGAAATTTTTACTCATTAAGGGAATTTCAAGAGCGGTACAACATCAACACAAACTTCCTTACTTTTCAAGGAATCACTGCAGCATGTTCGACGTATTTAACAAGATTGCCTGTCCAACGCTTCCCAACAAACGGTCATCGACCAGTTATTTCTGCTTTACTTTATCCTATAATTCAAAACAACCGCGGATGTAGAATTGTATATGATATTTTAATCAATCATAATATCCCAGTAACAGTTTGAAAGTGGGAACAAATTGTTGACTTTGGAGGCGTACCGGATTGGCAAAAGTTATTCAAACTCTTATTTAAGGTAACTAAAGACTCAACTCTTTTATGGTTTCAAGAAAGGATTTTTCATAGAATTTTAGCTACGAATCGTCTGCTAACTAAAATGAAAATAAAGAATAACGAAAGATGTACCTTCTGTCAGAATGCATCAGAAACTTTATCACACATGTTCTGGACCTGTTTACATGTCCAGACATTTTGGACAGAATCCAATGCCTTGTTAAGATCAACAGGAATTAATTTACCTCATGTTTGGAAGGAATCCGATGTTTTGTTTGGCTCTACTTATTACGACTTAGTTATCAATCAACTAATACTTAAGGCAAAACTCTTTATTTACAGAAAGAGAATGGAGGAAAGTACTCCTGTTTTTAACCAGTTTGTACCAAATATCAGGAATCATTATCTGACGGAAAGGTATAATGCAGTTAAAAATAGCAAGTTAGAAAATTTTGAGAAATCTTGGACACTATATAAGGTGTTAATTATTAATAACAATAGTTAGTACTTTCTATAATATTTATGATGTGTCATCTGTAGTGCTACTCTGGTTATAGTTCCTGTAAATAGTACTGGTTTTGAACTGATTGTGAGAATATTTTTTAAACAACGGACAATATTCGCCTGCATCACGTGGACGGGCCCGTGAAATAAAGACCCCCCTAGACCCCACTTTATATTGCGAAAACTGGGGTTTACGGGGGTAAACATTATTTTCTTTGTTTCTGCTTCGGGACATGGGTTGTGGGTACTCGTTGGGGCCGCCTCAATGAGGCGGTTCTAGCGGGTGCCCAAGGCCTGTGCTTGGGGTGGGAATGGGAAAAATATCAAAATTCGTCAAAAATGCCTTTTTTTGAGGTTTGAAAAATGTCCTATATCACACGGATGTGTTATCGTGATGTAGGTGGTTTTGTACTGTTATGGAGCTGGCCTTTTCACTACATCGCCGTACCGTTTAACACAACAAATATTATTGATCCTACTGTTAATTAATCGTCCCTCCAGATCTGTGGATAGAATGACGTAACTTGTTCGAAACACGTATCCATTGGTATGCGACTTTTGACCTTATGCACATTTTTTTCATGTCTGCTGATTTTTTTTTTTTTTTTTTGTTTGTTTGTTTTTTGTTTTTTCTTTGCTTCCCTGCCCTCACATTTATACTACTATGATGCAACTTAAGGCGGCATATTCTGGTGGAGTTGGGCCGGGGCGCGGCGGGACCTACAATAGAGCACGGGCGCCCTGTGGGGACTCTGGGTGGAGTGCGCGTATGCGCAGTCTGGTCGGGGACTTCAGTGTGCACTCCGCGGATGGCAAGGGGCCCGGTGCCCCAACGTGCTGCAGAAGAGGTCTCTGGTTAGACTATGTGGGTGCGTGGGGCTGGTCGGTTTTTTCGCCGGGCGTGCGTGTGGGTTGTGGGGAGTGCTGTGCCCCGGCTCAATTGTCTCAGAGTGTGATTTTGCCCTTTTCAACGTTTTAAGATGTTGTACTGCAATTGTGCAACTAAGTGAGGTAGGGGAGCAAACTTTAAATATTCCACACCTGTATAGGACAGTGATGTTAATATATACCGAGGGCGTTGGCATTAAAAGCACATGCCGGGTCCGGGGGGTGGGGCTGTTGGGCCCGCATACGCTTTGATTGGGGTCTCGTGCTGGCGTTCTTGTTTGTCTTTTGTTGGTTTGCCGGGTTTGTCTTTTAATATATTGCTATGGTTAGAGCTTGTGCCGCCGTGGGTAGATCATGAGTGTGGGGCTTTTAAATGCGGTATTGAGGAGCGTCCTTTTACCATCAGGTTGGCCCCAATCTCGCTGTCGCTTGTTGGGCCAAGCTAATTTTGTGCCGTTTCGGACGGTTGTATGTACCCCTTTTTATAAACTAGCTATCCTGTATTGTTGGAGGTCATCGTATTAATACTGAGGACGGAAATCAATAGTCAATGGTCAGGTAGTTCCGGGCTGTCCCGGCTGCAGGTCCGCGGTCAGCTGTGTGGGCCCTGGCTTTCTAGCTCGGGTCTATGAAGTGGACCTCGGACCTGTGGCTGGGCCGGTGCGAGGTTGCTTGACAGATGACATTATAATATTGCCTTTTCATCTGCTGCAATCCCTGTTATTTTGCTACGTTTTGAAATCGATATGAAATAGTGAAAGTATGGTCTAAGGATACTGATATGGGCCCTGATGGTGGGGTGACGTCCACTTATATTTGACTTCCTTATTTTACTTATATATGTTTGCTGGACGTGTCTTGCGGTGGTAGGGGTGCTCCAGTTACGGCGGGGTGTAAGGATGGCTAGGGACGCTAGCGGGTGACCTGACTCCAAGCGTCTGTAGTCTGGGTACGAGGTTGATTGGAGAGTATTGAGCTTCCCCTGAGAGACCCGACGTGTGCTGTTTTATTGGGCGATGGACAATCGAGCGGAAAAATCAAAAGGTCATAGTGGACAATCGAGCGGATTTTAAGTGGACAAACGAGCGGAAAATAATTCAACAGATTACAGGTAAATTGGACAGGTAAATAATGTTCACTTATACAAAACCTATACAAAACCTTTTATTTGTCAATCATACTATACTGGAAGATTACATGTCGGACATACCCCGTGAGAGTAAATGTGAAAAGTTTGCGGTCTATTAGACAGAAACCTACATTACTTCAGTCTAAATTCACCCCGCAGCTTTGGGCTGAAGTTCCATCAGAGAACAAGCCCACTAACAATGGACCTTAATCTTTCCATGCTCATTTTAATGAGCAATTCTACTTTGGTCACCCAGGGATTTATGCCTTCATGGACGTGCTACAGAAAATTCAGACTACCAATTATATCAAGATAAGGAATATGAACTTAAACCAAGTATGCCTGTGAACTGTATCAGAAATATGCAGATGGGGAAATCACTAGAAAGGAATATGTCAGAATCCTGGGTTACAGATACAGAGCTAAATATATACATATTGTTTTAACAGACTTTAAATGGTGCTTTTAACAGAATCCATTGTTTTATTATTAAGTGCTAAAACAATAAATCCTGCCCAAGTCCTACTTCCACCTCCCCATGGTGAATAGGGGACAACAGGCTAAGATTGACTCGTTTTTGAACCGAGCAATCTTTGGTCTGGCTAACGGAAGGGGCACATGTAAACAGGTTATCCGCTCGAATGTCCTATTTTTCATTTCGCTCGAATGTCCACTTTTTTGCCGCTCGATTGTCCATTTATTTTCGCTCGAATGTCCTGTCAATCCGCTCGAATGTCCTTCGCCGGTTTTATTATAAGATAACAATGGATAAATGGTGTTATTGTTTTTCCATTTTAATGGTAAACTATCAAAAATATTCCAAAGACGCCACTTTGGCTCTGGGCTGTAGCCAGAGAGTCAACGCGGCGTCTGTGCCGGTTGTCGGAGGTTCGGATCCTGGGTTCGGGTGGCACGGGAACGTCGAGATTTGAGAATTGGTTTTTGATGTCTACTGTCTCCGGGCCTCAGGATGGTGGCGTCCGTCAGCCAAATTTCAAGGAAGATGATTTAACATCACATCTTTTTCAATTCACCTCTGTGACTGCCAATGCTCTGGATATGCCATGTAATATATGTTATAAATGTCTTTATGTCTCTGTGTGAATGAAAAAAATAAAAAAACAATAAATTAAAAAAAAAAAAAAAGATTTTATGTATTTCCAAGCAAGCCTTGAATTTAACCACAGCGTTTATTTTTGTTTGTTTGTTTGTTTGTTTTGTTGTTTTGCTCAGTGGGATCTGTGGCTGACTGATAATCGCTCCCCACCGGGTCGGCATCATTCGTTCCTTGATAGAGATCATTTAATGTTTTCTAGGGTCCTTCTCTCCCTTCCCCTGATTTAAGAAAGAGTTGTCAATGTTTGGCAAAAGAATGTGCACGGCTCGACAATACATAAATAGTGTTGACAGAGCAGTTAAACTCCAAAACCAAACCAACGAAAAAAATATATAATAATAATAATTAAACTGCCAAGGAAACAATTATATTCGGCCTGCCTGGAAAAGGGCGCCGAAACTCAAGTGTTTTTCTTACCCTTTGATTGACCATAGAACGTCAAGTAAATTCTTATCTAACTGAACATGACAACCCTTAAGTTTGCAAACACTTTAAAAGTGTAGATCAGATCAGATGACTCGATCAGGATCTACATTGTTTGTCATTCGGTTAGCAACCTTGAATGAATACATTATATCAAGTAATTTGATTGGCTGATAGTCAGAAACGACTTTATTCAGATGGATAAGCGTTAACAGCAACACATTTTTCAACTATATTTTGTTGCCGTAGTTCTCGGTTTACCGTAAGTTATTATTATTATTATTATTATTATTATTATTATTATTATTAAGTGATCAATCTTCAGGCCTATTCACCGGCCTTAACATTTTTAGATTGCTGACTCGAAAACAGACCTGAATGTGTGACGCCAAGGCGCAGATGATTTTTCTCCGGGTACTCCGGTTTCGGATTAACTGTTGACTCGTAAAAAGGGAAAAACTTGAGTGGTCCGTAAACCAGCAATGATATTTCCAACAATGACGATCACTATCTTAGCAACTCCACCGGTACAAGATCGTAGCCAACTTGTCAGGCAGTCGACGTCTGGTCGGAGTCGCGGTGATGCAATATCTTGCCGCGACGCTGATGCGACGTTGAAAATACGCGTTTGCTATCACCTGGAATATGATAACTTATGCCATTTTATCTTATCGTGCTTATATGACACCTGTGTGTAGCGTTCTGTTCTGTGTTGTATATGATGATATGATATTTATATTGACCCATCCAGTAATTCACTCTCGTGCCATTATTTACTTATTTGTTTGTATGTATATATGTTGTATCACGATGAGCTGTATATGCTTAAGGGAATAAATTTGACTGATTGATTAACTGATTTAGGGATAAATACTGTCTGTGTTAATAATAGGTTTTGGGTTTTTCCGTCATCAGGCTACAACATAGTAGAATATTGTTATGTCATTTGTAATTGTTGATGTATGGAGGCCGACTGTTTGCGCTGGCTAAATGGTATGTAATACTATAGGGATCGACCGTGTTTTTTTGTGCATTGGCGTTCGTCGGGTCTCGGGGAGGCTGTTTGAGCATAAGGCCGCCAGGCCGAATGTTCAAATATCTTCCGGGGGATCCGGCGAATGTTGATGCAATGAGATAACCATGGGTGATCGTTGTTCCTGTATAACTTACGATTCCGACAGCAAATTTTGTCGAAAACGTCCAAAAGCTCCATATAAATTCCACATAAACTCTTCAAATGCGACCGGCGGACCAACATGGCGGCCAGTTCAGAATGTTGTTTATAATGACGTTGTTACGGAGTAATCATCTGGGGCCAGTTGTTCAAAACTAACGACGTCGTTGGTTGACGTGTCGTTAAAACTTTGATCATCAAATATCGCAAATATTCTAAAAATTTTGCTGAAAGAAATGTGAGCAGCTTTTGCAGATGCAAAGGCTGCTCACATTTTTGCGGCAAAAATACCAAAATTTTCAATTTTGTACTTTCTAGAACAGTTGGCGGTTTCGCCACTGGCGGGCTCGCTGGGCTAACGATGCTTTGAACAACTGGCCCCTAATGTCATGATGTCATCATGGAGCTCTAAAACGCTACGTTTGGGGCGGTGGCGTTGCGTCGCTCGGCGTGGCGTGAGCGGGGCAGGGCCAGTCTTGTGATGTCGGGGGCTCAGAATCCATGTTCAGACAGCACGCGAATAGCATGATTTGAATATGGTTTTTGCTGTTTGAGCACGGCTTTCGGTCCATTTGACAATAGCTTCAAGCAATCATGGGCATAGGTATTTATGCAAGAACATATCTTTGTAAAGAACTATCAAAGATTACTTAACTAGGTCGACTTGGAATTTTGCAATGTGTCGGTTTCCTATGAAACGGAAGCTATACCTACAATCGGTCTTCATCTTTTCTGACCTGATTTTTTATTTATTTTTTTTTATTTTTTTTTATTTTTACAAAAATAAAGGAAAACAACCACAAAAATTGACTTTCGCTTTGGAACAAGGGTTTTGAGGGGACGAACATTTTGGTGCAGGTTTTGTGGGGGTTGACCGAGTGGTTTTGGACTTTTTGAGCATTTCACAAGTTCTGGTTTTGTGAGTTCAGGACGAGGCTGTGAGTAAGTGACGTCGTGGACTCACAATTGGAGAACTTTGAATTACAGCGATTCTCGTGCAATAAAACAGCAGTAAATAGTTCAGTATGCATTCCATTTATTCAATGCGATGAGAATTTACTGTTTTAAGTACAAAATCTGAAAAGTATGCTGTAAATTATTATTTTTCTATTTTGTTCACGTGACTCGATTGGCAAAATGGCGGCCCTCGTGGACAGAGGTTGTGAAATGTTCAAGGGGTCATGATTTCGGGACCGCTCGACCGGTTTTCATAGGATCTGTGCCGGAATGTTCACCTCATCGGGGGCAATATTTTATAGTTACAGTTTGTTTTTGTGGGTTTGATTCCCTTTAAGTACATGTGCACTTTGATGTCGGTTTTTGTCAATGAATGAGAGGCTTCCCAGTCGGCACATGGGGTTGTGACGATAGTGTCACAAACCTGTACAGAGTTTGGGAAACTATTTCCAATCTCCTCATTAATCTGAACTGAGCTACAAAGTGATCTTTTGTGTTTATCTTTATGATTGTTCAATTTGACAAGTCTTGGTATTTTTCCAAATTAGTAAGATGATGTTATCCTCATCCCACTTATATATATATGTATTAACAATGCTGTACCTGATATATCAACTTTTTAGAATTGTACGTGTGCTGCTATGCGGGGACCGGGGCTGTGGGACTTGGCGTAGGGATGGTATCATTCACATTTTCAACGTTCTAGAATTTTTTCGAGGCTCCTGTTTTGTTGTGGCAAGACCGTACTTTGAAGCCTTCAAACTAAGTCGTTCAATAATTGATTGCATCACTTAAATGGCTGTAGATCTCGTTGATTACAGGCTTCGTATGCAAACACTTTAAAAGTGTAGATCAGATCAGATGACTCGATCAGGATCTACATTGTTTGTCATTCGGTTAGCAACCTTGAATGAATACATTATATCAAGTAATTTGATTGGCTGATAGTCAGAAACGACTTTATTCAGATGGATAAGCGTTAACCCATTTTGTACCGGAAATCCCAAAACGGGTAGCCTGGCAAACAGTTCAGGCCCATATCAAACGCCGCGTTCTGCGGCGTCTGATCAGGGCCTCCACTGATTGTTAAAAGTTCAGTCATTTGCTATATAAATTTTGATGAAAACACAGCCCGACACGCCTAAATTTTGAAATTGACTCCTGCTATATATAAAGATGAAGATTCCACTTGGTACAAAAAGCGTTAATTGTCATTCGGTTAGCAAACTTGAATGAATACATAATATCAAGAAATTTGATTGGCTGGTAGTCAGAAATAGCTATGGCAAACTAATTTATTCAGCAGGATAAGGGTTAAGGAATGGTCTACTCGTGAAAAATTATTGGTAGGAGATATCCAACGGAATAACATATCTGTCCGGTAAGAAACCCAAGCAAGAAGAAAATATCCATTAGCGAAGCAACGTCTTTCCAAGTTACTGTATACATGTACGTCCCTGACTGTTCACTGTTTCCTGTCGATGATGAATTATTCGGGGGTTTTGTGCTAATAGTTTCAGCCTCATCCACGTCCAAAACACTGTTGACGGTTTCTATTGGTTTGACAGGTGAAACTCGTCTCCTTCCAGGAGGAGTGTTATGGAAACAGCGACATTTAAAAATGTAAACAAATCCGCGTAGAATGATGGGAACTTTTCTTGTTTCCGGCTTGAAGTGAATCCACAGTGTGAATACTGTAGCAAGAGACATGGCGCAGCTGAAAACCATCATAATGAAAGTATAGTAGCACAAGTGTGCGAGGTTTGCCGAGGAGGTTGGAATGAACGTCATGATCAGGTTTAGCAGGACAACAAACGACAGGAAACATGTTATAGAGAAACTAACTCTCTCGCCGGACTGAGACGGCAGGATGAAAACACAAACATTGACAAGCGACAATAATGTCACTGGAGCAATTAGATTAATGATATAATAAATCGGTAGTCTCTTTAGCTCAATAGTAAACACTACATAAGACACGTTATTCCTAACGTAAAAATCACTCGATGTACTTTCGATCGTCCATTCCGGATTTTCTTGAAAATATTCCATGTCCCATGCTGACCTGGACGGTTTCAAAGTCAGCTCAGATGCAATGTGACCCCATGCAGCTATTTTATATGAACAGATTTGTCTATCAAATGGGTAAAACCTAACGTCTGGTAAACACCCACCTTGTAACACAACCCATGGTTTCCAGGCACACTCCCAACTCTTTAAATTGCAGCGAATCTTGGATGTGGAATCGCCGATTTCTGATGTTGTTTGAATGGCATTGACAAGAAATAAAGATGGCTTCCATAGCGAACTTGATTCGAACAGCACAGAAACATTGTGGGGACTAGGCTTAGTCACCTTATTTACCCAGTTAACCTGAAGGTAACCACTTATTTCAAGGTACCCACCAATTTCGTCAAAACTGTTCACCGATGCCAGACTAACGTCTATTGTTATTTCCATGGTAACGTTAGTAAAAGCCACGGGAATGAGTGTCTCTAATGCAAAATTGGAATCTTTCGCCTGTACTAGTTCATTAGCCAATTTTGTCATGGGAATGTTGTCTTCACCATAAACTCCGGGGGCAGTTGTTAACATCCATAAAACCAACATGTTACTGAAAGACTTTTGATACATGTCTGTTAGCTTACAACCAAATGTTTTAGATCAGCAATATTGTTGTGTCGTTCTCAGGTTCTTCACGGGTATTTGCCAACTTCCACACCACCAGTGTTGACTTCTTTCAGTAGACTAGCTGACCTTTTCATCATAAAACACCACATTCGAATATGTTGATACATTTTACCACCAATAAAAAAAAAATAAATTTTTCGTATTTCTGCCAAAATATAGAGTGTAGGTACTCGTTAGAACCTCCTCGGCGAGGCGGTTCTAACGGGTACCCACAATCCATGTTTTGTGCAGAAATAAGAAAAATTATGTATACCAATGTAAACCCTAGTTTTACTGTATAAAAGTGGGGTTTAACGGTTTGACGTGTTTTCGTGACGTTTAACAAACGATTCTACCTAAAATTTAACTTGAATTTAGAACCCAACTACCGACAGTCATTCTCCGCAAAATACTGATATTTTCATGTTTGGTGTCTATTTTAAGGGAGTGGATACACAGGATATAGTTTCCACCATTTTGGCGAGGGAGATAAATCTCGTGACTCCTGGTTTGTTTTCTAAAAGCCAAGCCTCTCCGAAAAGCGGTCTACTCTCATAGGAAAGAATTTGCTCCTCATGATTTACTCTTTTCGAAAAAGAATTTGTTCATCAGAATCTACTATTGTGGGAAAGAATTTGCTCCTCAGTATCTACTCTTTTGGGATACACTTTATTCCTGTAGGACTCAGGAACGACTCTTGTAGGATACAGCTTTTTCCTCTGAATCGACTCTTGTAGGAAAGAATTTTCACCTCATGATCTACTCTTGTAGGATAAAATATCTACTCTTGTAGGAAAGAACTTGCTATTCAGAAGCTACTCTTTTAGGATAAAATTTTCTCCTCGGGATCTAAACCTGTAAAAAGAATTTGCTCCTCACGAGCTACTCTTGTTGGTATTTTTTCTGCTCAGGATCTACTCTTGAAGGAAAGAATTTGCTCCCTATGAGCAAATTCTTTCCTGTAGGAGTAGACCATTGTTGACATGTGAAAAATTTATTGTAAGAGTAGCCTCTCCTGGAGGAGTATCTGTTACCCTTAACAACGAAAAATTGAGACACGCATTACAATGACATGTTTTGACATTTTGCATTGAATAAGAGACAATAAGCTCCTTCTAAAATAAAAAAATTTGATAGTATTCAGAAATAATGCTGAATATGTCACAAAGAAACGTGAGCATCTTTAAGCCTGGCAAAAATGATTCTTAGTTCTAACATAATTGTTATTGATGATCAGCGACTGGATGAAAGCAACATGATCGACGGAGACATGGTCAAGGCGCATGACCTCTTTAAGGCTCCGGCTGAGTTTGTAAGAAGAGCGGGATCCTTCTGTGAGAGGAGAAAGACAGCGCATGCGCGTAATAATGATCATTTTCAGCTGCAGATACATGTATACTCAGGACCATTTCTCCGTGAGACGACCTATCGTGTTTAAAATATTCACAAAGGATAAGATTATTTATCCAAAACAATGCAATTACATTAAAATTATTTAACCCTTTCAACCCTGCAGGCCGGTACAGATACATGCAAACAGTGTAGATACAGATGACACAGCTAATAATGAGCCGTCGTATTAGGCTCTACGCTGTTTGCCATTTTGTTCCATCACCAAAGCATGTCTATATCATTTTGACCCCCTTGAACACCACTTTTATATAGTAAAACTGGGGTTTACAGGGGTAAACATTATTTTTCTTATTTCTGCTCAAAAATATAGAGTGTGGGTATTCGGCCTCAGCCTTGCTGTCGACCGAGAAATACGGTTTTCGACCGAGCAGTACGGATGTCGACAGAGGATGGTTGTCGATAAATTCGCTGTAAATGTGTTATTTTTGTGTATGTCTGTCCATTTTTGTGGTGTCAAATCGTTTGTGAAATAGTTTGCTGTTGTTTCAAGTGTTTTGGAAGTCTGACTAATAGCCTGTTTTGACGCTGAGCGGAATTAAACGGGAAAATATATAAAATAAGTACTTCCGGGGAAATGCGTGGCTCTTATTCAGTGTCATGGAATATCGAGGACGAAATGATGCAGATACATCATTAACATACGCGATAACCTTTTATTTGTGTGTCAAAACATGTCTTTATATGCATCTGTGGAACTGTTTTTAGTTTCATCGATACGGCTGTCGATGAAGTGAAGTTTGCGGGGTACAGTTGTCGACGTTACCGGGTACGGATGTCGATGATTCAACGAGAGTATTAGGGACAGATTTACTGGAAATTAACCCCAGTTAAACAATAAAATAACTGATGCATTCTTCGTCAGGCTTTGTTTGTTTGTTTGAAATGGCTGATTGATAATAAACTATCGTTGGTTTGTTTTGTTTGTTTGATTTGAGGTTTAACGTCCCCGTCCACACTGTAAAGGTCATTTTGGAGACTTTTCTTCCAATTTTGTGGGCGAAAACTTGAGTACCCGGGGAAAAACCACCTGACCTTCCGTTGCAGAACTTGGCATCTCACATGTGACCCGAGCGAGGCTCGAACCACAGCGGTGAGAGACCTAATGATCAAGAGTCAGCACTCTTAACCACTAGGCCACGGAGGCCCGTCACCAATGAGATTGGTCATTAGGTTTTTAGCTCACCCTAGCCGCAAGCTCAGCAAGTAAGTATACTCATGTCCCGGCATCCATCGTCGTCCGTTCACATTCTGCAAACAACTCATCCATCACGAAAACACGCCTATGTGATATTGACCCCCGTAAACCCCACTTTTATATAGTAAAACTGGGGTTTACAGGCGTATATATTATTTTTCTAATTTCAGCAAAAACAGATTGTGGGTATTCGTTAGAACCGCCTCGTCGGGGCTCTTCTAACGAGTGCCCTCAATCTATGCTTAGAGCAGAAATAATCAAAATTCAGTATTTTCATGCGAAAAGTTTCATATTGGGAGGCGTGTTTATGGGGCGCCGTTTTATTATTTATTCCGTATTTATGGGTATCCATAATTATTTATGGATATCCATAATTCGAATTATGGATATCCATATTTCGAATTATGGATATACATTATTATTTATGGATATCCATAAATCGATGTGAATTAATGATATACATAAATCGAATTATGGGTATCCATTATTCGATTTATTGATATCCATAATTTCGAATTATGGATATCCATTATTCGGCTGATTTATGGATATCCATAAAACAAATTATGGATATCCATAAATCGAATTATGGATATCCATAAGTCGATATATGGATATCATTAATTTGTTTGTTTGTTTGTTTGTTTGATTTGAGGTTTAACGTCCCCATCAACACTGTAAAGGTCATTTTGGAGACGTTGCTTCCAATTTTGTGGGACTTTTACCCGACATTGAGATGAAATGACATCTCAAGCCCTGTCGTCCAATAAACCAATAGGGTTTATTAGCATGGACGGTCCGCCTCGCACCGCGGTTCCTGGACAGGCTTAGATCCTCTAAGCGATTTACCAGTACTAGTGTGCGGGCCGGATTCAGCTCTGCGTGGAAGCATCATGCAGCCCATATATTTCTTTAAGCCCAATATCATTAATTTAAATCGAAATATGGATATCCATTAATCTAATTATGGATATCCTTAATTCGAATTACGGATATCCATTATTCGGCTAATTTATGGATATCCATAATACGAATTATGGATATCCTTAATTCCCTCTGAAAATAAACCTAATGAATAATGACTGCTCCCTTTGTAAAAAAAAAAAAAAAAAAAAAAAAAAGAAAAGAAAAACTCGCTTATTCGCGTCAGATTTCCGATTTAGGTGTGTAATAAAAGCCGGGATGGAGGAGGGAGGTGGAGGTAATGCCGGGTAGGCTTAGTGGTGGTCTTTGGTGTGGGAGAGATATATTTTGTTTGATTGGAGGTTTAACGTCCCCTTCAATGTTATTTAGGGTATTTTGGAGACGTTGCTTCGAGTTATGTTGGTCATTAAGCCTTCAATGAGATTTAATGACATCTCAATCCCGCCGGCTTCGGTAGCTCAGTCGGATGCGCGTCTTACTGGTGATCAGGAGGAAGCGGGTTCGATACCTGCCGGGGTCGGCAACATTCTTTCGTGGAGATTGATCATGATATATTTTCTACAGTCATTCTCTCCCTTCCGCTGATTCAAGAAGGGCAGTTGTCAGTTTCTGGCGAAAGAATGTGCACTGTACTGGTTAACTGCTTACGTGTAAGCCTGCCCAGGGAAAGTGTGGATAGGTAAACTGACCAGCTCAAAAATGACCTAAATTAGTGTTGACTGTGCCGTTAAACTCAAATACAAACGAACAAACAAACATCTCAATCCCTGTCGCCCATTGACTCGCACGACTCTGTTTGGACCGACTTACACATTCTAAACGATTAACCAGTACTCTCAGCTCATGCAACCAAATCTATTTCCCCAAGCCCCAATGGGCGGGGGCCAGGAGATATATCTGAGTCTGCTTGGTACTCCATACATCTCAAGTAAAGTATTTGTTTGTTTGATTTGAGGTTTAACGTCCCCGTCAACTCTGTAAAGGTCATTTTGGAGACTTTGCTTCCAATTTGGTGGGACTTTTACCCGACCTTGAGATGAAATGACATCTCAAGCCCTGCCGCCCAAATGAACCAATAAGGTTTATTAACATGGACGGGCCGACTCGTACCGCTTTGCCTGGGCAGGCTTAGATCCTCTAAGCGGTTTACCAGTACTCGTGTGCGGGTCGGTTTCAGCTCTGCGTGGAAGCATCATGCAGCCCATCTATTTCTTCAAGCCCCGATGGGCAAGGGCCTTCAAATAGAGTGTTATATGGATATATGTTAATACTATATATAATGACCATGTGTATTTTTCTCCAGAAAGCATGCACGGATTGCCTGTTTGGATCATTATAATCTGGTGCGCATTCCTCATAGAGATGATTCCAGAGGGACCGAATGCGTTGGCCGGAATTTTCAGATCTTACGGCTGGTTCCGATATTTAACTGCACACATGGCGGGCGTTCAGCGTATGTCGTCCGTTGCTTTTGAAGCTTTACGGGCTGAAAAGGCTGCACGGCAGATAGGTCCCTTTGACCGGCCATCATCTTCCAGCGATGATGAAGATCTTGTAGATTTTGAAGATTTTTACAATAAACAATTACGTGTTTTAGGGAGAAATCATTAAACCAAAAGTTTTGGCGGTGATTTATGGATATCCATAGTTCGAATTATGGATGTCCATAAATCAGAGGAATAATGGATATCCATAAATCGAATTAAGGATATCCATAATTCGAATTATGGATATCCATAAATCGATCTGAATTAATGATATCCATTAATCGAATTATGGATATCCATAATTCGATTTATGGATATCCATAATTCGATTTATGGATATGGATATCCATTAATCGGCTGATTTATGGATATCCATAATTCGATTTATGGATATCTATAAATACGGATTAAATAGTAAAACGGTGCCCCATACGTGTTTTCGTAATGTCTGAAAACCGATTGGCCAATCAAACCCAATATGTTTTGAACCTCTTTGGGTAGGGGGGACGCTAGTTTGTTCGCGTATATATGGTTAAACCATTGAAAAGCTTCTCTAGGACCAGTCAGGAAACTTTGTATGTAACAGATAGGACTCTAGCACATCATAATTTGTTCAAATGATGATCTTAGGATTACCCCGAACTTATCTCCAGACAAGGTCAAATTTTACAACCTATGCTTTTCTATAGGAAAAATTAAAATAATTAATTTTTCAGAAACTATTACAGCCAGTGAAAGTTGGTAGCCAAGTAATTGAGATTCTTCACATGTGTGTGGATTTGGTGAGCCAGGGATCGATCCTGCGACCCCTAGTTTACAAGGCGAGTAGCGTAACCACTGCACCACGGAGGCTTCTGTGTGGAATAGGTACCAATTCCTCACATGTGTGAAGTATGGTATGAATTATACTCTTGCGTGAGTAATTGGTACCAAATCTTCTCATGTGTTAGGAATCGGTACCAGTTCTTTACATGTATGACACGTGTAATAGTAATTGGTACATATTCTCCACACCCCATAAACACAGGTGTGACGAATACTTGCCATTTCTTTACACGTCAGGCATTTTTCTTACATGCTTTTCAATGAATGATAGAGATTTATCAGTGAAATATAAATCGATATTTTCACTGTTTCAAACAGTGAAAATACGATTTTTTATTTTTCACTGTTTGGGACTACTTTTTTCTTCAAATCTAACTCTAATTTCAATTTTATCTTTGTCAGATAACTGAACAATACTGAAATGTGTTCTAATTGACGCATAGCCCGTTCATGTATGACGGGGACGTTACTGACGTCATTTATGACGCTGACGTCACGTCTTGTGTCGCGCGACGTTAGACTTGCCAGCAACTTCTTTGGAAAACTACTCTCTCCATTATTTCATTAATCATTCATAATAATACCATCCCAGGCCATTTCTCAGGTGCAAACGTTCAGTTTACACCCAATAGTATACCCACTAAACACGATGGACACCACTAAATTGATGCGAAACGAACAGGAACAAAGATGATTTTCTCCGAATGTGAGCGACACCATTAAAGACGCTAAATATTGCCTTTTGAAGCATGTAAGGAACAGAAAATTTGATTTTATCAGTGCAAGATCAAATTTTATTTCACTCATGAACACCAAAACTGCTATTTTCACTCTTGGCTGCGCCACTCGTGAAAATAACAGTTTTGGTGTTCATTCGATGAAATAAAATTCGATCTTACACTGAAAAAATCAAATATCCTCTATATGTCAACGAATTCTTCACATGTGTGAGGAATTGATACCAATTCTTCACACCCTATAAAAAGTCGCTATAGTTTTTCATAGGTGTGACCAATACTTACCAATTCTTTATACGTCAGAAAATTCAGACATCAAAATTTTCCGAAATTGACCATATGTAAATTTGGGTGTAAAAATTACGAAATGAGAAAATTACGGTTCAACAAAGCCATCCCTAGACATATTGGAAGTGTTGGTGGTGTGACAGTGACGCAGGTGTGTGGCATGGTAACAGGACACTTCGGCCCCAAAACCACCTCGGCCCCTAGACACTTCGGCCCCTAGACACCTCGGCCCCAAAACCACCTCGGCCCCACATAAAATTGAAACCCTAGACGGGTCGGCCCCTGGACACCTCGGCCCCTAGACACGTCGGCCCCATATACCTAGACACTTCGGCCCCACTTTGCTTTTCACGGGGCTTCCACTTAAATAGGAGATTGGGTTGGATGCACGATGTGTTTTTTTTTTTTTTTTTTTTTTTTTTTTTTAATTATTTTTATTTGCTGATTTGATTATTTTGATAGGGAGCCACGAATATTTGAACTTAAAATATATATATATATTTATAATATAATTATAACGATTATAACGGGCCTCCGTGGCCTAATGGATAAGAGCGCTGACTCTTAGTCATTAGGTCTCTCACCGCCGTGGGTTCGAGCCTCGCTCGGGTCACGTGTGAGACGCCAAGTTCTGCAACGGAAGGTCAGGTGGTTTTTCTCCGGGTACTCCGGTTTTCGCCCACCTATGATTAACGATCGGCTCGATATGAGTGAAATAATCTTGAAAGGGCCGTAAAACCCAAAACATAACGATTATAACGTTACTAAACAGAAAATCTATATTATGTCCATTTAAGAAGAATAGAAGATACATTTGAAAATTCCCCTCTTTTATTTCAATGTATAATTCTAATTGCATTGCTGCATGCTTTAGAGTAGGATGTGCACTGAGTGCAAAGTCTTCATGGCCCTACATATATATTCTTGTAGAAAAGGCTCCTTGGCTATGAGTATTAAATATTCACAATTAGAACAACCCGCTAAACCCAATTTTTCGTGATGCTGACTCAAGGTCAACGTCACGATTGAAGGCGGCGGGGGATTAACTGTAGTCCAAGTTAACCTGAAAATGTCGTGTATGCGTTGTTATATTTATTATAAACGTCTCATTGGTTATTTGTTATTTTTAAAAGAAATATAAATAGCAATAAAATAATTTGATCTTATTCCTTACAACTTAATAGAAGATTCCGTAAAACCAAAATTATATAACGAAAAGTTGATAAAATTATATTTCTTACTTCTGCTCGAAAACATAGATCTTTGATACTGGTTCAATCGTTCACAAGGAGATGGCTGTTAACTTATATGAAAGGGATCTAAGGAATGAGTAGTTTGCATAACACAGATTAATATTAAACTAGTTGTGATTAAAGGTTGTCACAGAGGCTTTTTTCTACTTTTTCTGCTCTTTTGATCATCTATAGGCTTTTTTATTATCCGAAATAATTCCACACCGTTAATATACTTTTTAAATTATTTTCAATAAGTTATCCTTTAAATTTACTAATTGGATGGAAATCTGGATGGATCGGTGGATGGGGCCGTAAAACCCAAAAAGAAAAAAAAAACATTCCTCGGTTTCGTCAATCATGGTGATGATGGGGGATATTCTTATATTTGTTAACATATTTATATATTTATTTATTGATTTATTTGTTTATCCGGCCTCGGTAGCTAAGTCTCATGCGCCTATGACTGGTGATCAGGAGGACGCGAGTTCTATACCTACCGGGTCGGCAACTTTCTTTCGTGGAGATTGATTATGAAATCTTTTCTTCGGTCATTCTCTCCCTTCTGCTGATTCAAGAAGGGCAGTTGTCACTTTCTGGCGAAAAGAATGTGCACTGTATTGGTTAACTGCTTATGTATTAGCTTGCTCAGGTTAAGTGTGGATAGGTAAACTGACCGGCTCGAAAATGAACTAAAATAGTGTTGACTTGGCCGTTAAACTCCAATACAAACAAACAATTTATTTATTTATTTATTTATTTATTTATTTATTATCAGTGTTCAGGTTCGCTGAACTACAGCTATCCTCGTAAGTAAACCAATTAATTTTATGTATGCATGCAATTCAATAACGGCATGAAAAAGATTGTAGGTAAAAATCCCAGAGGTAAAAATGCCATATACAAAAATGCCTGAGGTAAAAATGTCATAGGTAAAAATGCCAGAGGTAAAAATGCCAGAGGTAAAAATATTATGTTTTTTTATTCTATCTGATCAGGATCTACACTATTTGTCATCCCTTCTGCAACTTTTTGGCCCTTTGCAAGTTCATCACGTTAACCCTTTGCAAGTTCATCACGTTAACAAGTCTGTGTTTTATGAGCATTTATAAGAAAAAATATCACCCATTTCCTTATTCACTCAGATCATAGTCTACACTGTTTGCAGTTCCTTGCTTAATTATAACTTACCAGTCTGACTTAATTACCCCAATTTACCATACTTTCTTTCATCTGAAAAACAATATCTAAAGAACATCAGTTAATCCCATTTTAATGGTATAATTATAATTATCACACTAAAATCAAAACCAAATCAAAAAATGTAAATTAATTGCATTAATTGACAGCTCTGTATCAAACTGTTTTGCTCCAATATTCTATATAATCATAGGTTGTTGTTGTTGTTTTTTTTTTGTAAAATAAAACTTTTTCAGTCTGAAAATTATCCAGTTTCCATATAAAAACTTTCACAAAAGTAGCAGAAGGGATGACAAACAGTGTAGATCCTGATAAGATAGAATAAGAATCAAAATATTTTTTACCTCTGGCATTTTTGTATATGGCATTTTTACCAGGTAGCCTCTGGCATTTTCACCTATGGCATTTTTACCTCTGGCATTTTTGTATATGGCATTTTTACCTCTGGCATTTTTACCGCTGATCCGGTTCAGAGGGCAGAAGCAATCTGATCAGGGTCTACACTGTTTGCAAAGATAAGGATTATCGTGTTCAGCGGGGTAGGGATTAATGAATTTCAGGTAAGTACACTATTTAGCAAAAATGTTTACAAGAACAATTAATGATTGACTTAAATTAGTAAAGTGTGAGCTCAATAAACAACCAGGCGTTACTAATCCCTTTACCCCAATAAAGAGATCTTTGATGATAAACAGATCATTGTTATCAATTTTCACACATTTGATTGTCATTCTAGCTCATAATAAAGACGGACAGTAACGAGTATATTGTATACTTTATTAATTAATTAATTAATTTATTAGTCACATTTCTGACTATCAACTACCCAAATTACTAGATACATGTACATGTGTACTATATGTATATATTTAGTGGCAAACAGTGTAGATTTGGATGTGCACTGTGTGCCAAGTCTTCACTGCTCGTATTTTTGTAGGAATTGATCAGTATATTTCCATTGTTATCAAGTTTCACACATTTAGAAATTCCTATTTGATTGTCATTTCAGCTCATATTTAAAGCCGGATAGTAACAAGTGTACTGCATAATTTATTTATTTATTAGTCACCTTTCTGACTATCAGACCGTCAAATTGTATTCATTTAAAATTCGAAAACTGAATGACAGTGTAGATCCAGATCAGATGGATCTGGATGTGCACTGAGTGCAAAGTCTTCATGGCCCTACATATATATTCTTGTAGAAAAGGCTCCTTGGCCAAGGCCGTAGGAAGGATTTTGAGATTGGGGCGGCAGACGGGGGTAGGTTCGGAAGGTTGTGTCCCCCTTCCGATTGGAGATTTTTGAAAATATGAGTCTAAAATGGTGCGATTTCCTGCAAATTCTGACATAAAACAACAGTAAATTGCATTGTGTTTATTCCTTTTAAAGTCAAGCATTCAAACAATAGAGAGCACATTTACACCATACTTTCAAAAGTGCGTTTCAGTTAACCAATGTTATAGTCCCTAAAATGGTAACTTGTTTTACCGCAATAGACCATTAAACCGGAATTGTCTTTATTGTCAATGAAATTGTCAGTATACTATACATCAACTTCTCATATGAAGGTGCTTTAAATAAATAGTTTGTTAAACATGTTTCATGAAATAAAAACATAATAAACGTATATAGATCATGTAAATAGCTGCACTATATATTGTTTCACAGGCTTTCACTTAAGTAGGTCTGCATATTACTGCTGTTGTAGTTTCAAAGTGCTTTTTTTTCACAGATCGCTTACATGTATAACACAAAATAAATACATAGGCTGACACTTAATTTCACTTTTCCAACTTTTTTCTACTAGTATTTAGAACTTTCCAAAATTGAACAGTCGCCTATCGTTACCATCACAGAATGTGTTTGCTATGGATTTCAGATCAAGAGCGTCCGTGCGTTCTTTATGAACATGTAGAGTCATAAGATGGTTCAATCTCTGTTGTGACATAGTTGTTCTCAGATAGGTTTTAAATCGCCTGAGTGCTGAAAATGACCGCTCACTAGTTGCATTTGTAGCTGGCATGACGGGAACAAGACAATTCATCGACAAGACAACTCATCGACACGGTTTTTGGAGACAATTCATCGACACAATTGAAGACAACTCATCGACACTTTTTGAAGACAACTCATCGACACATTATTATGCAGAACGTGTAAAACTGGTTAGCTTTAATATGAGTTTTTAAACTCTCTGTCTCTGTCAGTCAGCCCGCCCGTCCGTACGCACGTGCATATGTATGTATGTATAATACTGGTGAGTCTTTATATGCGTTTTTAGACTGTCTGTGTATCCTACTGTCTGTCTGTCTGCCTGTCTGTCAATCTATTTTCTTTCTTTCATTCATTCTTAGATATTATATGTCTTGTTTCTTTCGTTCATTCTTATACAGTATCTTATTCTTTATTTATTTGTTTATTTATTTATTTCATACTTATTTTGAGGGCAGGTGCCAGTTAATATAAAACATGGACAAACAATCAATTACGTCATTACCCAAACTATTTTGTTAATCGGCGTGTGCCATCAAGTTACAAACATAACGATTATCATATTGCTTAAATGTTTATCCTGCATGTGTATTTGTTCGTTTGTTCGTTTACTATATTGTTCGTTAGTTAAAAACTATTAAATATTTTTAAAGAAAATTAATGAACTTAATTATAGATCTAGTTAAATTTCGTCGTTTTATATATGGATGATCACTTCCAGGTATGTACTGCAACCCGTATTAAAAGACTTGTATTTCAATGTATTTCAGGGATCGACCTGGCGCAGTACCGACGCATGGCGAAGCAACAACTACTTATCCATAATTACCCTTAATTACCTATGATTGCCAATTACCTTCAAACAAATGTGTCGATGAATTGTCTTCAAAAGGTGTCGATGAGTTGTCTTCAATTGTGTCGATGAATTGTCTCCAAAAACCGTGTCGATGAGTTGTCTTGTCGATGAATTGTCTCGATTCCGGCATGACAAGTAGCAAATTTACAACTGTTACAATTTCTGAGTACAGACCCTAAAGGCAGATGATAGTCCTCTTAGAAATTTGAGTATGTCAACAATGGTCACAGAACACACGTCAGGGGATAAATCCTGGAAATGAGCACGCATAGCCTGGAGCTGGGTCTGCAAAAGGTTGGTATCAATATCGTCTTTATAGAAGGATGCAAGGAAACTGAGTTCATCAGCAACTGATTCCCCTACAACCGATTTCAGCAGTACGTTTTCCAAGTTACTGTACACTCTGTACCCTTCCTGATTGAATCTATTTTCAACACAGTTTATCACTAAATCGAATGCTTCATAGTAGCGCTGACGATATAGATCTTTTTCTGTTTTGGGATATTCATGTGGAGCATTTCCTTCTTCGAAGCGTTTCGGCATTTTGCGCTTTCTGGGTAAAGTTTGTTCACCGACGTCCAGGCGTTCAGAAGTGTCTAATGTCCGATCCCAGAATGCATTGAATGAGTCCTCTGATCGCAAAGACTTCAGCACACTGACAGTT
Source organism: Lucinisca nassula (assembly GCA_963580285.1). Lineage (NCBI taxonomy): Eukaryota > Metazoa > Mollusca > Bivalvia > Lucinida > Lucinidae > Lucinisca > Lucinisca nassula. Next base: position 143,673,039 of record OY757019.1, on the reverse strand, counting down.
ACACTAATTAGACGGCGGCTCTTTGTTATTAAACAGAATGTGTTAATGTAGTTGTCCAATTTAGGGTCCACTTACTTTAAACGGTCGTTAATCACCATCTTATCGCCTCTGGCAATAATTGTACCGCCGCTCCAATAAACAATAAGCGATATGACACGCGCGGATTGATGTAGATTTATGTTAAATAAGAGATCAGGTGTCTTAGGTTTTAGATTTTTGCATTGAAAAAAAAAATGCATTTTTGGTCAAAATATTGGGGCGGCGGCCGCCGCCCCTGCCGCCCCTATTCCTACGGCCTTGTTGGCTATGAGTATTAAATATTCACAATTAGAACAACCCGCTAAACCCAATTTTTCGTGATGCTGACTCAAGGTCAACGTCACGATTGAAGGCGACGGGAGATTAACTGTAGTCCAAGTTAACCTGAAAATGTCGTATTTATTATAAACGTCTCATTGGTTGTTTGTTATTTTTAAAAGAAATATAAATAGCAATAAAATAATTTGATCTTATTCCTTACAACTTAATAGAAGATTCCGTAAAACCAAAATTATATAACGAAAAGTTGATAAAATTATATTTCTTACTTCTGCTCGAAAACATAGATCTTTGATACTGGTTCAATCGTTCACAAGGAGATGGCTGTTAACTTATATGAAAGGGATCTAAGGAATGAGTAGTTTGCATAACACAGATTAATATTAAACTAGTTGTGATTAAAGGTTGTCACAGAGGCATTCTAATCAGGCCTGCACATTGAGACGGTTCTAACCAGTGCACACAACCCGTATCTTGCAGCAGAAATAAGAATTACGAAAACATGCCTATACAAATGAATTGTAAACTTTACCACAGAAAAAAACGAACATTATAAGAGGAACAATTGTGATATTTTTTATTATTTCTGCTCAAATAAGAAAAATAAGGTTTACCCCTGTAAACCCCAATTTTACTACATTACGAAAACACGCCTATACAAAAAGATTGTAAACATTACCACCAGAAAAACGTTTTAAGATGAAAAATTGTGAAATTTTTCTAATCACTGCTCAAAATATAGATTTTGGGTACTCGTTAGAACCGCCTCATCGAGGCGGTTCTAACGAGTACCCACAATCTATATTTTTGAGCAGAAATAAGAACAATAAGGTTTACCCCTGTTAACCCCAGTTTTACTATATAACAGTGGGATTCAAGGGGGTCAAAATCATAAAGGCGTGTCTTCGTGATGTAAATAATGTATGTCCCTATGAGCCCCAGTTTTCCCCATATAAACTGGGGTTTAGCGGGGTCTTCATTACACGGGTTTGTTAAAATGATGTTTTGTTTGTTAGATTTGACTTTTAACGCTCCAATCAACACTGTATCGGTCATTTTGGAGACGTTGCCCCCAATTTTGTGGGAATTTTATCCGGCATTGCGATGAAATGACATCTCAAGCCCTGCAGCCCAATGAAACCAATAGGGTTTATAAGTATGAAGGGTCCGACTCGCACCGCTTTTCCTGGCCAGGCTTAGAACCTCTAAACGGTTTACAAGTACTCATGTCACAGGCTGTCGCTTTCTTGAAGTCCCGATGGGCGCGGCCGATTTTAACATGATATAACTGCCCATACCCTAACAGATATCAAAAGTGGGGCCGAGGTGTCTTTGGGGCCGAGATGTCTAGGGGCCGAGGTGACAGTGGGGCCGAGGTGTCTAGGGCCGAGGTGACTAGGGCCGAGGTGTCTAGGGCCGACTTGGTTTTGGGCCGACCTGTCTAGGGGCCGAGGTGGTAGTGGGGCCGAAGTGTCTGGAAATCTGTGGCATGGTATACCGTCTTCTTCTTCTTCTTCTTCTTCTTCTTCTTCTTCTTCTTCTTCTTCTTCTTCTTCTTCTTCTTCTTCTCTATTAAATCATATTATGCCGATTACTAAATTTCGTTTAAATATATGTGTAGCTTTTTTAAAAATCTTAGAAAGCCTTCCGTAGACAAGTTATAGGATACAGCGGTCTTGAACAGTTCTGCGTTGTGTTATCCAGGGTCCGACACTGGCTGCAAAACTGCATCTGGTAAGGAAATCACGACGACCATACTGACATTGACCACCCGTCAGCTTTTGTATACCCACAATTCCAAACAACTTATTAGAAACCATATTACCGCTGATAGGTGACCTTTGTTTCAAATGGTGGGCGGACGATTTGGCCAGCGGACGATTTGGCCCGGACGATTTGGCCTAGGACAATTCGGCCTAGGACAATTTGGCCAGCCAAAAATACTGGGTAGGACAATTTGGCCAAACTGATTTCTCATAGCGGTTTTTCCAATTCTTATTCTATCAATCATTTCATTAGCATTTTTTCTTTATTTGGCTTCATATTTTCATCAAATATTTCATGTTTTTTTCAGTGATTTTATCTGTCATTTCTTGGCTTTGATGAGTGAAAATCAAATGTGGTCATAAGAGGAAATTGCATAGGTTGAACACTATTTAGGTCATTTTGAGCAGATCAGTTTCCCTAAGTGCAAGTGGTTAACCAGTGCTGTGCACATTCTTGAACCAGGCAGGCATCACGTGAACAAGTCCGTGAAATGAACATTATATAGAGAAAATTAGGGTTTATGAGGGTATACATTATTTTTCTTATTTCTGCTCCAAGACATAGGTTGTGGGTACTCAAAAGACCAGTCAAAAAATCAATCAGCCAATTAACCATGCAAGCAAGAAAATATGCTGATTTTGTATTCCAACAAATTTAAATAAAATCACAATGCCAAACAAAACCAACAAAATAAGTGTGGAATAGCTAATTAAGAAAGCAGACAGCAAATCAGTTAGCCAATTAACCATGTAATTAACCCATTTCGGACTGGAAACCCCAAAACGGGTACCCGGGCAAACAATGCAGGCCCAGATCAGACGCCGCAGAACGCGGCGTCTGATCAGGGCCTCCACTGTTTGCTTAAAGTTCAGCCATTTTCCAAATCAGTTTTGAAGAAAAGACAACCTGACACCCCTGCTGTATATAAGGAGGAAGATTCCATTTGGCACTGAAAGGGTTAATCTTGTTTTCCAGCCAATTTAAACAACACCATTAAATTTATTTTATTGTATTTTTTAGGGGATTATAGTTAACCATTTTTAGTAATTTGCACATAAAGAATATCTCTGGCCAAAAGTTATAAAAGTTTAAAAACAGCAATAAAAAAATCTAATTGTTTAAAATCTTCCTAAAAATGTTCCTGCCACATATTCAAACATTACTGTATATTAAAAGCAAACTTAAGACATTGAATTTTCAGTTAAACTAGTCATTATATTAATCTGGCCAAATTGTCCTACCCAATATTTTTGGGTGGCCAAATTGTCCTAGGCCGAATTGTCCTAGGCCAAATCGTCCGGGCCAAATCGTCCGCTGGCCAAATCGTCCTACATTCGTTTCAAATACAGCTAAGCACGGGACATGTTTAGAAATTGCCCAGTGAAAACCAACATGTCATCCCCGTTAGGAATGACAAAAAGTCTGTTCTAATATCAACATAGACAACTGATAAACTATCTTAACATGTCGGTACAGTTATCTGGTTATGTTTGTTTGTTTGAGGGAGGTTTAACGCTCCCGTCAACACTATTTGGGTTATTTTGGAGACGCTGCTTTCAATATTGTGGGACTTTTACCCGACATAAAGATAAAATGTCATTATATGCACGGACGGTCCAACGCGCACCACTTTGCCTGGGCAGGCTAAGACCCACTAAGCGGTTTACCACTACTCATGTACGGTCGATTTCTGCTCAGCGTTAACCATGTATACCTCCTTTACTTAAATATGCACTTGCGCACACATAACAAACGCAAAATCAAAGCACTAAGAGTACTGGTGGGTCGAGTGTCGCTGACTATAGGTCGGAAAAGTCCTGGACTGTGATTTAAACTGCTTAATTTACCCTTGAAATCCGATTTTAAGTATATAGTGTAGATCTTGATCAGACGCCGCATTCTGTGGCGTCTGGTCTGGGTCTTCACTGTTTGCCAAGCCCAACCTATGATTCCAAGATAACCCTCTTACACAACACTCTGACCTCAGTCACTGCGGCTGTTTTCTATAAAAAGTTATTCGGACAAGTCTGTGATAGTCACGTGGACTGAAGAGCTTTTCTGCTTAGGAATTTTGGGTAGTCGGAAAAGGAGCTCATCACGAAAACTCGCCTATATAATTTTGACCCCCTTGAACCCCATTTTATATAGTGAAACTGGGGTTTACAGGGGTAAACCTTATTTTTCATATGTCTGCTCATATACATAGATTATGGGTACTTGTTAGAACCGCGCGTTCACACAATCTATTTTTGAGCAGAAATATAAAAAGTATCAGATATTTATTTTTTTTTTCTGAAAATTTTCATTTTTGTTTTTAGGGTAAAATTTTCAATTTATTTTAATAGGCATGTTTTCGTAACGTCTGCTGATCAACCCTACTGTTTGTCATGGCATTTGTTGAGAAATATTCGTCTCTGCACATGCGCTTGAAGTTCTGAGCTCAAAACCTAAACAACGGGCCTCCGTGGCCTAGTGGTTAAAGACACATTTTTTCGATTACATAACATCCTAATGACCGTTTATTCAAGAATCCAGCATTGCGATAAAATACACTTGGGGTATTCAGGCTGCCATACAGGTAGGGGACCAAGAGAGGGTAATAAATTACCTAAGGATATGACTTTGACACTTGACATCTATTCATTTACACCTAAGTCCTTATTTTGATTTGCATGGAAGAAACAACAGCACTTTTTTTTCCGATTTATATTTAGTAGCCTTTATTTATAATCATTACAGTAAATGCCAATTCAAATATATTGGTATTTTTTTTTTTCCATCAAAATGATTTTTTTTTTTCAAATAAAATCCTGTTGACTTTATTATTCCTGCTCTAAAAATATATTGTGGGTACTCATCAGAACCACCTCAGCGAAGCGGTTCAAACGAGTACCATCAATTTGTTTTTACAGTGTGACTGCTCCACGAGGCGGTTCTAACGAGGACACACAATATCTGTTTTTTTTTTAGGAAAAAGGAATATCCCCATAACCCCGCTTCCTATAGAGAAAATGGGGGTTAAGGGGTATACATTATTTTCCTTATTTCTGCTCCAAGTCATAGGTTGCGGGTGCCCGTTAGAATCGTCTCAATGAGTCATAGGTTAACGGCTCTCGTTTGGACCGCCTCAATGAGGCGGTTCTAACGAGCACCCACAACCTAGGTTTGCATTATAAATAAGAAAGATAAATTTAATTGTGTTTGTTATTTTAGTTTTAAAATTGAAAAGGTGAAAAAATAAAATCTTAAAATATTTCTTTTTCTTTTTTCCTCTCTTTCTAAGATGATTGTGTCTAAAACAAAACACATTCCATCTTGACTGAAACTATAAAATGCTAATGTTTTCTTTAATTGCACGCCGGTGGGTCAGGCCTCAGATTCTATGACGGCTCCAACGTAAAGGCTTATTGAGAATTAGAGCGATCTAATTCAAGGTAATGTTGGTTGGTGCCTGATGCTCTGTCTCTGGTCGGGCCCATCGGAGTCTAACTGTTGGTTTTCTTTTGCTCCAGCATTTCAGTGGTTTCTTGCTGTCGAGTCCTCACCGTTGTCTCACCTCTGTGGTTCTTTGATTTTGTGTGTTCACGGAGATGTTGCACTGATGAGTTAGGAGGCCTTCATGTGGACTGAACAAATTATTTGTCTAAATCGCGACGGAAGAAAGGGCGAGGATTGTGGCCACGTAAAATCGATTTAAGCCCCCCAGTGGAAATCATTCCACTGACCGTTCCAAGGCGGTTCTTCTGTGGCGGTTTATTTATGGTGTTGTTTGTTACTTACTGTGTGTATCACTTGTTTCTTTTTATTTTGGATGGCCATATGGCCATTTTGTGGGAAAGTAACTGTCCTTATGGCCTTCCTTTGTTTAGGTTTCCATTATGGTCTGGTCGCTTAATGTTTGTGTTTCTTTCCCTTTGGTGTCTTTGATGGGTGGAGTAAGTTAATTGTATCGATTCCTGATCTTTGTTTTACTTCTACTTTAGACACTATATGATTTGTGTGTCACATACTTCCAACCAAAATAAAATAATAAATAAATAAATAAATAAAGGTAAATTGATTGATAAAATTTTGAGGTTAATCAATTCATTTACCTTGTTTGTTTACTTGTAAAGGAAATAACGGATATCTGTGTTTTTCGTTACTTTATTTTAAAATAAAAAAGAAGTAATTTAAACAATATTTTGCCAGAAAATTATACTATCACTCAAGTACCCTTATTGAGCCCCCTATTAAACAAGCAATCTGTTCATAATCACCTCATAACCACTTAGATAAGATAATCCTTTGATGTGCACTATGGTCCGAAGGAAATGTTTATTGGAGATCATTAGAGAGGCCACCCCTTTTATAGAAGGAAAAAAATGTGTCTTTAAGAGCGCTGACTCTTGATCATTAGGTCTCTCACCGCTGTGGTTCGAGCCTCGCTCGGGTCACATGTGAGACGCCAAGTTCAACAACAGAAGGTCAGGTGGTTTTTCTCCGGGTACTCCGGTTTTCGCCAACCTCTGATTAACGATCGGCTCGATATGAGTGAAATAATCTTGAAAGGGCCGTAAAACCAAAACCAAAACAAAACAAAACAACAAAAAAAAAAAACTAAACATGAATGTTAATATTGACTCAGTCAATATTCAATTTCCTTATGGCCCTTTCAATCAAATTTGAAATGTTTAAGCATTTAAACTTCAAGCGCCTGTGATCTTTCCGACATCATTCTTCAAGAGCATTTGCACAGGTTTACAACATTTTTTATTTTTGCAGTTTAATTTCAATCTGATTTGGCATTTACATGTCCAAGTGTTTACATCAGGGACCAGCCTTGTAGCCTGTTGTGTAAACTAAATATGGGAGAGTTCAGTAAGGGTGGAGATATTCTTGGTGATTGTTGCGACTTTAGACACCAGTTCGCACAAAACATACATTTTTCTTCATGGCTCCCAGTGAAATCTGCCTAATGGTGCAGATTCCAGTAATAATCATAGAATAAATCATGTATTTTAACAGCAGTACATGAAATGTAGTTTTTATATTTCGTCGACAGCCGTATCAATCAGACTAGGATACCATCGACGGTCGTATTTCTAATAATCGACATCCGTATCCCGACATTTTTCAAAGGTCTATAAAAACTCCCAGAGTGCATGAATTATGTCAAACCCACGTTGTTGTTGAAGTGTAAATGGTAGATAAAATAAATATGGTGTTTTATTGCTTTCCTACTTTTCATAAAGCATTATATTAATGATATTCTGTGAAAACTGATTTTTTTTTTCGAAAGAACCGGTGTTTTATAGTGTTTTTCTGACTCACAACTCTAAGTGAACAGACAATTAACATCTTGTCTCTTTAAAACACCGACATCGTTTGTAAATGTTTAAACTAACGTTTTCGCCTCTCAAAGTGCATCAAAATCGAAGACCCTCCTCTGTCGACATCCGTACTGCTCGGTCGAAAATCATATTTCTCGGTCGACAGCAGCTTTACACAGTACCGGCTCGGTCGACAACACAGGTATAGAAAATGGTATTACGCCGTGGTTATATGATAAAGCGGTATACATTATTTTTGCTCAAAAACATAGATCATTGAGGTGGTTCTAACGATCCCCAAAAATCTATGTTTGGACTAGAAGTAAGAAAACTATCAAACATTTTCAGTTCAAGAGATATGAAGGATACCATATAAGCACATCACGAAAACACGCCTATATAATTTTGACCCCCTTGAACCCAACTTTCATATAGTAAAACTGGGGTTTACAGGGGGTAAACATTATTTTTCTTATTTCTGCTCTAAAATATAGATTGTAGGTACTCGTTAGAACCGCCTCATCGAGGCGGTTCTAACGAGTACCCGCAATTTATATTTTGAGCAGAATTAAGGAAAATATCATAATTTCTCATCATAAAAGTTTCGTTTTTAGGCTAAAAAACGTGCACTGTATTTCGTAATGACATGGGTATTGTGTTATCGTAATGACATGGGTATTGTGTTATCGTAATGACATGGGTATTGTGTTTTCGTAATGACATGGGTATTGTGTTATTGTAATGACATGGGTATTGTGTTATCGTAATGACATGGGTATTGTGTTTTCGTAATGACATGGGTATTGTGTTATTGTAATGAAATGTTGATCTGAGTCTTCGCTGATCTTGTATTGTATTGTGACTCGGTCAAACATCAAGTCAACAAATCCGTGTAATCAGCACCCCTGTAAACCATACTTTGTATAGAGAAAACTTACGGGAGTATACACTATTTTTCTTATTTCTGCTCCAAGACATAGGTTTTGCACCCATAACCCATTTTTTAGGTATAAATACACATTTCATAGAAAAAATATCCGTTTTGGGGGGGATATGAAAGAATGCACTACATGACACGGATGTTATCGTATTGAGTACACATTACGATAACACATCCATTTGACATAATGCAGTAATATGATTTTCTCTAATAAAAATTTGTGATATTTTTCTTGCTCGTTAGAACCGCCTCATTGCGGCAATTATAACGAGTACCCACAACCAAAGATATATCTAAAACGTTTTTATACATCTTTGCAACAACCTTTGACTTGGTGCAGAAATAAGAAAAATAATGTATATCCATGTGAACCCCAGTTTTCTCTACACAAGGTATGGTTTACAGAGATGGTCATCACACAGACTTGTTATTAAAATGATGATTATTTTTTCTGTTCTGAAAGTGTTTTTTTTTTTTTTTTTTTTTTGGTTTTGGTTTTACGGCCCTTTCAAGATTATTTCACTCATATATAATATCATATCTTCTTGCACAACAGATAAGGAAATCCCTGGTTTTAGCCTCTGATAGAATTCTGTCCTTACCCTGGTTTTCGTACCCAGGGACAGGGTAAAAATTGAATATTCTCGCGTGTTTGATACGACCTCATATGCGACGTCGTTAAGGTTGACGTTATAGTACGTTAGGTGACGTCACTGAACATGACTATGATGTCATCACAATATCACGGACGTCGGCAACGGAAGTGACTGCAGTATTAACAATCCTCGCGCAGAAATGGAAGGTATGCAAGAAAAAGAATCCTCATCGGGGTGGATAGAAAAATCCGTCTCTCGGGATCACTGTCCGGCATTACGCGGCAAGCCTCACGATACCGGACAGTGACCCTCGGGACTAAATTTTCCTTCCACCTCTTACACCGGACCCATGTAAGATTCTTATATTATAATGAATTTATCCATCCCACGAGTAAAGTGTTCCTTTCTTGAACCCTCCAAGTCAATTTTGTTTTATTTTGTAATATTATTTCAGGGCGCCCGTGTTCTTATTCAGACATTTAGGCATACAAAGTGGTTAACCAGTATAGATCTTTCGCAAGTACCCGTCAATTAACGAAAATGACAATAAAACATATTTGAGGCAGAGCACGAGAATATGTCATTATTGCATAGGCGATCACCGACGACACAGACGAGACTGCGCATGCGCTAACAGACTTTTATGAGGGGCATTAGGATAGCTTCGTGGAAGAAGCCATGCCTCATATAAATAGCCTGCATCTCGTCTGGTTGTGGTAAATGAACTTTCTCATAATCAACCTTACCGCATTGTCGCCGGACCGCAAGTGAAATTTTGGTCAAAGCCTGCAATTTTACCAGAACAAAGGACACAGTCATCTTAAGGCATTGAAAGAAGAAATTAGATGGAGTAAGTGAGTAACATGAAGGCGTACATAAAAACACATGAAACTTATTTTACGTAACACATCACGGTAGCATGTCCGTGTAATAAAACCCCCTTAAACCCACTTTATAAAAAGAAAACTGGGCTTTACAGGGACATTCCTTATTTTTCTTATTTCTGCTCCAAGACATAGGTTGTGGGTACTCGTTAGAACCACCTCAACGAGGCGGTTCTAACGAGCACACACAACCTAGGCTTTGAGTATAAATAAGCATAATATCACACTATTTCATAAGACAGTTGACCGTTCTGAAGATATAAAAGAATGTTCTATGTCGCACGGATAATATGTAATAGTAATAATATGAACCCTGTCAGGAAACAACCTGTCTTCGGAGTTTTTGACCAGGTTAGACACAGACCGGCTGGCTCAGCGACACAGACTAGCAAGAAAGTTGAAAGTTTAACTTTAGAAACTACAAAGGTATGGTACTATACAAGCAGCGAACAACAAAGGTGCTGATCAGTCTGTGCGCATGCGCAGTCTGACCAGCACCTTTGTTGTTCGCAAATTGCAAAGACAAATTTTCTCATGACATGCTTACATTGATCGATCGAACGATCGATTGATTGATTGATTGATTGATTGATTGTTGTGTAACGACACGCCAACCGAAAAGAAATAGAAGAGATAGTAGAAGAGATGAAAGTGAGGGATAGACAAGAGAAGAGGAAAATGAATGGAAATGTGGAAACAGAAGAAATAACAACATTCTTCCCTCCTGTGCCGTGTCCAACTGTAAGTCAATATCAGTTGGACGGCCAGTGACGCAAAATACACGTCACATTTGCCTCATCCAACCACCCCGTGACAGTTTCAAAGCGGACTGAATTAAAGACATAAGGCATCGACTTAAGTCACGAGTCAGTCGAATTTCGATGGATCGGACAGCTTTTGGCGTCATGGACGTGCTTGTGTCACTCAGAGAATATGAAAGCACCACAGCAGAAGACATAGTGAGTTTCTTTAAACCAAAAGTATGTTGTGTGTACTCACTGGAATCGCCTCATTGAGGCGATGCTAATGTGTGCTTGCAACAAAACAGTCTCAAAATTAAATAAGGAACTCCTCCATAAACGACCCCAACAATTTATTAGAAAAAACGTCCAAGGAACCCAAGAATGAGATCGAATCATATTTGTTTGTTTGAATTGAGATCTGACGTCCCCGTCGACATCAATAAGGTCATTTTGCAGACTTGGAAATGTCACTTCAAACTTTGTGGGACTTTTACTCGACATTGACATGAAGTGAAATGACATCTCAAGTCCAAACTAGTAGGGTCTATATGCAGGGACGATCCGACTCACACCACTTAGCCTGGGTAGGCTTAGACCTTCTAAGCGATTAACCAGGACTCACCTGTGACTGGGTTCAGCTGAGCGTGGAAGCACCATGCAGCCCAATCTATTTCTCCAAGCCCCGATGGGCGGGGTCCATCGAATCATGTAGGCTATAGGTATGGTCTGTTGATGTGTCATTTTCCTTCTCACCTGATTGCATTATATTATAACAAGCTGTGTCGGGGTCGGCAACATTCTGTCGTGGCGATTGATCATGAAATCGTTTATACGGTCATTCCCTTCCTTCCCCTGATTCAAGAAGGGCAGTTGACAGTTTCTGTCGAAAGAATGTGCACTGTACTGGTTAACCGCTTACGTATAAGCCTGCCAAGGTAAAGTGTGGATAGATAAACTGACCGGCTCAAAAATGACCTCAATAGTGTTGAAAGGGTCGTTAAACTCCAAAACAAACAAACATGTCTTGTCTATACCATTTATATAATACTCTCCATAAATAACTAAACACCTGTTTAGATTTTGCAATTTAGCGAGCTTTATTTGCTAAGATGGAACAAGAAATATCACTTTCATGTGCCGTATATGGTTCTTTGTGAAAGTTTTGTCCATACTGTTTTGAACTTCAAATGTTCTTTTCATGCCATATGACCCCCTTCCTTGACTGCCAGCTATGGCCCACGAAAAACCCTTTGGGACAAAACGTGTATCCGATGTCTAACAATGCTTAACAGCCTCAGGGGCAGGTATCGGACCTTACCTGATGGCAAAATGAGTCTCTAATATGTAAGCCCAGCATCTCGTGTTAACCCCGAATCTTTCAAAACTGTTCCATAACTCCGTCATTTTATACAACTTAAAAGATTAGCAATCAAACAACCTTTTGTCTGCTTAAAGTTGATGTTCGTCACTCAGTGAACTCGCTAGAATTGATTTTACAATACCTCGATATTGCACGAGACACAATATATCACGTGCCCAATGTAACAACCCCATTGGTCCAAATATAAATTTACGTAACGAAAAGACAATTCTTTCCCGCTATACTTAACGAACCGCGGGAAAGGTTTAGTCTTGTCTATACCATTTATATACTACTCTCCAAATAACTAAACACCTGTTTAGATTTTGCAATTTAGCGAGCTTTATTTGCTAGAACGAAACACCAAATGACGCAATGGGATGACAAAAAAATCATAAACCATATGAAAATCTTTGTACAACCCATAAACGAGCGCTAAAATGATAAAACCACAGAATAAAAGACTGCTTAATATGCAAATTGCTAAGACAAAACACTCATATTTAGCTCTTACAGCCCTAACTTTTTTGTATTTTCCAACCTCTTCTCTACTGAATCTGCAACATAGCCATCCCTACTTTCCGTTCGCTTCCATCTACCATGTCTTGTCAAACATCTGTCATTTACGTTCTCATTAGCTGCCTTAGTACAGCCACTAGCCCTAAGGCTATGTAAACCCAAATTTAAATTAGGTGCTACTAATTTCAATTTCTCCAAAAGACACTCTCTAGCCCTAGTATAACTCAACTTTTTATTTTTGCGTATTAACTTGCAAATTGATCCGGATCTAAATACAGGTTTAAACAAAAAACCTGATGATTTTGTATTTAAGCCTGCTAAATCCATATAACGAATAAGCATATTCACTGGACATGCAGATGAGCTCCCCTTACTTACTAAGATTTCGTTTCCAGCCCTATACTGATCAGTTTTGCTTTTAGTTATTAACACACAGACATATTCCGGATAGAATGTTATATCTCCACACTCTATACTGCTCAGCTCGTCGTAACGAAGAAAACCCGCAAAAGCCAACGTTATCATGGATAAGTCCCGGACGACCAATAAATCACTTGAATCTATGAATCTATCACAAAGCTCAATTAAAGTTTCCGAAGATAAAACATCTTTCTTTTTGGTTTTGGATCCCCTTAACCGTTTAGCCGATTCCAGTAAATTTTTGACAAAAGCGTTATTAGTTGGATCTTCCAAACCGTTTATATCATGTGCCCACTTAATGGAATAAACCGCCGATGAAATCGTATGTACTGAACACTTAGAATCTAATAAACTTGTAATGTATATCGCCACATGAATATGCTGTGCCGGTAAAACTGTATAATTTTTACCTGTACAAAACTCCTGCCACTTTTTGAAACTGTAAAAATACTTTTTAACAGTATTGTCACTTTTCGAAGAAAGCAAATAGTGTGACATGCGATCCACAAGCCCGTGATCTTCTATGCCCGCATTCTGCAAAGTTTCACGTAGCCCCTGTCTCAAACGGATGCCTGGAATAAATGAAACATGATATCTAATCAGACATGCCAAAAATCAAAAGAACGTATTCATCAAAACCCGATATGATTTATAAATAGGCCAATTTCAAAATGTACAATCTATTTTCACGGCCATAAGCTTGAACGGCAAAGGATTCTTGCCAAAAATTCCGTTATTTCCGTTACCTTGTGCTATGACATTGCACTGCGGCAATAACCTATACTCTTTTACAAAATGAGCAAAACCGTTTTCAGACGGCTGCAAAACTGGCCAAAATGGAGCAGATTTCCATAACGGCAGAACAACAGTGCCTTTTGCCTTGTCATTTTCAAGTTTCGCTAGAACCCTCAATACGTCTCTCGGCGCCGGAACAATCCAATTACAGTCCTCTGACCAACATTGATCAAATGCATTAACCCCTTCCGTTCCTGGGCACCAAAACCTAGAATTGAACCTTACGCAATGATTATTTAAATTTGAAGCAAACCTATCAACGGTATGCCTTCCCCATGTGTTATCAATTTCTCTGAATACCCAACTTTGTATTTGCCAATCATCACTATCCAAACCTCTACTAAGGCCGTCAGCTGCCTCATTTTCAGATCTACATATCCACTCAGGGATAAGAGTTATACCCCTTTTATCACAGGTCTGATTTATATCCAATGCAATTTCCTGCAAATCAGGCTTGCTACTACCCGATTTCAACACTCTTTTGACATTTTTGTTGTCCGAAAACCACTTAACCTTTTTAGATCGAAGCAGAAAGCATAGTCACCTTGCCTGAAGATCTGCTTCACGACTGATACATCTTCGTACTTGTATTTATATGAACAAAGCAAATGATTGATGTGCCTACAATCAAGCACTAATCTTGGCTTACCGTTTCTATTGTAAGCTACGGTAAGTGGATTTATGACATAAGGTCTATCACTTACTTTTACAATACACTGTTTTTCCAACAAAGAACAAATTTCTGATGCTACAAAAGAAGGATTGTCCCTTGCCGACTTATTATTCTTCAAATACACCGGATCAGGCAATTGCTTAAACGGAATCCTGTAACCCCCTTGAACAACTGATAAAATATATCCATTAGCCCCAGCTGATTTCCATTGATTTGCACACATTTTTAGTTTCCCTACAGGCGAATTACCGACCTTTAACTGGCTAGACAAAGCTGACGTTGAATCAACATTTACATTCTTACCTGGACAAACAGACCGTAAACTTGACTGACCACTAAGGTGTGTATTTTTTACCTGTTTATTTACACTTGCTGTTATGGGCCGACAAACTGACCTTGACTGAGCCACGTCTAAATAAAATGTACCCATCTTTTCTTTAGGCCCAGATTTACGGTTTGGACACTCAAACTTCCAGTGGTTTGCCATGCCACACTCGAAACAAACCCCTTGTCTACGTGGCGTCGATACAACGGTGTTTATCGGTGCCCCTGTACTAGTAGCCGTCGCCAATGCCTGACCCTGCTGCGCATATGGGTGGAATCTGACGTTACGCGCCTTTTGCGCCTTATCTAGCTTTTTCTGACGCTCTTGCTTGACCCTCTTTGACGCACGTGCCTCGGCTCTATTCATGCGCTTCTCATCTTCTTCATCCGACGCCAATGGGTTAGAAACATACTCCTCAACCACTCGCCACACCAGCTCACTTGCATCCGCCATTCTGATCAGTTTCTGCCTATTATTTAAAAGTTTTATACCTTCAGAGATATCTTGTTTTAGCTCTTGACGATGCACGTCACTTTCAGCATGCACTTCCGCATCCCTCAATTTCCCCATAACTTTGGAATTAAATTTAAATTGGTCTTCACAGCTTTTCTTTTTGAACTGGTAATTTTCGTTAGATAAAATGTTCTGCTGAATTTTATTTAACTGAAATTCTGACAGCTCCTTCTGGTTTTCACTGAACCTGGCCTCAAACGACCCAAATTTACTTGTGATGAGTCCAGATATCTGTTCCATAAGCACTTTCTGTGAATTTGCCACAGCCTGCTGAACTTCTTGTTGAACACGTTCACCTATTTCTTCTGCGTCCATCTTAGAAAGTTGATGTTCGTCACTCAGTGAACTCGCTAGAATTGATTTTACAATACCTCGATATTGCACGAGACACAATATATCACGTGCCCAATGTAACAACCCCATTAGTCCAAATATAAATTTACGTAACGAAAAGACAATTCTTTCCCGCTATACTTAACGAACCGCGGGAAAGGTTTAATATAACAAGCTGTCTTGTCATAATCTTCTTACACATTTAGATCATCTGTGCTGAATATATTTGGACCATGAAACCTGTCTAAAGACTGAGAAGAAACGTCCCACTGGGAGCATGACGTTTGACCAACGTTGGTACGACGTTGCCTACACGTAGCTTGGGTCTTGACTAGCATTTGGTTTCAGATGATGGCTACTTAATATCATTGCTGTAAAACAGGGGGCCAAAAGGAGTGAGTGTGAATGAGTTTTACGTGCCAACAACAGCTAAGGTCACTACACGGAGATGGGGCCTCGGTTTGAAGACTCGCCCGAAAGTCTGGAGAAGCCCGGGATCGAACCCACGACCCCTAGTTTACGAGGCAAGTAGCGTATCCACTACACCACGGATGCTTCTAAGCTCTGTTATGAAATATCCCGAATGAATCTATTTTCCTTGATCCCACAGAATTCACAGTCCTAAATGAAAAATAATATCCTTTAACAATCCAACACAGAATTCAGAAATAACTTTTCTTAAAAGCCCAAACATCAAACGCCAAAGTCTGACGCAATGAGAAAAAGCAAGCTCTTTTATAGACCCTAAGATTTCTCTAGAATGTTCCACAGGCTTTGGAATAAGATGATGTAATTTTCAAAAAAATAATGCAAACCCGAACTTTCTGGAAGGTTCCAAAGTACTTTTCCTTGTAAACAAGATGTTTACAAATATATGACTCATTTCTAGAATAATCTTTAAGATATTTATAGCACTATTAGGTCTCCCAGTGGGGTGAAAGTGGGAATCAGGAAAATAAATTCTTATACATAACATTATACGTAAGCGGTTAACCAGTACAGTGCACTTTCTTTCGCCAGAAACTGACAAGTGCCCTTCTTGAATCAGCGGAAGGGAGAGAATGACCGTAGAAAAGATTTCATGATCAATCTCCAGAACAGACAGACGAGCATCCGACTGTGCTACTATTATGATGCAAAATTTTGGTATTTTGCTATAAATTTAAATGTGTAAATCAAACGATAATGTTTGGTATCAAAATGTTCCTTATGAAAAGCGGAGTCTGAGACTGCTATTATTATTTTAGAATTTTTAAAATTTTGTCAATAAAGATACTTTTGATTTATTTTTATGTTTTTGAAACAAAGAAACGGGTCTCATTTTAGGATTATCGGGCTAGCTTTTAAAATGTTTTGCTATAGGATTTAGTAATCATATTTTCATCTCAAGAAGGAAGCCGTAAATTGAATAGAAGAATAGGCCTATCAAGTTTTCACTTTGTTAAACAAACATGTATGTAGGTACTGAGATGCAATTCATACTCAATGTGTCAGTTTGGTAGCGGAAGCCATTTTTGTTTTGATTTGTTTTTCATACGTTTTGTACAATAAGCATCTCACGTTAACGCGAACACTCCATTGGTTAATAAGTTATTGTTTGCTTGTTTAGGGGCGTTACATTTGAATTTTAGCGTGGATTTGTTGAGTTTTGAAAAAATGACAAGTCAGTTAGGAATTTCCAACTAAACAGTAAAGGCGTAAAATAATGGTTAAAATTGATGCTTGGAGTTTACCAGCAAAATATTGTTGAAATTGTTAAGTTGCTAAATTGAACTTTGAATGTACATGTAATTTGGATGTTGCCAATTACTGTATTGTGTTGATATGATGAACTGTTGAAAATAATTAAAAGTGGAAAATAGAACTTTATACTGTCTCCTGTGTTTTGGACTAATTCCCCACATTTAGAAGAACATTTAAGAACTGGAACATACCAGCTCTTAATAACTTGGTGTGAGCAATCCGGGGTAACATCTTTTAAGCTTGTTACACGATCTTGTGCGATGCCTTCATGCATGGATTATAATAGGAGACAGAAAATGAACTCTGAAAATTTCTACGGTGGCTTCGGTAGGCCATACTGGCTGCCTTATGGACGGGCTCGGCAGCCTCCAGTACTGGTGATCAATGTTCCAGTACCAGCGCGATCGCCGTACGGGGATAAACAGCCGACTTTCAACAGGGATGAACGAAAACACTTCGTCAAAACAAAAAGTAAGTCAACGAGAACCAGGGACTTAAAACGCAGGCAAACATTTTTCGAAGGTAAAACAATTTGTTCGGGACTGCCTTTCTATCAACTTGATAATTTAGAACTTCAAGGTGAAATGGCTAACAACAAGGATTTTCAAAATTCTAACTCAAAGTTAGCAGAGAGGAAATCTGTATGTTCTTCTCTACCAGGTGCCGGACTGTCAGACAAACAGTTTAGAAAGTTTTTCTCCAGACAAGACGACCGCCAAATTGTGGTAAATAACGCGTTAATACGCAGTCTAGAACTGTCCGACAAGCGAATATCCAAACTTCAAGACGAACTCCAACATCTGACCTCGGAGCGACAGAGACACTGCAACGAAATGGAGCAAACAATGGAAACATTGAATTGGTATAAATTTGATGCTGAACTTTGCCGACTGAAGATCGCAGACCTAGAGGAGAGGAACAGACAACTAAATGAGAGCTTCAATTTGGTGAACACTGCGTGCTGCCGACTAATAGAGACTAAGGACGAGCTATCTACAATGGTACGCAAATGTTTTGAAAACATAACCTCTTACAAAGAAGTGACTAGAGAACATGTTCAACAAAGTGATACACGTCCAAACTCTCAGACCAATAAAATCGGAGAATCACACTCAATTCAAGAACGGTCTTCTCTTGGATATTTGGACTGTGAATGGTGTGGTATTGTCGGGGCATTTTATAAGCTGTGTGTGCCCAAATAAACAGTTGAACAGTGTACTGAAAACATGATTGACATGACAATATGTTTTAGTATTAGTTTCAATGTATTTCCATGCATTTTATATTTTACCTGCTTAGTTATATTTGATATTTCTGCTCCGATACACTTTAATTTGAAAATATTACTAGGCATATTTCAAGTGTTTGATAAGGTTTAAGGTTTCGCGGCCATGTTAAAAGCCGCCCAATAATTTTGATGTTATAGTTAAAAAGCTGATACCATCAGTTTTGACGTGCAACTCCGTCCATCGGAAAAATATAATAATTCAATGTTCATCGGAAAAATATTAGAATTGTCAATTTGAGAATTAATCTTTTCACTGGTTGGCAAAAATAATGTATTTTATTGATTTATCATATCAGCGATTTATGTTTTCTTTCATTAGGTAGAAAGCGATATTTGGCAAACTATTTGTAGCACAAACCTTTCACGTGTAGTTGTAAGCAACCTTAAACAATTGAAATTTGTTGACTATAGTGCTATTGATGGCTGGCCCCCATCATCCCGCTGAAGGTACATGTGAAACGTTTCTTGCTCAATGAATTATCAACGTGAAGGAATAATATTTCTGAACACTTTTATGAAAAGCTAGTGAGTCGAAATTTCCAATCTGATTTGATTTTCATTTTTTTTATTATTTAATTGCAATGGCAGATATTTTCATATCGTACATGGCACCAGAACTAGAAATGTCATGCACATGTATAACGGAATCGTATTTTATTGCGTATGTATAATTATTATCATTCCTTTCCGACCAGTACTATAGCAATCTAAGCTTCCTAAAATAGAAACTTTTTTTCTGTAAGTGAAACAAATGCAGCTATATAAATTTGTTTGTGTAAATGTAGCTATTTTCAAAATTCAGGCAGGCATAAATAACAATTCCGCTATATTTGAGGTTAAGATCTCAGCGTATCTGGTTCGTACTTGTTTGTTTTTGTTTGATTTGAAGTTTAACGTTCCCGTCAACACGATAAAGGTCATTTTGGAGACGTTGTTTCCAATTTTGTTGGACTTTTTCCCGACATGGAGATGACATGACATCTCAAGCCCTGCCGCCCAATGAAACCAATAGGGTTTATAAGCATGGACGGGTCGACTCGCACCGCATTGACTGGGCAGGCTTAGATCCGCTAAGCGGTTTACCAGTACTCGTGTGCGGTCGGTTTCAGCTCTGCAGCCCATCTATTTCTTGAAGCCCCGATGGGCGGGGGCGAATCTTGTTCATACATGTTCATGTTTGGTCTTATGTAAGTACTAATATTATACATAAAATCAAGAGCAATTATGATAAGTTTGTTTCATTAACGGTTTTAACTTTTCGTGGAACTAAATCAGCATGATATTTTGTTTTGTTCTGATGAACTTGCTCAAGTTTTTTTTGTTTTGTTAATTTTCATCTCACATTTCAATTGCACTGTCAGAAAAGATTAAGGTTTGCCGAAATATGTGTTGCTAAGTCCCGTGAAATCTGCAGATACTGGTGATAGTATTTCATTCAATATGGGGGGTTCATAATTTTGTAAAGTCAATTGTTTCGAATCATATTCCAAATTGAAAAACGGTGCTTCATAAGTGGTCGTAGTTTGAAAAACCGTTCAACGGATTCAGGCCGGTGTATAAAAGCTTAACGTCACGTGCCTGAAGACATCTTGGTCTATCGCACGGGTGACATATGCTTAGGGCTGGGCAGAATCCGACTTTATGCACGCCCGCTATCGATAGTCATGATAGCCGTGGCCGACAATTTGTTGGGGGCAACTTTTGGGGACAATTTAAGGGTCCTTAGTTGTAGAGCTAAGGATTATATTGTGTCTGGTATGCGTCTATCAAAAACATAGGAATTAGTCAGTCTGTTCCACGTGTACATGGTAGAGCATACGCAGGTATGTAGGCCTACGAGAAAAGCGAGACAAGTCCACTAGATGGATCTCAAGTACGAAAAGGTATCTGAGAGCTAGTCCTGAAAGATGAAGCACTGAGTCGATATTTGACATTTGCGTTTCTCTTCGCATGACAGCTGTCCGAAACCAAAATGTACTATTGTCCGTTAGCTGGAGTGTGCTGATTTTAATCACATGCACATGAGTGATTTATCATGTGGTGTTGGTGACATTGGTTAGCATGTGCAGGTTTAGGGCCAGGAAGATCCTAATGCAATGTTAACAATGTGATTTAAAGGTGTTGCAACACGACTGTTTTTTTTTTTTTCATTGTATTCATGGCGAATACTTTGTAGTTTTTTAAGGACATTGTTGCCCAAAAACATTATGCTGCTACAATCTGAGTCTGACATAAAATTAGACACTGTTGTGGGAACAAAAATGTTATGGCAGTCAGCGTCTGAAACCATATAGGACATTGTTGCCCAAACCTGTAGTCAGGTAATGGCAATCCGAGTCCTATGAAAGGGTACTTGTTATAACGGGGACGCCCGCGATAACCGAAATCCATGTATATATATTCTGTAATTAAATTATGTGTGCATATGATAACGTGCAGCCATATATAACGTAATTGCACAGTAAGGTAGCGTGAATATCTGATGCTACCGTGTACACGGCAGTTATTTGCATTTGTGGTGGCTTTGGTTACGAATAGAATACAAGTATGAACAGGGTACTGCCCGTCAACCTGCTTTAAGTAGCAGTGTATTGACATCGTCGTCATACTTGCGTTTAAATAGCATGAAGATTTAAAATACAAATTCCATGAAACCAAAGCCTACACCACCGTGTACTCCTAGTACATACATTTGCAAATTTCTCACATGTAGCACATTGCATGTTAAGTGAAGTCTGCCGAAATGTTTAGTTGAATGTTGATACAAACATGTACAGTTTATTTTGTTGTATATAGTGTTAATCATTTTAAAACAAAAATAAAGAAAAAAAAAGCAACATAAATGAATAAAATAACAATATAAGCTTACTTTGGAGGCCAAAGTTTTTCAGCGTCGGAGGAGTTATTATGATGCAAAATTTTGGTATTTTGCTATAAATTTAAATGTGTAAATCAAACGATAATGTTTGGTATCAAAATGTTCCTTATGAAAAGCGGAGTCTGAGACTGCTATTATTATTTTAGAATTTTTAAAATTTTGTCAATAAAGATACTTTTGATTTATTTTTATGTTTTTGAAACAAAGAAACGGGTCTCATTTTAGGATTATCGGGCTAGCTTTTAAAATGTTTTGCTATAGGATTTAGTAATCATATTTTCATCTCAAGAAGGAAGCCGTAAATTGAATAGAAGAATAGGCCTATCAAGTTTTCACTTTGTTAAACAAACATGTATGTAGGTACTGAGATGCAATTCATACTCAATGTGTCAGTTTGGTAGCGGAAGCCATTTTTGTTTTGATTTGTTTTTCATACGTTTTGTACAATAAGCATCTCACGTTAACGCGAACACTCCATTGGTTAATAAGTTATTGTTTGCTTGTTTAGGGGCGTTACATTTGAATTTTAGCGTGGATTTGTTGAGTTTTGAAAAAATGACAAGTCAGTTAGGAATTTCCAACTAAACAGTAAAGGCGTAAAATAATGGTTAAAATTGATGCTTGGAGTTTACCAGCAAAATATTGTTGAAATTGTTAAGTTGCTAAATTGAACTTTGAATGTACATGTAATTTGGATGTTGCCAATTACTGTATTGTGTTGATATGATGAACTGTTGAAAATAATTAAAAGTGGAAAATAGAACTTTATACTGTCTCCTGTGTTTTGGACTAATTCCCCACATTTAGAAGAACATTTAAGAACTGGATTTTACCAGCCCTTAATACTACCGAAGCCGGTTGCATGTAATTTTAATGATTAAAATATCTATGTAAACCCCCACTTTGTACAGAGAAAAGTGGAGGTAACAAGGACTCACATTTTTTTCTTTGGTTTTACGGACCTTTTTAGGATTATTCCACTTATTTCGAGCTGATCGGTAATCAGAGGTGGGCGAAATTTAGAGTACCCGGAGAGAAAACCATCTGATCTTGGCGTCTTACATGCGCGAACCACAGCAGTGAGAGACCTCTTATCCATTAGGCCATTGAGGCCCGCAAGGTTTACATTTTTATACGCCAGCTATAAAATAAATATTGTCTGTACTCGTTAGAACCGCCTCGGTTCTAACGAGGGTACACAATCTTATTTACTCGTATACTCAAAACATGGACAGTGGTTGATCGCCGAAACCGCCTCATTGAGGCGGGAATGAGGCGGTTCTAACGAGTACCCACAACCTAAGCCTTGAACCAGAAATAAAACAAAAAATGTATACCCCTGTAAACTGCAGTTTTCACTATATAAAGTGGGGTATATGGGGGCGGGGCTCTTCATTTCACGGACTTGTTTTCATGGATTTGAAAGAATGAACAATGCCACACGTGTTTATTATCCTAATGATAAAAGGTTCATGTACAGTGGCTGTTGAAAGTCGAGTTGTGACCTGTATGTAGAGCACACGAACACAAGCCAAAATATTGCATTCAACCTTTTCACCAGACTTGACAGAGATGCTTGGGGTTAGGTGAACGTTCCAAACTTTTTTTTTTGCAATGGTTTTACAATAACAAATGGATTTTACTAAAAATTGAACATATCTGAGTCAAAATGTTCAAAGTGTCTTTAGCTTAACTTGCTCGTTAGTGGACAGAATGATAACTGTTGCGGCAAGTACAAAATCTAAAAGCGCTCCCGCTCATCGGGGCTTTGAGAAATATATTACCATTACAATAACATACCCGGGCGTTATAATAAAATTTTAAATCTCCAAAATGGCTACTTTTCCGATGATAATACGTGATATTTTTATTATTTATACTGCAAACATAGGTTGTGGATGCTCGTTAGAACCGCCTCATTGAGGCGGTTCTAAAATGAGGCGGTTCTAACGAGTACCCACAAGTACCCACAACCTATGTCTTGGAGCAGAAAAAGGAAAAATAATGTATACCCCCGTAAACCCCAGTTTTCTCTATATGAGGTCGGGTTTAGATGTGTGTGTGTGTGTGGGGGGGGGGGGCATTTCACGGACTAGTTCACGTGACAGCTACATGGTGCTTCCGCGGCGAACTTGAGTGCTGGTAAACCGTTTTGGTCAAGGCTTGCCCAGAAAAGAGGTGAGAGCCGGATCGCCTCTTAACCCTAGCGGTTTTCCTGGGCGGTAGGGCTTGAGATGTCATTTCATCTCAGTGTCGGGTAAAAGTCCGACAAAATCGGAAGCAATGTCTCCAAAATGATCTTAGTAGTGTGGACCGGGACCGAAAACCTCAACACAAAAAATCTAATACTCTGTATTTCTTTAATATATGAGGAAATTTTTCGCAAATGCAAAAGCTACTCACGTTTTTCTTTTTTTTAACATATTAGCATTTTAATGATCGATAAGTTTTAAAGACATGTTACGTGAAGGAATCGCACGATTTCCACAACAAGAATTAAAAAAAAAGTCTTTTCTGTCATCAATGCTCAAATAAGTAAAGACTGCGGGTAGTCAAACTCAGTCGTTAAAGTTGAATGTCTATGCCTCTTTGGTAGAGGAATCTAAATTAATAACGACTTGTATATTGTGCGGTTACATAAACTTATTATTTTCCCCTTTATGTTATTAATGTTATTTGTGTAGATATTCAATTGTATAAGTTCAGTGATCAAAGTATGGTTTTGTCATGTTTGTGCGCAATGTGAAAGTTCAATTTTAAATCCTTTAAATCTCGTCCGTAAGTTTGTCCTATTCCTGCTTAATCCATTCATTGACCGCTTGTACCAAGATTATAACAGGGTAAAATCCAGTACGCTGATTTTCTCTTTTAGCCGAGACCATTTAACTGGTTCACGCCTTAACTAGACTGCTACACAGACTTCAGGGAGGTGATTCAAAGCAGGATCCACAATGTAGAATTTTGCAGAAATAAGAGAAATGAAACATGCCCCATCAAATCCTAAGAACAGCCTTGTATTCTGTTGTCCGTTGCGCGTCCGCCAAACGTTTTCACTTTTGTATTCAGCGGCTACAAGGACAGTTGAACTTCGATAGTGACCGAGAAAATTTGTTCGAGATGGGGCTATTCGTGCTACTGAAGGTCGATTATAGCGCCATGGCATGAGACATAATAAGGAAAGGATACCCAGCTCGCACTCAACGTTGAACTAACGTTGAAACAACGTTGAAAACGTTGTTTCAACGTTAGTCAACGTTGAGTCAACGTTTTGTGCCTGCAGGGTATCTTTTCGAAATTCCATCAAATAAAGAAAAGCTGTATGTACACATTAGATCGACTCAATCACAATGAAGCCATTCTAATGAGTACACAAAACATTCCTTTCCAAGACAGAATTAGAAAAACCTCCCTAAATCAACCTTTTATTAATTGACTATCCTGTATTTATCGGAGGTCATCCGAATAAACATCAGGTCAACCAATATTAACCGAAGGTCACGTGGCATTAGACTGATGTCAAATCTATATTGTGTCAATAACATTTTATAAATCAAGTAACTTCGTTTTGGCCCAGTAACAGATCCAAGGTCGGCTGTATTGGCCTGAAGCCGAAAGCCGAGGGTCATTTCAGCAGATCTCGGATTGGCCAATACGATGTTACTGAAAGTTTCTCCTTTTGTGTGTGTGTGTGTGGGGGGGGGGGGGGTGAAGGGGATGGTTTTACGGCCCTTTCAAGATTATTTCACTCATATCGGGTCGATTGTTAATCAAAGGTGGACGAAAACCGGAGTACCCGGTGAAAAACCACCTGACCTTCCGCTGCAGAACTTGGCGTCTCACAATTGACAGCCAGGCTCGAACTACAGCGGTGAAGGACCTAATGGTAAAGAGTCAGCGCTCTTATCCACAAGGCCACGGAGGCCCTACTTGATTAATAACATCATACTATTATAATGTTATTAATCAAGTAATTTCGTATTGGCCCAGGTGCAGGTCCGAGGTCTGCTGCATTGGCCCGAGGCCGAAGGCCGAGGGTCAATGCAGCTCACCGAGGACCTGTAACTGGGTCAAGGCGAAATTACTTGATTAATGACAATTTTATTAATTGACACAATTAAAAAAAAACATAATTATAAATTTTTTTACGTCACTTGGCCTCGGTTTATATTGGTTAACCTGGTGTTAATACGGATGACCTCAGATCAATACAGGATTGTCAATTAATATAACCCTATATTGATATATGGAGCTATGGGCATAATTCTCCAGGGTCTGAAGTGCACTTTTGAATACGCCGTGATAAACGAGCTATCTGTGATAGAGTTAATGAAGTGTCATTGTGTCTGTATTGGTAATCATCAAGAAAACACGCCCATATAATTTTTACCCATTTAAACCTTTATACAGTAAAGTTGGGCTTTTTCCCACAATCTATGTTTTGAGCAGAAATATGAAAAATATTATATTTTTTTTATCTGAAAATGGTAAAATTTTCAATATATTTGAATATGCGTGTTTCGTAATGTCGCTTCATAGTGGTAAGCAGGCTGTCTCTGAGGGAAACAAAAATCGCCGGACCAGTATACACACCGTTACAATGCCTATTTAAACCAGGTTTACTTTATACTTTTCCTTACTGGCTCTATTACGTGGAAAAGAAAAGAATGATTAACAAATATTTGATTTTTAAAATTTCACTATGGATCATAATTATTGGAACAAATTCTGTTCTGGGTATATAACTTTTTATTAACTTCACTCACTTTTAGTAATACTTCGGAAAAAGACACTTCTTATTCTATGATTATGCAATAAATATGCAAGCGACCCCGCATTACAATAACATGCCCGTATGCTAAATGGCGTTTTTGCTATCTCTAGACGTTACATTGTTTGATGTTTTTTTTTTTTTTTTTTTAAATAGCTTGCTCATTTCTTGTCCAAATATAGGTTGTGGGTTCTCGATATAAGCAGAGCAGAAATAAGAAAATTGATGTATACTCCTGTAAACCACAGTGTTTTCTATATAAAGTGTGGTTTATTGGGGTGCTCATTTCATGGACTTGTTAATGTGATGTACTCACTACATTCCATATCCGTTGAATAGAAAAAAGCATAAGGCTCGACACCTTTTTAACTTGACTAGCTTCAGGCAGACGGAACATGGTTGTTCAGCTTTCGTCGATCCGTGTGGACGTCCATTTTTTCATCCGTTTGCATAATATATTTCGTCTAGACCCATGTTCAACGCATTCCGATCAAATGGTCGTTCTGTGCCAAGTATTGCACCCCTATGATGTAGTCAGTAGTTTTTAGCGGGAATGGAGAATCATACATGAATATTTTGCAATGAATTCAAACCACGTACAGTATACAGATAAGACTGAGCTTTTCATGCGTTCCTTGAAATGCTTCGGCAAACTTTAGCATGGGCATCGGTAAGATCGAGCTGAAATTATTCTAGTATTTCGTTCAAGAATGACAACACTCCTTACCATATTTCCAAGTTATCTTCACTCGGGATGGTTTGTACTGATTCAGAAATCCAGTATGCTCTGCAAGAAACGTTACGCTAATTTGTTGAGAACTAGTTTTCACACACAGAAACTATCGCTGCCTGCGGGTACCTCACCTTGAAATGTTTGTCAACAACTGTATCACATAACAATTTTATGCAATGAACGACTATAGTAGGTCTTTATTTATGTAAAAGTGCATATGTTCAGTGCCTGCCTAAACTGTCTTGAAAGTCTGTGAGCATTTTCTGAATTAAATAGGAGGGCCTTCATCTTCAAAAGATCTTTTTATAGCTTTGATATATTAACCCATGTATAAATATGACATCTTCCGCCTTATACGTTTGGAGTGGTCCAGTTTCAATGACTGGGGTATCAATTTTGCCTTTCTTTTTGCAGTAAGTTACTGTTTACAAAACAATAGGACCAATTATCCTGAACCGCCCACCTATGTGCTGAAGGTATATGAAGCCATTTTATCTGAGAAGAAGATTTTTGCGATGACAGCCATCTTGGCAAGGTGACCTAAATCACCGTGATATGATTACCCCATAAACCCCAGTTTATTTTGAGACAACTGGGGTTAAAGGGGGTATTCATTATCTTTCTTATTTCTGTCCCAAGACATAGGTCGTGAGAACAGCCTCAATGAGGCGGTTCTAACAAGTGCCCACAACCTATGTTTGCAGTATAAATAAGGAAAGTATCACGAATTTCACCAAATAGGTAGCCATTTTGGAGATGTGAAAAATGCACTATGTCGCACGGGTCTGTTATCGTAATGGTTCGTTCATCCATCCCACAAGGACTTTATATGAAATTTGGCTTAAATTTGCCCAGTGTTTGTTCGTTTTTTTTATTTTTGTTATTTTTATTTTTTTTTTTTTGTTTTTCAATATTTTGATGTCTGAGTGACCCTGGACCAAGGTCAATAAGTAACCTTGACCTTTGGTACTCAATACTCATACAGCTTCCTTAACTCCTTTAACTGACTGCATACATTTAGTTCACAGCCACAAGCAGTTTTCGGAAATTAACTCAATTATTTCCACTTTTTCTTATGCAAATACACAAATGACCAAATTTGACCTTGGCGGAAAATAATTCGAGGTCAATCCAGGCTCATTATTTGAACAAGTTACTATTTGCAGGCGTCCCCAACGCTATAGTTCGAACAATTTGACATGAGACTGATCTTTATGCAAGGAATAAATTAACCAATGTTATCGCCTAATACGTCGGTTTTCGTGAACTTGTGAATTTTCGGCATATCGTGAATTGCGACCCATTTACCGACTAACAATATCGCAAACTTCGGAAGACGGCGAAGATACATGCATTCAGTCGGGT